>CM062819.1:8647213-9247213 GCA_031772625.1 Pinus tabuliformis
AGGCTCGTGTCCGAACCAGTGAGGGGATCATTCCTCCCTCGTTGGGAACGACGCCAGACAGTACGTATTACAAACGGTAAACCTCGGATTAATTTAACATTGTCGAGGAGCCAGGGGTCACTTATCGGTAAACCTTGGATTACTGTCAAGGAGCCGGTAAAGGGGATTGAGCTTGCTACTCTGCCCTTGCGTGCTGTCGGAGTTTAGACTGTTCCCCCAGGTATACTTGTGGCCGTTGGTAACCTTAGTGACCATAATCTTTAGGATTCTACCCAAGGTGACGGTGGAGGGAAGGTCCCACTGTACCTGGAGCAGACGTCGGCTATACTCACTTGGATTTTCTGGGGGGTTCGCTTCACTTCGAGACGGTTAAAGTGGAGGAACTTGGTCCAGTCTATTCATTAAGCAGGTTGTCGGCGTAACTGTTCCACCCGCCATTTCTGTACTGAATCCAGCGAGGTTGGGCTTCATCACCAACTAGCGTTTTTGGTCCGGAAGAATACTGTTTGTGTGTGGTTTGACTCCTAGATTTGATAGCGCGTGTTAATTTGTTTGTTTTTACTTTTAGAGACCATAGGTGTGAATTGTGAATTTTAATTGTTAGGTGTAAATTGTGAATTGTTAATTTTAGTTTTAAATTTTTAATAAAATTCACAGAAGTTGAATATAATGGCAAATGTTCCGGAATTTATCAACCTAGGAACCCCTCCTAATGAGAATCCTAGTACTTTTCCTTACTTTGGAAATGTTGGTCCTCCTTATATGGCTACTTTGTCATTACCTGGATTTACAATAGGTTTACCGATATGGTTATTTTCAACTTCGTTGGCCCAAAATACTCCAATTGTTCAACCTCAACCGAATGCTTCTCCTCAACAGAGTTCACCATCTCAACATCACCAACCTTCTGTTGACCCTTTACCTTCTTCGCCTAATTTTTCTTCCTCCATTTCTTCCTCTTCGCCTGGTAAAAGTCTTGATGCTAGTAACCAGGAGGCTAAGAAGAAGAAGAAAGGGAAGAAGAAGAAGAAGAAGAAGAAGCAAGATAAGAAAGAAGTCAACCAACCAACCACGACTGTAAGTGTTAGTTGTGTTGAGGAAATTCCGACATGCATCGTAAACCCAAATACCCTTGCAGGCTTTGTAAGGGTGACCACTTCCTTGTCAATTGTCCTGGTATTCCAAAGGTATTGGAAGTATGGTCAGAAAAATCTCATCAACTTTCCGTTGATCCATCAACCAGTGATAGTCAGGTTCTTGGGAAAAAGGGTAAAGTTAGGTTTCCTTGTAAGTTATGCAAAGGGAGTCATCAAACTCACATTTGCCCTCACATGGACGAAGCCTCAACATTGTTGGAAAAACTTTACTGTTCCACAGCAAGAATTTCCAACTGGTTACCGTAAACTTTCTCCCAACCTACCGTTAACTGACGGAGTGATTGATCTAAATTCAAGTACAGTCGATCACACTCTTCCATTGGAGAGTGAAACTCATGTCACTCAGGTTGATGATCATTAGTTGATCAAGTGGTCGATTCAATTTCACATTCAGTCGATCCCACTTTCCATTTAGAGAGTGAACTCATACCACTCAGGTTCTTCTTGTTACATCAGATTCTTCTATGCCAGGGGGCATTTCACTGTTTCTACAGAACCCCCTCCAAGTACTGAGGTCTTTTCCTTTGACTGGAATAGACTGACAGAACCTCATCTTCCTTCCTCCATCCCTTTCCAAATCATTGTCAAGGCTGGTGGTAGGGACATACATCGTACTCAGGTAGACGAAGGTGCTTCTGTTAGTATTTTATCCTCAACTGTTTGGAAAGCTTTGGGTTCCCCTCAGCTTGCGCCTATTACGCAGAATCTGAAAGCTTTTAACAGAACCATTAGTGAACCTTTAGGGATCCTTCCTAAGTTTTCTATTACCTTGGAAGGTAAAACTGTCTGTATTGATCTTATGGTAGTTCGAGGTCCCTTGGATTTCAATTTACTCCTTGGGCGAGACTATGTTTATGCAATGAAAGCTGTCGTATCGACACTCTTTCGCGTGATGTCTTTCCCTCACAATGGCAATATTGTGACTGTAGACCAGCTTTCGTTCCCTAGTCTTGTCTCAACTACCAATAATATGACACCCCTAAATGTTCCTGATTCTAAAGTGGTATCTACCCTGCCACGGGTTAATTATGTGGCAACTGGTCCCATGTTTTCAGTTACCGATGTAAGTGAGCCTCTCACTGTTGATTCAAATCCGGTAATTGACATGGAAAACTCTATGGGATTACTTGAACACAATGTTCTTATCCCTTTTGAGTCCCTTGACATGTGTTCCTTCCCGAGAAGTATTCTTCCTTCTGATGAAGACCTCTTGGAAGCCATGATCAAGTATGTCCATTGACATGTCTTTCCTCCAGTTGGAAGCCATGAATCAGTGTGTGCGAGGATAGTTTTTCTTGTATCAACCTCGTTAAAAAATGAAACAAGAGGTACGAGGATAGTTCCTTTTACTGTGTCAACCTCGTTTAAAAATGAATCAGTGTGTGCGAGGATTCCCATTACATCGGTAACTGAAATCATGGGACCGGTTGCCACATAATTAACCCGTGGCAGGGTAGATACCACTTTAGAATCAGGAACATTTAGGGGTGTCATATTATTGGTAGTTGAGACAAGACTAGGGAACGAAAGCTGGTCTACAGTCACAATATTGCCATTGTGAGGGAAAGACATCACGCGAAAGAGTGTCGATACGACAACTTTCATTGCATAAACATAGTCTCGCCCAAGGAGTAAGTTGAAATCCAAGGGACCTCGAACTACCATAAGATCAATACAGACAGTTTTACCTTCCAAGGTAATAGAAAACTTAGGAAGGATCCCTAAAGGTTCACTAATGGTTCTGTTAAAAGCTTTCAGATTCTGTGTAATAGGCGCAAGCTGAGGGGAACCCAAAGCTTTCCAAACAGTTGAGGATAAAATACTAACAGAAGCACCTTCATCTACCTGAGTACGATGTATGTCCCTACCACCAGCCTTGACAATGATTTGGAAAGGGATGGAGGAAGGAAGACGAGGTTCTGTCAGTCTATTCCAATCAAAGGAAAAGACCTCAGTGCTTGGAGGGGGTTCTGTAGAAACAGGTGAAATGCCCCCCGGCATAGAAGAATTGATGTAACAAGAAGAACCTGAGCAGTATGAAGTTCACTCTCTAAATGGAAAGTGGGATCGACTGAATGTGAAATTGAATCGACCACTTGATCAACTAATGGATCATCAACCTGAGTGACATGAGTTTCACTCTCCAATGGAAGAGTGTGATTGACTGTACTTGAATTTAGATCAATCACTCCGTCAGTTGACGATAGGTTGGGAGAAAGTTTACGGTAACCAGTTGGAAATTCTTGCTGTGGAACAGTAAGTTTTTCCAACAATGTTGAGGCTTCATCCATGTGAGGGCAGATGTGAGTTTGATGACTCCCTTTGCATAACTTACAAGGAAACCTAACTTTACCCTTTTTCCCAGGAACCTGACTATCACTGGTTGATGGATCAACGGAAAGTTGATGAGATTTTTCTAACCAGACTTCCAAGACCTTTGGAATACCAGGACAATTGACAAGGAAGTGGTCACCCTTACAAAGCCTGCAAGGGTATTTGGGTTTACGATGCATGTCGGAGTTTTCCTCAACACAACTAACACTTACAGTCGTGGTTGGTTGGTTGACTTCTTTCTTATCGTGCTTCTTCTTCTTCTTTCCTTTCTTATTCTTCTTATCCTCCTGGTTACTAGCATCAAGGCTTTTACCAGGCGAAGAGGAAGAAATGGAGGAAGAAAAATTAGGCGAAGAAGGTAAAAAATGTCACCTTGACTACTTACAGTTAGTATGGCTCAAATCAACAGTCATGCTACCCCTTTTAGGCAAGTCTCATGCCTCTGTTATCCATCTCAAACTCAAAGAAGAGAGAAAGTCTTGTAAAAACTATGTTTATCTCTGGGGTCGCAGGTTCTCTCTAGCCTTACCTGCGGGACGCTGACCATGTTCACAAAAGCTGCGTCCATGGATGCTCTGTATGTAAAGGGACAGGTGCGTCCTTCTGTAAAAGGCAAAATGCGCAAGTTTTATCTTGAAAAAGTTACTTGTGGCTACTTCTAGAACATTCTAGAGGTCGGTTTGATGAAATGGATGTGCCTCCAGTTGGTTCATGTATCTCTATTAAGAGGGAACTTATCCCATCAATAAGGGAGCTATCCCACCCATAGAGGGGGATGATCCCATTGATAGTGGACCTGAATAACCTCTTTACAGCACTATAAATAAAGACATTGAGCCAGAGGGAAGAGAGGTTGGAGCTATACATTTTCTTTGGGTAAATGCTGCAGGATTTAGGTCTTCCATTAGAGCCTTTGTGAGGAGAGATTGTCTTCACTTGATTCTACTTGGAAGTGGGTGAGCTTTGTCAAAGTAGAGGAAAACCCTTGATGGACCCTGGGAGGAACTTGCACAACACCAAGGCCAGGTTGTAAGAGTTTCTTTGTTTCGTTATTAATACAAACTGGTTTATTTTTCTCAATAGCTTGTGTTAATGAGTTATTTCATGTGTTCCTTGGTCTGCATGTTGAATATATGTTTTATTATATGAAATGCAAGTGATTGGTAATTGTTTGATTGTTTGTGGTTGCAGGAATTGACTTGAAGGAGGAGCTCATCCGGATTGGCAAGGACAAACTACAACAACAGCGTTTTGGAATAAGGTAAGCCTAAACACTTGTAATCTTCATGTTGTAAAAGGTGTATTTAGAGAAAGATCACTCCATTTTGTCTTGTTTGTCATTAGAACGTCTTAGACTTCTAGGAAGGTCAGTCGTGTCCACACCCTTGACAAATTTCGTGTGACAGGGCAGATGTGAGTTTGATGACTCCCTTTGCATAACTTACAAGGAAACCTAACTTTACCCTTTTTCCCAGGAACCTGACTATCACTGGTTGATGGATCAACGGAAAGTTGATGAGATTTTTCTGACCAGACTTCCAAGACCTTTGGAATACCAGGACAATTGACAAGGAAGTGGTCACCCTTACAAAGCCTGCAAGGGTATTTGGGTTTACGATGCATGTCGGAGTTTTCCTCAACACAACTAACACTTACAGTCGTGGTTGGTTGGTTGACTTCTTTCTTATCGTGCTTCTTCTTCTTCTTCTTCTTCTTTCCTTTCTTATTCTTCTTATCCTCCTCGTTACTAGCATCAAGGCTTTTACCAGGCGAAGAGGAAGAAATGGAGGAAGAAAAATTAGGCGAAGAAGGTAAAGGGTCAACAGAAGGTTGGTGATGTTGAGATGGTGAACTCTGTGAAGGAGAAGCATTCGGTTGAGGTTGAACAATTGGAGTATTTTGGGCCAACGAAGTTGAAAATAACCATATCGGTAAACCTATTGTAAATCCAGGTAATGACAAAGTAGCCATATAAGGAGGACCAACATTCCCAAAGTAAGGAAAAGTACTAGGATTCTCATTAGGAGGGGTTCCTAGGTTGATAAATTCCAGAACATTTGCCATTATATTCAACTTCAGTGAATTTTATTAACAATTTAAAACTAAAATTAACAGTTCACAATTCACACCTAACAATTAAAATTCACAATTCACACCTATGGTCTCTAAAAGTAAAAACAAACAAATTAACACGCGCTATCAAATCTAGGAGTCAAACCACACACAAACAGTAAGCTCTCCGGACCGAAAACACTAGTTGGTGATTAAGCCCAACCTCGCAGAATCCAGTACAGAAATAGTGGGTGGAACAGTTACCCCGACAACCTGCTTAATGAATAGACTGGACCAAGTTCCTCCACTTAAACCGTCTCGAGTGAAGTGAACCCCCCAGAAAATCCAAGTGAGTATAGCCGACGTCTGCTCCAGGTACAGTGGGATCTTCCCTCCACCGTCACCTTGGGTAGAATCCTAAGATAATGGTCACTAAGGTTACCAACAGCAACAAATGCACCTGGGGGAACAGTCTAAACTCCGACAGCACGCAAGGGCAGAGTATCAAGCTCAATCCCCTTACCGGCTCCTTGACAATAATCCAAGGTTTACCGATAAGTGACCCCTGGCTCCTCGACAATGGTTAATCCGAGGTTTACCATTTGTAATACGTGCATGTCTGGCGTCATTCCCAACGAGGGAGGATTGATCCCCTCACTGGTTCGGACACGAGCTCGTGCTTCTCCTTTAAGAGGAGCTTTCCCAGAGTACAAATGAAAACAGTTGGATTTATCCTACCACAAGATAAGCTACTTGTTTGGTTTTGCTGTCTTGGAGAGTTAATTACTCTCCTACTCCAAGACACTAGCCTGATCTATATTGGTGCATCAGAGCCCTAGAAATGTAAAAATTACTAGATGAATTTTAATTAAGCGCTGTGTTATTAAGGCTGCTATTACTCAAATGGGTAAATGGATATGAAACCAATGGTGTTATGACCCGACTCAACTGAATGCAATCAAATATGATAATGTAATCTTTTCAATTCGATGAATCCTACCTAAAGTAAGGAGAGAGTTTCCATTCACTTCCAACAATGCAAAAAATTGATCACTAAGAGAAAATATAACAAATTCTCTAATGCACTAATTTTATCAAGAAAAAACTAATGCAAATCAATTCCAAACCATTTTTTTTTTTTTTTTTATTTTTGTGTAAATTCAAATCAAAGAAAAGTGATCTAAATCTACGATTGACTTTCCAGAATGTAAACTATGCAATTGTAATCTATGCACAATTCACTCGAAAAGTATGCAAATGTAATCTATGCACATTTTTCATTCATATTCTGAAAATGAGAATTCTAATTATGCAAATGTGATCTATGCAAGAGAATTCTCAAACACAAGATGATTCTAATGTAATTTAAGAACCAATCAAGTGCAAGTCGAGAAAATTGGGTGAGAGTTCCAAAGATCAAAACATAAAAACACTCAAAGGCGATTAACACTCATACACAATTTAGCCCCCCCCCGGCGAATGAGGGGGAAATTTTTTTGCAAAAACAAAAAAAAAAGATGCAAAATTGTGAAAGGACTGAGAGAAACCTCCAAGTAATGACCAAAGGAAATCAAATCAAGAATTTCTCAAAAAAGAGACCCAAAACACCCAATTGATGAAAGCTTAAAGCAGGAATGCCGATGAAACAAGCTTAGGTGAAGATCTTTGACAAGAGACTAATGGATCTGGGCAGCAAAAACTAAGAAAAAACAAAATCTAAGAGCAAAAAGTGTAAAAAATGGAATTTTCTCAAATTTTGGCAGGGGACGCAGGCAACCCGTTAGCACAGGTGCGGGCCCGCTCTGTGCACACAGAAAAAGTGCGTCCAGGGACGCACTGTGCAGCACTCAGAGGGTGCGTCCTACTGAAAAACTCAAGAAAAACCAAAATAAAACTAATCCTAAGCTAACCCACCCAGAGACAGAATCACAGAGCCAAAACCACAAAAATAAACCAATTTTCTCAAAGCAAAGTTCACACAAAGGAAAAGACTTTTCTCATCAATGGAATCCCCAGCGGAGTCCCCAATTTGTCACACGGAATCAGTCAATAGTGCGGACACAAACGACCTTCCTAGAAGTCTAAGACATTCTAATGACAAACAAAACAAACTGGAGCTATCCTTCTCTAAACATGCATTGTGATATGAGAAATCAAGTGTTTCGTTCTTACCTTTGTCCAAACGCTGTTGTAGAAGTCCAAGCTTTGTTGATCTGGATGAGTTCCTCCTTTTCTCCAAAACCTGCAATCACCAACAGTCAAACAATTAAATAGCACCTGATTATAACATAAAACAAAGCATATTCAACATATAGACCAAGGAGTACATGAAATAACTCATAAACAACAAGTTATTGAGAAGAATGGACCAATTTGCATTAAAGGTAATCAAAAGGAACCATTACAACCTGAGCCTTGGTGTTGTGCAAGCTCCTTCCAGGGTCCACAAGAGTCTTCCTCTACTTTGACAAAGCTCACCCACTTCCAAATAGAACAAGCAAAGATGGCAATCTCTCCTCACAAGCTTCTAAATGGGAGTCCTAATTCCTGCAGCATCTACCCTTAGAAAATGTATAGCTTTCAACCTCCCCTCCTTCTGGCCCAATGCCTGTATTTATAATGCTCAAGAGGAGGTTAATCAGGTCCACCATCAATGGGATAATCCCCTCTTTGGGTGGGATAGCTCCCTTATTGATGGGATAAGTTCCTCTTTGATAGGAGTGCATGAACCATCTGGAGGCGCCCAATACACGTCGAACAACCTTCTAGAATGCTCTAGAAATGACCACAAGTAACTTTTTAAAGATGAAACTTGCGCATTCTAACTTTTACAGGGGGACGCACCTGTCCCTTTACATACAGAGCGTCCTTGGACGCAGTTTTTGTGAACATTGGGAGCGTCCCCGCAGGTAAGTTTGAGAGAACCTGCATCCCCAGAGATAAATACATTTATACAAGACTTTCTCTCTTTTTTGGTGTTTGACATGGAGAGCAGAGGCATAAGACTTGCCTAAGAGGGTAGCATGACTGTTGATTGAGCCATACTAACTGTAAATAGTCATGGTGACATTTTTTAGTGTAACAAGGCTGTACAGTCATTTTCTGACCCTTGTTCAACCAAAATTAATCTAATGAATGTGGTCCATGGAGAATCACTTTCAATATCAACCTCAGATTCAACAACTTTTTCCAAGCTTGTTCATACTGATGAGCAGATTCGTGAACTTTTGTCTGTTGATGATTTACCATGCGAAGATCTTCATCATTGATCTTCGTTTTTACCTAAGCTTGATCATTTTGAAAATGATTTTTCATCTATTTTTACTACTGATTATGTCAAAGAACCACAGAATCCATTGCAACATCTTGCTTTTGAGTTAAATTTGGGAAATATTTCTTGAACGGTTCCTATTGACATTTCAGTTAAACCTGGAATTATTGAAAACATTCATATAGGTGCTTCCTGTATGGACAATGAAATCCAAACTTATAAAGCCCTATTTCAAGAATTCCGCGACGTGTTTGCCTAGTCATATGAAGAAATGCCAGGAATCGATCCATCAATTGTTGTCCATGAAATTAAAACTTACCCGGATGCTAAACCTGTCCGGCAACATTTGTGTCAGATACATCCGCGAAAAGCTGCTACTATTAAAGCTGAAGTTGAGAAATTACTTCGAGCAGGTTTCATTTATCCAATTCCTTTAACGGATTGGGTATCGAATATTGTTCCTGTTAACAAAAAGCAAGGAACGATAAGAATATGTATCGATTATAGGGATATTAATTGAGCTTGTCCTAAAGACAATTATCCAACCCCCTATATCGATCAAATCATTGATGATTGTGCTGGCAGTGAAATATTCTCCTTTATGGATGGTTTTTCCGGTTACAATCAAATCAACATACTCCCTGCTGATCAACCAAAAATAGCTTTCATTTGTCCATGGGGGACATTTGCTTATTACAAATTACCTTTTGGATTGAAGAATGCTAGAGCAACTTTTCAAAGAGCTATGTCTTACGCATTTCATGACATCAAGCACATTGTGCAACCTTATCTCAATGATTTACCTGCCCATTCATTACGTAGAGCCGATCATCTCACTCATTTACGAGCAATCTTTATGAGATGTAGGAATTATCGAATTAGGCTGAATCCACACAAATATGTTTTCTGCATAGAAACGCGTCGCTTACTGGGATTTTTTGTTTCGAAAGCCTGCATTCATGTCGATCCCTCGAGGGTTGAAGCTATTGTTAAATTACCTCCTTCTTCGACTGTTTGCCAAGTCCAAAGTTTGCAAGGGAAAGCAAACTTTTTACGTCGTTTCATTCCTAACTACGTCGAGATAACAAAGGGTTTTACCAGGTTGTTGAAACAGAATACTCCATTCTTTTGGGATGAGATAGCTGACAAATCTTTTGATGCACTTAAACACGCGTTGACCCATGCACCATTATTGCATCCTCCCAACTACAACCAGGATTACTTCTTGTACCTCGCCGCTTCTCAGTCCACCATTGGGATGGTTTTAGTTTAGGAAGATGAATTCAACAGTGAACGTGTGATTTACTATCTTAGTTGAACTCTGAATCCGACTGAGCTTAAATATTCTCATGTGGAGAAATTGGCCTTGGTAGCTGTTCAAGCTATCCAAAGATTTCGTCATTACATCTTACTACGCAAAACTACAGTAATTTCTGACTATAACACTATGATCTATATTTTGACCAAACAATTGCTAGGGGGAAAGTATTCCAAATGGATAGTTACCCTGCAGTAATTTGACTTGGAATTTGAAAAATCCAAGGCAAAGAAATCTTTGGTATTTGCAGAACTAATGTGTGATTTCCCGCGTGCTGATACTGAAACTGTGGCGGAAGAGCCCATTGCGGACGAATCCTTGTTTCTTATCAGTACTCTTGATCCATGGTATGGAGATATCATTGTTTATCTCCAAACCCAATCTTTTTGGCCTGAAATTTCATGATCTCAGCGATGGAAAATATGTTTCCAATCCCAACAATACAATATTATTGGAGATACACTCTATCATCATGGGGCGGATTCTGTTTTCCGATGTTGTTTAACTCATGAAGAAGCTGAAAAGTTTCTAAATGACTATCACTCTGGAGCATGTGGTGGTCATATGTCTGGGTATGCCACAGCCCAAAAGATATTGCGCTGGTTATCTCTAGCCATATTTATTTAAAGATTGTATCTATGCGGTCCGAAAATGCCACAATTGTCAAATTTTTGATCGTAAGATGCGTGCTCCACCTGTTCCTCTCCACCCTATAATTGTCGTCGGTCCTTTTGCAAAGTGGGGTATCGACTTTATTACATGTAACCCTCACTCAGCCGGGGGGCATGCATATATCATCATTGCAGTAGATTATTTTACTAAGTGGGCCGAGGCGATGCCTACATTTTCAGCAGACGGCAAAACTGCTGCAATTTTCGTTTTCAATCATATAATTACTAGATTTGGTGTTCCTCAAGCGATTATTAGCGATCATGGGAGTCATTTTCGAAACATCATGTTGACTGAACTAACAGATCAACTTGGCCTGCATCACGATAGTTCTACTCCATATTACCCATAGGCTAATGGTCTGGTTGAAGCTATCAACAAAGTTCTAGTCATTATGATCCAACGAATCATTTGTATTCATAGGTTGAATTGGCATAACATGCTATTTTCAGCACTTTGGGCATATCGAACCTCAGTAAAAACATCAATTGGTTTCACTCCTTTTCAACTGGTTTATGGTTTGGAAGTAGTATTACCCATTGAATGTGAAATTCTGTCATTGCAAATAGCCATAGAATTACCCCCAGCCACTTCTGAAGAGGAGAAAAGTTTGTTGTACTTAGCTCAGCTAGATGAGAATCGACGTGATGCTGCATTAGCAATTGAAACTCATGCCAAATGAATTAAAGCTCAGTATGATCGAAATGTTACACCTCGTAATTTTTTGGAAGGAGACTTAGTCTTACTATATGATCAGGCAAACGATAAGCTAGGGGCTGGAAAATTTGTACCTATGTGGCATGGTCCTTATGTTGTTAAGCGAAAGCTAGCAAAAGGGGCCTATGAATTGGTAGATTTTGATATTGTCTCTTTGGGTAAACCTAGAAATGGTCTTTATCTGAAGAGATATTATGCTTAAATCTAGGTGTGGAGATTTTAGTTAGATTAGTTTCTTTCTAGCTGGTGTGTTTTAGATTAGAAAGGTGTGCCTAGTTTAGAGAGTGTTTTCATCATTATTCTTGCATATCTTGATTTTACTCTTGATATTGCAGATGTTGATGTCTCTTCAAACATACATTGGTTTCGCTGATGGTGCTTGTCGTAATACACGAAACATTTCTTCTGCAGCTTGGGTTATCTATTCACCCTCTGATGAGTTGGTATCTATGCATGGGGTAAGCCTCGGTCAAACAACAAACAACATTGTAGAGTATAGTGCAGTGATTGAGTTATTATCTGAATCCATCTCATTCGGGATTCAGAGTTTGATTGTTAGGTTAGATTCTGAACTCATTGTATCGCAGCTTAATAGAGTTTATGCCATTAGAAATCCAGTGTTATTAAGATTATTTTTGAGAGTTCGTCTCTTGGAACGTGAATTTGACTATATTGAATATCAGCATATTCCAAGATATTTAAATACATTAGCAGATGCAATTGCTTCTCAAATGTTAAATAGACATTTGCAATAATCAAGCAGTAAATTTAAAAATGTTCCATAACATGTTATACAAGATAGCCAGCAATAGTGATATAGCATAGCATAGAAGTGTGTCAAATATACATCATCTTTGATCATAGGTTGAAAAACACCTTATGATCGGCAAAAATGTCGTATGAGTCTACAAAGGCGATCATCCTATCATTGGTGATGATCACGATAAGAAACCACTGCTCGGGCCACCCTACAAAGGAACCTCCTGAAAGGTCTAGGGACCCCAATCACATAGCGCTGTAACCTAAGTGGAATATCATCTATGCTAGTCTCTGGAATATCTACTGTCAAACGCTCTAGATGATTTTCCAATTTGGTCAGGGTCTCTGTAGATTCGTCTAGTGGGCTGGTACTGCTGCAGCTAGGTGTCTCCTCTCATAGGGCCGGAGAGCGGCTAGTTTCCGTGGACCCACATCTGCATTTGAAACTTTTATTATCAGTTTTGGACGATTTAAAAACAAACAAAAAAAAAGTTAAAACTTAGAAAATGTTGAAAATGATTTTACCTGAATCATCCCACTGCTCTCTTGGTGGAAGAGTCATGTCTGGGTCACCACAATAATCCATCCCAGCATATGGAAAATCCTAAATCACGAAAAGTTGGTTCTCCAACCAACGAAAATACTCAGGCGGAAATCGAACAACCTCTGAACCCTCCTCAGGATGACAGGCCATAACTGCAACCCAACGCATTAGCTTAGGCTCTCGAGGAAGTCCAACTTCAACGGAAAGCTGCTATGGGACCAACATTGGAACCCTCTCTAGACCAAATCTCACAACTAGGAAACCATATCCAAAGTTTTTTAGTTGTCCGTTCTTTGCTCTAGTTAGTTGGCCTTTTACATTCGCCAACACAGCTTCACACCAGTTGAAGATGGTACCTCGATAACAGTCTACTGCCTTTCGCATTTGGGATGTAGTAGCTACATGCAGTGCTGCGCTTCTGCAGAGTCTGGTGACAGTAAATGCAATCACTTTAAGTTTAGGACGGGAGATAGTTTTGATATCGATCCCTTTGTCCTTTGTTTGGTCATTACAAAACTCTAGTCAGAGACTATCGACAAACTGGCCACCTGGCCTAGTCCCGAATAGAGATAATCGTTCACCTCTCTTGGGAAAACCATTCAAGAAATAAATGTCCTCTAGCTCGATTTCGAGCTGGTGGCCACCAATAATGAAGCACTGGTCCTGTATGTTCCACCTGTCTACCAGCCATTGCAAAAAGTTTACTTGGGCCCTCATGCCAAGTATAGCCCAGAATTTAAATAGTCCACATGCTCTCAATGCATCCAATGAGGGTTGATGATTTATTGCGGCAAGGTCCACATCCTCGTGCTCGCGTTCCCACCAAATAAGCATTTTGTATGTCCTACATTGCACAAAATACATATTAGAACATTTTAGTTCAAAAAAAATTTGGGCAGAAATGGAGAAATTTGGAATTTTAAAACCTATTTCGCGGGGTCCGCACCCACTAGTTAGGGATAGTGCATAGGTCCACACTCTTCCTGAGCAACAGGTGCGGAACTCTAGCTCTTTCCTTTGTAGAAAAAAGTCAGGGTCCGCAGGTTCCGCATGTTGCGCCTGCGGACCCCTGCGAGCAGTTTTCTAAACTAATTTTTCCCTAAAAAATCAAAATGGAAGCCTAAAAATGAAATGCAAATGGTTGAAATGCAAGATAAGGATGATGTGGATTACCTGGAGCTGATGGTTTTCGATTCCAACGGACGGATTTTCCGCAATCTTCACAGGAAGTTTCTTACCCAAAAGCTCTCTCTTCTCACTCTGAAATCAAACGGTAAAAATGAATTTACAAAAGCCCTTTTTATAAGCTTTTTTGAATAAATGAATTTTTAATTTGTTTATTTTTCACTTTAAAAAGGTAACTTTTGATGCATTTTTATTTATTTTAAACAGGTATGAGTAATGTTTGAGTTTTTGTGCAGAATATTGGATTTTTCAAGGAAAATTGATCATTGTCAAAAAAAAACATAGGAGTCCTCTTTAAGCTCTTTTCTGACTCGTAAAATATGAAAAGATTGTCAAGTTTTTCTTTTTAAACTCGTTAAAATGGAATTAAAAGGACGATCCACTTACAGCTCTTTTCTGACCGCATAAACATGAAAAGATTTCCGGATTTTTGTCGTTTCAAGTTCGATATTGGTTATAAAATGACGTGTCTTTGATCGCTTTTTTACTTTTTCAGATCAGGGACACTAATTATGAAAAGTACTCCTTGATCGTAATGGTCAAATGGTTCTCTCAAGTATTATTTTATACTTTTTCAGGCTTGGGAGACACAAATTTACGCAAAATGACATCCATGGAGTTTTCTTAAGTTTTTCTTCCGACTCCCTAAAATTGAAAAATACCGAGTTTCTCCTATACTGGACTCGTTAAAATTTAACAGTAAAGGACCTGTTCAATTTTAAACAAGAATGAACCACTCCTTCTTAGGGTTCTAATTTTAAACTAAGTTGGACTCATCTGAAGGATGAGCTTATAACCAAGCAAATGTTATCCTCCTCAAGCTTGTCAAAAATAAAGAGGTACTTGCCAGAAATGGTGGGGGAAAAGAGAGAAAAATGAACCTGTTTTTTATACTTTGTGTCTTAGAAAAGCATTCAACCACTCTTGAACACGACACTTTTTGTTCACCTGGGTTGGGAAATCCTTTGCCTAACAGTTAATCAAACCATATTGAAAGTCTTTAGCCGGTTTCTGGGTATTAGCTTTGGGTCAATTGTCACCAAACCATCTGCAGTGTCGTTATGTGTTCAAGAGGTCAGTTCAAATAAACCATTCATCTGCAAAATATCTGTCATCCATCTTGACCATCCCTGAGTTAATCCTTGCCAAATATTTTTCTTCAAACTTGATCTATGATTTCATGTTGTGGGCTTGCCTACGACGGATTGCTTTCTATCGACTTCAGCTCATTATCTAGAAAGATGATCTAGAAATTGTCAGTACCTTGGAATCTGCATGCCCTAATGGTAGGTTTCTCACCTTCGACGACAAGTTGCATCATTGACCTTCGATCAAAGGATTCTGTGACATGTTCGACATCAGCTCATCTATTCACATTTCATGGATTGTACTGAGTACTTTGAGAGCCATTGACATTACTAGTGGTTTCTCTCATGCTTGTTAACAGTTCACATCATTGACTGGTAATCAAGTGGTTTCTACCATGTTCGACTTTGACACATTCATTCACATGGATAGAATCGTACTAGTTCGGGAAGCAGAAATCAAGACCCTGGATCTAGTTTCCACCATCCAGGCTGCAAGGAATTTTGTTATTCATTTTATAGTGGACTATTCATAAGCAAATGGTTGCACCCATACTGTGTCTACACATGTCTATACTTGTGATGTATTACAAAATCATTCCTGTATCAGAGCAGTTTAGTTAGTTTTCTAGTCAGTTTTGATCTGAGTATGGAAATTCCTACCTCAGCGATGATATGTTCTCATATATATATTTTGTATTGAATGTTTTTACAGGTTCCGACCAGGGTGTCCACAAGATGGTCCTTGAAATGATAAAGTACTTCACTCTTCTTAGATGACAAATGCTATCCTCATCTATTACGGACTTCGCACTTTAGGGGGCAATCTGTTGCACAAAATCTTGTCACCATGACATTCTGCAATCGGTGTGAGTCTATCACCACTCATACTTTCCTCCTTTGCAAGTCTTAAACCTCAGTTATTCATGTCAAGCCTTGAAAAATAAGAGAAATCCCTTAAAAGTCTCTAAAACTCTGGTTCCGCACTTTCTCTTAGCATTACTGTTGTGGGGAAAAATGCCTATGCAGGACGATCCTATCCACCTAAGGTGTGACAGTACCTTAGCAACAAACGAACACAGCTACTTCGGTTTCTTCCTTTATGAAATATGAAAGAGAGGAGATTGGTAGACCTACCGTTATCTTTCGGTTGTCCCTCGATCTAGATCCTCTCCTCTTTGTGTGTCCACAGCTACTTGCCTCTTTGCTTTTGCTCCCACGAGATCACAAGAGAACAGCTACCTATGACAAGAGAACAGCTACATGCAGCAAGAGAAGGACACAATACAAAGGCAAATATACATATTCATAAATGATTCAGGATTAGAAGTAAATCAAATACACTAATGCAAATCATACAATAAACACCAGCATATAGGAAAGAACCAAGAAGCTTTATTGATTGATAAACAAGGTTCAGGAAGAGATACAACCCATAAGGTTCCAACCCAGCATCTCCTTCCCAGCAGAATGGAATTCCTTCTTCAGCCCCTTTCAAAGCATAAGCACCCAATGATCTAACAACAATCCAACAGCAATTCTTTGCAATTACAATATTCCAGCCTCCCATGACCTCCTGAGAGAGATCCATATATAGGAGTTTTGGAGAAAGGATGAGTCAGCTTGAGGCTGGTATGAAACTGACTAGTGTCCTCTCCCACTTCAGTTCTTGAGTCCACTTGGAGGTTCTTGCTTCCACTTGGAGATTTGGAACCTCTTACTCATCACCAGTCGAATTCCCTGACCCAAGTGTCATTTTGGAAGCTTCCTGGGCATTGACACCTTGAGAAATGAGTCTGCCACTTGTCCAGTTACGCTCAGCGCAGGTAGCCTTCTTTGCAGTTGACATTCAGCACAGGTAGATAGTGGAGCAGTTGACATTCAGCGTAGATGTTCAGTGGAGCAGTTGACATGATCCAGAATTGGCTTGTTTTGAGTGTTTTCAGGTGGAGAACTTTTGTGAATTGCTGTGGTTTGCTGGCCTTGTTCCTCTAGGGGTAGGAACAACATGTTTAGGGACTTTGGGATCCCTTAATTATTGACATTTCATGCTCAGTGATGTAAGGCACAAAAATGTCTATAACAGTTGCCCCCTAAAGTATGAGGCCGTTTATCGGGTGAAATTCTTTATCCAGGGGAATCCGAAGTTCATCCATTTGCTGGGAGGAGACCTGTAATAAGATACAATACAATACATTATGATTCATTCAGTTTTCATGATCTAGCTGAGGCGGGCATTCCCATGCTCAGCTTTATAAATACATTTTGGTACATAGAACAGATGATCGTCTGATGGTAGACTGATAATTCTGGCGAAACTATCATCCTTTGAGTAGGATGATCATCTGCTGCAATGATGTACATGTCAAATGTCTTTATATTTCCTGAATATATATCGCAGCCCGGATGGATGAAACTAGATCCAGGGTCTTCAAACTCGTTCGATCTTCACTCTAAGTACAAGTCGATCCATGTGAGAATTGCGCTGAAGTCGAACATGGAAAGACATCGCTTGATTACCGGTCAATAATGTAAACCGTTAACAAGCGTGAGAGGAATCACCGATAATGATAATGACCCTCAAGGTACTGCAGTACAATTCACGTGGTGTGAATAAAGGACTTGGCGTCGAACACTATGCAAAATCTTCTGGTCGAAGGTCATTGATGTATACCTGTCGCCAGAAGTGAGAAACTTGCCATTGAGGCATGCAAGCTTCAAAGTACTGAAGGGGTTGTTCCTAGATCAACTTCTTGGATAATGAGCTGATGTCGACAAGAAGCGATCCGTCAAAGGAGGGCCTTAATGAATCCCACATCAGTGACATGGAACGGAGCTAATGATTTTAATGGAGGTGAAAACAATCTGTGACATATGATTCAGGGTGGCGGTCATGAAATGGATGAAGGATAATGTATGGCAATGGATGGGACCTGGTTGACTCTTTCTGAACGACTTCTCTTGAACATATGGTGACACTGATGCGATGGATTGGTAGCATTACCCCAAGTATGGATGGTGTGGCAAAGACCATGGTGATGTGACTGGTGAATGAAACAACCCAACCCGATGTGGTACGGAGGAAAAGTGTCATGTTCAAGAGCGACCTGCTACCATCAAAGACTTCTTGATTTTTTCCCAATTTTTCCCAGTCATTGCTGACCAGTACCTCTTTATTTTTGTCAAGCTTGAGGAGGATAACATATGCTTGTTCTATAACCTGCCCTTCGGGCAAGCCCATCGCTATGTTTTAACGAGCCTAGCGATAGGGAAACTCGTTCTCATCTAAAGACAAGTTTGTCGCTATTTAGTGATTTTAACGAGTCTAACGACAAAGAAAACTCGGTCCTTTTCATTTTTAGAGAGTCTGAAAAGGCACATAAAGTTAACTCCAAAATTCCTTTTTCGTCATCTAATCCCTTAAGTCCGAAAAAGTATAAAACAATACAGAAGGGATGAGTTTTCGATAGTTTTAACGAGCCGAACAAAACAAGCGCTCGATCTTTTTGTGCAATAATCCCTCAGGTCCAAAAATATTAAAATCTAGAGGAGGGATAGCTCTTTCGGTCGTTTAACGAGCTGGAAGGCCAAAACTCGGCAATCTTTTCATATTTTACGAGTCAGTTGAAAAGAGCTTAAAGAAGACTCGTCTTTCGAGGAACGAGTGATGAACAGGGATAGCAGTTGATTCCAGGTACAGGTTGGAATTTTCCAATCACGGCAGTGTCACAAGGATGGCTAGGTGAAATCACTCTTCGCAGCTGTTCCTCAAAATGGGTAAACAATCATATGGAGGTAAACGATCGGCCAAATGAAAAGTGGAGGTGACGGTACACAAACACGACCAAGGCTTTTATGGTTGATCCGGTTACATACTTCAATGGTTATTTACCGAGATGGGTTCATTTTTTAACGAGCTTGAATGTGCCAAAACCCTGCTCAAGCTTATGTTTATTTTTTAACGAGCATGAACTATGCTGCTAAAACTGCTCGGATCTCGCTTTTCTATTTTTTAACAAGCATAAATTCCGCGGTAAAACTGCTCGATGATAAGTTTGCATGCCCCCAGCATAATAACGCAAATCGAGGTGCATGCCCCCCAAGCTTCATTGCATTCAACTCGGTGGTTGGAATGAAGGTTTACCTTTGAGAAAGGGGATTTGTTTCATTTTTTAATGAGGTTGACACAAGATAAGAACCGTCCTCGGCTCCTTGTTTCATTTTTTAACGAGGTTGACACGAGATTAGAACCGTCCTCGGCTCCTTGTTTCATTTTTTAACGAGGTTGACACGAGATTAGAACCATCCTCGGCGTCCGAATCCATTAGATGTAGAAGGTTTCATATTCCACTGTGGCCACTTCCGCCAGATTACTCGGAGGCGGTAGGGCAAAAGTACCCATTAAGGCAGGGTCTTTTAGGAGACCTACTCCGATATTTTGGAGCGAATGATTCCTTCCATGGATCATTGGAATGCTTCCTGTAACTTGCGAACTGTTGGGGAGAAAAGTTTGTTGGTCAACGATTGTAATTCCTCCTTGGAAGGGAAATGCAATCTTCCTAAAATAGGTCGACACAACAGCTGCCATGGCATATATCCATGGTCTTCCTAGTAGGATGTTGTAATCAAGATTCCCATCGATGACTTCAACATCTATTTCTACCGTTTTTCCCTCTAGTTCAACTTTCAAGTTATTTAGTATACCATATGGGGTATATGTCCTTCCGTCGAATGCTTTTAACGTCGTCGCAGACCTCGACAAGGTTGGAGATCCTAAATTTTCCAGCAACTCATCGACATAATGCATGTAGATGCCCCCTCATCAATAATTGTTCGATGAACAGTTTTGTTGAGGGCTTTCACTTGAATAAGGAAAGCTAGTTGAGCTGGTAACTGAGGGTCATATCCTTTATGATCAAAGGCCACAAGATTGGAATCCATTGGGTCAATTCCACCTATTGCTGATAATAAAGCTTGCTCTTGGGAGAAGCAATTTTGCGGTACCTCAAGTGTCGACATAACGGACGGCGATTGGGCCAGGTCCTCTATCTGTGCTATTTTCGCACAAGGATTAAATGTCGATTTGTGTACTGCTCCCTTTTGCGACTTTATCATTGGCTCAGGGATGATGGGTGGCACAACTTCGGTCAAAGTTGTTGTCGAACTACTAGGTTGTTCATTAGCCTTGTTGTTCGACAGCTTTGGATTCCTGTAATCCTTATTCCTCGTCAAAGCATCATTTTGCTGCTTTGATACAGACAACATAAGCACTTGGGATCGGGAAGCATTTTGATTAGCAACCAGTTCGGTTCTCGAGCTTGGAAACGGATCAGTCAACACAGCTGAGGTTTTCGAACTCTTAAAGAATCTTTTAAGCTCAACTTTGTATGGACAATCTGCTGTCCAATGATCCTCATCACATATATGACACCCCGTAGGGGGTTTCCTTTTTCTCCCTTTCTTTTTCTTCTTGCCCCCTGGTTGCTTCAGTCGTTTGCCCTTGTCGTCCGACACAGCACTTACTTCCGAGGCAAGAAGTTCCTCATTTGCATTTTGACCGGAA
This sequence comes from Pinus tabuliformis, assembly GCA_031772625.1. Taxonomy (NCBI): domain Eukaryota; kingdom Viridiplantae; phylum Streptophyta; class Pinopsida; order Pinales; family Pinaceae; genus Pinus; species Pinus tabuliformis. Next base: position 8,667,868 of record CM062819.1, read on the forward strand.
ATCATACGGGCCTTTTTAGATATAGCCTTTGTCGATTTCATGTCTGTTGCGCCAATCACGCCATCGCCAGCATGAGAGTCACTATTTGATTTAGGAGGAGGAGGAATTGAAAATTCCAGTCTAGGGGCGTCAGGTATTTTATCATAGAGCGTGCCAGACTGAGTATATACTAAGTCTAGATATTGTGCACGAGCAATAACTTGCTCCTCCGTTACGACTCCCCCCTTGGCCACATCTTCCATTATGGCAGGAAGTAACGACTTTATAAACCATTCAGCTAACAGCTGATCTGGAACGTAAGTCTTTACCATCCTGCGACGACGACGCCACTCATGTATATGATCGGATATATGTGTGGCCGTCGTCTGCTTGAAGTTGGTTAAGATTTCCGTTCCAGTTTCATACCTTATCGGTAATTGAAAATGGGTTAAGAAAGTCGTGGCTAGGGAACTAAAATTGTCGAAAGAGGCTCTAGGTAATTCAATATACCATTTAGCCGCTGGACCCGTCAATGTCCTCTGAAAAAGGCGAAGCCTTATCGAATCATCGTTCAGGGTGTTCGACGAACACCATAGATGAAAAGTCATGACGTGATTCGATGGGTCTTCACCTGGATTTCCATTGAATTTAGGAATGTCCGATGGAAGTTTATGCGGAATTGCTGGCCACCAAGCGGCATAAGCAATTGGATCATTCGTCAGCCGGTTTAGATCTGGTAATTCTAGAGTTGCTACAAAGGGCAACTGTTGATTCAGGTTAGTGGAGCATACCCAGGATAAGATGGAATCGCCTGAGCAGTGGGTCTTTGCATACCAGCATAATGTGTTTGATGCTGGCAACTTTGACAAGTTTGATGGGCATAACCGTTATTATACGTTTGCCCATTACTTACAAAGACTTGTTGCTCAGGTCCTTGATATGATTGCTAGAATTGCGGTTGTTGAGTTTGAACCAGCTCCGGTTGTTGGACCATTTGCTGTTGTCCAATACTGGATGATTGACCAAGATGAGGAGTCATAGTACTTGTTTGAGCCTGAGTCGTTCCAGATAAGGAGGCACTAACCGGAGGTTGTGATTGAGTTGTCGAGACAAGAGGCTGTTGTATGGCAACCTGAGGAACTTAGGGTTGACATACAACAGGTAGCGCTTGTACTTGCGACGCAATCAACATACTAGGTATAGTGGCAACATTCGACACAGGGTGGACTGGTTGCATTGAATATGCAACCCTTGGTTGCTGAGGCAGTATTGGTACCCATCCGCTGGATGTAATTCCAGTTTGACCTGAACTTTGTTGTAAACTCCCATATGGTTGTTCTCCGGGGGGGAACAATGAAAAGGCATACTGCCCTCCATATGGTGGCAATCCAGTGCTTAAAGGGTAGATTGGCCTTTGAAGACACATTGGATCAAGTTGTTCAGTTTCAACATAAGAAATACCAGATGATAATCCGGATGAAGAAATAGGAACTAACCATGTCGTCGAAATAGTCTCTGATTGGACTCCAGCTTGTTGTTGACAATTTGCCGGGACAGATGGTATACCAGCAAACATCGTTGGAGTAGCAGCAGGAGGCTCTGCCTCTGCTGTGTCGGATGACACAGTCCTGGATGTCGACGGTTGTTCAGACATATTTAGTCTATCCAAAAGATTTCCTAGCGATTCTACAAGAACTTTGTGATGAAGGTAGACTAACTTCGAAGATCAACGCAGGAATAAAGGGTGATTGTTCCGTTTAAAATAAATTGTTAACGACGCTTTAGACACAACTTGCTTTTTCAGTTTTAAAGAGTCGAGAAAAAGCTAAAGATGACTCTAGTCTCCTTCGATGTTTTAACGAGCCCGAAGTGACAAATGCTCGGATGGACTTTTTCTGTTATAAAGTCTGAAAAAGGCCAAAAGAAACTGCTTTGGAGATCTAGGCAGAGGGTGTGCCAAACTTTTCGCAAAACCACAGAATACTTTTTACGGTACGGGTGGTCGATCTTCGTGAATGCTGTGTTCACTGCATTGCGATCAGTAGGGCGGCCGACACGGCTTCCTAAGGATAAAGGATATATGCCTATAGGGGTCTCCCAATATATACGCGATGGTACGTGGGAGCACAAATCCGTATTAGCGCTATCGTCCCTCAGGAGGAATCACCCACCTTCTTCGAGATCGACAGTCACTAGGTTTAACGACGCCGGAACATGTCTCTACCTAGACCTCTATGTTGTGCGTTATGTTGCAAAGCGTTGTTAGGTTCATTCAGTTTATTTTAAGTTGATCTTTTTAAAGTTTGTCTTTCAGGATCACCACGAGATGTATGGTACAAATTCCTAAATGCAGTCTAATATGATAAGCAAGCTTTATAATCTTTCAACTTTGAAAATCCTAGCTACTAAGGGAAAAGAGAGCGACTATCTTTTCTCAAAGAGCAATCAACACACTCTAATGCACTCTTCCTAAATCAAACATGAAAACTCATCAAAATGCAAATGCACAATGCAGGTGTTTGCTTTCCACTTTCTTAGTATAAATGCTTACAAAGAAAGCTTTTTTTACAACTTCGAATTTTCTTTTAAATGACTGAAAATAAACAAGTTTTCTTTTTCCAAAATCAGCAAGGGTAGAAGAGATTACAATCACTTTGCGATTTTTCGAAAGGAATACTCGTTTCGACACTTAAAAGTGACAAATTCAAACCAATAAGCAAAAGCAAATGATAATCAAACTGCAAACAGCCAATGAACTCTCTCCTAAGATCACAATCAATCAATCAATCAGATCTGAATCAACGCTATAGGATGACTATTTCGCTTATGCCAAGGAAAACTGTAAATGACGCCACAAACACATAAAAACACTTACAGTCTTTTTGTACAAAAATGAGGCGGAATTCAAGCAAAGAAAAGGGGTTATCAGATTGGTACCTATGCTGGTTAAAGGCTGCAAAAACAGAGATCAAAACAGGGCAAAAGACAACAGAGAACCCCAGCTGCACAAGGCAAAACTGGTTCAGCGCAACCTCAACACTGTGGTTTTGACATTCAGTGCAGGTAGCCTTCACGGGACCTGCGTAAAAATGCAGAATGCCTTCACAGCAGTCCCGCTGAAGGAGAAACTCTCGTTTCTCTTGGGTTCCGGGTCATAAAATGCTCAAAAATCAACTGTTTCAGGCCAAATCAGAAAAACAAGCAAGGTATAAACAAAGGGATGCTTTGAGAGGGTACTAAAGACTATCACAAAGGATCATCAAGTCATTTGTGAGTCCATTGTTCAGATCATAGACAAAAACCCAGTGAAGGATCAAAGCAGCAACAGTCTACTTTGCGAAGCAGTTCGATTGTTGCTGTTGAGTCTATGAAGTAAACAATGATGTAAACACAAATAAAATGACTAAAACAAATCTTCCCCAGTGGAGTCACCAATTTGTTGTGGGGAAAAATGCCTATGCAGGACGATCCTATCCACCTAAGGTGTGACAGTACCTTAGCAACAAACGAACACAGCTACTTCGGTTTCTTCCTTTATGAAATATGAAAGAGAGGAGATTGGTAGACCTACCGTTATCTTTCGGTTGTCCCTCGATCTAGATCCTCTCCTCTTTGTGTGTCCACAGCTACTTGCCTCTTTGCTTTTGCTCCCACGAGATCACAAGAGAACAACTACCTGTGACAAGAGAACAGCTACATGCAGCAAGAGAAGGACACAATACAAAGGCAAATATACATATTCATAAATGATTCAGGATTAGAAGTAAATCAAATACACTAATGCAAATCATACAATAAACACCAGCATATAGGAAAGAACCAAGAAGCTTTATTGATTGATAAACAAGGTTCAGGAAGAGATACAACCCATAAGGTTCCAACCCAGCATCTCCTTCCCAGCAGAATGGAATTCCTTCTTCAGCCCCTTTCAAAGCATAAGCACCCAATGATCTAACCACAATCCAACAACAATTCTTTGCAATTACAATATTCCAGCCTCCCATGACCTCCTGAGAGAGATCCATATATAGGAGTTTTGGAGAAAGGATGAGTCAGCTTGAGGCTGGTATGAAACTGACTAGTGTCCTCTCCCACTTCAGTTCTTGAGTCCACTTGGAGGTTCTTGCTTCCACTTGGAGATTTGGAACCTCTTACTCATCACCAGTCGAATTCCCTGACCCAAGTGTCATTTTGGAAGCTTCCTGGGCATTGACACCTTGAGAAATGAGTCTGCCACTTGTCCAGTTACGCTCAGCGCAGGTAGCCTTCTTTGCAGTTGACATTCAGCGCAGGTAGACAGTGGAGCAGTTGACATTCAGCGCAGATGTTCAGTGGAGCAGTTGACATGATCCAGAATTGGCTTGTTTTGAGTGTTTTCAGGTGGAGAACTTTTGTGAATTGCTGTGGTTTGCTGGCCTTGTTCCTCTAGGGGTAGTAACAACATGTTTAGGGACTTTGGGATCCCTTAATTATTGACATTTCATGCTCAGTGATGTAAGGCACAAAAATGTCTATAACAATTACCTGCGGTCCCGCACCTACTGGTCATGTCCCCTGCGTACCTGACCGCTCTGTCTCTGTGTAATGGGTGCGGACCCCTGTAAAAGTAAAAAAGGCACAAGTACATTCTTAAAAACTCACTTTGAGTCATTTCTGGAAGCTTCTAGAAGGAATCTTGAGGTGGCAAGTTCGCTCCTTTAAGGTTCATGCATCCCATACCTTAAGGAGCTAACCCCTTGATGTGAGGAGCTTATCCCTTTGAAGGAGGACTCTATCCCTTCATAGGTGGACCTGTAACCTCCTTCCTTTGCACTATAAAATGAAGCATTGGGCTAGTTACTGAGGAGGTTGAAAGCTAAAGATTTTTGAGGTGAAATGCTACTGGAACTTAGTCTTCCTAATTAAGCTTAAGTGAGGAAAGATTACATACCTTGTTGATCTCATTTGGAAGAGTGTGAGGCTTGTCAAAGTAGAGGAGATTCCTATTTCAGACCCTAGGAGGAGCTTGTACAACATCAAGGTACCAAAGATTGTAAGGTTCTTTTCTTTTTTTTCAAAGTTAATACAATCAAGTTTATTTTTCTCAATAAGCTGTGTTTTATGGTTTATTTCATGGATTCCTTGATCACCATGATGAATATGATTTATTATATTGGCTATGGAGGTGTTATTTGATGTGTGCTTGTTTGTGATTGCTGGTTCTCAAAAGGAAACTCGTTCGGACGGTCGAAGCATGGCTGCCACAAACTAGCGTTGGACTTAAGGTAGGGTCTAAAACACCTCTTTAGTTTTTATTAATGAATCGCAATATATTTAGAGAAAGGTAGATTTGCTTGTCCTGCTTGTTGCTAGATATCTGTTGATACTAGGGAGATCGATCTTGTCCACAAGAACGATTTATCCGGTCAACAAATCCATTCAGCACACTCATCAAGGTGAAGACAAGAAGCATGTCCAACTAGAGTTGAACTTGTACTTCGGCAAGTTGATGCGCATGACCACCAACACACACTTGAAGATCAACACATACACTATGCATCAATTTGTTGTTGGTTCATTCGCACCCAAGAAGACCATGCACATGTTAGTAGACGAGTTGGATGAAGGAGCCGAACCAATGCACCTTTTGCAATGGAAGCAATGGTTCGCTTTAGCAAGATGTCACCATGAGGTGCATGCACACCATCATGGATGACGAAGCTTGGCATCATCTCATTGCCTTCACCATCACAAGCATGCCAAAGAGTTGGTCTCATCATAATGGACCAAGTGTCAGTGATGTCCTGCATGGATTTCTCAAGCCGTGTTGTCTCACATGAGTACATGTGCATTGTAATGTAACGCCATGTCAAGTGTAAGTCAAGTGTCAATAGTTGGATGTAACAGTCATAGAGTAGATGAAGAGTCATGAGGGTAGATGAACTATCACAAAGGGGAATGTCAAGGGTCACCCCACCCTTTGCTATAAATAGTCCCTCATAACTCATTATATAGGATTTGGGTCAGCCAAGCTTCCGATAAGACTATCTTTGAGAGAGATTGGACAGTATTGTAATGTGCCTTGGCTTCTCCACTGCATGGAGCTGGTACATCTCTTTGGAGGAGAAAGCGGATGTGGCTATAACGTTCACTGTTGGGGCTAGTTGGTTTACATGGATGTATTGTATGATTGGAACTTACACTTCTTTATGTAATAAGAGCCATCACATTTTAATGCATATGTTTTTATTATAGTTGGATTGTTCCGGTTGCTTTAGTGATGTATGTTGTTTAACTTACGTAGTTGTGTATGAACTGTTTTGTATGCAATTATATGACTCTTGTTGCAGATGTGTTGTTGGTTTAACCATCACTTTGGATTTCCAGCTGACCTGCTTTCCACCTTGTGATGCATCTTCACTCGAGTGTTCCCTTCCCAATTGAGTACTATTATAGGTTGCCAAGGGGTGCACTCATCTCAGCCCACCTGTGTTAGAACCTCTCATGCACCTTCCTTGACTCACTATAGCAGTCACACCCTTGCTATTGAAAGAGTTATCTTACTTGCCTATGTGCAAAATCACGGTCAAGGAATTACCATACGACCCACTTTTGGGACTTCTACACCAAATGGTCTGAGGTCTAATTGGGAATTCTTACCAGGGATATCCTCTTGATATGTTGGTGGGTCCGGCACCATCAACAATTTTGGCGCTAGAAGGAGGGCCTGATGACAAGCTATGTCCTCTCATCCAATTTTGAACCTTTTCTTACCTTTCATGGATTCTTGCACTCTTCTCCTCCCGCGATGTTTTTCGAATCTTGAATATGTCTCCATCACAGGGGGGTTTTTCGATCTCTTGTCCACTTACATGTATGATGGTGAAGGAAAAGTGGCCTGATGTGAGTACTTACATGACTTTATTTCCATGCTTCATGAGGAAGATGGGTGTTCTGATGAACAAGCTAGCTTGCTGCTTGCACACACACTTCGCGAATCTCCATGTCATTGGCTGCTCGGCCTACCAGATGACAATGTGCACTCACTTGAGCACTTCTGTGATCTCATTGGAGGTACTTTCTATCATTTTGATCCAGACCATCTTGACGAAACATTGTTATAGCAATGGAAGGCTCCACATGAATTGGTTATAGATTTTTGGTAGTGCTTTCGTGACTTGCAGTTTCAAGCTCTGAGGAGCCAAATGAAATTTTCCTATCTTTTGGACCAGTTTGAGTATTTCCTTAAGAAATCTGCCCATCCCAAGAAGAAGCTTGATATCAAGCCTCACTCAACATTCTTCATTGATGGAGCTACACAATCTCACATGGATGTGGTCACTATCTCGACTGATTGTCTACCTTTCCCTTATTCAACAGCTCCACCACTACTGAGTGATGTTGAAGATCATGCTCACACACTTGTTCAGCGTTCACATCCTCCCAACATCACTTCACTCAATTTTCGTGTAGATTTGGTTGTGAGTCATTCAAGTTCTCATATGCATTTTGTTCTTCGACCTCTGTCTTCACACTCAGGTGCCCCTTCGGATGATACTATCTTGTGTTCGTCCATTCTAGACTCTTCACTTGTTGTGAACGAGGAACAACCCATCGACAGAGTTGGTGTTGCAAAACCAACATGCACTGTCATTCATGAAGCATATGAGTGGGAGCTTCAACATCAACACTTGGTGAAGGAGAACTCCCTTCTATCCAAGCCCCATCCATTCTTTCCTTACATCTTTGGTGAACCTTCCATCCATGATTTCGCATGTGTGTTTTCATCCACAGATGCACCCATTTTTTATCACTCATAGGACTCACCAAATGTTGGTCCATCATTCGAAAATGGAGAGGATAAGCTATTCATTGAAAATCCACTTGATCTTTCATCTGTCTTTTCCAGAAACACAGAGGATGATTTTGTTCGCTTTTCATCTACCCCTCTGTTTGATTCATCTAATCATGAGGATGTCGATGAATTCATTGATTTTTTTTATCGTGGCGATCGTGATCCATTTTTTTTCATATTTGATCACGATCATGACTCTATCACAGTTGATCTTTTGAAGCCACTAGTTTATGATGATCTATCTGATGATGAAGTTGAAACACCCAAGACCATTGAGGCACTTCAACCCAAGCTAATGGTTATGTCAGGCCCTCGCTCTCTTGGGGTTAGTCTCACTTCCGATCATGAAACTGTTCAATCACCCAAGGCTCCTCATCACTCATTTGTATGCATTTAAGATCCATCTCACACACAGATCACACTTCCTCCACTCGAACTACACGATCCCATCGCTCATGCATTGGAGGAATCTTACATTGCAAGCACATGTTCACGACGTAAGTTGTCTTTGTTTATTTTGTTTTCTTGCATGTCATAATCAAGAGTGTTCTTATGCTTCAAAGTTGCATGCAGTGTCACACAACACCATGATAAGTCCACAGACTGCTCATCATGCACTTGCACTCACTTATGTCTTGTGGGCACTTTGAAACACAAAGTGTGGTTGTCTTCATTGTTATATATTTCTTGCTTGCTGGTTCGCACAATTGGGTTGCTCGCGGACCAAGCCTTCACCAACATGGGTCAACCAATGCGTTAGTGGTTGCATTGGAAATATCACTTCACGTGATCAGGCCCATGCACCGTTAGTGTAGGAGTAGGAGTAGTGTTTGCTTTCAATCATTTTTATTACATGCTTGTTTTTAACTCGCTTTGTTTGTTTGTTTGTTTTCTTTCTTGTTTGTTTAATTTATTTTCTTTGAATTTCACTTATGCTCTTGCTTTTCTTTGTTGTTTGTTAGTTCACTTGTTTCATTCGTAGGTTAGTTTCGCATGAAACCATGTATGACTCTTGAAATGAGTTGGGTGAAGTACAAGAGGGATTGTACAACTATCACTACTTGGTTATCTATCATCCTTCCTTTGTATGAAGAACTTGTTACTTTTAGTCCATGATACGTCGAAGGAAAATACGTATTGTTCGAAGTGAACCTTGGTGAAAACACAACGCTTGCGCACTAACTAGTGTCACCTTCTCTAGTCAGTTGTTTTTGGGTTAACCCTTGTTAGCTTAGTCAAGTAGAGTAAGGTGAGGGGGAAAGCCTCAACCGGCACATTAGAGATACAATAAACTACTTCTTTGTTGGAACAACCTCTTCTGCTCTCAATAAGTCAGGATCCCTCTTCCTTCTCTGAAATGAATAAGTGTTATGCACAGTTGAAAAGCTGAAAAATGAAAAATGAATAAAGTGAAAAGTGAAAAAAAAATTCAAAGTGAAAAATGAAAAATGAATAAGAAAAAAGAAGAAAGGATTCCTCTGCAGGGAGGTGATGGAAGTAACTCTGCCAGGGTACTGACCAGGCTAACTGGCAACAGATCCATGCTTGTGTTCCTATGTGACTCCACCGGGGTATTGTCTAGGCCTGCTGGCAGTGGAGCAACACCAGAGATGAAACTAAGACTCTGATGACTATACTGCTTGTGCACCAATATACCCCTCAACCCCAATCGAAATAATTGTGTTGCCTTGGCTTGGAATGTGTGTCAATCGACCAAGATCTTGGCAGATGCTACATCTTACAATCAAGCTAGTGTGATAGCAAGAAGAGTTGAGAACTGAACAATACTTCCAGAGGTGTTAAACTTGCTTTTCACGAACAAGGTCCATTCAGAGAGCTACAGTTCTATGAGTGTGTCACCAAGTGTTGTAGCGGCTACAATCACCCTCCAAAATTTTGCCTTAGCTTTGTTTTGGAGCCTCCCTACTAACTTTTCACAACATCTTGTTTTGCTTCGTCAAGTTCACAAGCTTCAGTGTTTTGCTTGCACAAAGGCAGCCTGTTAATCACAGCTCGATGCATTCCCCTCACAGGCGAATCACCTGGACTAGGTTGAGGTGCAGGCTAAGCAGCTCCCCCAAGAAATTAAATAATTATGGAGGGAAACTAGCCTTCCCTCCAAAAATTGCACAATCTTGTCTCGCAGCACGCTAGTCTCCGGAATTGCATAATTCTGTCAGTCAACACTCACAGTGAAAATTGCGCAATTTTCTCTAGTAGGGCTACTCATCCCAGAATTTGTGCAAATCTGGGCAGAAGCCAACTGCTCTATCCACCCATCTCATAGCTAGAAATACGTATTTTCTCCTAGCAGTCAAGCAGTCGCTTGCATGTGCAGCTGAGTTGACTGGTTCCCTCCAAGACTGAGAAAAATTGACTTGCATGCATGGTTTGCTTCTCCCAAGGCAGCATGTAAAGACATCCCTTGTTTCAGGGATCTATTTTTAGTAGTTGGAGGTTACATGGAAGAATATTTTCAAAAACATCCCACCAAGTGTTGCTTTCCCTAGATTTGTGGCATGTGCATCATCAACTGGACGTCATAGAGCTCATTCCTCACATCAACCTTGCAACTCTGACATCCAAAATCACATCTAAGAGCTGTCGACACATTCGGCTTAGCTATTTTGGGGTAAACCAGCTTTCCATGACTTGTGTTGCATTTCTGTTGCTTTTTGTATTTACTCTTGTGTGAGAACTATTTGCTTGATTTCTTTGAGTGCATACTATCGTTGACATGTATACTATCTTGTCCTAACACTATTTTAGTTTTCGTTGCTATCTCACTATTGTCACATACATGAAACTATTTTTCACGAATGGTTGTCGATTCGATGACTCGCCTCACCCACATGCATGTTGATCTATTTACTGAATCTTTCATTCATGTTTGCATGCAATGTCAATCACTTCTACTTTTGCTAAGTGTCAGCATGCATCCAATGTCATATTTGCTTCCAGTTTCCCGTCGCCAAGTCAGACCAACCTTGGTCTGGACTTTGCCTTCACTGAGACAACATTACGTAATCTAGGGAAGGAAGGCTTTGTCTTCCTCTCCAGAAATGCACATTTCTTCCCAGTGACTATTCTCTAGGATTATTTTTCGAATTTTTGAGGGAGAATGACTGTTAGCCCAGAAAATTGCGCAATGCAGTCATTAATCCTGTAGCCATTTCTAGCTCAGATTGTGCATTGCACAATTCCAATAGTCAGCATCCAGATTGGACTATGCATTGCGAAGTTCTAGCAGTGGGCTAGTCTCCCAACAGTCGAGACTATACCTTTGACAGTCTTGATAGTTAATCTCCCAACCTCCTGGCCGAAATTGCGCAACCTTCATGATCAGTCACACAGGTCTGTTGAAAGTTAGTTCTCAAGTTCATTTTGGTTTTTGACTGACAGATTGCTTGCCATGAGTGTTTCCATGCCTCTAGGTATTGTAGGTGTTTATTTGCCTCTCAGCATTGCAGGTACAATGGTTTCCAAGAGGGCATAGTCAAAGAAACCGTTCAGAGCACACCTCGAGATGCAGTCGATGAGATGTCTATGAGCTTGCCTACTCACAAAGATATCAAGTTGTTCATAGACAAGAACATCAAGATATCACAATGAGCAGCATCATGAACAACAGCTGAAGGCAACATACCAAATGAAACGAATGCAACGAACATAAAAAATGCAGCGAACGCAAGAGGAAGGTTGTTGACAACATAGAGGCGGAAAAAAGTTGCAAGATCAAGCAGATCGACTGATGATGAAAGCAACTTTGGAGACTCAGGCTATGAGGTGACGATGCGACATGAAGATCGCATGAAGACAAATAATGGAACAAAGAAGGAGTTGCATGTACTGAAGCAACAACTCAAGGAAGAACATGAAGCTGCACAGACAGACGAATGAGTTGTAGCAGGAACAGGAACAACAGTGGGCGCAACATGCACTCACGGACAAAACTGCACCTGTACAAGTTAAATATCCATCCCTGTAGCTAGCATAGACTAGACATGGTGAGCATTTTTGTTGATCAAATGAAAGGGATTTAGCAGTAGGCATGTCATTGTGTACATGTATGCAATCCAACCCATTCAGCATACTCACCAAGGTGAAGATAAGAAGCAAGTCCAATTGGAGCTAAACTTGTACTTCAGCAAGTTGATGCGCATGACCACCATCACACACTTGAAGATGAGCATGGACACTATGCATCAATGTGTTGTTGTTTCAACCGCACCCAAGAAGACCATGCGCATGTTAGCAGACGATTTGGATGAAGGATATGAACTAATGCACCAATTGCAACGGATGCAAGAGTTTGCTTTAACAAGATGTCACCATGAGGTGCATGCACATGATCACGGACGACCAAGCTTGTCATCATCTCACCACCTTCACCATCACAAGAATGCCAAAAATTTGGTCTCATCACAATGAATCAAGTGTCAGTGATGTCTTGCATGGCTTGCTCTAGCCATGTTGTCTCACATGAGTACATGTGCATTGTAATGCAACGTCATGTCAAGTGTAAGTCAAGTGTCAATAGTTGGATGTAACAGTCATAGAGTAGATGAAGAGTCATGAGGGTAGATGAAATGTCACAAAGGGGAATGTCAAGGGTCACCCCACCCTTTGCTATAAATAGTCCCTCATAACTCAATGTATAGGCTTTTGGTTAGCCAAGCTTCCGATAAGACTATCTTGGAGAGAGCTTGGACAATATTGTAACACACCTTGGCTTCTCCATTGCACGGAGTTACTACATCTCTTTGGAGGAGCAGGAGGATGTGGTTGTAATGTCCCACTGTTGGGGCTAGTAGGTTTACATGGATGTATTGTATGATTGGAACTTACACTTATTTATCTAAGAAGAGCCAACACATTTTCATGCATATGTTGTTATTGTAGTTGGATTGTTCTGATTGCTTTAGTGATGTATGTTGTTTAACTTACATAGTTGTGTATGAACTATTTTGTATGCAATTATATGAATCTTGTTTCAGATGTGCTGTTGGTTTAACCATCACTTTGGATTGTCGGTTGACATGTTTTCCATCTTGTGATGCATCTCTGCTTGTGTGTTCCCTTCCCAGCTGAGTATTATTACAGGTTGCCGAGGGGTGCACTCATCTCAACCCACCGGTGTTAGAACCTCTCATGCACATTCCTTGACTTACTGCAGTGGTCACACCCTTGCTACTGAAAGAGTTATCTTACTTGCGTCTGTGCAAAATAGCAGTCAAGGCATTACCATATGACCCACTGCTGGGACTCCTACACCAAATGTTCTGAGGTCTAATTGGGACATCTTACCAGGGAGATCCCCTTGACATATTGGTGGTTCCAGCACCATCAATAGGTACGCACTTTCTGAATGAAACAATCAACGTGTTAACTGAGGAATTCCAAGTATACCATTAGAAGAGTACACCATATCACCCACAGGCCAATGGAACTATTGAGGCCTTCGACAAGATTTTGGAGAACACACTAATGGAGATCAGCAATAAGAAGCAAGATGACTACGATGTGCACATACCTGCAGTACTATGGGCATTTAGGACTACTTGCAAGAAGCTGACAGGACAAACGCCATTCAGGTTGGTCTATGGGGTAGAAGCTATAATGCCAATCGAGTATATTGTACCTAGTCTATGCATAACATCTCTCACATTTATGGGAAATTGTGTAGCCTTGGAGGAACGACTTACGTAGCTGATGGATCTTGAAGAGGACCAATTCTTGGTTGGATTCCATCAGCGAGTACAAAAGGACCGTGAAAAAGAATGACCTGATCGCCACATCAAGCTCCACACGTTCAAGGTAAATGATCTTGTCTTGTTGTACGATAGTAAATTCACTAAGTTTCTGGGAAAATTTCAGATGCATTGGTTGGGGCCATGTATTATCAAAGAAATTACAGATGGAGGTGTAGTTTAGCTCGTGAAGTTGAATGGAGAACCTTTTCCAAGAAGAGTGAATGGAAGCCGATTGAAGCTATACATAGGAGATCCTACGCAATGACTATATGGAGGCATGACAGTCTTAGTGCTCTAGGCAGTTACAAGGGAGCGTGAGACTATAAACTACACTATTAGGATTGGAGGACTACACAACAGGCGGGATTCGCGGAAGATGATAAGGATACAACCTATGAAGCTATGCTATGGAGGGAGGTGCAGCGCAACACAAGAGAAAAGTGACCATTGGAGTCACTATTCATGAATTGACATCCAGAAGACGATTAAGAGGAGCAGGTTGGCAGAATTTAAGGTAAAAATATTTTAAGATCTGTTGCCAAAAGAACATTAATTGTTAGAATTTGGGGGGAACAGTTGGATTTGAATTAAAAAACCCTTATAAATTACATGTGCCAGTCCAATAGAGAACACTTTCCACTGTTAGAGTTTTTGTTGATATGTGTTGTCTGTTGCTTATGAACCGATCGTATTCGGAGGATTAGTCACGAGCCCTACATTTTCTAAGTTTTCTGAGTTCAATCAAAATTTCATTCTTGAAAAAATGCTTGGACCAAGTTATGCAGAGACTGTGAGTACTGGTGGTGATGTTGCTTCTAAAGGAGCTGCCCCAAAAGTGGTAAGTATGGAAGCTATGGCTCCTGTGCCCACGGCGCCAAGGTCGCCTAGGCTGAAGCCTACCCATGCTATGGAAACATAGAAGACGAATGAGCATTAAAAGAAAAATCCAGTACCAATGCACGAATCACCGAGAAATCATTCTGCAGTACAAAAACAAAATAAGGACAAGAAACTTGAGAAGGTAGTTGACCTGGAGGCAGAGGAAGGCTAGGGTACAAAAGATATAGATGCTAAAGGAGTGGAGCCCATCATAAAGCTACCCGACTATATCCCTCCGTGCAAGGGGAAGGTGAAGGTCACAAAAGACCCAAACTCAGACAAATTTTCCATTTCTATGCCCTAGCTACCTGAGCAGGTTCCCTTTGAAGGTCTGCAGCTTTCGTGGATCCCACTGTTGAAGATGGAAGATTGGGACCATGCATATAATGCTAGGTTTCTTCACTTAGCAATAGATAAATATATGAACCATGTCTACCATGCGGAGTTGGTTTTTACTATGCTAGAGACAGTGGAATGGATCCGTAGTGTGGAGAATTCGGGATTACTGAATCTGTTGTGGGTGCCCCAGTATCACCTCACCCCTATCAACACAATTTGTGTGCACTAATTTCTCACTCTCGTGCACGATGGGTGCTTATGGCTAGGAGGGCCTATCCCCATCACTAACATGCTCATTCATAGGATTATGCATCTGCCATACGAGAGATTGAATCCGGATGAGGAGTTTGGCGGAAAAACAGGAGAAAAGGACTTGACAAAAGAATGAAGAAAGAATTTGACCTTCTAAGGAAGGCGCAAGGATATTCCATCACCTCAATAAACAACCCCACGGTTCAAATTCCCACCCATATTTTAGTAGGGAAGGTGATGAGGAAGTGCGTGTGGATGAAGTTCTGGCGCCTATAGTCTCCCTAGTTTCACAGTGTGCGAAGGGCGTGCAGTTCAACTGGTTGAGGTACCTGTGCCAGGAATTCCTCGTGAATTTCTGTGAGGCCCAGGATGAGACCAAGCCATTTCATTACAATTGGTTGCTGCTATCTATTATTTTGGTTGCATGGGAGTTGTCGGAGGATATCCAGTTTCCTCCACTGGAAGAAAGATTACCAGAAGTGACGCAATTTGCATCTCTATGGGCTACAAAGGACCCTGCATGGATCAAAAATACAAAGATCTTTTGGGTCCTGATGGAATCAAGCCTTTGCATGGCCATTAACCAGCCAAAGACTGAGGAGGAATAATTTTCATAACAAGGCAGAGGAGGAGATGAGGGGAAGAGCACCCATTTATTCTAAAAATATGCAACAAGGGACAACAGGAAGGTCCCAGGAAGAAACAAAAATTAGACAAGTCGCACGGTGATCCCATGGTCTTGATGGAGGGTGATATTGATGAGATTGAGCATAAAACAAGGGACACTATGACTAAAGTGCTGCAGAAGTTCAAGCAGAAATATATGTAGATGTTGGGGAGCGTCCAAAAGGATCTACGTGAGCTACAGATCCAGGCAAACAGGATACGGGTGGGAACTGGTCAAGTGAGCACAGAATAGGCGAGCCTGACACTAGGCACAATTCAAGCAACTAAGTTGGTAAGGACCCTGAACTTTAGGACTGTTGCCTTACGTAAGGGGTCCATTCACGTGGAGTCAGCCACTGATCACATCATCCTTCGCACAATCAAGAACATCAGGGTAAACATATCAGCGCTCCCTAATGAGATTCTTCATGCATTGCATGCACGGGTGACAAAGGAATTGGGAGCTCTCAATGTTATCAGCGAATACAGGTTGAATAATGAGCATATGTTCACCAAGAAGATGTAGGCCTTAAAAGAAAAGGAGACACTGCAAGCATAAAGTTCCTGACTGGAGTCCACCGTCGTAGAAGCATGCAGAACAGTGTCCGAGCTGCATATTCCTTAGGATGCATAGTCAGAAGTGAGGATCAGAAAATTTGTCGTTGTGGTGAGTGAAGAAAAGGCAGAGGTTGCCCGAGTTCAATTTGAACTCAATATGAAAATAAATGAGTTGTCGTTAAAATTGTAGCCAACGACTTCGCTTGAGGTCTGGGAGTAGTGAAAATATGCCATCAGAGAAGGAATGGCCACCCTAGATGTCGCAGTCGCTGACTGTTCAACATTATTTGAGCAAGAAATGGAGTTTGCGACAACTATGCAAGAAGACCCAACCCTGCAAACATTGGCTACAGAGGTGAGAGAGCCACAGAGGTTGTATGACGAAGTCAGGGAAATGACGAGCTCCATTGCACTAGCGCAGCATCTAGCCAAATTGCAGTATGGGAAGCAACTCCTCGCATAAGTAGAGGTGATACAGAAGAAGGAGGCCTTGCTTAAGGTCGAGATGAAGCCTTGGTTAGAGGAGGTTTACCATGTCACAACTAATATTCAGGAGAAGCTAACAAGCTTGCAGAAAGCGCAACATACAATGTGGTTGGCCGTAGAAGGACCAACTACAAAGAAGCTAGTTGAGGAGGTCAAGCATGCAGCCACTTAGAGCACTGCCGGAGTTTCTTTAGTTCAGGTGGAGCTGGGGTATCTTCGCAGCAAGATCACAACACCAGCCAAGTCACTCAAGGGCGAGTCACGATCTTTGTGTTGGGGGTCTATTGGGATGGGGTCCCTTGGGTCACTTTTGGGGTTAAAATAACCCAAGATTTGATGAATATTTTCTAACTAATTAAAGTCTCTACGATTTGTGGATATGGATCGCATAGATGGTTAGGATTCAAAGGGGTTTAGCCCCTTGTTTATGTAAAGTTTGAGTCGGCTTTGAGACCTACCCATGGTCCGTAGACCATGGGATTGTATGTAAAAGGTTATAAATAGGTGTGTCTTAGAGAGTCTAAGGCAGGAATATCTAGATGGATAACAAATGAAGTCTTATAGGTGATACCACAAAGGAGTGGTTCAGATAGGAGATAACGGATCTACAGTTGAGTGCACAAAGGCCTAGGTAGAGTCTACAAATGAGTGCACGGACCCTAGGAGCTGAGTGCACAGGGTAGTGTTGAGTCTGTAAACCTGAACTAAAGATCAATAAAGAAGATTATTGAAGAATTCCTATGTATATATGTTTATTTATGTTTACTCTTGTTTACAATATATGTTGTGAATGAATAATGTGTTTATGGAATATTGATCTAATGATGCGTAATTCACTTGAGTAAGTCTTAATAGATGTATGCAATGCATGTTAAGTACTTTCGCAAATACTGTGATGAATTTTGTTATGTTTTCTAAATAACTTAAGTATATCTACACGAACACTAATCTAGGATTGTTCTTTGATGCATGTAAGTGGATAAATAAACTAAAAAGGTTTTGAAAAAGCCTATCGTAGACCTTCATGAAGGTTTGGAGGTTATTTCAGTAGAGTTGCATTACCGAGCCCTAAGGGCTTATCGATCTATGTGAAGGTAGATCTAAGGCACTAAAAGACATCACACTCGTTTCTGGATGCAGAAACATGGTTCTTGCATCACCCCATACTGCTTCAGGTGAGCCTACAGCCTACGCTATGCGGGTTGTTTCTAAAAGGGCCAATAGTGTAGGGATTGGTTGGTTGGCGTAGCTAACTCTGAACCTAGGTCGGTGCCCCCTAAGCTAACAATATCCTTCTAGTACCATCCTTGTAGTTAAGAAGTGAATAATGTCTACAAAATGATTATATTCTATGCGCATCACAAAGAGTTGTGCATCTGGCAACCCTTCCTCTAGATTATCAGGCTCCTCTCCTGTTTCAATATGTGATAGTTGGTCAGGTCCTACATTTAACCTCCCCGGCTTCACAATGACTTCAAAGTCATACTTCTGGAATAATAGCAACCATCTGCATATCTTCCCCCCCTAACACAGGCTTATTGACCAGGTACTTCAAGGTAGAATGATCTGTGTACATTTTGAAATTTCCTCCTAACAGATAATTCCTTAACTTCTACAGTCCGTACACCATGGCCAATCCTTCGCGCTCAATCGTTGAATAATTCTTCTCAGCTTTTGATAATTTCATACTGGGGAAGGCTATAGGATGGTCCATTTCTCCTTCACCAGCCCGTGTTAACACTACACCCAACGCAATGCAAGAGGCATCCACATGTACGTGAAACTCCTTTTTCCAATTAGGGAGTACCAAGATCAGCGCGGTGACCATCTTTTATTTCAATACATATAAATTGTGCTGACATTCTTTGTCCCAACAGAATGTTGTGGCCTTCTTCAACAATTTCTCGATGGGCATGGTAATTTGGGCATAAGCTTTGATAAATTTTTTGTAGTATCCAGTATGTCCCAGTGTTGCGCGCAGCTGCTTAATGTTCCTCGGGGCCTCCAAATTCACAATTAATGCAATCTTTGTAGGGTCCACCATCAATCCTTGCTTACACACAACGTGACTTAGCAAGTGTTGGAAATAATACTGAGAGGGGGGGGGGTGAATCAGTATTATCAGATCAATAAAACTTTTTCAATGCTCAGAAACATACACGCTACTTTAGTTAAGTGAACCCGCGTGTACACGCTACTGTGTCTAAAGAAACTTGCGTATATCCAGAAATCTTATGATTCAGTTAGCTTAGTCTTCAGTAAATACATCAGATCATTATTAAGCATATTAACAGTAACCAGGTGCAGAATAACAGAACAGAGCATCACACAAGAGCCACACACATGAACACAAAGATATAAGGTGGAAACCCAATGTGGGTGAAAACCACCTGCTGCAAGTCATCTCAATCTTCTTCTTAATAAGAAAATCCTTTTACAATGTTTGTACTGGTGCAGTCTTATACCAGTACGGGAGCTACAACCCCCTTTGCTCTTGTACTAGCCGATCCATTTACTAGTACGCAGGCTACTACCTGCTATAATGCTCCAAAGATCTCCCTTAGCTTTTGTACTAGCTTAGATACTAGTACGTAGGTGCTTGCCTACAATCTTCTCACCTTCAGGTACCACGTTTCATCAATTTTCAGACTGGATACACTGAAGCACAACACATAATCTGTAAGGCCACTTTTCATCCAATTTTCATACTGGACCCATAACTATCATTGAAGCTCAAAACAATCATCAAACTCTGAATCACTGAAACCCTATTAACAACAGTCACCAGAACACAGAGCAGACACAGAACTCTGTAATAACCAAAAGATCCATCTGCAACTTCAAATATCAAGCTTTACAATGTATACGCTACTTCGATGAATCAAACCCGCGTGTATACGCGCTTTTTCCAAAGACAACCCGCGTACAGATCTAAAAATAATTTCTCATAACTTGCAGCTGTACCAGACATCAGTCATACTCATAACACTTATAGAACAATACATGCGTCAGTATGTAGATCTAGAATAAGCATCATAAAGATAGTTCATTTCAAACCATTTGATCCCGATCTCTCCTTAGATCTAGTTCTCCATCAACCGGTGAGATCTCTCCTTAGCTCAGATCAAGCAATGCATCATCAACCCATAACCCTGCATACTGGATCTAATGCTTCATCAGATATTCAAGACATTTCAGATACACTTGCCTAATGATTTCCTTCTCCTTATATAGCCTTAGGCCTTGTTCAATACCAAGGGCCAAAACCGTAGAGATCCAATACCATCAACTTCAAAACTAGGGATCAACACGTCCGTCGAGACACCAAGGTCCAAAACCATAGGCACAACTTCCAAGGAATAACCGCCGTGGACCAAAGATAAGTTTTCCATATACACGCTCTTTTACTGAAGCCAACATGCGTGTACACGCGACTTGGGCTTAATGAACCTGCGTGTATGAACTTTCTCTTCTTCTTATAGTCTGATCATCAATTCCTTGCTGCTGACCTTCTGCACTATGATTTGTCATCAGTGTGGTTTGCCATCAAGGACAACACTTGTCTCATAATGCCAACAATCTCCCCCTTTGGACTTGATGGCAACAACACCAAATCACTCTCCCCCTTTGACATCAAGGGCAAAGGGTGGACCAAGATATTCTCTTCCTTTGCTGAATCATTCCACTGTCCATACTCCCCCTGAGTACCTGCTGAAATCTCTGAATAATCTCCCCCAAGGTGTACCAATCTGTCCATGCTCCCTCTGAGTACATGCTGAATCTCTGTACCGCTGAAGTGTGTTGTTCATGCTCTTCCTGACTGTAGGCAAGATCTGCAAAAGATGTTCTTCAAGAAGAACATGACTCTATACATCATAAAAGACCTTCCTATCATCAAAGACTCATACATACATCCATCTCTCAACTTAGTGAGGATATACAAAAATTGACTCATCCACCCAACCAAGTGGGGATACATCAAAAGTTTACATATGACAACCAATCATATTGCATCAATCATCCCAGGCATAGTGGGGAAACCAAAATAGGCCGTTACATGACCTTGACACCATAAAAGAGATATCACAAATGAGATACATGACATAGCGACAATAGATCTAGACCAAGACTTATGAAAGTCACAAATAACTGATATCGCCAGCATCTTGTCAATCAGCATTCAGATCAGCAACCAAGAGGTCCTTTTGTTCTTCCTCTAACTTTGTTTCACCTGAAATCAACAACAACTTGTGAACTAGAACCAAAGGCTTCTAAGATAATGCCAACAATGCATCATTGGAAGATTATCTGCTCCCCCTGAACCTGTGCCAGATGGTCTCTGTCAGACCCATATCAGAATCTTCATTCTGGGTTTGACCCGCTGATTTCCTTCAAATTATCATATACGCGTCTGTATCTTCATAAACAAGCGTATATACGCGGATAGTACTTATCCAACTCGCGTATACCAATTTCCATATCAGCAACCTGTAAATGTCCTGTAGAGAATAAGTCATCAACCTATAACAAGGTATGTCTGCATCAATTCATCCCTTTGAACAGAATTCAGAGTCATTCACATGTGTGAAACCACCATAGCCATTTCATCAAGCTCTACATGATCCAAGTATCATTACTTGGGAACATCTGCATCAATCAACACATGCAAGTATCAACCTATCATTATATAGATAAGAACTCATCACCATGTCTCCAACAAAGCAACCTTGAGTAGTCATCCATGTATCAGCATTATGTATCTTGAGCTCAAGCTCATTTGACAAAACTTCTTGATATCATCAACAGCAACAATCCTTATCCACAAGAGTGCCTGCATCATAACTGTATGATCTTTATGCATATGACAACAGCAGTATATAAGTGACTCATCATCAAATGAGGAAGATGTGTATTCAAGCTTTGTACTTCTCCTTGTCCTTATGAAGATCACCATGTAAGCACCATATATGCATCATCAAAGAATCAACCATAAATCTGATCTGAACATCTTCTATGTAACTTCAAGAATCATATGAGAGTTTATCATAGACAACTCACAACCACATCATAGCAAGATATATCATTTAGCCATATAAGAATCATCACCAAGGATTATTAACCATAATGCCAACAATGAATTACTAAAGGCATATGCTCCCCCTCAACCAGTGCCATCTGTTAGATCTGATCATGCATATATCAGCAATAAGCATCAAAACATCATCATCCTCAAGTTAGGATCAAAAACACTTCTAGACATCATACAAGTAACAAAACATTTCCACACATCCTCAGCAGACTGTGACCAATAGAGTAAATAATAGACTGAATCATATCAGATCCTTTTTCTGATCCTGTCCCCACTGCTTTTCCTCAGACTGACATATACGCGACTTTGCAGTGTCTAACTCGCGTATATACGCGACTTCCCTTTAAGGAACTTGCGTATGAGATTCAGGACACTGAAGGTTTACACTTTCAGCTCCCCCTGAGTCTGATATGTCTGTGCTGTGCTGTGTCTCAGTACATTGTGCTGACTGTACTTCCTTCTTCCTCCATATCTTCAAGTGTGATGTGGTTTTCTCCTTTTGGTGTGATGTCCATCCTTTGTTCCTGCATTCCTTTGCTATATGTCCAAGCTTGTTACATGCATAACATCTAACATGTTTCATGTTCCTCCTGTAGCAATCAGCAGCTTTGTGACCATACATATTGCAAGCAAAGCAATATCCATTAAAGTACCTTGATTGAGATGACCTGTCCGCATAATAGTCTTGAACTCTTCTTCTTCTACATCTAGCTGCAACATGTCCAAGATTATGACATACATAACATTCAATATTATTCATAGGAGGAGTAAAAGATTTTCTTTGAAGACTTTCTTTCCTTGGTTGATGATGAGATTGACCTTTCATCTCCTTGTTGATCATTTTGGATTTCTCTTTAGAGTTCCTTGCCTCACCTTGTGAACTAGATTCACCTTCAACAGATTCATGGAAACCAAGACCAGTCTTGATAGCAGGAGACCTTTGACTACTAAGAATATCATCCAAGGCTTTAGTACTATCTTGAAATCTCAAAAGTTTATCCTTTTCTTCTAATTTACCTTTCAAGATATTTACCTCAACTTGAAGTTGTTCCTCCTTTTCCAGACATTGCTTCTTCATGTCTTCTCCATCTTTCCTTCCTTCTTCCAACTGATGCCTTAGTTTGAGAATCTCCTTTTCTTGTTCTTCATTCAGATCCTGCTACATTTGACGAACTCGGAAGGCACATTCTAGTTGAGATTTTAAGCTGGTGACTTCGTTTTCTTGTTTTGCAATAGCTTGGAGTAGATCTGTATTCTGCTTCTTTGATTCTCCAAGATCTCCTTTTAGTGAGGGGATTGTAGCTTCAAGATTTTCATAGTAGCTGGATCTATCTTTGAGTTTCTTGATGGTTGTGCTTCTTTCGCTGACTTCTTTTCTTAATGATGTCACTTCATGCTGTAATTTTTGGCATTGGTCTTCCTTGTCCTTGAGTAGCTTTCTTACCTTGTTTCCTTCTTCTAGTTGGGCCTTTAGTTTGGTAACTTCTTCTTTGAAAGCACATTCCCTTTTTTTCAATAGATCTTGTTGATCTTTAACTTTGTCTGCAAGCCTTCTAAATACTGCCTCTATTTGACACTTTTCTTGCTCACCCATACAAGCATGTTCAGTAGTTTCACTATCACTTCCATCTCTTTCACAAGGAAATATAGCTGGAACATCAGAGGATAACACATTCATACCTGATAATGATTCTGAATCTGATTCTGAATCTGAAGAGCTTCTTATACCTAATCCCCAATCGACTCTCCCACTGTCATAGATCTTCTGAGATGTCTTCTTCTTCTTATGAGCTTTCTTCTTAAGCTTCTTTCCCATTGTTCCACGGATCTCCTTTAAGCGATCAAGCTTCTATTAAAGGACCTGCTCTGATACCAATTGTTGGAAATAATACTGAGAGGGGGGGGGGGGGGGTGAATCAGTATTATCAGATCAATAAAACTTTTTCAATGCTCAGAAACATACACGCTACTTTAGTTAAGTGAACCCGCGTGTACACGCTACTGTGTCTAAAGAAACTTGCGTATATCCAGAAATCTTATGATTCAGTTAGCTTAGTCTTCAGTAAATACATCAGATCATTATTAAGCATATTAACAGTAACCAGGTGCAGAATAACAGAACAGAGCATCACACAAGAGCCACACACATGAACACAAAGATATAAGGTGGAAACCCAATGTGGGTGAAAACCACCTGCTGCAAGTCATCTCAATCTTCTTCTTAATAAGAAAATCCTTTTACAATGTTTGTACTGGTGCAGTCTTATACCAGTACGGGAGCTACAACCCCCTTTGCTCTTGTACTAGCCGATCCATTTACTAGTACGCAGGCTACTACCTGCTATAATGCTCCAAAGATCTCCCTTAGCTTTTGTACTAGCTTAGATACTAGTACGTAGGTGCTTGCCTACAATCTTCTCACCTTCAGGTACCACGTTTCATCAATTTTCAGACTGGATACACTGAAGCACAACACATAATCTGTAAGGCCACTTTTCATCCAATTTTCATACTGGACCCATAACTATCATTGAAGCTCAAAACAATCATCAAACTCTGAATCACTGAAACCCTGTTAACAACAGTCACCAGAACACAGAGCAGACACAGAACTCTGTAATAACCATCAGATCCATCTGCAACTTCAAATATCAAGCTTTACAATGTATACGCTACTTCGATGAATCAAACCCGCATGTATACGCGCTTTTTCCAAAGACAACCCGCGTACAGATCTAAAAATAATTTCTCATAACTTGCAGCTGTACCAGACATCAGTCATACTCATAACACTTATAGAACAATACATGCGTCAGTATGTAGATCTAGAATAAGCATCATAAAGATAGTTCATTTCAAACCATTTGATCCCAATCTCTCCTTAGATCTAGTTCTCCATCAACCGGTGAGATCTCTCCTTAGCTCAGATCAAGCAATGCATCATCAACCCATAACCCTGCATACTGGATCTAATGCTTCATCAGATATTCAAGACATTTCAGATACACTTGCCTAATGATTTCCTTCTCCTTATATAGCCTTAGGCCTTGTTCAATACCAAGGGCCAAAACCGTAGAGATCCAATACCATCAACTTCAAAACTAGGGATCAACACGTCCGTCGAGACACCAAGGTCCAAAACCATAGGCACAACTTCCAAGGAATAACCGCCGTGGACCAAAGATAAGTTTTCCATATACACGCTCTTTTACTGAAGCCAACATGCGTGTACACGCGACTTGGGCTTAATGAACCCGCGTGTATGAACTTTCTCTTCTTCTTATAGTCTGATCATCAATTCCTTGTTGCTGACCTTCTGCACTATGATTTGTCATCAGTGTGGTTTGCCATCAAGGACAACACTTGTCTCATAATGCCAACAGCAAGATTCCAAAGGGAACATAGAATATACATTTCTTCAAGTTCAACGTGGTCTGGTATCTACGACAGGTTTCCAACATTAGGCGTAGACTTTCTACATGGTGCTTTACTAATCCAAACACCGTCCAGTCATCAAAGTATACTTCGAGGAACTTATGAATGAACTATTTGAACGTTGCATTGACTATGAAAGAAAATATTGTAGGTGCATTCTTGAGTCCAAACGACATCACACTTTACTGAAAACAACCCCACTCCACCGTGAAGGTCATTTTTCTCCTATCCTTGGGCACGATCTTGATCTGATGATACCCAGAAAACCCATCAGTGAAGGAATAGTCCTCCTGCCCTCCCACATTATTGAGCAATTAATTGGTAAATGATGTTGGGAATGGGTTGTGGACACACGCATCATTAAGATTCTGTAGGTCTATGAAAATCCTTATCTCAACCTTTTGTTTCTTCTCCTGAACCACCATCAGGCTCACCCAATCAGATTCTTCAATTGGTTCTATGATGCCTGCTTCCAACATCTTATCCAGCTCTAGGCATACTTTTTCCTTATATTTTGGATTAAGGCGATACGATCACTATTTAATAGGCTTCACGTCTAGCTTCAGAGTGATCTTCAAAATGCTCAAATCGCTAACTATGCCCTTCAAATCTGAAAACTTGGTAGGGAAGAGATCTTGATATTTGTGGAGCAACTCAACAACTTTATCCATAGTAGCATCATCCTAATAAGCCCCAATCTTTGCAAACTTTGGTTCTGCTTCAGTACCAATATTTATTACCTTTGTCTTCAATTATGCAGTGATGTCCAGGTTGTCTATTGTGGTCCTTCAACTTCATGATTACTTTCAGCCTCTGGAATATTAATATTTCTCAAATCTTCATCCTCCTCTTTAGTGGTCACATTATAGCATTCTAGCGCATGCCACATCTGGGTTCTCTAATCTAGTTGGATCCATTCCATAGGTTCTTACGGCGTTCTGAAGATAACTGCATTGATCTCTTGTAGAGCTTCATCAATGCTTGCGAAGCCATTTTCAAAGCTGAAAGTCAATAAGAATCCTTCCCTCAATATATCCCACTCTGCGGTGCCATGGCGGAGCTTCGTTTCCAGATACCAGTTCATGGGAATTGTATCCAAAGTATGGAAAAATATGTGTACCCATTCTGGCTATGGCTCTGTTCCCCATGCTTTATTCCATTTTTCTAAGTGATCGTGTGGATCATCCTTCCTGTTATATTTATCATTCAATCTAGTGTTAGGACACCCAAACCGTAACCTCATAATTCTTCTGTAATCTTGCCATCCATCAAAACTATCTTTATATGTACCCCACCATCATGCAGGCATAGCACGCAGGGCCAAGTCTAATTCTCGGAAGTAGTGATCCTCAGGGACTTCATGCTCAAATGCATCCAAAAAATTATTTATGACATTTAAGCCATCATAATAGGTAATTTCCTTACCTCCGACGAGACACAACGCAACGACTTTGTCATCATATTCCATCATAGTGTGAATACTTCATGCAAATGATTCTACCAATGCTCTAATTCCTCATCTGAATCAAAGGTGCAGGAACTCTCCTGATCCCATGCAATGCTCCAATATGTCGTCGGATTGATCTAGTCCTTGTCTCATGCTGTTATTTTATAGATTTGGTCCAACTCATCATCACTTTCTTCATAATCATGGACTGGTTTAGTATAGCATGCCCCTTCAATAGGGTCCAATGGTACTACAACTCGAAGCAATTTCCTTTCAAACAACATTGTCCTCTTCTTCAGATTGATGACCCCATTCATTTCAATGGCCTAGTCAATTCCCAGGAGCGCGGGGTATGGATTACTGTCATCAACGATCTTTATCACCTCAAAGTCAGTCATCGAGCTCGCACCTTCTATATCAACTGTGAATCCATATAATCACCCAATGGGGATGATTTTTTGTTGGTTCACCATTCTGAGCTAAATCAAAGACCACTATAGCACAAGTCTCCCCATTCTTTCCCGTGTTTGCTTTGGCAAAACATTCGCATCGGACCCCAAGTCCAAGATGACCTGGTCCATCTCATAATCACCTATCTGTGCCATGAGCCACATCTCACGCCTTGTTTGTGCCTTATGTTTGCCAATTTTTCTAACCACCCAATGTCCATCAGGGACCTTCTCCTTGCCGACACATTTGTTTGTTAATTCCTGCAGACCTTCCAGAGCATTTCTATCGTGCAACAACTTTATGTAGGTCTCCAGAAACATGGTAAATATAGAGGGATCAACCTCTGCAGGCGCACTGGGTTCCTGCACCTTGTCCTAGATTGTTGACAAGGTTAATCCTCTTTGTGGATAGAGACAATCCCTCTAGCCCGAGTGGCTCTAGCAAGTGAAGTGAAAATCAGCTAGACATCTTCCTAGATTATAATTGAAAAGTAGAACGAGAGAGATGACCTACCTCGCTCTGATGCTATTCTGATTTCCTTTGTTGGGATCCTCGAACCGCTTGCATCATGGACTTCTTCCTGCTTCTTTCAATGCTTATGTACTAGCACAAGTGATCAAGAGAAAACAAAGCATGCCAAAACCCATAGAAAATCCAATAATAACCTACTTCGCTGATCACGGAATGCCAAGCTAATACATACATGAAAATATATATTTTGGGAAGATGAATCAGCAGTTTTATATTATTTAAAGAATAAAGGGAAGCTTACAACCATAGCCTTGATGTTGAAAGGCTCTCCTTGAGTGGTAATCCAAGTCCAAGCCAAGAAACTCTCCAAACACTCCTTCTCTAAGTCTAATGAATAATCTCTAAGCACAAGCTCAACATAGGAGTGCAAAAGGACATAGACCAACCATTTGGGAATGGGAAAGAAGGAATTTATAGGCTGGGAGAGGCAAGTAGGACCCCTCCAAAGATAGGAATAGGCCCACATCTCAAGGAGGTATCTCATAGGGATAAGACAAAGAGGTCAAATTAGGAAGATTCGACCTCATCTATGTGAAACTACCTCTAGCTTGTCACTCTAGAAGCTTCTAGATCACAAAGCTTCTCATCCTCTTTGGGAAAATTAACTTTTTGGGATCATCATGGGCCAAACACGGTGCAACAGGCAACCATCCTGGTTTTGAGCTTCATAAGAGCAATGACCCTCATTTTAGGGTTTTACGAGCTATTTCTTTAGCGAAAGCTCAAGACATTTTCCAAGCAAAGTTAAAGGAGGGATCTAACCTATATACATGGATGAGTATACTTTACAATGATCATGTTTTGGGCACTTCAGGGTATGTCACAGGGAAGTGCAAAAGGTGTGACAAAATACTGTGTAACAAGCTTCCCGAGGTGGATGGCTCAGCGAAGCTTTTCTTGGCTTCCATAAATGTTCCCTTCGCTGACTCAGATCAAAATCCACTTCCTTTTCTAGGTCTTTACGGACCCATCCATCCCCTTCAAGTTGTTTTCCTTTATCATCGCTAGTCGTTATTCCACTCCTCAGCACTATATTCACACTTTTTTCTTCCTTGTGGGGCTCAACTCTCATCACCTATAAGCTCTGCGTAGGTTGCTGAGGTTGTGCTTTCTTCTCTTGCATTTGAGCTATCAGTACCAGACATTCTTCTATAGTATGGTCAAAATCGCTGCAGTATTGACATGATGGGCACATCTAATTCTAGCACTCCCGCACGTAGTGCCCTGGCTGTCCACAGTGGTAGCAGATGATCTGACCACGACCTCTACCAGACCCTCCTCCTCCTCGGCCCCATCCTTGTCCCTGATAACCTCTACGCGTTCCTCCAATGCTCTACTCTGGAGGCCAAGTTTTTGCCTACATCTGGTATGTAGGTGTTCTTTCCATCATCAACTCATATCTACGACAGTGGTGCTCATCGTGGCCCACTAATTTGCAGAAGTTACAGAACAACTTTTAGGGTGTCTAGATGAAGTATTGAAGTAAATGACAATTATCTATCACATGTTGTCCAACAACCTGAAAAATAATGCACCATAGTGCAACCCCCACACTCAGTCCTACTGGGGCTTTTGGCTTCAGGGGAATTTGTCCCCCTCCTGTAATATAATTCAAGTACACGGGATAGTGGTCTTTATCATTCACGTGGCTCTTGCAATTTAGACATCAAGCTTCCACGCACACCTCTGGTTTAGTCTCCTTGTCTTTCTTCAAGCTCTGTAGTTCTAGGTGTAAGCTCTGTAACTAAGAGTGGATTTGTTGTATCCCCAAGGTCGTATCCTGAATTGGCATTGCATGTAACCTCATTGTGATTTCCAAGGCTTCTTCTTGTGTTCCTATCTTCTGTTGCGACAAAAAAATTGTCAGGTGGGGAAGAAGCGAAGCTATAAACCATTCGTGATGTTGACTATCTGTGAGCTGCATGTTAGCTTCTGGAATCTGACACTTCAACCTTTGATCTAATTCCCAAGGCATCTCATTAACCCTCATCATGATTTCCTTGAATCCAATTACTAACTTTGAGTGAAACTTAGGCTTACTAAAATCCTTGTTTAAAGACGCTTTAGTCTCTGCTAGCGATGCAAGAGGACTATCAAAACAATACTTAATATACCAAGTTAGTGCGCGATCTTGCAGAGTGGTA
The DNA here is from genome assembly GCA_031772625.1 of Pinus tabuliformis. Taxonomy (NCBI): domain Eukaryota; kingdom Viridiplantae; phylum Streptophyta; class Pinopsida; order Pinales; family Pinaceae; genus Pinus; species Pinus tabuliformis. The sequence goes on from CM062819.1 coordinate 8,697,710, forward strand.
ACCAACTATCCCTTCTTTATATTTTCATCAGTAATCTAATGTGTTGTCCATACAATATTCGCAACAAACCAAAATTTCTTTGTATCTTCCCTCCCGATGCACTTGAAAATCGTCATCTTCATTTTGTTCGCCATGTTGAATGGTGGTTATGGAGGTGGAGGTGTGGGCGAAGGTGTATGCAGTGGGGTTGGGGATGGAGGCAGAGTGGATGGATGATGTGTTCATGGAAAACCCTACAATATCAACTGGACAACACTTTGCAGCGAGTCTTGCACCACTCCTTCATCGTCGCTTGAAGGAGGTCTGATTAACAGACTATATTCTGGACCTAATATTTCTCGATCTCTAAAGAGTATTCTTCTTTTCATGGATCTAAACATCAAGGCAATGGCATAACCTATTTTTCACATAACAACATTTTAATCCAAGTATTCAATGATCTTAAATACTTACCTCGTAGTCCTTTGAAAAATATTCGCTCCGCTTCGCTATAGCTAACTGAGGTATCAACTACAAATTATGTAACAAATCCTTCTAGAATCCAATCGAACCAATGATCAACAACCCGCATGATCTTGTTTTCATAAGCTTCTAATCGTCACACTAGTTCTAGAGTCCACACTATAGGACTATCAAGCTTCCACCTTCCTTGGCTATCTGTTAATTTAGCCAACCATTCATATAGCTCAATGGGGAAGGTGCAGAAGAAGATCTCATTTATTTCCATATACAGATACCCATTCAACCACTCTTCTTTTGACAGGTGCGGATTCCTATTTTCTTACACTGCGAACTTGTGAATCTTTCGATCCAACCACTTTTCAATTTTCTTCTTGGTTGGATTCCAATGATGCGAAATCACACATCTCTTTCATGCAAATCTCGATGCTAGCAACATAAGCATTTATTGGCTTAGGGTGTCTTGACCCAGGTTCAGAGTTAGTTGCGCCAATCAACAAATCCCTGCACTACTAGCCCTTTCGGTAACAACCCGCAGAGAGTAGGCTGCAGTCTCACCTGAAGCAGTATGGGGGGATGTAAGAACCAAGTTTCTTCATCCAGAGACTAGTGTGATATCTTCCAGCACCTTAGATCTTCCTTCACATAGATCTATACCTTTTTAGGGCACACTAATGCAACTCTATCAAAATGGCCATCAGACCTTCATGAAGGTTGATGATCAGTCTTTACGGACCTTTAACAGTCAATCTATCAACCTACGTGCATCAGAGAGTAGTCCTAAATTAGGGTTCACGCATATTTAATTACGTTATTATTAAACATTAGAGAATGCATTAGAGTCTAGATGAAAGTACTTAAATATGCATTGTGTACATCATTAATATTTGTTCAAGAGAATCGTGCAACATTTAACCAATATTCCATAAAACACATCATTCATTGACAACATATATCATAAACATAAGTAAAAATAAATACGCAATAATTCTTCAGAAACTGTCTTTATTGATCTTGAATTCAGGATTACAGGCTCAAAACTACCCTGCACACACAGCTGTAGGGATCCGCACACTCAGCTGTGGACTCTACCTAGGCCTTTTCACACTCAGCTGCAGAGCCTTTTCTCTTCTATCTGACCCCCTTCTTCTCGCTATCAATTCTCTTTTATCTACCCATTTCTTATCAATCTATTCTATTTCCTTAGACTCTCTAAGACACACTTATTTATAGCCTTTTTCATACAATGCCATGGTTTGCAGACCATGGGTGGGTTTGAAAACCAACCCAAACTTTACATAAAACAAGGGGAAAACCCCTTTTGACTCATACTCATCTTCACGCTCCGCATCCACAAATCATGGAGACTTTACATTAATTACTACACTATATCAAAACTTGGGTTATGTTAACCCCAAAACTGACCTAGGGTACCCCATCCCAACAAGTTGTCTTCATGGCCACAGCCATATGCTTGATATTCTCTAGTAGAAAATATGGGAGGTTTATCATCTGTTGATGTTGGAGGTGATTGAACAATGAGAAGTGATAATTAATACAATTGTTTCCCTTCCCTCACAGGTGATATACTTAATAGGGCAACATCTGCCGATGGATGGGGAAGCGACAGCCTATTAATTCCTCTCCCTTTCTTTACCAGCAGTTCTTTCCCTTGGATAAAATCCTCCTTTAAAGAGGGGTCATTAATATTTTTGTTGAACCACCTCTTTCCCTCTATTAGCAATGCTATCAAATGAGAAATTACCTCCTCTATAACTTCTAGCTACAATCCCCTAACCTCCATTTGATTCCCCTTCAAATTCTTAGGGAATTCTATAGAAATTGCTCTGTATGATCCCTCAAGCCTTTGGAAAAACTCAAACCAACCTGCATCCTTGAAAATTTGGCATGATTCAGGACAATTTTCCAATGCCTCGTTTCTTCCTAGTTCATGTCGAATTTCGGCCGCACCCATTGCTACGATGTTACAACATTGTTCTCATCTCTTCTTCTCTGTGAGAAATTCTGAAGTAATCGGCACAATGCTTATCTGTTATGGATCTGCAAACTATTCTCCTCTTCTTCTGTCTGAGAGTTCTGAATAGGGATGCAATGCTTTAGCAGTGGGTAATGGTAGGGTGATGTAGTGAGGTTAAAGGCATGGATTTCAAATGAGGGTTCGTACTGCACAATATCATCTCCTCATTAATGTTAAGTTATGGAAGATTTAGTCTGAGGTACAATTCCTTTTCGACATGATCGATCTTAATTGATAATGATTACGAGAACATCATACTTTAGTTTCAGTTAAAATGCTCACAGGTCATGCACAGGTCATGTCATGATGTAATTCTTCATCCCCTCAGCTTAAGTGTGGCGTTCGTCCTCGGCCATCAAAAGGAAATTACATTAAATTTCCATAATTACTAAATAAAAGAGGATAGCAATATTATTGTTTCATGACATACCTGATATGATGTGGAGAGAAGACATTGGCAACGAGGTGCGCGAAATTAATTCCAACAATAATGGCAATTTCTCCTGAGTCACAGTGATGCATGTTGTATATCACAATAGATAATTCACTTGGATCATTTTTTAGAAGTCGTTGGCTGTTACAAATGTAACAATGAAGACAACTGGCATGTATTATTAGTTTCCACAAAAGATTAAAAAAAACTAAAAATAGTAGTGTAACAACATTATTGTAAGATATGCCTGAAATGACAAATGTAGTTTCAATAAAAGTGTGTAACAGCCACCACGAAGTGGGTTTCAACTATCATAAAAATTATCTCTGTGTGCCCCAAAAAAGAGATTTTCTAAGCCAGATTATTTTCATTATTTATTTACTTATTTTTATTTATATATATAGCAGGTGTAACAACCTCCAACAGAAGTTGGTGTTCAGTTGTTACACTTATTGAAAAATTAGAATTTTGGCAGCATAGGGGGGTTTTCCCTTGCTCCTTCAATCTGAAAGTCTGAATTCATGACAATGTTAACAAATGAATCCATTGAAGCAGGTTTATTATATAACTAAAGATGGTGCCCATTAGCAAGTAATGGTGTCCTAGCATTGTCAATGGTAACCAAATTCATAGTCCCATTTTCAAAAACTGCATCTACCTCATAGGGACCTAGCCATCTAGTGCAGAGCTTACCCTTGAATTCCTTAAATCTCGAATCGTATAAGAGAGCCCAATATCCTTTCTGAAATTTATTCTTTTTGATAAACCTGACATGCCACTTAGCTCTCTACTGCTGGATAATCTCTGTTTGCTGGATAGCAACCAACGTTTATTTTTTCAACAGTCAGGTTGGGATTAATATTCAAATACTTTCCTAGTTTTATTTCATCTGGACTGCTATCAGTGTGTGAAGTGTTTCTCATTTGTTTAAAGTTTACATCATCTACCTCCTCTTCCTCCTTTGAATTTTCAATAGAAGTGACAGAAAGTGAGTTACTAATAAAGCCATTAATGATATCATCTTCTGTATCATCCTTGAAATACTGGGCTTTTCCAAGAGTGAGGAGTGGTAGGGAAAGATCTGATTCAGGTTCAAATTCATCCCACAAAGGATTCTTAAAATCCATATTTTGTCTTGCTGGGGGGTAAAGGTTAAGGTTATTTGTAGCCTGGCCATCTGAAATCATCATAGATCGATATTTGCACCTATAAATGCATTTGTGGTGGGCAATCAGGGTCTCCATAAAATCAAAGGATGTCCCCCCAGGTTAGATTTGATTTGCAAGGTAAGAAAATCAGTTGGATACCTCCAGGAATCTATTGTGATTACTATGTCTTCTACTACCCCCTCGGGTTTAAAACGAGACATATCTGCTAATTCAAGTATGGTCGGCATATGTCTAAGTCCATGTATCCCCAAGGTGGTAAAGAGGTCCCTTTTCATTACATTAATGGTCGTTCAAAGATCAATCAATGTATTAGTTATGGGCTAGCCATCAATATAAACAACAACCATAGGGTTCCCTGGATCATTATACTTGGTTAAAAGAGGATGAGCAGTCATTAATTAAGAAAATTTCCCCATCACATGTATAGTAATAGGGTCCTTAGGCTTCCTTCCAGGTTTCTTAATGCACAAGTCTTGTACTGTTTTGGCATAAATAGGTACTTCTTTAAGATCTTGCAGTAGAGGAATTCGTAACTGCTAGTTTCACAGCTCCCTACGAAAATCAGATTCAGATTGTGAGGTCATTCCAGTTTCAATTAATCTTTGAGGATATGAAGGATCCTGAGTTATAACATCCAAATCAACTGCTACAAGTGTACCTGGCTTACTCAAGATGGTTGTTACAAGAGTAACAATTCTTCTCGGGTTGGCTATTACAAGTGTAATAGTCCACTCTATATCAGTTTTTATAGGTGTAACAGTCGCCTCAAGATTTACTGTACCTTCTCTCGAAGTCTCGCATTCATCCTTGTTGATGATATGGGAGAGGTTTGGTTTAATCACTTTACCTGACCATATTTTAATTTCATTAAGTCGAATGGGAGTGATAACGTAAGCCTGGAAGGTATTCAAAATATCTATGCTCTGGGATGATTTATTATTATGGTTAGGGTTAGGTTGCATTGGTAATTCAGATTGCACAGGTGGTGTAGGAACAAGAGTTTGGAAGGGGGGCAATTGTAGTTGCTGCTACATTGGTAATCCACATGGAGCTAGACTTTGGCCATTCCTCCTCCAGTTCTGATTCCAACGATACGATTGAGATGGAGGATATTGAATAAATGGAGAGGGGGACCACTGGTTCTAGGGCGAAGGAAACTTTGCTTTAGGAGTAGAATATTTCCATGGATATTACTGAGCATTATATGCATTATTCCATGAATTAAAAGAAGAAAAATATTGGTACATACCTGGGGGTCATGGCTGCCATGGTCTCCTCAGCCCGATGAAATAAGAGGACTGAACTTCTTCGCTCGATTCTCTAAGTACTACTATCAGTTTGGGAATGTTATACGAAATTTATACCTACTAATAAGTACATATTCCCTAAGTGGGTAGTTACACTTAGAACAACAGAAGTAAATATGTTTAACCTTTTCCTACAATAGATAGATAAGTTTAAGGAACCTACTTGTGATCTTTTGCTTCCTTTGATATCCTTTGAATTGCTCCTATCGCTCTCGTTCAAGCTGAATTCACTCAATTGGTACCTGCCAACATAAACAGAAGACAAAAACAATCAAAGCATATGATCTATCTACTATAAACAAATGGAATTGAAAACATTTGAACATACATTCATCATAGATATGGACAAAGTATTAGAAAAGGAACAAACAACTTTATTGATTGATAGAAGGAGAAGTTACACCCAATGTGGTTCGATCCCATGTCACTCATCCAGCTCAGTCTAAACCCTCATCACACCAATAACACATCAATCCAACATCATAACGTTACTTGACAATGATTTCAATGTAGGTTTTAACCCCGTACAGAAATTACCTGCATATAAATTCTAAAACACAGAAAATAAACAATGCGAGAGCATAACACATAAATCACATATACACAGAGATTTTCCCTTGGATCCCAAAACCGAGACTACCAGCTTGATTTTTCATTATGTTCCTTTCAATGTTACAATACATATTTATACATGCCGAAGCATCCAATACCATGGACTGAAAAACCATCACGTCCAAAACCATGGACTGAAAACCATAGGTAGGTTCTCCCAACCTAATATAGGGTTCGCCCAACCTAATTAGTCATCAAATGAATATAACACAACCCAACATTCTCCCACTTGTTTTTTTATTTCCACAGGGGGCCACAAGAGAGCTTAGTCATTTTTCTAGCCTTGAAACGCCCATTGCTTCTCTACACCAGGAGAACTTCTCTGAGCTCACAGATTTTGTCAATGCATCTGTAGTATTCTTAAAAGTTTCCACCTTTACTAGAAACACCTTTTTGTCTTCTATCATATCCCTCACAAAGTGATACTGAACGTCAATGTGCTTTGCCTTTGAATGATATGCAGGGTTCTTTGCCAAGAAAATTGCACTTTGGTTGTCATAATCTATCCTTATAGCTCCCAATACTAACCCCATACTTGAACACAATCTCTGCAACCAAACTAATTCCTTGCTTGCATGAGTGGCTGCCATGTATTCTTCCTCTGTAGTTGATAGTGCCACTACAGATTGTTTCTTACTCATCCAACTGACTGCACCTCCAAATAGGTTAAACACATACCCACTTGTAGATCTTCTCTGATCCAGATCTCCAACCCAGTCTGCATCAACAAAGACATGAATATCCAACACTCTGTCCAATCCTGGTCTTCCTTGGTAGCACAAACCATAATCACTAGTGCCATGCAAATACCTGAAAACCCGCTTCACAGTTGTCCAATGCTCCTTCCCTGGTTTTGACATAAGCCTGCTCAATACTCCCACTGCATGTGTAATGTTTGGTCTAGTACAGACCATTGCATACATCAAGCTATTGACTGCACTTGCATATGGAACATGAGACATATCGTCTTCCTCTTCTTGTGTCTTGGGACACTGTTTAGCAAATAACTTTACACCTACAGGAATAGGAACCTTCACTGGTTTACTATCTTGCATATTAAACCTCTGCAGTATTGTCTCGACATACTTCCTCTAGTTTAACTAGAGCTTCCTATTTTCCTGATCTCTTTTAATTTCCATGCCCAAAATATAGTTTGCAGCACCAAGATCTTTCATGTCGAATTTGGAGGACAATTGGGTATTCAAATCCTAGATAATTTCTTTGTCATTTCCAACCAGCAACATACCATCCACATACAAGTCTAGATCCATAACATGATCACCAATTAATTTAAAATACACACAGTGATCTTCTTTGCTTCTGGTGAAGCCAAGTCCCCATATAAATGTATCAAATTTCTGATACCACATCCTTGGTGATTGTTTTAACCCATACAAAGACTTCTTTAACTTTCATACCAGTTCTTTCTTACCCTTCACCGCAAAGCATTCAGGTTCCTTCATGTAGATCTCCTCTTCCAGATCCCCATGAAGAAATGCTATCTTCACATCCATCTATTCTACCTCAAAATCAAAAGCAAAAGCAACAGATAAAGTAACCTAATAGAAGTTACCTTGGAAATAGGAGAAAAAATATCACCATAATCAATTCCCGGCACCTGGGAATAACCTTTTGCTAGGAATCGAGATTTGTATTTCTCCACCTTTCCTTCTACATTTGTCTTCTTGTTGAACACCCATTTGCTGCCAATGGGCTTCCTTCCAGCCAACAACTCCACCAGATCCCAAGCCTCATTTTTGTGCAAAGATGCCATTTCATCAACCATGGCCTCTTTCCAGAGTTTTCCAACCTCTAAATATACTGCTTCCTTCACAGTTTTGGGATCATCATCAATACTAGATAAAGAAAAAATTGAACAGAAAGTAGATGGACTATACCTTTCTGGCTGCCTTCTTTCTCAAACTAATCTTTTTACACCCGGAGTTTGTGGCTCTTCATCTTCTGATTCCTCCTCTACTGTAGAGTTTGATTCTTCCTCCTTTAGCTCAAACTCTATCTTCTCAGGTTCCTTTGGTTGGACTTCATGTTTAATAACATCTTTCACCTCTCTGAACACCACATCTCGATTGTACACAACCTTCCTTGTTGCTGGGTTCCAAAGCTTATAACCCTTTAAACCATCCTTATACCCAATAATGATGCACTTTTCAGATTTACTATCCAACTTGGTTCATTTCTCCTTTAGAACATGTACATATGCATCACATCCAAATACCCTCAGATGTGAAAGAGAGGGTTTCTTACCAGTCCATACCTCTTGTGGAGTCTTATCCTCCAACGGTAATGAAGGTGATATGTTGACTAGGTAACATGTTGTCTCCACCACCTCTGCTTAGAATCCCTGTCCTAACCTGACACCACTAAGCATGCTTCTTACCCTTTCCATCAACGTCTTGTTCATTCTTTCTGCAACTCCATTTTTCTAAGGTGTATATGGAGTAGTCTTCTGCTGTGCTATACCACACTTCTTACATAATTCTTCAAATTCCTTACTACAAAACTCTCCACTGTTATCTTTCCTCAGCACCTTTATCTTCTTCTCTGTCTTGTTTTCCACCAGAGCCTTAAACTCTTTAAACCTATCAAAGACTTTAGATTTCTTCTTAAGGAAATATATCCTTGTATTCCTTGATAAGTCATCTATAAATGGTACATAGTACACAGACTTACCCAATGATGGAATGTTCACAGGTCCAAACACATCACTGTGCACAAGCTCTAACATCTGTTTCGCCCTCATACCACCATAGGGGAAACTCACCCGATTCTTCTTCCCATATACACAATTTTCATAGAAATCAAAATCCAGAGAGCTATTACTCATACCTTCTACCATACCTTTACCATGAAGTATTCGAAGGCCCTTCTCTCCATTATGTCCAAGCCTTTGATGCCACAGCATGGTCTTCTCTCCAAAGACCACTAGATTTTTTGCTCCACTTTCAGGAACCATAGAACTATTGCACCCATCAACAACAGTGATACCTTGTAGCTTGTACAAAGTTCCAGTCCAAACTCCCTGCATCAATACCGGTGCTCCCAAACCATCTTGTAGGTATCCTTCTTGAACACAGTTTTTACACCTGCATCATCCAGCTTGCTTACAGAAATCATATTTCTAGCCAATGCAGGAATATGTAGAACACCTGGAAGTGTTCTAACCCTTCCACCTTGCAACTTCAACTTTACTTTTCCATGACCAATGATTCTAGCCTTCCTATCATCCCCCAATAAGACATCACCACCATCGTATTTCTCATACTCGCAAAACCACTCTCTATGGGGAGTGAAGTGAAAGGATGCACCTGAGTCAATCAACCATGCCTCATGATCTACATGTGTACTTGAAGAAGCCAAGTACACATCCCTGCCTTCATCTGAGGTGGTTTTCACCTCTACAGAAGGAGCATCATCAAACCCCTTTCCTTTATCAGGAGCTTTAGATTTACAGTCCCTTTTGAAGTGCCCTTCCTTTCCGCATTTCCAGCACACCACCTTTACAGGTTTTCCTGGAGATTTAGATCTCCCTCTAGATTTAGATCTCCCACTCGATGACTTATTTTTGTTTCTATTCTGGGACCATCCTCGTACAGACAAGGCATCACCATTCTGGCTCTCCATATTTTTCTATCTCATCTCCTCCTTCAGCAAGGTGGAGACTATTTCATCAAACTATAAGGCAGTTCCATTGCTACCTATTGCAATAACTAGACTATCCCACGAATCTGGTAGAGAACACAACAAACTGATGCACTTATCTTCATCTGAAATTTTAATATCAACATATGCTAACTAACTTACCACAGTATTAAATGTGTTTAGATGCTCTGTCACCAAGTCTCCATCTTTCATCCTCAGGTTATACAGCGTTTTCCGCAAGAACAATTTATTCACCAGAGACTTCGATTGGTACAAAGTCCCTAACTTGTCCCACAAAGCCTTTGTCGTATCTTCCCATGATACATTCAACAATACTGAATCTGAGACACACAATCGTATTGTGCTTTTTACCTTCCGATCCAACTTCTTCCATTCTTCATCGGACACTCCCGTTGGTTTAGTACCCAGATCTACCACGATCCACTGATCTTTATCCACTAACAAATCCTCCATCTTGACTTTCCACAACTCAAAACTCTAACCATTAAATTTCTCGATCTCTATATTTCCACTGCTCGCCATCTTCTTTTACCACTAGAACCGATCTCGCAGATATCCCACTGAATAAGGTCTACCATAGGCCCGAGCGAAACCCCTCAGCAACCAAGGCGTCCCCTTGAAGCCAAAACAGCTCTGATACCAAATGTAGGTTTAAACCCCATACAGAAATTACCTGGATAAGAATTCTAAAACACATAAAATAAACAATGCGAGAGAATAACACATAAATCACATATACACAGAGATTTTCCCTTGGATCCCAAAACTGGGACTACCAGCTGTTATAGACATATTTGGGCACTGCAACCCCTAACTCATATGTCCATAAACCAAGGGCTCTTTAACCCCTAAAAGTGTTGTTTCATACCCTAAAGGATCATGGTCAACTGATTACATCATTTCCTAGAAGTTCCACCTGAAAAACCACTTAGAACTGGCCAAAACTGGACCATACTGACTAATCCATGGTCAAGGTGTGATGCATACTGGCTACTACACTAGCCAGGTGTGATGCATACTGAAAGAGCCTTCTGTGGGGTGCGATGAGCGAGAATAGACAAATGGCAGAGATAGTTTGCTAAGTGGATGATCATGGAATCTTCCAAAAACTTCTCATATGACACTTTCCCCTCTGAATTTACCCAGGGATGAGTAAGAGATCAATGAAATCTCCAAGTGGAACCAAGAACTATCAATGGAATGACACTAATCAAAAACCTAGAGCTGACTCACACCCTTGCATGACATCTATAAATGGATCCCTCATCTGAGAGATCTATGGGCTGGAATTTTGTAATTTGTAAGGAAGTGTTGTTGGTTCATCTGTGAGAAAGAACATTGTATTGTTGGGTGATCTTGCTTTTCATGAGGTGAAGAGGGCTTTGATGCTGGGAGGATGATGCTGGATCAGACAACTAGGTTGTAATCCTCTCTTCTACTATTAATAAATTTCTTTGAGCTTTCCTCCATATAATCGTGTATTTGTGAATCTTGTTGTTTATGAATGCAATTGTATGGTCAATGTACCTCTGATTCTGCATTGTTTATGATATTATAGATCGAGATGCTTTGATGGTGTTTTATTACTTTGACTCTACAAATATTCTCTGAATCAGGACAAGTAGGAAAGGAGTGGCAAGCTCTATCAAGGGAGAGAGAAATCAAGCAAGGAGCCAAGTGGAAGATCCAAATTGGTCCCCTCTGCTTCTCTCCTATCTATCATACATAAAGGAAATTGCAAATTGCTTTCACTGTTTGTTTCTAAGATAGCTACCCGTCTTAGTGGGACTAGTAGATTGATAAGACACTAGTATTTCCTGGAAACAAAATGGCGACTCCAATGGGGATCAAATAGTTTGTTTGTTTGTTATTGTTGTTTGCTATATAAACTACAGACGGAGCCTGAAGTTAGCTAGATAGCCTTTGAACCGCCTTTGCTATGCAACTGCGAAGTAGATGAATGCTGCTTCAGTCAATCTCTGGGTTGGTTTATGAACTGAACATCTGACTTACAAGCACTTTAAGTGCCCTTGTGGTAGCTCAATAACCTCTTGAGATCATACCCCTGTACTTTGTCTTTATTGTCCATCATAGCTCAGCTGAAATAACTGAACTTAGCTGCAAATTTTGAGCAAAAGCCAAACTCAGTTTCGCTCCCTGGTCCATCACACTGTCTGTAACTGGCAGCCTATATGCATTGTACCTCCCGTGTGTTGCAAGTGAGATGCATCCCTGTTTCCCCCTAGGATAGGTGCGATGATTGAGTGACACTATTTTTCTCTTTGAAATTTGGTTTTTCCTCCTTGTTTTCAGCTCTATTTAGTAGTTTTGCTACTTATGATCAGTATCTCATTGTTGAAGCCTCCTTCCTTTACATTATTTAGTGTCCATTGATTAGGATTTGTAAATGTTTTATGTATTTGTCCATCATTTACTGTCCTCCTTCGTCGAAAGTAGCTTAATCAAACTGTCGTTTTTGATGCAAAAAGTGTCGTGACTGTCGCTTTGAGTCAAAAAAGAAGAGTGTCGTAAAGTCTTCCTCCTCTAGATAGTCGATTGCACTTTTGTCATTGTATTTGATTTGGATTGTTAATATTTGAAGTGTCGAAAAAAAAATTCCATTCGAAATCAAAAGTGTCGTTTTAGTCTTCCTTTTGTTTTGAAAAGAAATTGTCAAAATGTCGCTTTGAAGAAAATAGTTCAGATCTATACTTAGTTTTTCTTTTGAGCATTCTCACATTAAGGAAACAAAAAACAAACACATGCATTTGCATTTGCATTTAGACTGTGTGCGAAAGATGATTTAGGAAAAGTGTATTTAGTGTGTGCTCTTTTCTCTCTGTTGAAAGAATCATACTCTTCTTTCCTTAGTAGCTAGGATTTTCATTGCTAAAACAAAATAAACCACTATTTATCATTTTAGATTGCATATTTAGGAATTTTACATCTACATCATGTAGTGAACCTTGAAAAACAAACTTCTAAGCAAGATCAACTCTAAAATAAATCTCAATGAACATAAAAACACTTTGGAACCTAACGTGACACATCTATAAGTCTAGGCTAGAGATGTGTTCTGATGTCGTAAAACCTGGTAACTATCATTTTCATCAAAGGTTCGGTGATTCCTCCTCTTTGATATGGCAAGTGCCAGTACGGACTTGTGATCCCCATACTGTCGAGTATATATTGGGAGACCACAATAGGCTAATATCCTTTATCCTTAGGAAGCTGTGTCTGCCGCCCTATTGATCGCAATGCACTGAACACAACATTCGGGAAGATTGACTGCGTACATAAAGTCCTTGGTAATTTCTCTTTAATTTACCACCAAGATGTATATTGTAGTTTTGCGATTGGTTTGGTAATCCCTCTGTCTAGATTTCCAGAGTAGTAATTTTCATTCCTTTTTGACTCCTTAAAAGAAAAGGTCCATCTGAGCACTTGTCACTTCAGGATCATTAAAAATCGAAGGTGACTAGAGTCACCTTTAGTTTTTCTCGACTCTTAAAAATTGAAAAGGCAAAGTTGTGTCAAAGCGTCTTTAAAATTTATTTAAATCGGAATAACTTTTTCCCTTTAATTTTGAGTTGATAAAGTAATCCGTAATCATGGAAGAAAGTCAATCAAAACCCTGTCGTTCGTGGAGACTAGCGAGTCAACCATCTTTGACTCTGGAAATGAAACCATTCCGAGCAAAATGGTCTCATTTAACCGAGTTGAATTCTCCTAGTTTATTTGAAACTTGTGTTTCAACATCATCAGAGACTCCAGTTACTCCGATCATTTATGGTACATTTGCCTTTACAGAAGAAGTTCCGCAGTTACAAGAGGACATTAGAACTGATCCTAGTGTAACGGTAGACACTTCTATTCCTGAAACAGCTTCATCTAGGGTTGATCCAGAAACTGAAGTTCACCTACCTGAACATCTGGAAGTTGAGTTCGAGAATTCAGAAGGTGTCACCCCTCCAGTATCTATCACTGTAGAAGCTATACCTTCTTCGGCTCCAAAAATATTTTACAGACCTGACGGTCTACCTCTTCCACCTAGACTGATTGCCATAGAAGAGATTGTAGAGGATCTTCCATCCAGTAACCAATTGCATTTTGGAACTGGGGTCCACTTATATCCTTCTACTACAGAAGTTAGTTCTTTTATTCATCCTTCATCGCAAGTTCCTGTTGAATCGCTAGGAAATATTTTGGATAGGCTAAATATGTCTGAACAACCATCAACTTCTAGGACTGTGTCGTCTGATATAGCCACAACAGAACTTCCTGCTACCACTTCGACGATGTTTGCTGGTATACCATCTGTCCCAACTAGTAATCAATTACTAGATGGAGTCAACCAAGGGACTATTTCGACGACATGGTCTATTCCTACTTGTTCATCTAGAATCTTGTTTGGCATTTCATATGTTCAAACTCAGCAAATTGATCCTGCATACTAGTTTCAATTTGGGCAATCCAGTCTCCAAAGACTGATCTATCCTTTGAGCACCAGAGTGTCGCCATATGGGGGGCAGTATGCTTTTTCATTGTTCCCACCTGGAGAACAACCATATGAGAGTTCACAAAAAAATTCAGGTCAAACTGGAATTACATCCAGTGGTTGAGTACCGATACTGCCTCAACAACCAAGAGTTGTATATTCAATGCAACCAAATCAACCTCTGTCAAATATTCCCACTACACCTGCCATTGTGACTGTGTCGCAAGTACAAGTACTACCTGTTGTGTGCCAACCTCAAGTCTCTCAGGTTGCAATACAATAACCTCTTTTCTCTATGGCTCAATCACAATCTCAAGTTAGTGTTTCCTTACCTGGAATGACTCAGGCTCAAATGGGTACTATCACCCTACATCTTGGTCAATCATCCAGTATTGAGCAATATCAAATGGTCCAACAACCATGGCTAGTGCAATATCAACAACCACAATTCCAACAAACTTACCAAGGACCTAAGCAACAAGGCTTTGAAGGTAGTGGACAACCGCATTTTCAAAACGTTTATCAACAACCATACTATAATGGTTATGCCCATCAACCTTATCAAAGTTATTAGCATCAGATACATTATGCTGGTATTCAAAGACCTACTACTCAGGAAATCCCATCTTATCCTGGGTATGCTTCGCCAAACCTGAATCAACAGTTGCCTTTTGTGGTGACTCTGGAATTACCAGATTTGAACTGGCTGACAAATGATCCAATTTCTTACGCCCCTTGGTGGCCAGCAATTTCTCATAAACTTCCCTCTGATATTCCTAAATTCAATGGAAATCTAGGTGAAGATCCATCGAATCATGTAATGACCTTCCATTTGTGGTGCTCATCTAACACCCTGAATGATGATTCGATTAGGCTTTGACTTTTTCAATGAACGCTAACTGGTCCGGCAACAAAATGGTATATTGAATTGCCTAGAGCTTCGTTCGATAACTTTAGCACCCTTGCCACTACCTTTTTAACCCATTTTCAGTTACCCATAAGGTACGAAACGCGGACAGAACTCCTTACCAACTTTAAACAGATGACAGCCACTCACATATCTGATCATATTCATGAGTGGCGGCGTCATCGTCTAATGGTAAAGACATATGCTCCTGATCATCTTTTAGCTGAATGGTTTATAAAGTCATTATTGCCCTCTATTACAGAGGATGTGGCTAAGGGAGGAGTTGTCACTGAAGAGCAAGTCATTGCTCGTGCACAATACTTAGACTTGATCTATACTCAGTCTGGCACACTCTACAACAAAATTCCTGACGCTCCTAGAACAAAATTTTCCATTCCTCCCCCTCCTAAATCAAACAGGGACTCTCATGTCAGCGATGGCGTGATCGGTACCACAAGCACAAAAATCGCAAAAGCTCCGTCTAAGAAAGCCCTTGCAGTCTCTAGTCAAAAATCAAATGAAGAACTTCTTGCCTCGGAGGTCAATGCCATGTCATCTGACAAAGGTAAAGAACCAAAGCAACCAGAGGGCAAGAAGAAATGGAAAAACAAAAAGAAGAAACAGGAAGATTCGCCTCCTGAGAAATATTTTGGAAACCCTATTGGGCAAAAGAAACCTAATCAACCATGTTTCATATGCGATGAGGACCATTATACCAAAAATTGTCCACATTGAGCTGAGGTCACGAAATTCTTAAAAACTTCAAGTACCTCAGCGGTATTGACTGATCCGTTTCCAAACCCAAAAACTAATCTAGTTGCTATCGATCGTGCTTCCCCATCCCAAGTGCTTATGTTATCCATCTCGAAACAGCAAAATGATGCTTTGATATCGACAAGGAATAAAGATTATGGGAATCCACAGTCATAGAACAACAAGGCTACAGATCAACCTAGTAGTTCGATAACAACTTTGCCAAAAGTTATTCCACCCATCATTCCTGAATTAACTATAAAATCCCCAAAGGGAGTAGTACATAAATCCACATTTAATCCTCATGCCCAAGTAGCACAAAATTATAATATAGTGGAGGATCTGGCCCAATCACCATCCGCTATGTCAACACTTGAAGTACTGTAGAATTTCCCCTCCCAAAAGCAGGCTTTGTTATCAGCGATAGGTGGGATTGATCCAGCGGATTCCAATCTAGTGGCCTTTAATCATAAAGGATACGAACCTCAGTTATCGGCCCAGCTCTCTTTCCTTGTACAGGTAAAATCCCTCAACAAAACTATTCATCAAACAATCATTGATGAGGGGGCATCTACCTACATTATGTCAATGAGTTGCTAGAAAACTTTAGGCTCACCACCCTGTTTTGCTGTACAACAACCCCCCATTTCATAAAATCTTACTTTCAAAACTATAATATGAAATGGGTCCCTTTTAGATTAAATTGGTATCAACTTATCATTCCTCAAAAGGTCCGAAAAGAAATAAAACATTATAAACCTTTTGAGGCAATATATAATCGGTCTTATAATAAAAAATGAATAATTCTTTATTATTGCGATAAAGCGATCGCAAGATCGCATATCGCAATAACAAAGGATGCATAACAAAAGACCCATTGGTTTTCCCCGATGCAACAAGCACGAATAACTATCAGATATCGGGAAGGTAAGCAATCGTAACAAAAGGCCCCTCTCTTTGCTCCGATGCGATATCGCTATCAGCGATCGGGGAATGTAACATGCATGCAACTAAAAGCCCTCTTCTAAAAAGCCCCCGATACGAATTAGCGATATCGCTATCGGCGATTAGGGATTCCATAATGACACCAATATAACTACTTAAACATTCCTCCGATCCCCGATTGCGATAAAGCTAAGTGCGACTTTCAAAAAGGATTGATAAGGCTTGGGTATATTGTGTTGAATTATTATTAAAAGCCTTTCTCTTCCCGATAGTGATTCACTTGTGCCCAACCGCCAAAACATCAAAGCCACACTTAAATGAATTATTCGGCCAATAAATGATATGATGAGCATTTAAATGATTGACAGGTTTAAACGGCCAATTAATGGAGCAATTATGCCAAAATCTCTTCAAAGATTGTATCCACGGCAGTCTTATGTTAATCCTCCATTATTCATTGATTGATATAACTCTTTCATACTTGGTTTGCGCCACCTATTCTCCGCATTACGTTCATTTTATCTCCTGTGTAGAACTCCTCCGAAGGAGCGAATTTAAGCCAAATGGGGAAGAAGTCTAAGAAATTTGGAACAGCTTCAACTTCCGCAGTAACAGGACAACACATTGCTGATCTGGGACCAAGTAAAAAAGGATTAATCTCAAACACCACATGTCTTGGTCTCGGTAATACTACTTGGCAGAGCATCTATAATCTGGTTGAGGCCGAAGAGCCTCAGGAAACATCAGTACAAGCTACAGCAGACTCGAACTGGAAGTCCGAGGCAACTCTAAAGGATTTGGCCGATTCTTACCTACACTGGATAGCGGCTCGAGAGAAAATTCTTCCATAGATAGATGTGATAAGATGGGCAGTTGAGGAAATTCCAATTACAAACAGAACATTTTGCACTATCGACGGGAGAATATTTGGTTCATTTCAGCCCAATGATTTGAGGCAAATGTACCATTTGCCCAAACCAGAGAAGAAGTATAACAAAGCATTTCTGGAGAAGTTCAGAGATGAAAATGAAACTGAATCAGCACCTATACAGGAATGGAGACAAAACCCAGCGAAACACAAGCATGAGTCCTCGGGTAAGTACTATGTCGATTCCTTGTGTTCCCCTTATTGTTATGCTGGAGCGATGATGTGTAGGATTTGGGGGTTGCATGATTCCTCAAAATTCTCCATAGAGATGGTGCCTTTAATGGAAGCAGCATGCAATAGTGAAATAATGGATTGGGGGAATATATTATCTCATAAGTTAGCAATAGCTATTCTTGAGTTCAGAAACAAATTTCGTGTTACTGATAGGTTCATTCCTCCATTTTACTTTAGTGCCTACATCTTAGATACTCTCTGTTTTAACTCTAAATTTCCTGTGCTGGGATGGAGATGGACTCCACAGGACCCCATGCCCATTCATATCTATCACCAGAAGTTGTGGAAAGCCCATTATAAACACCACCTATATCAAGTTTGCAATGGATTTATGTTACCCATTTACTATGCAATTTTTGACAAACCTGCTCCTAAGATTTCCTCACAAGCAGAGATTGACTTGACAGCCTTAGGAACCTAGTTCGGAGAAGAAAAAATTACATATGTAAGAGTTTTCGGCAGTCATGCCAGGCCTCATGTCCTCCCCTTGTATATACCCGACAAACTATTGGCTCGAGAGATAGCAAATCAGCTTACATCCACAGGAGTTACAAAAACTCTGAGGAATTCAAAGAAGCAAGTCTGGCCTCCTTTTCCTCTAAGGTGTGGCGTTTACACTCTGCATGACTACAAGCATGCAAAGAAAGAAGCTGAAAAGATAAATACATTGAATCTCGCCACTCTTCCTAACAGACGATTTGATCCAA
Organism: Pinus tabuliformis; assembly: GCA_031772625.1. NCBI lineage: Eukaryota > Viridiplantae > Streptophyta > Pinopsida > Pinales > Pinaceae > Pinus > Pinus tabuliformis. The sequence continues at coordinate 8,716,381 of CM062819.1, forward strand.
ACAAAGTCGTCTATAATGTACTAGAACAGGAAAAACTCACTAAATTTGAACATAAAAAAGATGAGTTTGATGACCTATTCTCCTCGGTCGAGTCATTATTTCAGGTTCAAGCGCTAGCTAAAATGAGATATCACGACGATGGGTTAGTCGAATTTAACAAACTTAGAGAGCAGAGGTTGCAAACTCTGCCTCTAGATTTGTTAGCCACTGCCCCGATGACACAGTCAAGCGAGCGTGAACAGCGACTTACCAACGAACCTCCTGCTACATCAGAAATTTTTGAAGAAGTCCAAAGAAGAGAGCAGGAGGAACTCCAGAGGAAAGAGAAGGAGGAAATCTAGAGGAAAGAGCAGGAGGAACTCTAGAGGAAAGAACAAGAGGAACTCTAGAGGAAAAAACAAGAGAGAATATGTGAAGAGGAACAGAAAAGGCAACAGGAGCAGAGCAGCAAGGATGTGAATGTCGATACTCAGATTGACCCAAGGTTGCTGCAGTAATGGCAGCAATTCAATTCAATCATAAGCAATCTAGAAAGCTCAAGAGAAGCCGATACATCCAAAGCGGCTGATACATAGGATACAGCATCAAAAGAGGTTCCAAGCGAAGGAACTAGCGGTCTACCCTTACTACAGACTTAGAAATAATTCCCAAAGATCCTTCGGATCAAATCATTTTGCAAGTGGAGGATATACCTCCATTGGATGTCTTTTACAGCCCAAAGCACAGGGCCGTAGTAAAGTGACAGTGGAAAAGGAGAAGGATTGATCAACCTTCCCTGTTCCCTGAACAAACAGTGATAGCCAACGTAGTTTGGAAGGAGGAGTTCGATCCTTCTGATGACCTAACAAAGTTATCCCAATATGCTGGAGCCTATTCGGCGGCCACCATGGACAAGGCATCGGAAGTGAGTAATTTGTTAAAAGAAAAAGACCGGGCAATCGCTTCATTACAAGCACATCTATCGGAGGCATAGCAGAAAGCAGAAAAATTAGAACAACAATTGTCCACGCAGCAACAATTAAATAATCAATTGAACAAGCAGTTGCATGAAGAGAAACAGAGGGTAGATTCGAGTGCGATTCAAAACAGAAAGAACTATCAGAGGCATTAGCGAAATTGAAGACAATGAATGAACAGATGGTGAAGACAAAAGATGAGCACATTGCTCAATTATTAGGTCAAATAGAGAAGTTCAAGAGTCTTGCGCAGCCTGCCGATTTTAGAGCAGAAGCACTACAGATTAATAAGGCACTGGTAACACAAATAAGATTACTGTGTCATAAAATTGCTCAAGTTGAACCCTTGTGTGACATAACAGCATCAATAATCGATAAATCATTCGATGCTAGACAAGACTTACAGCAGGCCGATGAGACCTTAACAGATTTTCTTACTTGGTAGGACACTAATGAGGGACAGGCAGCAAATTTGCCTAAAATCCTAGAATCCCATAAAGAAATTATATTTATGGAATGGCAGTCCCAATTGATGAAGGCAGAGAGAGCAGTTTCTAGATGCAAATTATCCACAAGTAATTTGATTGAATTAATTAACAATACTCTCTATTTATCTAATATGATCTCTCAATGTACACCAGGTAAATTACTATCGGCCAAAACATTGGAGCAATCATGCTATCAAGAGCTGGAAAAGAATGGGAGATTGATCACAGGTATTAAAAGTTTAACTTGGGACACCTATTGGTTGTTCCTAGTAAAACCATACAGCTAGAGAGCCACCCTCAAGTGCCTAACAGATGCAATCGGGTGTATCATTCCCGATATACACGATGCCACCTATTCTGCTCAACTCAATTCTCATCTCAGCCGCCCTCAAGAAGTGGAACCGATGCTAGCGATATGCCAACTCAGGTCGAAAGGCAAACAGCCAGAGTGATGAATCATGCTGCCGACTACCAGATTTCTTTGGGGGAGATATTCAAGATCAAGTTGTACCAATTTAGTAGCATTTTAATTTTGTAGTTAGTTAGTTTAATTAAGTATTTATAGACCCTTTCATGTATTTAGAAAGGGTTGTAAGTTTTTGTATATGACTTAAACCTGAAGTTGCACTACTGTACTTCAGGTATATTTTTTTATAAAGACTGGGCCAATTGTTCCAATTTTGATAACGAAGCTTTTATGTGGATGTGCACTACTGCCTTTATTTAAAAGTATTTCTGAGTCGGAAGAAGGAATTTGAATTGCGATTGATGTTGGGAATGATTTGCAGCTCATATGGTACTACTATCTATGTCTGAATTCATTCTTTTTCTTTGAATTGTTATTTGGTCATTCTTGCTATTATTGAATATATGCATGTGTTTTAACAGCAGTCTTTATACTTTCCACTATTGGATGTTTACAGCGTGCTTTCCTTCTAATCATACATGTATCAGTAATATAAAAAGATAAGTGTAACAATGTTTTATTAATTACTTTGTTCAACTATTTGAACAAAGCAATTATTATATGAATGAATGTCTATGTTTATTGAATAGAGTCATCTATATGCCTATTGATGAACAGAGATCATCAAACGTTGCACTTAAGAATAGAAGCTTCCCGGGATAGAATAGTCATTTGTATTTTCGCTTTTAGATTAAGTCATCCATTCATTATCACTTATTAGAAAACCAGTCACTCATCCATCCCTTTTTTTTCATTACTGGGAAACTGGTCCCATTATATCCAGTCGGAGCCACCATCCCAAACGGAAAAGGAGTTGTATTAAGGTCCGGACCGGGTGGTTATCCCCCGATGTTGATGCAACGATTTTCGAGGCATCAACATTTTTGGTGCTAGAAGGAGGGCCATGAACTGTGAATGGTGAGCAAACCCAAACCTACAATCCATTCTGAGAGTAAATCTCCCTCCACATCACCTCGTACTTCCCAATTGCATGCTGGTTCTCTAGCATCCAAGCGAGAAGAAGAAGAATCAACTACCATTGCTCAAGCCCACAATACTCCAGAACGATTAAGTCCTGAGTCTCCTGAAGTTCAGTCTCTCATCCATAAACTTCAAGGCTTCTCGATATCACCACAGAAATCTGAGGTATCTCAAGGCAGTGAGACTTCACAATTCAATCTACCTCATCCTCTCACCAGACTTCAGAGTGGAAAGCTCGGTATCGAACCTACTGAGTTGCCCTTACCTAAAAGTAAAAGGGCAAAGAAGAACACTGAAGGATCTGATAGTGCAGCATTTTCATCCACATCCTCCATCTCATCTTCCCCAGTGCGAAGTCAGCCATCCACTCCCTCATTACATGTTGTTGTTCATCAGGGATTAGGAACTTCAACATCCCAACCTGCTCAATCCTCAATATTAATTCCTTCCCAAACATCTGGAATTTCATCAGCAATCTCATCCACTACTGGTGTTTCAATGGCAGATCCATGAAATAGTCCTAGTGCGGTCAATATGCCTACACCATTACATGCATTGCCTAATTCTCCTGAAAAATGGCTACCCAAGTTTAATCCAGATGCTGGAACACAAGCCGAAGAACATATTAATAACTTCATGTTATCAGTTAATCTGAAAGGAGTAACACAGGAAGATGTTGTCGTTAAGCTTTTCCCTTATACTTTGCAAGGATCAGCAGGATCTTGGTATTTTTCCCTGCCCTTTGGATCCATTACCAGTTGGAACATTTGCCAAGAACAATTTCTTACTAAGTATGGTGATGATAGATCTTTAGCCACATTAATCAATGATCTCTCCAATCTTAGGATAGAGCATAAGGAACCGATAAAGAATTCAACTCACGATTCAATAAACTCTTGAATAAGATTCCAACGGCCTTCAAACCAAGTGAGCAAATCAGACGCGAATGGTATATAACTACCCTACTCTCCAATATAGCTATCTTCGTAGACAGGGCTACAAAACCAACTTTAGCTGAAAACATGAAAGAAGCACTTGTTGTGGAGAAACAGATTAATGCTCTAGAAAAGAAAGCTGCTCTTGAAGATAGAAAATCCAAAAAAGTTTCTTTTAAAGACGATTCAAAGAAGAAAACCCCTAAAGATCCATATGATATGGAGGGTCTACAAAAGGTCCTCAAGACTATGTCAAATGAAATGGTTGAAATCAAAAAACAAGTAGCTAAAACCTCAACAAAAAGGCCATTTAGAAATTTCAAGAAACCTGAATCAAAACCACCAAATGTTATATCTAATGCAGATTCAGATCCTGAAGAGGAAGAAGAAGATGAAACAATTTCACCATCTGATGAATTCGAAGAAGAGGAAGTTGTTGAATGCCATGGAATGTGGGACTTCATATTACCTAAATCCGATACAGATAATGAACAAGAAGCTTTTCCTGTGACTACTAGGAGTAAAGGTGCCCCTGAACCTGCCCAGGCAAGTTCAAAGAAAAGGAGTGCAGGTACTACTACTACAAAGGAAAAAGTACCCACAAAGAAGCCGGCTGCAACAGTACCTCAAAACCAACCATCATCCTCAAATATACCTTCAACATCTAAAACGTTGGTAGTATCGGATTCAATGGATTATAATATTATTGATGATATGAAGAAGACTAAGGCAAACATCACCATGTTTGAACTTAGCAAATTAAAACATCAGCAGAAATTGCTTCTTAAGGAACTGAATGCAGTTCCTTCTTCGCCTCTTCCTAGTGCTAAAGATGCAAATGATTCAGGTCAACCACCTTCTGGTAGGGTTGAAGCTACTGATACGATTCTAATTGGAGACAGATCAAATTCCCATACTCCTCCTTTCCTCTTAACCTACGAGATCTATAATTGAAATCTACACAATTGTTTGATTGACTCAAGGGCATCCTCTAATATAATGCCAGCTTCAGTTTGTTCCAAACTGAACATTGAGCCCCAAAAGTCCGCAATTCACATTATGCAGTTAGATAGAACCAAAATCCAGGTTTTAGGGGAAATCAACTCTGTGACTATCAGGTTATGGGCTGATCCACGAGTAGTTCAAAGAATTGATATCTTAATCGCTAATATACCTGAGTTTTATGGTTTAATTTTGAGTAGGGATTGGTCTAAGAAGCTCCATGGGTATATTTCTACCGATTGGTCCCATATGTGGCTACCCTACAAGGGAAAGCCAAATCAAATAAAAATCAATCGGGAGAAACATATGACCCATACTGTTACAGAATTTGAACAGGAGAATCAACCAATAGCATTTAACAATAATATTTTGGGGAATTACTCTTCCGAATCATTCTTTGGCAATTATACTGCCCAACCATCTCCTTTCTCAGTAAAAAATTTCACATCCCAAATTGAAAATTTTTCACAAACCGATAGATCAAGATGTGTTAATGTTGCTGAGAACACTGTAAATAAAATTGTTGATAACTCTTTATTTTGGTTTTTATACTTTGACGGATCTAAATCCAGTGAAGGATCAGGAGCATGTTGCATTTTAGTTAGCCCTGAGGGAGAAAAAACGATGCTGTCTTGTAGGTTGGAATTTGAATGCATGAATAATACAGCTGAGTATGAGGCCTTAGTTCAAGGACTATATAAAGCTATTGGCCTTAATGTTCAATATTTGAAAGTGTTTGGTGATTCAGAGATTGTCATAAAACAGGTTAGAAATACTATTCATTGTCTTTCTAGTCATCTCAAACACTATCAGTCTCTGGTACAAGAACTCACCTCTCAATTTTTAGCATTCAATATTTCTCCCATCCCTAGGTCTTAGAATTCAGCCGCTAACTTGCTAGCCAATGTTGCTTCTAAACTCCTACCTTCCGAAGCTTATAGCCCAGATAGATTTTCAGTAGAGTTAATTTTTAGACCATCGATTCCTGACAATGTCACCAATTGGCGAGTGTTCAATCACGATGAATACATCTTACATTTTTTGACTTCCGACAAGTCCTACGATGATCAGATCATTGAGGAAAGCGATCATGATCTTCAGATGAAAGAAAAACACGAGGAAAACTCAATACCAAAACCTGTGGTTAAACTTGAGGATCTCTACAATATTAAAGACAGGTTTAAACAGGTAACCAATTCAAAGCTCCAAAGTTCCACCTTAAGATTTGAATTGATAAACCTTGGTACTGAGCAAAACCCTCAAAACATTAATTTGGGATTAGGACTTTCTGTGGAAGAAAGGATAGCATTCATTAGATTATTAAGAAAAAATAAACATGTCTTCGCTTGGAAATATGATGATTTAAAAACATACGATACATCAATCATCCAGCATACCATTCCAATGCTTTCTGAACAAAAACCAGTTCAACAAAAGTTCAGGAAAATACATCCGAACTTAGAGAGTCAAATAAAATCAAAACTCAATAAAATCTTGAAAGCTAAGATTATTTTTCTCGTTCGGCACTCAAACTGGGTTTCCAATATGGTGCCTGTTAGGAAGAAAAATGGCGACATCAGGATTTGTATAGATTTCAGAAATCTGAATAAGGCAAGCCAAAAAGATAATTTCCCATTACCTACCATGGAGCAGATACTCCATTCAGTAGCAGGTTCTGAGTTAATGTCCTTTTTAGATGGTTTTTCAGGATATAACCAAATTTTGGTCCATCCTGATGACAGACTCAAAACTACCTTCAGAACAAAATGGGGAACTTACGCTTATCAGAAAATGCCTTTTGGACTTATTAACGCAGGAGCTACATTCCAAAGAGCAATGGATATAGCCTTCAAAGGATTGATCAACAAAACAGTAGTTGTCTATTTAGATGATATTACTATATTTTCCAAGAAGAGATCCAATCATTTACATGATTTGAATCAAATCTTTGAACGTTGCAGAAGGTATGGTATTTCACTCAATCCCAAAAAATAATTCTTTGCTCTTAATCAAGGAAAGCTCTTGGGCTTTATCGTTTCCAAAGATGGTATTTATATTGATCCGGATAGGATTAAAGAAATTTCTGAAATTCCATTTCCTCATAACAAAAAATCCATGCAGTCATTTTTAGGTCAAATTAACTTTGTCAAGAGATTTGTTCCCAATTTTTCCCACATCATTTTACCATTACAAACCATGATTAAGAAAAATTTAGTGTTTATATGGGGATTTGCAGAAAAGGAAGCATTTGATTCAATCAAACAATCAATAATCAATGCCCCCACTTTAAACACTCCTAATTTTTCTAATCATTTCATATTGTACACTATCGCGTCCGATTCATCTTATGCAGCAGTACTCACTCAGATTAATGATCACAACTTGGAAGCACCGATTTCATTTTATAGTTCAAATCTGCAGGGTGCTGAACTAAACTATTCCGAAGTTGAAAAACAAGTCTCTGCTGTGTATAAAGCTGTCAAACATTACAGACCCTTCCTTTTAAAAGCCCATACAAAAGTTATAGTTCCTTTTCCTGCAGTAAGGCAATTACTAATTCAAAGGGAATTAGGTGAAAAAAGGGCAAACTGGGTTACAGCACTTCAAGAATATGACTTGGAAATCAAGCCAACAAAGATTGTTAGAGGCCAAGGTTTTTGCAGGTTATTAGCAGGAGCATCCAAAATTCAAGAACCAGGTGATACAGAACATATTGAAGAAATCAACCAGATAAGTATCACTAATTCTAAATCGCAATATGCAGACTTGATCTTTTATTTGAAAAATGGATATGCACCTCCTAACCTTTCTTATAAAAACAAACAGGCCATTAGATTAAAAGCAAAAAACTTCATAATCATTGATGATGTACTTTTTAGGAAAAATTATGATTCAATTTTATTAAGATGCCTAGAAAAACCTGAAGCACAAAAGGTTTTGCAGGAACTACATGATGGACCAGCAGGAGGACATTTTGGAGCTGACACAACAGCCCACAAAATCATTCATGCTGGATATTATTGGCCCACCCTATTCAGAGATACTCATGAATATGTAAGGAAATGCCGAAGTTGTCAAATCTCCAGTGGAAGACAAAGAAAACCAGCTTTCCCTTTGCAACCAATCAACATTGTTCAACCTTTCGAGCAATGGGGATTAGATATCATTGGGGAAATAACTCCACAGTCCTCCAAACAACATAAGTATATCCTTACTGCTACTGATTACTTTACTAAGTGGGTTGAAGCAATTCCTTTAAAGACAACAAACTTTGAAGTAATTATAGAGTTTATAGATCAATTCATCATTACCAGGTTTGGTGTCCCAAATTCTCTTGTTTTCGATAATGCATCTTATTTCTCTGGAAATGCTATGTTTGAGTTCGCTATTAAAAGAGGATTTAAATTGAAATATTCTGCAAATTACTATCCCCAGGGTAATGGTTTAGCAGAGTCTACCAATAAAAATCTAGTTAAAATTATTAAGCGAACTATTGAACAGAATCATAAAAACTGGCACAAATCTTTAATATTCGCACTATGGGCTGATAGAATAATGCAGAAGGCTTCCATAGGTACTTCTCCATTTAACCTCGTATATGGAAAAGAAGCAGTGCTACCAACCAATCTAGTGCTTCCTTCTCTAGCCCTAGTTCAGTTTATTGAAGAAAGCCCCTCTTCTTCTATTCAACTTAGACATGATCAAATCTTAAAATTAGAAGAAGAAAGAGAAAAGGCCAAAATTACTCATGCAAAACATCAGCAAATTATCAAGTCATCTTTTGATTCAACTTCATCCAGTTCAAAACAGTTACAGGTTGGTGATCTAGTTCTGAAATGGGACAAAGCACATGAGGATAAAGGAAAACACATCAAGTTCTAGAAGATGTGGCTTGGACCATTTCAGATCTACGAGAAGATAGGCCATGCGACAATTATATTACAAGATTTATCAGGAAAGAGAGATTATCTTCCTGTTAATGGCCTCATCTTAAAGAAATTCTTCAATTGAGGAGGTAACCCCTTCTCCCTTTTTTAAGTTCAGTAGAATTTGTAGTTTTTAGGACCATTAGGAAATAAAGTTGTATGATATCTTCCATTGGCCTTTGCTATATTGAAAAGTTGCTCAAAAGAAGTAGTTTTGATATTTACTTTTAAAATAGAAGCCTTAAACAAAAGGGACAATTTCTAGGAAATTAGGTATATTCACATTCTGAAACCCCATTTCGTTTTTGTGAAATCTTCTCAAGATTTAGAAGTACTGTAAATCATTTTATGGTTTTCAAACTGGCTACAAAAAAGGTTATCAATATCAAAATAGAAACTAATTCAATCTTAGCATCTTCAACTCTTACCCTGTCATCCATTCTCTCTTAAGGAGAAAATTGTCCAGCCCATTCATCCAAGTTTATGATTACTCAGAGTGTAATTCTAAAATATTTGATATAAAAGATAAGGGGTCTTATTACAAGCCTACTTACCATGATCATTGGGAAATAGTTTAACCGACATTACCAACACTGCATACCAAAACAGGGTAATGGCTTATAATCATAAGACAAGGGGTCTCATCACGAGCCAGCTTGTTCGGTTAGATTACAACCAGTGAATGGAATTGTAAAACAGCTGGCCACCAAACCAGGACAATGGTTTTTTATCTTACAAAATAATAGAAAAGGAAAAAAGAAATACAAAATATGAAAGCATATTTTGAATTCATTCTTTTAATCATACTCTGAAATGGATGGGATAATGGACAGTCAAATGGCTAAAAGGTATCTCTGTCGAAACTATGAACATTTGCTGGCAGCAGAGGCTCTACCTATGACAAAGGAGTCAATTAAAAAGGCTAAGTTGGAAAGGTTTTTTGTTTTATCATTATCAACCAATAGAGGCCAATTTAAAACTTAGAATGTATCTAATTTTAACAAGAGAAGCAATTAGCAAAAATAGCTCTTATTATATTCAGAATGTATGTATACCTAGTTATATTAGAATTTTCCTCTTTGATAAGATTTCTATACAAAGAAATTCTAAGTATTTCAATATTTCTCAGAGATAACTGTTTCTCCCAGCGAATCGCCAATTGTTGTGTTGTACAACAACCCCCCATTTCATAAAATCTTACTTTCAAAACTATAATATGAAATGGGTGCCTTTTAGATTAAATTGGTATCAACTTATCATTCCTCAAAAGGTCCGAAAAGAAATAAAACATTATAAACCTTTTGAGGCAATATATAATTGGTATTATAATAAAAAATGAATAATTCTTTATTATTGTGATAAAGCGATCACAAGATTGCATATCGCAATAACAAAGGATGCATAACAAAAGACCCATTGGTTTTCCCTGATGCGACAAGCGCGAATAACTATCGGATATCGGGAAGGTAAGCAATCGTAACAAAAGGCCCCTCTCTTTGCTCCGATGCGATATCGCTATCGGCGATCGGGGAATGTAACATGCATGCAACTAAAAGCCCTCTTCTAAAAAGCCCCCGATACAAATTAGTGATATCGCTATCGGCGATCAGGGATTCCGTAATGACACCAATATAACTACTTAAACATTCCTCCGATCCCCGATTGTGATAAAGCTAAGCGTGACTTTCAAAAAGGATTGATAAGGCTTGGGTATATTGTGTTGAATTATTATTAAAAGCCTTTCTCTTCCCGATAGTGATTCACTTGCGCCCAACCGCCAAAACATCAAAGCCACGCTTAAATGAATTATTCGGCCAATAAACGATATGATGAGCATTTAAATGATTGACAGGTTTAAATGGCCAATTAATGGAGCAATTATGCCAAAATCTCTTCAGAGATTGTATCCGCAGAAGTCTTATGTTAATCCTCCATTATTCATTGATTGATATAACTCTTTCATACTTGGTTTGCGCCACCTATTCTCAGCATTAAGTTCATTTTATCTCCTATGCAAAGCTCCTCCAAAGCAACGAATTTAGGCCAAATGGGGAAGAAGTCTAAGAAATTTGGAACAGCTTCAGCTTCCGTAGTAACAGGACAACACACTGCCGATCCGGGACCAAGTAAAAAAGGATTAATCTCAGACACCACATGTCTTGGTCTCAGTAATACTACTTGGCAGAGCATCTATAATCTGGTTGAGGCCGAAGAGCCTCAGGAAACATCAGTACAAGCAACAGCAGACTTGAACCGGAAGTCCGAGGAAACTCTAAAGGATTTGGACGATTCTTACCTACACCGGATAGCGGCTCGAGAGAAAATTCTTCCATACACAGATGTGGTAAGATGGGTAGTTGAGGAAATTCCAATTACAAACAGAACATTTTGCACTATCGACGGGAGAATATTCGGTTCATTTCAGCCCAATGATTTGAGGCAAATGTACCATTTTCCCGAACCAGAGAAGAAGTATAACAAAGCATTTCTGGAGAAGTTCAGAGATGAAAATGAAACTGAATCAGCACCTATACAGGAATGGAGACAAAACCCAGCGAAACACAAGCATGAGTCCTCGGGTAAGTACTCTGTCGATTCCTTGTGTTCCCCTTATTGTTATGCTGGAGCGATGATGTGTAGGATTTGGGGGTTGCATGATTCCTCAAAATTCTCCATAGAGATGGTGCCTTTAATGGAAGCAGCATGCAATAGCAAAATAATGGATTGGGGGAATATATTATCTCATAAGTTAGCAATAGCTATTCTTGAGTTCAGAAACAAATCTCGTGTTACTGATAGGTTCATTCCTCCATTTTACTTTAGTGCCTACATCTTAGATACTCTCTGTTTTAACTCTAAATTTCCTGTGCTGGGATGGAGATGGACTCCACAGGACCCCATGCCCATTCATATCTATCACCAGAAGTTGTGGAAATCCCATTATAAACACCACCTATATCAAGTTTGCAATGGATTTATGTTACCCATTTACTATGCAATTTTTGACAAACCTGCTCCTAAGATTTCTTCACAAGCAGAGATTGATTTGACAGCCTTAGGAACCTGGTTCAGAGAAGAAAAATTTACATATGTAAGAGTTTTCGGCAGTCATGCCAGGCCTCATGTCCTCCCCTTGTATATACCTGACAAACTATTGGCTCGAGAGATAGCATATCAGCTTACATTCGCAGGAGTTACAAAAACTCTGAGGAATTCAAAGAAGCAAGTTTGGCCTCCTTTTCCTCTAAGGTGTGGCATTTACACTCTGCATGACTACAAGCATGCAAAGAAAGAAGCTGAAAAGATAAATACATTGAATCTCGCCACTCTTCCTAACAGACGATTTGATCCAAACAAAGTCGTCTATAATGTACTAGAACAGGCAAAACTCACTAAATTTGAACATAAAAAAGATGAGTTTGATGACCTATTCTCCTCGGTCGAGTCATTATTTCAGGTTCAAGCGCTAGCTAAAATGAGATATCACGACGACGGGTTAGTCGAATTTAAAAAACTTAGAGAGCAGAGGTTGCAAACTCTGCCTCTAGATTTGTTAGCCACTGCCCCGATGACATAGTCAAGCGAGCTTGAACAGCGACTTACCAACGAACCTCCTGCTACATCAGAAATTTTTGAAGAAGTCCAAAGAAGAGAGCAGGAGGAACTCCAGAGGAAAGAGCAGGAGGAAATCCAGAGGAAAGAGCAGGAGGAACTCCAGAGGAAAGAACAAGAGGAACTCCAGAGGAAAAACAATAGAGAATATGTGAAGAGGAACAGAAAAGGCAGCAGGAGCAGAGTAGCAAGGATGTGAATGTCGATACCCAGATTGACCCAAGGTTGCTCCAGGAATGGCAACAATTCGATTCAATCATAAGCAATCTAGAAAGCTCAAGAGAAGCCGATACATCCAAAGCGGCTGATACACAGGATACAGCATCAAAAGAGGTTCCAAGCGAAGGAACCAGTGGTCTACCCCTTACTACAGACTTAGAAATAATTCCCAAAGATCCTTCGGATCAAATCATTTTGCAAGTGGAGGATATACCTCCATTGGATGTCTTTTACAACCCAAAGCACAGGGTTGTAGTAAAGCGACAACGGAAAAGGAGAAGGATTGATCAACCTTCCCTGTTCCCTGAACAAACAGTGATAGCCAACGTAGTTTGGAAGGAGGAGTTTGATCCTTCTGATGACCTAACAAAGTTGTCCCAATATGCTGGAGCCTATTCGGCGGCCACCATGGACAATGCATCGGAAGTGGGTAATTTGTTAAAAGAAAAAGACCAGGCAATCGCTTCGTTACAAGCACAGCTATCGGAGGCACAGCAGAAAGCAAAACAATGAGAACAGCAATTATCCACGCAGCAACAGTTAAATAATCAATTGAACAAGCAGTTGCATGAAGAGAAATAGAGGATAGATTCGAGTGCGATTCAAAAGCAGAAAGAACTATCAGAGGCATTATCAAAATTGAAGACAATGAATGAACAGATGGTAAAGACAAAAGATGAGCAAATTGCTCAATTATTAGGTCAAATAGAGAAGTTCAAGAGTCTTTCGCAGCCTGCCGATTTCAGAGCAGAAGCACTACAGATTAATAAGGCACTGGTAACACAAATAAGATTATTGTGTCATAAAATTGCTCAAGTTGAACCCCTGTGTGACATAACAACATCAATAATCGATAAATCAGTCGATGCTAGACAAGACTTAGAGCAGGCCGATGAGACCTTAACAGATTTTCTTACTTGGCAGGACACTAATGAGGGACAGGCAGCAAATTTTCCTAAAATCCTAGAATCCCATAAAGAAATTCTATTTATGGAATGGCAGTCCCAATTGATGAAGGCAGAGAGAGCAGTTTCTAGATGCAAATTATCCATAAGTAATTTGATTGAATTAATTAACAATACTCTCTATTTATCTAATATGATCTCTCAATGTACAACAGGTAAATTACTATCGGCCAAAACATTGGAGCAATCATGTTATCAAGAGCTGGAAAAGAATGGGAGATTGATCACAGGTATTAAAAGTTTAACTTGGGACACCTATTAGTTGTTCCTAGTAAAACCATACAGCCAGAGAGCCGCCCTCAAGTGCCTAACAGATGCAATCGGGTGTATCATTCCCGATATACACGATGCCACCTATTCTATTCAACTCAATTTTCGTCTCAGCCGCCCTCAAGAAGTGGAACCAATGCTAGCGATATGCCAACTCAGGTCGAAAGGCAAACAGCCAGAGTGATGAATCATGTTGCCGACTACCAGATTGCTTTGGGGGAGATATTCAACATCAAGTTGTACCAATTTAGTATCATTTTAATTTTGTAGTTAGTTAGTTTAATTAAGTATTTATAGACCCTTTCATGTATTTAGAAAGGGTCGTAAGTTTTTGTATATGACTTAAACCTGAAGTTGCACTACTGTACTTCAGGTATATTTTTTTATAAAGACTGGGCCAATTGTTCCAATTTTGATAACGAAGCTTTTATGTGGATGTCCACTACTGCCTTTATTTAAAAGTATTTCTGAGTTGGAAGAAGGAATTCGAATTGCGATTGATGTTGGGAATGATTTGCAGCTCATATGGTACTACTATCTATGTCTGAATTCATTCTTTTTATGTGAATTTTTATTTGATCATTCTTGCTATTATTGAATATATGCATGTGTTTTAACAGCAGTCTTTATAATTTCCACTATTGGATGTTTACAGCGTGCTTTCCTTCTAATCATACATGTATTAGTAATATAAAAAGATAAGTGTAACAATGTTTTATTAATTACTTTGTTCAACTATTTGAACAAAGCAATTATTATATGAATGAATGTCTATGTTTATTGAATAGAGTCATCTATATGCCTATTGATGAACAGAGATCATCAAACGTTGCACTTAAGAATAGAAGCTTCTCGGGATAGAATAGTCATTTGTATTTTCGCTTTTAGATTAAGTCATCCATTCATTATCACTTATTAGAAAACCAGTCACTCATCCATCCCTTTTTATTCATTACTGGGAAACTGGTCCCATTATATCCAGTCGGAGCCACCATCCCAAACGGAAAAGGATCTGTATTAAGGTCCGGACCGGGTGGTTATCCCCCGATGTTGATGCAACGATTTTCGAGGCATCAACACGCCCTTGTCACGATCATCAACGACGTTAAAAGCATTCGATGGAAGGACATACACACCATATGGGATTTTAAGTAACTTGCAAGTTGAACTGGGGGGTAAGACAATAGAAATTGAAGTCAAGGTCATTGATGGAAACCCTGACTACAATATCCTACTGGGCATGCCCTGGATTTATGCTATGGTCGCTGTTGTGTCAACATATTTCAGAAAGATTGCATTTCCTTTCCAAGGGGGAATTACAATTGTTGACCAACTAAACTTTTTCCCCAACAGTTCACAAGCTACTGGAAGCATTCCATTGATCCATGGAAGCTCTCAATCACTTCAAAATGTCGGAGTAGGTCTCGTAAAAGACCCTACCTTAATGGGTACTTTTTCCCTCCCGCCTCCGAGTAATCTGGCGGAAGTGGCCACAATGGAAACCTGTCATATGATATCTTCTACATCATCAAAGATTAAGAAGAATTCCAAACATTTTGTTTGCATGGATCATCGCCAAGTGTTGCCCCCAAGCACTATAGAATTATTATAGCAATCAATATTCTGGGCATGGGAGGCAAACCCAAATCAACACTCAGTTAGTGTTTGGATAGATAGGTCTCTAGGGTATGGCACCTCTTATGATCCTTGGTCTCGTATACATTCTATGAACGAAGGAATCATTCAGTCAATGATGATAAATGAGGCACCATGGGAAGATTTCCACCTTCGTTCCCATCTTCAAGATAACAACGAAGATTATTCCAGCGACCTTAATCATCCTTCAGTTTTTGATTTTCTATCGAATATTGTAAATACAGTGAATTCCGAGCGAAATCTGTCCAATATTGAGGAAACTATAGCCATTAATATCTCGACCAAACCTAATGTTGTAGAGATTATTCATGTTGGAAAATCTTTTTCTCCTTCAGAACTGGAAATATACTGCGCTCTCTTTCGCGAATTCTGAGATGTCTTTGCATGGTCATATGAAGAAATGCCAGGCATTGACTCGAACATCATTGAACATGAAATCAATATGTATCCAGATGTCAAACCAGTACGACAACGGCTTTGACCGGTTCACCCAAAGAAAGTCGTTGCCATTAAGGCAGAAGTTGAAAAACTTTTACATGCTGGTTTCATTTACCCTATTCCTCTCACTGATTGGGTATCGAATATTGTTCCTGTGAAGAAAAAGCAAGGAATGATTAGAGTGTGTGTCGATTACAAGGATGTAAATCATGCTTGTTTAAAGGACAACTACCCTACACCCTTCATTGATCAGATAATTGATGAATGTGCTAGATGCGAAATCTTTTCATTTATGGATGGATTTTACGGATACAATCAAATCAATATCCGCCCACAAGACCAGTCAAAGACTGCATTTATATGTCCGTGGGGCACATTCGCATACCGCAAACTACCTTTTGGTTTGAAAAACGCAAGGGCAACATTTCAGAGGGCAATGAACTACGCCTTCCATGACATCAAGCACATCGTTCAACCATATCTCGATGATCTATCGGCTCATTCGCGAAAGCGGACTGATCATCCACAGCATTTGAGGGCCATATTTCTATGTTGCTGACACTATAAGGTACAACTCAATCCACACAAGTGCATGTTTTGTGTTGGTTCTGGTTGATTACTTGGTTTCGTAGTTTCTAAAGACGGAATTCTACTCGACCCAAGTAAGGTTTAGGAAATCATTGACATGCCTCCACCTTCAAATTTGCTTTAGATTCAAAAACTCCAAGGGAAAGAAAACTTTCTAAGGAGGTTCATTCCAAATTACGCCGAACTTGCTAAAGGTTATACACATCTTTTGAAAAAATAAGTACCCTTCAACTAGGATCAAGTTGCACAAGCTTCCTTTGATGCTTTAAAAGGTTCCCTAGTAAATGCATCATTAATGTATGCTCCTGACTATAAAAAAGACTTTAACTTGTATCTCGCTGCTACAGATACAACCATTGCGATGGTTTTAGTACAAGAAGACAATGGAATAGAACATCCTGTGTACTATTTAAGCCGCAACTTAAATGATACATAAATCAAGTACTCCTATGTTGAAAAGCTGGCTTTAGCAGCTGTTCAAGCAGTACAGAGATTTTGGCACTATATACTCTTTCGCAAAACTACCATTTTGTCAGATTGCAACCCTATGACCTACATTCTATCGCGTAAATTGCTAGGGGGAAAATATTCAAAATGGATAGCCATTTTGCAAGAGTTTGATATGGAATTCACCAAATCCAAATCAAAGAAATCTCTATTCTTCGCGGAGTTACTTCGTGACCTCCCATCGTCATCCAATGATTTAACATCTAAATCAACAATTGTGGATGAAACTTTGTTTCTGATATCGTCAAGCGACCCATTGTATGGAGATATACTAATCTATCTCCAAACCCAAACCTTTAGGCCTAACACCTCTCACTCAGAACAACGACGTACTCGATACCAAGAAAAAGACTACATGATCGTTGATGATACACTTTACCGTTGTGGCGTCGATACAGTTCTACGAAGGTGCCTCACGCATGAGGGGGCCAAAAAAGTCTTGAATGACTGTCATTCAGGCACATGTGGGGGACATCTATCTAGTTACGCTACTGCACAAAATATCTTATGAGTTGGTTACTTCTGGCCTACTATCTTCAAAGATTGTATAATTGCAGTTTGAAGTTGCCATGCTTGTCAGATTTTTTATCACAAACCAGATTACCACCTGCACCGCTGCATCCAGTAGTTTCTGTTGGGCCATTCGCCAAATGGGGCATAGATTTCATGACATGTAGCCCCACCTCGGCCAAGGGGCATGGATGTATCATAGTCGCTATCGACTATTTTACAAAATGGGCTGAGGCAATGCCTACATTAAACAACAGTGGCGAAACGGCTACACTTTTATTTTTCAATCATGTAGTCTCTAGGTTCGGTGTTCCATAGGCTATAGTCACAGATCATGGATCGCATTTTCACAATCACATGATGGTTGAATTGACTCCCAAATTAGGACTATCCCACGATAGTTCTACTCCATATTATCTGCAGGCTAATGGACAGGTTGAAGTGATCAACAAAGTCCTAAAGCGCATGCTGTAGAGAATGATTGGAGTCCACAAATGAGATTGGCATTTAATCCTATACTCAACTCTGTGGGCATATTGGACTTCAATGAGAAATGCAACCGGATTTACACCTTTTCAGTTGGTGTATGGCCTGGAAGCTGTCTTACCAATTCAGTGTGAAATTTCATCTCTCAAGCTCGTAATCGATTTACTTCCTGAAACTTCAGAGGAAGAAGCTCATTTCTTGGAACTAATCCACTTGGATGAAACCTGTCATGACGTCGTGCTGGCTAACGAAGAACATAAGAAACATGTCAAAGTGAAATTTGACAAAAATGTCAAGCCTCGTGTCTTCTTGGAAAGTGACCTGGTCTTGCTCTACGATCAGGACTTTGATAAATTGGGAACAGGTAAGTTTAAATCATTATGGATGGGCCCCTACATTGTTAAGCGAGTATTAGCGAAAGGAGCCTACGAGCTCGTAGATTACGATGGAATTCCACTGTCACAACCCCAAAATGGGTTGTATCTTAAGCGGTACTACGCTTGATCAAGTATAGTAATCTCTTTATAGATATGCTTTTGTTACAGTTTTTTGTTTTCGTCAAGAGTTGTCATTTTGGTTAGGTAATCCACTTTGCATTTGTTGTAGATGTCGGACTTTTTGGAAACATTCATTGGGTATGTCAACGGAGCTAGTCATAGAACGCAGAACCTATCTTCTATAGCCCGGGCCATTTTTTCTCCGAGCGGTGAGTTAGTGAGTTTAAGGGGAATATGTATTGGTCAATAAATGAACAACATCGCTGAGTACAGCGCGTTGGTAGAGATTCTCTCTGATGTCATTTCACATGGCATACACTGACTTGTTGTCAGGCTAGATTCGCAACTCATCATTCTACAGCTTACTGGCGTCTATTCAGTTCGAAACCCAACTATCTATCGTATGTTCCTAAGAGTTAGGATTTTGGAAAGGTAGTTTGATTCCATTCAATAGAAACACATTTCCAAAAACTTAAACACATTAACTGATTCATTAGAAAATTATGTGTTAGACAGACATTTGTAGCGTTAGTAACAACACTTGTATCTGGATCACATAACTTAACCAAAATAAACTCCGAAAATCAAAAATATATAACTATTTATAGTTTCACATAATGTTTTGTGTACAAGGCAAAATCGGTCATGCGACCAAAAAACTCAAAAATGAATGTAGAAAAACATCCTATACTAATGGTGTTGGTGATAACATGTCACCGCCTGTGCAATCATATGCAAGAGCCTAGTCCATCAACTCGGCACACCAGTAGTGTGGCGTTGTAGCCTCATAGGTAACTTGTCGGTCCTCACATCCTGAATACCAAGAGTGATACCCTCGATCTGATCCTGCAGCACTACCATGGTCTCTGCTATGTCCAGATCGTGAAGGACAGCCCTCCCTATAGCCTCTCCTACTAGAACGTCAGCTGCCACCCTTGGGCGTGCCGCTGGTCGCACTGGCCCAATATCTGCACACACATATGAGTTCAATTAGTCTTGATAACATTTAAAAACACAAAAACATTATAAAACTGATAAACAAAGATATGGTCAAATCATTTTACCCATAACACTCCACTGCTCGCCAACCGGTAACACCAAATCTGGGTCGCCTTGGAAATCCATCCCGACATATGGATACTCCGCAAAGACCATCTCCTGATGGTCGAACCACTCAAAGAAGGCATCAAAGAAAGAAATATGTGACTAACCAGCATGTCTGGCCATGAGATCAACCCATCTCTACATCCTGGGTTCCCTCAGTGCTGGCAATCCTAGTGAAATGTACTGTGGTTGCATCAGTGGAATCCTCTCCAAGGCAAAAGTAGTTAAAATGGAACCGTAGCCAAAGTTTTTGGATCTTCCATTATTTACCTTGGAGAGCTGTTCTTTTATCACCAGAAGTACCACCTCACACTAGTTGAATACCTTTGGTTCCAGGCATTCCAGAGCATACTGCACATAAAATCTGTTTGCCAAATGAAGAGCCACGCTACCAGCCAATCTAGCAAAGGTGAATAAAATGGTCCTTAGAGACTGATCAGTGACATCCCGGATATTGATCTTGCCATCTCTGCTAGGTTAAGATCCATCTCTACAGAACTGACGGATATAATCTCTCACTGATTCACCCCCACGGATGGATCCTGACAGTGAAAGAGGGGCACCACGCCTCGATAACCCCATCAAAAAGTATATATCCTCGACTGTCAGTGGAATAGATTTACCTCTAATCTGGAATACCTAGTTTATCGGATCCCAAGCATCAAGAAAATATTGCAACAAACTGATTTGTTGCCTCATGCTAGATATATGGAAGAATTTGAGCAAACCACAGTTTCACAATGCAGTAACAATACCCTGATCATGTAAGGCAATCATGTCCTCTTCTTCATGTTCGCATTCACACCATGTAACGACCATCTTTATCCAATAAATATCGGAGTCATAGACAAAAGATGAATTAGGATCTTGATTTGAGCAAAAACAGAAAAAAATTTCATGAAAAAACACTGTGCAAACTTTCCTTTCTGTGCCCATCGCACCCTACCTGTTAGCAAGGTGAGATGCATACTGACTGGCCAGTGTCTAGCTCAGTATGCATCGCACTTTTTGATGCAGGCCAGGTGCGATGGATGGAGAACGAGTTCTTCAAACCCCAAGGGCCCAGAAGCAAGGAAAAAATTGCTCAAAATCAGAAAAGAATGGAATGAAAATGAAGAGCTCAGGGTTAGCTCCTACCTGGTCCTGATGGCGCGGAGAATAGTCCACCAGATCTCCTGAAATCAGCTGATGAAATTTGAGGGGGGAAACCACTCCAGAGCTCCAGAATCCCAAATTTGAAATGAAATGGTAAAAATGAGAGGTAAAACTACTTTTTATGTTACTATTCACATACTTCAAGTAAAATGTTAGTTTTTAATTCATTTTTCAGGCATATATATGTGTGTATTTCTAATCAATTTGATGGAGAAATTGAGTAGGTTGAATGACCAATGAAAGAATCTAACGTGTTAAATGGCGAACTGAATATCTTTGACCAATATCATGAGCAATGTTTCCGCAAGGTTCAAGCTCATTGAAAAATAAACCCGCCACTGAGCATAGTTTCTTCCAATTCAATCTCATTAAAAAATGAGTCCACCCTCGGTACATAACCTTTGTGATTTCCCTGCTATCAGCCTTTTGAGCCTTGGTTGTGTTCTTACTATCACCTCCATTCTTTTGGCCGATCATGCGCTTCCACTTGATTGTTAACCCTTTTGATGAACAGCTGCGACAAGTGGTTCTGTCAGCCACCCTCTTCACATTGTCATGTTTTGAGAAGTTCCAAACTTACCTGGAACCAAGTTGCTACCCGAAAACACCACTCATTCCTAAAAAACGAGCCTCTTTTAAAACTCTTTTTAGAATTGTTAAATATAAAAAGATTGTCGAGCTATTGGCCTTTCCAACTCGTTAAAGTAAGGGGAAGTGCCATCCCTCCTATATATTTTAATCTTTTTGGACTTGAGGGATTATCAAACAAAAAGATCGAGCTTTTGTTTTTTTCGGCTCGCTAAAGTGATCGAAAAGTCATCCCTTTCGTATTATTTTATACTTTTTCAGACTTAAGGGATTATGCTACGAAAAAGGACTGTTGGAGTTTCCTTTTCATCCCTTTTCAAACTCTCTAAACATGAAAAGGACCGAGTTATCTTTGTCGTTAAACTTGTTAAAACAATAGCAACAAACTTGTCCACCCAGACAAGAACGAGTCTCACTGACGCTAGGCTCGCTAAAACATAGCGATATGTTTGCCTGAAGGGCAAATTATAGAACAAGCATATGTTATCCTCCTCAAGCTTGACAAAAAATAAAGAGGTCCTGGTCAGCAATGACTGGGGAAAAAGGGAAGAAAACTTGAAGAATTTTATTGGTAGCATGTCACTCTTGAACATGACACTTTCACTCCATCACCATGATTGAGTCGGGTTGGGTTATTCCATTCACTGGTCACATCACCATTGGTCCTCTGTACCATCCATATTTTGGGGTTAACGCTACCAATCCATCTCAGTGTCGCCGACATGTTCAAGAGAAGTCATTCAGAGAATTCACCATCCAACAAATGCCTCATCCACTGCAATACCTTCACCTTTAATTTTTCATGACCGCCATTACTGAACCTTATATCACCAGATCGTTTTCACCTCCAGAAAATATTTTGTTCCGTTTTGTGTCATAGATGTGGGATATATTAAGGCCCTCCTACGGCGAGTCACTTCTTGTCGACATCAGCTCATTATCCACGAAGTTGACATAGAAATAACCCTTTCAGTACTTTGAAGCTTGCATGCCTCAATGCCAAGTTTCTCACTTCTGGTGACAGGTTTACATCAATGGCCTTCGACCGAAAGATTTTGCGTGGTGTTTGACATTAGATCATATATTCAGACCACGTGAATTGTACTGTAGTACCTTGAGGGTCATTATCATTATCGGTGATTCCTCTCGCGCCTGTTAACAACTTATATTATTGGCTGGTAATCAGGTGATGTCTTTCCATGTTCGACTTCAGAACATCTTTTCACATGGATCGACTTGTACATCGGGTGAAGATTGAACAAGTTTGAAGACCCCGGATCTAGTTTCATCCATCCGGGCTGCGATATATTTAGGAAAATAAAGACATCAATTGTGCACAGAAGCTACACAGATAGTCATCTAAACCAGGGAAGATGACTCTTCATGCAAAGAATCACCAGTCTACAATAGCAGACGATTTTTTGTCCTATGTACATGAAAATGAATTTATAAAGCTAAGCATGGGAATGCCCACCTTAGCTAGATCATGAAAAGAATATGATAATGATGTATTGTATTATATCTTATACAGGTCGCCTTCTAGTTTGAATACCTCAGATCCTCATGATAAAGCATTTCACCCAACATCAAAAGATTTACGACCTCATGCTTTAGGGGGCAACTGTTATAGACATATTTGTGCACTGCAACCCCTAACTCATATGTCCATAAACCAAGGGCTCTTTAACCCCTAAAAGTGTTGTTTCATACCCTAAAGGATCATGGTCAACTGATTACATCATTTCCCAAAAGTTCCACCTGAAAAACCACTCAAAAATGGCCAAAACTGGACCATACGGATTGCTCCATGGTCAAGGCGTGATGCATACTAGCTGCTACACTAGCCAGGTGCGATGCATACTGAAAGAGTCTTCTGTGGGGTGCGATGAGCGAGAGTAGACAAATGGCAGAGACAGTTTGCTAAGTGGATGATCATGGAATCTTCTAGAAACTTCTCATATGACACTTGCCTCTCTGAATTCACCCAGGGATGAGTAAGAGATCAATGAAATCTCCGAGTGGAACCAAGAACTATCAGTGGAATGACACTAATCAAAAACCTAGAGCTGACTCACACCCTTGCAAGACATCTATAAATGGATCCCTCATCTGAGATATCTAGAGGCTGGAATTTTGTAATTTGTAAGGAAGTGTTGTTGGTTTATCTGTGAGAAAGAACATTGTATTGTTGGGTGATCTTGCTTTTCATGAGGTGAAGAGGGTTTTGATGCTAGATCAGACAGCTGGGTTGTAATCCTCTCTTCTACTATTAATAAAGTTCTTTGAGTTTTCCTCCATATAATCATGTATTTGTGAATCTTTTTGTTTATGAATGCAATTGTATGGTCAATGTACCTCTGATTTTGCATTGTTTATGATATTATAGATCAAGATGCTTTGATGGTGTTTTGTTACTTTGACTCTACAGGTATTCTCTGAAGCGGGACAAGTAGGAAAGGAGTGGAAAGCTCTATCAAGGGAGAGAGAAATCAAGCAAGGAGCCAGGCGGAAGATCTAGGTTGGTCCCCTCTGCTTCTCTCCTATCTATCATACATAAAGGAAATCACAAATTGCTTTGATTGTTTGTTTCTAAGATAGCCACCCATCTTAGTGGGACTAGAAGATCGAAAAGACACTAGTTTTTCCCAGAAACACCAGCTTGATTTTTAATTATGTTCCTTTCAATGTTACATTACATATTTATACATGTCGAAGCATCCAATACCATGGACTGAACAACCATCGCGTCCAAAACCATGGATTGAAAACCATAGGTAGGTTCGCCCAACCTAATATAGGGTCCAAATTTTTTTTCCTAGGGCGTTGCCCCAGACCCTGTAGAGGGGGGCTACCCGCCCCCCTCAAACCGCCTGGATAGGGGGGGTTGCCACCCCCCCTGTGACCCCCCCGCTGTGCAATCGACGCAACGAAGGGGGGGCTCCGCCCCCCTTTTATCCCCCGTTTCACTACGTAGGTTAGTTGTGGAAAGAATATAACACAACCCAACATTCAAGTCTCAAACCAATAATATTTCTCTACAATCCAAGCTCCAGCCCCCTGATCACTATGATGAGTGGTCACTTTATAGGGAAATGCAAGTGGTTTTGTCATAAATTGGGCATTGAATGGTTTTCCATAATTGGATAGTTAGTTTCCATGTAGAAAGGGATGAGAGGATAGAGGGTTAATTGATCCATATCCTATCCAAAAAAAATCTCATAGGATGATATAAGAGTTGGGCATCCTTCTAGAATGCTCTAGAATCAAGGAATATTCCTAGAATCCTATGCCAATTTCGCTCATCCTCACCCAGGGTAGGTCAAAGTGGGCCTAACTGCACTACAATGCAGGTCTGAATGGGCCTACCTTCTATGAAAAGAATTTTCCCCTGACCAAGGCTACGCTGGTGTCCCAAGGAGGCATTTCAATAGGGTTTCAAGCTAGGAAACTTTCATGGATGAAAGCATTCAATATGATGACATGTTTAGGGCATGTAGTAACTAAATTAGGGTTTGATGAACCCTATTTTTACTGATTTGATCATCAGGAATGATGTGCCCAAATAGACCTGCAATAGGGAAGCTCCAGACATTGACCTGTAGGATGTCCCAGCTCACAAATATTGAACAAATTGATGTTGTTCATTTCACAATCCCTCAAGGGATGTTTCTTTCTGCATTTTGGATAGAACACAGCTAAAGCTGTATCAACTTCTCCTTATGCCTTCTTGTTACATTCCATCGTTATTTGGGCAGATAAAGTACTGAGGATGTCAGTTTTAAAATTTTCAAATAAATTTTGGATCTCTGCTCTAGTTACTCCTCCACTAGCAGATTTTTGTATTTGGGAAAAAGCATCTCGTATTATGCTTCTCCCTTTCGACGATCCTCTAGAGAATCGCAAACAAATCTTAATTATTTCGGTGAATGGTTCCCAAGATATGTACCTCTTCCCTAATAGATTCAAGGTATCAAGGAAGTCATCCCTCATTCCCCTTATGAATATGATCTTCAAGATCTCGTGATCTAAATCATTGTGTTTAGATCTCTGCAAGTTGTAATGAAATCACTCCACATAGTCCTCTAGGATCTCGTCCTCCTTTTGTGTCATCCTGCATACTTCCTCTCTTAAGTCATTGGTTCTACAATAATCTTGGTACTTTGATAAAAATGTTTCCTTCATGTCGCTCCAAGTTCGAATAGAAGCAAAGCCTAATCCCATGAACCATATCAGGGCTACCCCTTTTAGAGTAGCAGGAAATAATTTTAGTTTCTAAGCATCTGAAAGATAGTCATAGCTCCTGCACAAGACATAAAATTCAAACAAGAAGGTGTCAAGATCTTCTACAATCATTCCTTCAAAAGATTGTAGAGATGATAAAGGAATGTTTTTCATGGGAGCCTCTCCTCTGATATCCCCAATTGGGAACTCAAAGGTGCTAACAGTAGCATCTGTTTTAGTGTTGTTGTTATTGTTTTCCCCCATTGTTAACCCTTCTAGTCCTTGCTATAACAGGTGTTCTTCAGACCATTCATGTGATTGTCTTATGGGTGAAATTGGTAGCTAACGTTGCTTCAGGGCTAGTTGTTTCACTACACTGCTCGAATCTGGATATTGGTAAACTAGTAAATGCTCTCCTATTTCAAGCTTCTAATGTTACCCCTATGTTTCCCCTTGTCCCTCGGTCCTAAGGTTCTAATTACTAGCTTCCCCCTGCTACTCCTAAATTGGATGGTTAGTCTTGGTAGTGTTCACACTAGCTTTAGAATGATATGGTCCTGAGACGGAGGAATCAGAGGCTTCTATTCTTGTTATGGGAGTAACAAATTTTTGTGACCCTGTTTTCCTTTTTTCCTTCTGAGAACTTGACTATTCTTTTTTTTCCCTTGAGATTAGTTCATGGATAAATATTTTCCTTCCCAAATCTACACTCTTCTTTTCCTTTTTACGACCCATTTTTCTTGTGATTAATTACACTGGGGGGTGTTTTCAGTATTTATATAATTCTTATAGTTGCACACTTGGACCCTATGTGTATTGATTCACACCCTAAGTTTCTTAATCTCAACAGTGGTGAGCCCGCCCAAGTATGTTAGAGTGATGCGCAAGTTCTTACCTCTCGTCTTACCGCCCAACAACTGAAGAGCTGAAGGCACACTTTAAGAAAAGACCAAAATTCCACACCCTAAGTGCCCTAGTGATCACAACGGTGAGCCTGCCCAAGTATGTTAAACGGATGCGCGGTTTCTTACCTCTCGTCTTACCGCACATCAACTATGGACTAGGAACACTCTATCATCCAACAAACAACTTGGTTCACTGTATTGTCAATTGCCATCACCATGAACGGCGCCAAAATGTAGTTTTGTTTTAATCAATACTAATTGACCAAGACTGCAACCATTTAATTGTCAACCAAGGGTAGGTCTGTTATTTCAATGGAGTTTTCACTATCTGTGTCGACACACTACGACCAAGAGTGAAAATAGAAAATAATAAAGAATGCCACTGAATCAATTGCAGAAACTAATCATTCATGCAGAAATTAAAACACTCTATAGAAATGGAATCACACTTCACATTTACAAGAGAAAAGGCGTGCCACACACTGTACTAATAACTACAACAGATGGTCAACTACCATATTGCTAACCAAATCTGTGTAACAACATATCATAAATCTAGAACTGAAGCAGATATATTCTACAAATTCTATAGCAACAATTAAAAACCATACAAATAATAAAAGAAAGGAACAATAATATACAACTACTCTACTGTTGCAGTCCCTGTTAAAGAGGAGGGCCCTTCCTCGCTAGCAGGGGTGCAGGAATGAACACGAGATTAGTTAAGAATTCAACTTGGAAACAAAAATAACATCACCACAATGTCTTTGATATTAGGAATAATTAAAAGTTATAAGATCAGTACTCTCTATGTCATCCCCCACACCTGAGGGATTAAGTTTCTCTTATAGAAATTACATACCCAAAAATTAGGAATAGATCAGTTATGAGTGTAGAAAATATGTGATAGGTTAACTCGATAATGTAATATAAATCAAAGAAGAATACTATAACCTACTTCTACTATTAATTTACGGAAGCTTAAAGATCGAGCTGAACAATATAACCAGAAGAAGAATAATCAATGGCACAATACACATGAAAATACTTTGGGGAAAGCCTCGTCTAAAAACCCCACACTATTGTATTATCATACATGGTGGATATACATAGGAATTATACAAAGCCTTAGCTCTCACAGCTAGCCAGCTCTTAGTACAATCCTCACAGATGCTGACAAGCACTCTTGGCTTCTCTCTAGCCTTCCTCTCTACCCTCCAAGCTCCTATTTCCTTGTGTTGTTCCTTGTGGATGATTAGCCTCTTACCAAGTAGAAAACCAACCCTTAAAAATTGCGCAATCCTCAAGGATGAATCCTTGACTGCATGCATGAGTTTTCTCCATGAGAAAATACATGCAACTTATAGTACATTGTCCTTGAACATTAATCTCAACTAGGTCTTTCTCAGAATAGACATGCATGAATTTCTAATGAGGGAATCTTTAGTTAACTAGAGTAGCACTAGTTGAGTGCATTAATGCATCAACTGACTGTTAACTCACTATTAGTTCCTAAAACAGTTTGGAACTAATTTAATTGGACTTAACTCAATATACTGAGTTAACTAATTACAACTCAATCTCATCTCCTTAATTTAAGGGATAACTCTTGTATGACTTCAGAAAGATTTCTAACTTGAATTTCTCCAACTAGTTAATTTAAAATTAATTAATTAATTATTTCCAAGTAGCTAATAAGACTAAATTCGATTTTAATTCACAATTTAATTCAAGGACAAATTAAATTGGAATATTCTTGTTGCCATATTTCAAAACTCCCTCTCAACAAGAAAGGGATTATCTTCCACCCCGATCTTGTCTTTATGGAACTCAAATTTACACTTTGACAATGCCTTTGTCAAAATGTCAGCATCTTGCTCCTTTGTCAAAGTATACTGTAGCAACATGATCCTCTCAACTTGTGAAAAGCCACAGGAAACAAATATTTCCTTATGCTTCTCCACACTACCATCAGCAGCTTGCTTTACTTTGTAAAGCCAACGGGAACTCACAACTGACTTATTCTCTGATCTCAAAACCACGTCCCAAACATTGTTACGAACTATGGAGTCATACTCCTCCACCATAGCATCAACCCAAATCAGCTGTTGCACTGCTTCCTCAAAGGAAGATGGCTCAGTCTCAACACACTCCCTAGCAAGGGCCATGTATCCAGTGTACCTCTCAGGTGACCTCCTCTGTTTGCTCTGAGAATATGGTGCTCCCACATTCTCTCTCGCATCCTCCAACAATTTGTCAGCTTCTCTTGTGTTCTTCCATCCATCTCTAGAAGACTCTGCTTGAGTGGGTGTCTTCTGTAACCTCTGCATGTGGCTGCTCTACATCAGTCTGAGGCTCCTCTTCCTTAGGAACCAACAGTTCCTCCACATCTTGTAGTTGGAGCTCCCTCTCAAGGGAAACTCGCATGGCCTTCTACTCATCAAACTTGAGATATCTGTGCATCACTATCCTCCAACTGGTAGGCAAGTACACCTAATAGTTGTGAGGTGTATTAGTGTACCCCACAAATATCCCCAACTCTGTTGTCAGCTCAAGCTTCTTCCATGCATCCTTTGTCACATGGAACTATACTGATGAACCAAAGATCTTGAAGTGACCCACATCTGGTCTCTTACCAGAGAAAGCTTCCTATGGTGTCTTCATCCCAGGTATGTGATGCGGGCTTCTATTCTGCAAATAGACCACTGTGTTGCATGCCCGAGCCCACAAGTGAAGTAGTAGACCTTGGTCATGCAGCATTGCCCGTGATGCCCCTACAATAGTTATGTTCTTCCTCTCGGCCACCCCATTCTGTTGTGGGTTATGAGGTGTCATCAACTCATTTAATTCCTTTCACTGCACAGAAGTCCTTAAACTCTTGAGAGACATATTCTCCACAATTGTCGCTTCTCAAGGCCTTGATATTCTTCCCTGATTCTTTCTCGACCAAAGCTTTGAACTCACAAAACTTTGTGAAAGTTTGGTCCTCTTCTGCATGAAATAAATCTAGCATTTACGAGAATACTCATCAATGAAAATCACATAATACCTTTGCTTTGTTGTGGATGTCATCGAGAATGATCCACACAAATTAGTATGAACTCGTTCTAAGATAGCCTTTGCTCAACTGTCTCGATCATGAAAGGAATACTTGGTGTACTTTCCCAAGGTACAACCTTTGCATGTGTCAACTTGATCAAGTTTACCTTTGGGGAGTCCTGTAGATATCTGCTGCATTATCTTCAAATCCCCATGATGCAAATGGCCCAATCACTTGTGCCACAACTCGCCAATGTCTTGGCTTTGCACCAATTCTGCTTTTGTACTCAATGTTGCACAATCATCTACCTCTAGTTTATAGAGATTCTTCACCCGAATCCCTATCCTCTTGGTCTGAACCGTGGCTATGTGTCTTAGGAATGCCTTTCCTTTACTAAAGACAACATCGTAGCCTTTGTCCTCCAACATCGCAATTGATACCAAGTTCTTCTTCAGTCCAGGCACATACATCACATCTTTCAAGGTGAGAGGAGCTCCATGCTCCCTTTTAAAAGCAACAGTGCCCACTCTTGAAACACTATACCTTCCGTCGTCACCCATCTCTATGTGCATCTTGAGGTCCTTCTCCTACAAGGCACTAAATAAATTTTTATCACCAGTCATGTGGAATGAGGCTCCACTGTCAATAAACCAGACACAACCCATCATCGATGAAACCATGCATTCGATGAGGGTAAAGTCCATTTCGAACTAAGAGGTGTTGGGCATGGAATCCCCCCACAGCATGTTTTGGGGCTCAAAGCCCAAGCTTTGAGTTGTTATTGTTGTAAAGACTCTATGAATTGCAGGTGTGAAGCACGAATTGTATGTTAGAGTCATAGGGATGTCCGCCCTAAGTTTTGAATGTAATGTCAACCTACCCATGGTCCCCAGACCATGGGATTGTATAAATAGAGTGAGGCTCTAAGTTGTAAAGTAACTGATGGATCGATGGAATCGAATGGATAGAATAAGATAGCGAGCATAGAGTAAGAGTCTAAGTGTCTTGGGTCGTAGTAGTAGGAACACGCTCTATAGCTGAGTGCATAGAGGCCTAGTAGAGTCCGCAGCTGAGTGCGCTACCCCTGCAACTGAGTGCACAGGGTAGAGTTGAGTCTGTAAAAGAAGGAAGAAAATAATGAACATAAGTTTTATTTGAATTCTGTGTATCTGTTCTTAAGTTATTACATGTTTGATATCATTGGCAATTATAGTGTTTATTTATTGCATGCATTTATATGAATTGTGAATATTGTTAAGTATAACTGAAAGCATATAAATAAGTTAAGTTAATAAACTAATATTGGCCTACGAGTAAGGACTTGGGTAATAACACTGTTCGGTCCCTGACTAGGCTTGCACAAAAGAAGCATCTCAGGCTGCGAGGTACAGGTAAGCGTGCGTAGTGACGTGCACACAGGGTTGAACTGCAGACCACTTGAAACCATCAAACATCTCCAAGGTGCGGAAACCTAGTTCTAGCACCCTCCCATACTACTTTGGGTAAGACCTCACTCCGCGCTTCATAGACTGTTGCCGAAAGGGCTAGTAGTACTAGGATTTGTTTGGCTAAATCACCTCTAAACCTGGGTCAGGCCCCAACAAGCCAACAAATGGTTTTGTTTCTAGGATTGGGATCTGCATAAGGGATGTCTGATGTCATGTCACTGGAATCCAAAAAAGAAAGAAATTGAAGGGTGGTTGGACAGAAAGATTCACGAGTTCGCAGTGCATGAAAATAAGAATCTGCGAGTATCAAAGGAACAATGGTTAGAGTGCTGCTTATATACACAAATCTACAAAATTTTCTTTACATCCTTCCCCTCTGAGTTTTACGAGTGGATCGCAAAGCTAGCAGACAGTCAAGGAAGGTGTAGGCTCGACAAACTGATTGTGTGGACTCCAGAATTGGTGAGCAGACTAGAAGCGTCAGAAGATAAGATCACACGCATTGTGGACCATTGGCTCAATCGAAGTATAAGAGGATTTATCACCGAGTTAGTGGTAGATACGACCATCAGCTACAGTGAGTCGGAACGTCGCTTCCTCAAGGGATTGCGAGGTAAGTACATTAAATCATTGAACACTTGGATCAAAATGTTATTGTGTGAAAAGAGGGTTATGCGAATAAATTGATGTTTGGAACTACACGAAGTGGGAGGATCTACAGAAACGAAGGTAGTGCAGAGATAGAAAATAGCCCCTTGATTTTGCCACGATGATAAAGTGAGGAAGAGCTCGCGAAAGTTTCTCTGAGAAGCACTATTAGTCTGATAAGGCAGCGAATTTTGGGCATACCACCCCCACCTACACCACCACCAACTTCACGATCATCACCCCCATCTCCACCCACACCACCTCCACCAACACCACAGTTTAATACGGTGAGCGCGATCAAACTGCTAGTATTCAAAGGAATAGGGAATGAAGATCCGGACCAATTTTGTTTCGTAGTAAAGGCTATATGGGAAGCACAAGGAGTCATCGATGACAATACAAAGAAGGCTACGCAGGTAAGTGTGTTGCAGGATCGTGCACTAATGTGGTACATTAAGAATTCTAATGACCATCCTGTTGATGCCTCGAAAATCGCTGCAACAACAATGGGGGATAACCACCCGGTCCAAACCTTAAAGTAGCTCCTTTTCCATTTGGATTAGTGGCTCCGACTAGTTTAACTAGGTCCAGTTACCTTCTCCCTATCGCTATTGGTTTATGATGTATCTTTAACTACCAATAGACAAGGTTATCAGATCACTTCTTCTTGCTGATCAAGCAAGAGAATAACCCTTAAGCTGATTTGGGTTCAGCCAAGCCACAACTAAAACTTTGTATCTTTGAGAAGAGGACTTAAAAGAATACAGAAACTACTCTAAATGCAAACTTATTCTATAATGCAAGAAAAAAGAAACTAATCTTAATCCTATCTTAATTAGGCAGATATAGATCTAACCCAACTAAGAGCAAGATAATTAAATTATTGGGATTTAAATATGTCTTGTTTATAATGAATATCAAGTTAATGAAGTAGTTCAATTAACTGATATTATGGATACCAAAACACATCCTATTGAAACCTATTAACTGAAATAATAAACCAACAACATTCAAGAATAAATTCACAAAAATGATATTGATTATCAAATCAGTAAATCCAATAATTAAACAATAATATGCAAAAATAGTTCACAACACATTACCATTCAATAAATCAGGTTTGTAAGACAGATTTCTGAGTAAATAGTTATTCAAAAATCAGAAATTAATTCATAAGATCAGAGATACATAATAAAAACATTGAGCCAAATGACCCATATTGACAAAAGTTCACAAACATGAATAAAATGACACATTCCTGTTATCATAAAAATGAAACTAGTATTTGACACAGTAGTATTAGAAATATCAATTTATTGCATTCGTTTCTCTGACCTTGGTCTCCAACAGTCCTTTACATTGCTTGAATTTCTGCTTTCAAAGCTAAAGCCAAAATAGCGAAAACTTTGCCCATCATGCATAATTCAAGATACAAAAGAAAAATCCTTAATAATCCCCAAATCTGAAATTTTCTCTCCTCCCTCTTACAATTCTAGATTCCTATTACAGAAGTGCTTTTAGAAGTCCAAAATTGCAGAAGAGAGCAGCCCCTAATTACATTCTGAAATCTGTTATTTATAATATTTGCAAAGGAATTCTTGAGAGGAAAGTTTGTTGAAGAGAAATCTGCCCAATCCAATTTTATTTGCTCAAAATTCCAATATTTAATTGTTGGAGCATTCTCATTGATTGAGATCTTTTTCTCCATATCTCTTCTACTGTTTTCCTGCAAGAAGAAATCAAAATAAATTAAAATGCAATAATAAAATCGAAATGTCATTTCTAGCATTTAAAACAAATCCAATCAAATACAATTAGATAAATAAATGAAAATAAAATGTAAGCTTTCTATTGATGACTAGGATGGTTTAATTGGCCAAGGATATCATTGATGAATGTATCTGCATTAAGAAGAGGCTTGGACAAATGAAAATGAAGAAAATAAAACTCAGAAAATTGATTATGTTTTAGAAATTCGTAGCTTGATCTTCTGCCTAATTTTTGACCCAATAAATGACCAAATGTGTTAGTGAAACCTCCTCGGAAATGTTCTCCTTGATTTTATATTTCCAATGAGCCATACTGGGTCTCATTTGGCCAATTAAAACTCAATCTATGAGTTTCCAAAGTAGATGAGTTAATTCTGGCACAATTCTGGAATTTCTGTTGCTGGCTAAAAATCAGAATTTTAATTAAAAATTTAATCTTAAATTAGAATTCTAATTATTTAATAATTAATTCTAATTTGATTTTTAATTATGAACTAAGCTAATTAATTAATAAACTATTATTAATCAATTTTAATCTACCTACTTAATATAATTAACTATTTATAAACTAAGTAATACTAAATAATAATTAAATTTTAATTTAATTAAATTAATTAAATTTTATATATTAATTAATTTAATTAATTCAAACCCGGATGCGGGTGTATAAATCTGAGTACAGCTCGACGGTGGCATGTAAGGCAGGCACATGGCCCCTCACTAGTGTCAGCTGGCCTTGCATGAGGATTGATTTAATATATTAGTACTTCGAATTAGTTGTGGCATTAATGCAGCACACCACCACCTTCCAGTTCAACAGTATAATGGTCATGGCACTTTGTTTGTTTCTCATTCTAGTCCCTTCCTTATGCTTAAGCTGTTCCAACGAGAATGTCACTCCTGGCTCTCGAGTAAGTTCAGTCTACTGTCAAGCTTGGGTTCATAACGCTGCCATTCACCAGTGCATCCATCTTCCTTTTAAACCGTCCTACACCTCCCTTTGCAGCTCCCTCTCTGTCTCCTCCGTTGCTGTTTGTTCCGCTCCTCCTGCCATCCTCAAAATTCCCAGAACTCGTTCTAGGATGAGCTGCAGGAGAGGTAGCTCCCATGGTCATGTCTCCTGCCAGCCATCCTCCACGACCTCTGAGCCTTCGTCGGATGCTTCGGAATTTAGCTTCGATAGATACCCTACAACCAGAAGCAGCCGTGGCAGAGGAAGAGGGAAAATTATCACCAAAGCTTGCTCTTACCACTCCCAATCCCACACTGCGCGCTTCCGCTTCCCCTGCTCCCTCGGCAACTCTTCCTTCATCGCGTCAGTCACCATTGAACTGAGTGAAGACATTGTGGGTTCAGGAGCTATTGATTCAGAGGCAGATGGTCCAGGCGCTCCCTTGGAGCCGACGATGGCAAACAGGAACGCTTCCATGCAGACTAAGGCTACTCAGCGAAAGGATCCAGGCAGCCCAGCAAACCAGGAAACTACCACTCACGCTGGTCCTAGCGCTCCTGCAGAGGGTGGTTCTTCAAGAAATAAAGGTCAATCCTCTAAGTCTGAAGATTCTGATCAATTCGGCTGCGGCATTATTGAGGAATCGCCTCCCACCTTGCTTAATGATTGAACAGGTCCGCACCTTCTGTTTTTGCTCCGCTGTGGTAAGAAGACATCCTATCCTCTCAGAATCCACAGTCATTTCTTGTCTCACAACTCTCAGTATCAGGTTTTCTGCTAATATAGACTCGCCGATTTCCCCTGCGTGGGCGACCCTCTCCAGTTTTTTAGTCACTGTCATAACCAATGTCTTACGGTCTCTGTCCTCATGGATTTTGTACTGGGTCAATAGGTTTATAGGTTCTCTTTCGGTCATGGAAAGGCTGCGCAGTTTTGAGATTTTGTCTGGTTCCAAACACTCTGTTCCAGCTTTCAGTTACAGTTTCAAGACACATCAAGTCTCAAAGCAAGTCACTATGAAGGATTTCTGGTCAGGTTTTCAAGTGATTTTTGTAAGCATGCCTTCTTCAAGGCTAGAACTCTAGGGGCCCTGGTCCCTCTGTAATTTTATTTTGTATCAATATAGAAGTAGCTAAATTCAGAAAAAAAAAAAAAAAAAATAAATAAATAAATAAAATAAAACTAAATAAATAAAATAAAAAAAAAAAAAATAAAAAAAAAATAAAATTAAAAAAAATAAAAAAATAAAAATTAAATTAATTAATTCAAAATTTATTATTTAAATTAATAAATATTAAATATTAATATTATATTAATCCTACACTCCACTTTACCCATACGTATGGTTGAAAGTTAAAAAAAAAATGAATTATAAAGCTCACAATGAAACTTTATAACATAAGTTAATGGCCCATGCAATTTAATGAGTGGGGATCAGCAATCGGGAAGATTGAAGGTCCTCCAAAATTGTTACATTTTGAAACTCTCGTTTTTGAAACTCCCGATCCGATCGGATTGATCGTAGATTTTTTTTTTTTAATTTTTATATTGTTTTATTTTAATGAAGTTTATTTTATAAAT
This sequence comes from Pinus tabuliformis, assembly GCA_031772625.1. Classification (NCBI taxonomy): domain Eukaryota; kingdom Viridiplantae; phylum Streptophyta; class Pinopsida; order Pinales; family Pinaceae; genus Pinus; species Pinus tabuliformis. The sequence continues at coordinate 8,752,294 of CM062819.1, forward strand.
TACAATCATTTTAATAAAAGTAAAATAAACTATAGCCACTTCGGAATTCTGGGTTTTCAAGATTAGTAATCAATTTGGAAGTTGGAGTAAATTTCTAAAATCTCGCTGTTTAATGATTTGGCTGTATAAATAAAAATGAAAAATGTTAGTAAAAACTCACTGGGGGTTAATATTTAAAATAAATGCATTATTGAATTATTTTATTTACAAAATGCAATATTGTACATTTTATGCATTTTTAACCCAGGCTAGATAAATGATGAGACATCAAAGGAGTACCATTTTCAAACCAGTTGACCAAATGAGGCAAAACAAATGTCAATGGGAAGCTTATAAAAAATTGATTCTAACAAAGCAATCAAAACAAGAATCTAAAGAAAATGAAAAATTAACAAAAGCGTAGGATAATCAACTAAATAAAAATCCTAAAATGTGTTTAGCCAAAAATTTTATAGAAAGGGTCCCCATTATTTGAAGTGAACAAATCAATAATGGGGGGTTGTGTTTTTACCACAACACATCCAAACACAGGGATCGCAGATATCCAGGCCACGCTGATCAGGGAATTTAGCAAGCCAAAATCAGAGACACAATCGATTATTGGGTTTAAGGAAATCGCGATGCTTCTAGGCGAGACCCCATGGGATCTGGACCAGAGACTGAAGAGAATGATTCGCGAATCCAACATGACCTTGACGGATGGACAGCACCGTGCATGGTTTGTAGCGCCACTAAGACCGCATTTAAGGATGGCGCTGTCACAACAAAAGATATCCAACTAGGCTGAAGCTTTGGAGATTGCAATGAGATTGCAGGAGACCCCAATACAAGATTCTGGTCCGAGAGTCCAACAAATCCATCTGAAACTACAAAATCCTTGTTTGGAAATGTAGAGTTTGAAACAGGAGAGGACACCTCGGCCAGAGGCGCGCGAGGAGTATGGTGCATAAAATGCAAAGGTCAAGGGCATGACAAGGACCATTGTCCAGTCTTCGCGAATTACTTGGTGGGAGGAGGGCTGATGTCATTAAGACTAGAGGCACAAGAAAGACCGAGCGTGACGCCTACATTATGGTGTGTGATTTGTCAGATAGGAGGAAAACACACTACAGATAACTGTCACCTATTACAAAAGTATACGCAGACGTCCCAACAATTGTTCTGTAATTTCTGCAGGTCGGTAGGCCATGATGAGCGCACCTGCAAAAGTTACAAGCTGATGATGGATCAGACTCTTGCCTATAGAGTGTAGACCAAAACACAAGCTCTTGATCCAAATGCAAGGGTGGCGCATGCTGGATTTCAGGGTCGCGGATGAGGTCGAGGTGGAATGGGACCAGGAAGGGGTCACGGACAACTAATTTGTTAAAATTGCGGAGGGACGGGGCACTATGCCTGCGATTGTATGAATTTGATGAGAGAATCATGTTTATACTGTACTCAATTTGATCACAAGACAGAGGACTACCCTACACTGATAGCGAAGTTGTATAAAGGAGTACTCTAGCCTCCCCTGACTAAGAACCTACAAATAATGAGGTCTGAGCCGCGCGAAGAAAACCTAAATGTAAACATAGTGCTTTGAAGCGGTATCACAACAAAAGATGACAAACGTAAGCAGCCAGAAGAAAGTGCATGGGTTTGCAAGGCTCCTACAAAGGAACCTGAATTTGATTTGGAGCGCACAAAGGAAGCTGAGAAAAGCTTCACGGAGGCCTCCACTTCAGGTAGTAAAACTGGAACCAAGGATGGATCCTTCAATGCTCACTACCTTTCTGGAGACATGAATGAAACTGCTGCATGATAGCAAGGCTAGAAAAGGACTGCAGGAACTTATCACTAGGTGTGTTGGGTCAGGAGAACCACGCGTAGTCCGAAAACTTGGAAAGCATGCATTGCGAATAGGAAGGGGAATGAGATTGATTGTGAAAATTAGAGAGTATGAAATGGATCAAGTAATTCTGGATCTCAGATTGGACACGAATGTACTGCCAAAACAAACATGGGAACACATGGGCAGACCTGCGCTACAATGGTCTCCTATTCAATTGCGAACGGCGAACCAACAGAAGATTCTACCGATGGGAAGATTGCAAGGGATAATAGTAGATATCAAAGGTGCTAGCACGCCGGTAGATTTCGAAGTGATAGAGATTGTCGATGACAACAATCCCTATCTTGCACTACTAGGAATAGATTGGGCTATTGATATGAATGGAGTAATAAATCTAAAGAAGCGCAAAATGATTTTTGAGAAAAAGTCACTATGCATAGTGGTACCTTTAGACCCTGCACAAGGAGCATGCTACATAGAACCGGTGCACGACGATGTTAGTGATGACGATCTTGACTGTATCTACAAGGTAATCGCTCGAGAGCAGGATTGGGTGAATCCAACAAAAAATGGTAGGATTTCATGGGAGCGTGAAAGCTCCTACACTTCGGATTCGAACGAAGAAATAGAACGATGGCAGAATCAGTTACACGAAGTAACCAAGATCAATTGAAACATGATGGTAAAATCACTGCGCTGCGTGACAACAGAGATAACGGATCTACCTAGGTATGATGGGTTGAAAACGGTGGATGAATTCCTGAAGGAATTTGAGAGTGAAGTGTCAGAACAACAGCGGTTCGATGCTCTGAAATGGGCACTGCGCACTACGCCCGCAAGGAGGTGGGGTACGCACTAGCAGAGTTTTAGGGATTGGCGCGCATGCAGAAGGAGGATGCTTATATGATTTGGAAAACCTCATCTATGGATGAGAGTCGGTTATGAGGGGCAAAATAGCTTGTGTGCCCACCTTTCCAGATGGGTACAGACGTATGGCACGCAGCGCGCACAAACGCACATCGTTCCATGATAGAAAATAGGAACAAAACACAGAAGCAAGAAAGACGAAGTGTCCCAAAGATTATCCACGGGGAAGCCTTTGACAAGGTCTGCGAAGTGCTAAAATGGGTCCACCATGTGAAATGCACTAACTGGGACCTACGCATACCAGCATTTTGATGGGCCTATACAATCATGTGCAAAACCCTGACCGCAAGAGAAATTCCAAAGCTACGGGATGAAGCAAGGACTCTAATCTTTGAGGAGCATGCAAAGCCGAACCCACACGTAACAAAACCCATAGATTTGACAGTGTGCGAAGCCCAGAATGAAGAAATCATGTAACCGCGAGAAAAAGAACATATAAGACTTTAAGAATAAATTCGACGGGGAAAATTTAGACTTCGCAAACTTGAAAAAGACCGAGTACGGCTAAGGGAGAAAAGTGCTTTAATGGACGCAGAGGTCAAGAGGCTAGAAAATGAAATAAAGGAAGCATTTCTCATTAATAAACCAAGGATGGCAAGGCAAGGTGCGTACGATCATACTGACAAATTGGAGGACTATCGTCGAGAATTGGTTAGTCTGTTGCCATGGCTAGGACTGCAGATTGCCAAACACAGTAACCAGGGTAGCGCATTGTAAATAATAGAGCACACAGTGTCGATCACCACAAGGGCAGATGAGTATTTTTCATGAACCATTCTGGAGGACGGGATGGAGCCCCACACAGGTGGTGTGACCACCTGACTAGCCGTAGGAAGGACACTCTTAGCACTCCAAGCATTTGAAAGGGAGCACAGGACTATAAAATATTCTATCTAGGAGCTGCGCGATATTGGAAATGCGTACAGAATCAGGACGTCACAAGGTTCACGACCATGCATGGAGCGCTACACTGCCATGTAGGTTCGCTCGGAAGTGACCGTTGGTGTCACTATTCATGACGGGATGTCTAACTTGAGGCCAAATAGAGCGGGCGGTGGGCATTTAAGACGCGAGTTATGGGTAAGATTTGGGAAAATCTGCCACCAACAAAGCATTAATGGCCTGAAATTGGTGGGAACAGTCGAATTCAAATTCAAAAGGGGCTATAAAACTCAAAGGGCTAGCCAGCGAACAACACTTGGTCATTTGAGAACTGAGCGTTTGAGCAGAGCACAGAGTGTTGAGAGCCGAGTGATAAGTAAGCCCCTAAGTTCGCGAGAAACAAAATACAGTAAAAAGATGATGACATCCACTAAGGAGGGGTTGGGAGTTGAAGAGGTAACCGCTGGCGAGGCGGCGTAGACCCAAATGGTGGGGGATGTTCCAGAAGGCACCGAGGTGGTGACATAAATCCCCAAATCACCACGAACACCACGGCCTAAGAAATATAAATAGGCAATGGGTCTAGTATGCATGTCCCTGAGGAATCTACGACACAACAAACTATCCATGGAAGAGAAGGGGAAAGTAGTCACAATAGAAACCAATGAGGACGAAGAAGACTTGCAGACCCTGATTGCCGTGGCAGAGGAAGAAGAAGACATGGATGAGGATGTCCAACCGTTGCACTCTGCAACAAAACTACCAGTGTATGTCCCTCCGTGGAAAGGGAAAACCAAAGTACCGAAGGACCTGAATGAAAAGAAAAGCTTGCTCCCGACCCCGCTCCTCCCCGACAGTATTGTATTTGAGGGCACGCACCTAGGCCGCGTGCTAACCATGAAATTCGAAGATTGGAACCTCGTTGATAGCAAGAATTTCCTGCACCTAGAGATCGTGAACTTAATGAAGCAGAACATCGAGGGGGCAGTGATCATGTTAGAGCCACGAAAATGGCTGTGCGGTGTGGAAAAGGTCGGGTTGCTGCACTTGTTATGGATACCACATTTCCACCATGCGCCCATCACCATTTTTGTCATCAGGCAGCTACTCTGCTTGGTGCATGATGGGTATCTATGGGTGGAGGATCCTATTCCCATCACAGCAGACCTCATCCACCGTATTTCTCTGCTTCCTTGTAAGGGAAAGAACCTCGCGACTATAGCCGAAAAAAGTAGCGATTTGGCTCTTGCAGAAGCCATGAAAGCGAAATATAAGCTAGAGAAAAAGAAGAGGGGCTATGCCATCTCCAACATCAAGGACAAGGGGGTGCGCTTAGCAACTTGACTCCTGGCTGGTAAAGTGATGAGAAAATGTCACATCGATGAGGTACCAGCACCAATGGTCATGTTGGTCGAGCAGTGCACAGAGGGGGTCCACTTCAACTAGGTCGAATTCCTCTGCGACATATTTTTGTTAAACTGTCACGAAGCCCAGGAGTAGGGTGAGACCCTCCACTACATGTGGTTGCTCTTATCCATATTGCTAGTAGCGGGAGAACTGCCAGAGGATAGTCAGTTTCCTAACATTGACCGAGACTTACTAGAGGCTGCAAAGTATGCTTCACTCTAGGCCACGAAGAATGCGAAACGGATTCGAGATACAAAATTTTTTTGGGTGCTCATGGAGGCAAGCATCCAAATGTGGATCAACAGGAGACCGCACCTATCACCTACGGTGCACAATAGTCTGCAGATTTTTGCAGACTTCAAGGCAGATATGCACAACATTTATATCAGGGTGCAGAAGGATCCAGTGAAGCAGTGGATGAAGCTACCATTTGTAGCCACTAACGTCCCAATCTTTACTGTAGTAGAGACATGGCCTCTCGAGTGGCGCACCCTAGATTCGGCAGAACTGGAGAAAGAGATAGCACATAGAAAGAAGGATGATACCAAGCTATGTGTCACCTGACTGCTTGAGAGAAGGCCGAATGAAAAAGTGGCAACTGAGGTAAGGGCAGTGCACGAAGTGGCACAGAAAGCTGCGGAGCAGAAGAAGGCCGTAGAAGCAGTAGTAGTAGCGCAGACAACAGAGGCAGCAAGGGTACAGGTAGAGGAGGGCCAAGAAACATCCTCAGGGTAGGAGGAAGAGGACACAGAAATAGCTGAAGGGAGCGCAGACCCAGGGACCGCGTCCACACAGCTCAAACGGCCGCGCATTGTAGAGAGATCGGGTCCAAGGAAGAAGGTTAAGGCTTCAAAGTTGTCCATTGACCCAATCACCTTAACTGAAGGTGATCCCCATGACATCGGTGAGACAGTTCGTGATGTCACAACTGAAGTGCTTCAAGAGTTTATGATGAAATATTAAACAGTGTTGGGGATCCTCAGGGCGTAGCTGGAGGAGTTATAGGTGTGGCCCCCTCAGGAAGGTACCTTGTCTACCCACATCACAATAGGCACTTTAGCAGCAGAGCAGATGTTGCGTGCACTGACAGCTAACACAATAGTGTTGCCAGAGGGAGCGTTAGTATCGTCAAATGTGATGGATCGATTGTCGGTTAGCATGATAAAAGGCCTTGACCTTAATCTAGCTGCCCTTCCCCAGGAAATGCTATATCAGCTATAGGATGGCATCACATCGGAGCTGTGTGCTAGGGAGAACCGCACAATCCAAGTTCTTAGTGAACAGAAGATCAATATGGAGCAGCTTAGCTTGCAGCGCAACGAGTTGGTGTCACAGGATCAACGGTTGGTGCAGATGGTAGATGATGCTTGCCGATGCATCCTAGATCTAGCTATCGTAGCAGATCTACTGGTAGAAGTGCGGATTCACAGTTTGGCAAGTGAAGTTTGTGACATGAGAGAAGAGACAACAAAGGTTCAGCTAGAGCTTAACCTTTAGATTTTCGAGCTGCAGTTGAAGGCGCAGCCTTCCACTCCCCTAGAAATCAGAGAACAGCACACTAGCGCTATTACAGTAGGGTTGGAAGAGATTGGAGGTGCCGTGCGTGAATGTATGAATCTGTTGGAACAGGCACTGGAGGTCATCACGACTTTGTAGGAGGATCCCAATATCCAGCAACTGGAGACAGAGGCACGCAAACTCTAGTAGCAGTATGACAGCATTAGAGGGACTGTGCAGATAGTAGTCCTCACTCAGTGGCTTGTGAGGATGCAACAAGCCAAGGCGTTAGAGGAGCAGGTGGACGCGGCGCGCCATAAGGAAGAAGTTCTCAAAGCGCACATCCAACCATGGATTGACGAAGCCTTCACAATCACGACAGATATTGAAGGAAAGGCTGTGCAGATTTAGGGTATGCATGCATAGATGCAGGGCAGCACGCCAAAAACAGAGGTCTCAAAAGAGAGAATGCAGCAGGTACAACAAGAAGCAGCTCAGTGCGCTGCAGACATATAGACCATTCAAGACCAGCTGGAGGGATTCAATGCCAAGATCACCACGCCAACAGAGTGACTCAAGGGCGAGTCATGATGTTTGTGTTGGGGGCCTATTGGGCATGGAATCCCCCCACATCATGTTTTGGGGCTCAAAGCCCAAGTTTTGAGTTGTTATTGTTGTAAAGACTCCGCTAATTGCAGGCGCGAAGTGCGAATTGTCTGTTAGAGTAATAGGGTTGTCTACCCTAAGTTTTGAATGTAATGCCAGCCTACCCATGGTCTGTGGACCATGGGATTGTATAAATAGAGCGAGGCTCTAAGTTTTAAAGTAACTGATGGATCGATGGAATCGAATGGATAGAATAAGATAGCGAGCATAAAGTAAGAGTCTAAGTGTGTTGGGTCATAGTAGTGGGAAGAGGCTTTGCAGCTGAGTGCGCAAAGGCCTAGTAGAATCCACAGCTGAGTGCACGGACCCCTGCAGCTGAGTGCACAGGGTAGAGTTGAGTCTGTAACAGAAGGAAGAAAATAATAAAGAGAAGTTTTATCTGAATTCCGTGTATCTGTTCTTAAGTTATTACATGTTTGATATCATTGGTAATTATATTGTTTATTTACCACGCACACTTATATGAATTGTGAATATTGTTAAGTATAACTGAAAGTGTACAAATAAGTTAAGTAATCAACTAATATCGGGCTACGAGTAAGGACATGGGTAAGGGTAAGAGCACGTAGCGATGTGTGCGCAGGGTCAAACTGCAGACCAGCGAGCATAAAGTAAGAGTCTAAGTGTGTTGGGTCATAGTAGTGGGAAGAGGCTCTGCAGCTGAATGCGCAAAGGCCTAGTAGAATCCACAGCTGAGTGTGCGGACCCCTACAGCTGAGTGCACAGGATAGAGTTGAGTCTGTAACAGAAGGAAGAAAATAATAAAGAGAAGTTTTATCTGAATTCCGTGTATCTGTTCTTAAGTTATTACATGTTTGATATCATTGGTAATTATATTGTTTATTTACCACGCACACTTATATGAATTGTGAATATTGTTAAGTATAACTGAAAGTGTACAAATAAGTTAAGTAATCAACTAATATCGGGCTACGAGTAAGGACTTGGGTAAGGGTAAGAGCACGTAGCGATGTGTGCGCAGGGTCAAACTGCAGACCACTTGAAACCATCAAACATCTCTAGGGTGCAGAAACCTGGTTCTAGCATCCTCCCATACTACTTCGGGTGAGACCTCAGTCCGCGCTCCGCAGACTATTGTTGAAAGGGCTAGTAGTACCTAGATTTGTTTGGCTAAATCACCTCTGAACCCGGGTCAGGCCCCAACTAGCCAACAAATGGTTCCATTGTCGGGACACGGATTTGCATAAGGGATGTCTGATGTCGTGTCACTGGAATCCGACAAAGAAAGAAATTGAAGGGTGGTTGGACAGAAATATTCATGAGTTTGTGGAGCAGGAAAACAGGAATCCACGAGTTTCAAAGGAACAGTGGTTAGAGGACTACTTATATACGAAAATCCATGAAATTTTCTTTACATCCTTCTCCTCTGAGTTGTACGAGTGGATCGCGAATCTAGCAGACAGTCAGGGAAGGTGTAGGCTCGACAAATTGATTGTGTGGACTCCAAAATTGTTGTACAGACTAGAAGCGTCAGAAGATAAGATCGTGCATGATGTGGACCATTAGCCCCATCAAATTATAGGAGGAATTATCACCGAGTTCGTGGTAGATACCGTTAGCTACAGTGAGGCGGAATGTCTCTTCCTCAAGGGACCGCGAGGTAAGTACATTAAATCATTGAACACTTGGATCAAAATTCTATTGTGTGAAAAGTGGGTTATGCGAATAAATGGATGTTTGGGACTACTCGAAGTGGGAGGATCTACAAAAACGAAGGTAACGTAGAGATAGAAAATACCCCCTTGATTTTGCCATGATGAGAAAGTGAGGAAGAGCTCGTGAAAGTTTCTCCGAGAAGCATGATCATTATGATAAGGCAGCAAATTCCACGCATACCACCACCAGCTTCACCATTGTCACCCCCATCTCCACCCACACCACCTCCGCCACCACCATAGTTCAATATGGCGAGTGCGATCAAATTGCCGGTATTTAGAGGAATAGCGAACAAAGATCCGGACCAATTTTGGTTCGTAGAAAAGGCTGTATGGGAAGCACAAGGAGTCATGGATGAAAATATAAATAAGGCTACGTTGGTAAGTGTATTGCAGGATCGCACACTAATGTGGTACATTAAGCATTCTAATGACCATCCAAACACAGGGATCATAGATATCTAGGCCGCACTGAACAAGGAATTTAGTAGGCCAAAATCAGAGACACAATTGATTATTGGGTTTAAGGAAATCATGATGCTTCTAGGCGAGACCCCATGGGATCTGGACCAGAGACTGAAGAGAATGATTCGCGAAGCCAACATGACCTTGACGGATGGACAACACCATGCATGGTTTATAGCATCACTGACACTGCATTTAAGGATGGCGTTGTCACAACAAAAGCTATCTGCACATGCTGAAGCTTTGGAGATTGTAATGAGATTGCAGGAGACCCCAATACAAGATTCTGGTCTCGGAGTCCAACAAATCCACATGCAACTGGAAAATCTATGTCTGGAAATGTAGAGTTTGAAACAGGATAGGACACCTCGACCAGAGGCACGTGAGGAGGTATGGTGCATAAAATGCAAATGCCAGGGTATGACAAGGACCACTATCCAGTATTCGTGAATTACTTGGCAAGAGGAGGGCCGATGCCATTAAGACTAGAGGCACAAGTAGGACCAAGCACAACGCCTGAATTATGGTGCGCGATTTGTCAAATAGGAGGAAAACACACTACATATAATTGTCACCTATTACATAAGTATACGTAGATGTCCCAACAATTGTTCTGTAATTTCTGCAAGTTGGTAGACCATGATGAGCACACCTACAGAAGTTATGAGCTGATGATGGATCAGACTCCTACCTATAGAGTGCAGACCGAAATGTGAGACCTTGATCCAAATGTAGGGATGGTGCGTGCTGGATTTCAGGGGCGCAGATGAGGTCGAGGTGGAATGGGACTAGGTAGGGGTTGCGGACAACTAATTTGTTACAATTGCGGAGGGCCATGGCACTATGCCCGCGATTGTACGAATCCAATGAGAGCATCATGTTTATATTGTACTCAATTTGATCATGAGGCAGAGGACTACCCTACGCTATTAGTGAGGTTGTGCGATGAAGGAGTACTCTAGCCTCCCCTCACTCAGAACCTACAAATGATGAGGTCTGAGTTGTGGAAGAGAACCCGAATGTAAACATAGTGCTTCAAAGCGGTATCACAACCGGAGATGACAAAGGTAAGCAGCCAGAAGAAAGTGTGTGGGTTCGCAAGGCTCGTATAAAGGAACCTGAATTTGATTTGGAGCACATGAAGGAGACATTCATGGAAGCTAAGAAGAGCTTCAAGGAGGCCTCCACTTCAGGTAGTAAGGATGAACTAGAACCAGGGATGGATCCTTCAATGTTAACTACCTTTCTGGAGACATGCATGAAACTACTGCGCGACAACAAGGTTGTAAAAGGACTACAGGAACTTATCACTAGGTGCATTGGGTCAGGAGAACCGCACGTAGTCCGGAAACTTGGAAAGCATGCATTGCAAACAAGAAGGCAAATGAGATTGATTGTGCAAATCAGAGAGTACGAAATGGATCAAGTAATTCTGGATCTCGGATCGGATGCGAATGTACTGCCAAAACAAACATGGCAACACATGGGTAGACCCACCCTACAATGGTCTCGTATTCAGTTGTGAATGGCAAACCAATAGAAGATTCTACCGATGGGAAGATTGTACGGGATAACAATAGATATTGAAGGTGCTAGCGCGCCGGTAGATTTCGAAGTGATAGAGATTGTCGATGACAACAATCCCTCTCCCATGCTGCTGGGAATAGATTGGGTAACTGATATGAATGGAGTAATAAATCTAAAAAAGTGCAAAATGATTTTTGAGAAAAAGTCACTACGCATAGTGGTACCTTTAGACCTTGCGGAAGAAGCGCGCTACACAGAACCGGTGCACGGCAATGATAGTGATGATGATCTCGAGTGTATCTACAAGATAACCACTCGAGCGCAGGATTGGGTGAATCCAACATCAGATGGTAGGATTTTGTGGGAGCACGAAAACTCCTGCACCTCAGATTCAGACGAAGAAATAGAGCGATGGAAGAATCGGTTACACGAAGTAACCATGCTCAATTGCAACATGATGGTAAAATCACTACGCTGTGTGACAATAGAGATAAGGGATCTAACTAAGTACGATGGGTTGACAACAGTGGATGAATTCCTGAATGAATTTGAGAGCAAAGTGCCAGAACAATAGCGGTTCGATGCTCTGAAATGGGCACTGCGCGCTACGCCCGCAAGGTGGTGGGGTACGCACCAGTAGAGTTTCGGGGATTGGTGCGAATGTAGAAGGAGGATGCTTATACGATTTGGAAAAGCTCAGCTATGGATGAGAGCCAGTTATGAGGGGAAAAACAGCTTGTGCACCCACCTTTCCAGATGGTTACAGATGTATGGCACACAGCCTGCACAAACGCACACCGCTCCCATGATAGAAAATAGGAACAAAATGCAGAAGTAAGAAAGAAGAAGCACACCAAATATTTTCTGAGAGGAAGACTTTGACAAGGTGTGCGAAGTGCTGAACATGGTCCACCATGTGAAATGCACTGACTAGGACCTACAGGTACCAGTAGTTCGATGGGCCTATATGACCATGTGTAAAACCCTGATCGCGAGAGCAATTCCAAAGCTACAGGGTGAAGCAGGGACTGTAATCTCTAAGGAGCATGCAAAGTCGAACCCGCACGTAACAACACCCATAGATTCGATAGTGCGCGAAGCCCAGAATGAAGAAATGATGAAGCCACGAGAAACAAAACATATAAGACTTTAGGAAGAAATACGACAGGGAAACTTTAGACTTCGCGAACTTGAAAAAGACCGAGTACAGCTAAGGGAGAAAAGTTCTTTAATGGATGCAGAGGTTAAGAGGCTGGAAAATGAAATAAAAGAAGCATTTCTCATCGATAAACCAAGGATGGCAAGGCAAGGTGCGTATGATCATATTGACGAATTAGAGGACTATCGCCGAGAATTAGTTAGTCTTCTGCCATGGCTGGGACCGCAGATCGCCAAACGCAATAACCAAGGTAGTGCATTGCAAATAGCAGAGCGCGCGGTGTCGATCACCGCAAGGGCAGATGAGGATTTTTCACGAACCATGCTGGAGGATGAGATGGAGCCCCGCATAGGTGGTGCGACCACCTGACTAGTTGTAGGAAGGACAGTCTTAGCACTTTAGGTAGTTGAAAGGGAGCGCAGGACTATAAAATATTCTACCTGGGAGCTACAAAATATTGGAAATGCATGCAGAATTAGGATGTCACAAGGTTCACGACCGTGCATGGAGGGCTGTGTTGCCACATGGTTTGGCTGGGAAGTGACCATTGGTGTCACTATTCATGACGGGATGTCCGACTTGAGGCTAAACAGAGCAGGCATCGGGAATTTAAGACACGAGTTATGGGCAAGATTTGGGAAAATATGCCACCAACGAAGCATTAATGGTCAGAAATTGGGGGGAACAGTTGAATTCAAATTCGAAAGGGGCTATAAAACTCAAAGCGCTAGCTAGTGAACAACACTTGGTCATTTGAGAACTGAGGGCTTGAATAGAGCACAGAGTGTTGAGAGCTGAGCGATAAGTAAGCCCCTAAGTTCACGAGAAACAGAATACAGTATAAAGATGATGACGGCCACTAAGGATGGGTTGGGAGTTGAAGAGGTAACCATTGGCGATGCTGTGCAAACCCAAATGGTGGGGTATGTTCCAGAAGGCACTGGGGTGGTGACAGAAATCCCTGAACACTAAAGGAAAAAAAGACATTGGTGAAGGGCGAAAAATGTCACCATAAGCTCATTGGTAACTGTCAAAAGAGCATTCGTCACCAAAAACTAAATGTCACCAAAGGTGGCGTCGCCAAAAGTATAAGTGTTGTAGTGACATACAAAGTCCATCACCAATAATGATTTATAATGACGGATAACGACCGTCACCATTTCATATGAGCAATGGTGATGGACCATAGCCTCCGTCACCAAAAACTGAATGTCACCAAAGGTGGCATCGCCAAAAGTATAGGTGTTGTAGTGACATTCAAAGTTCGTCACCAATAATGATTTATAATGATGGATAGTGACCATCACCATTGCATATGAGCAATGGTTATGGGCCATAGCCTCAGTCACCAAAAATTGAATGTCACCAAAGGTGGAATCACCAAAAGTATAGGTGTTATGGTGACATTCAAGGTCCATCACAAATATTGATTATAATGAAGGATAGTGACCGTCACCATTTCATATGAACAATAAGGATTTATTGTGATGGATCTTTAATGGCCGTCACTATTGGTGCATACATATGGTGACGTTCATTGACCACCACCACAAGCTGCATTGCTAGAAGTATCGGTGTCATGGTGACATTCAATGTCCATCACAAATAATGACTATAATGACGGACAACGACCGTCACCATTTCATATCAACAACAACAATTTATGGTTACAGACCTTTGAGGGTCATCACTATTGATGCGTATATATGGTAGTGTTCATTGACCGTCACCATTTCATATTTTTGGTGAGGGTCAAAAAATGTCACTAAAGCTCATTGGTGATGGTCAAAAGAGCCTCTGTCACCAAATATTGATCATCACCATTCTGTATGGATGTCAGGGCACAATGGAATCGAACCACCATCCTCCTGCTTGTAAAGTAGGTGCTCTTCCATTGAGCTAGCACCCTTTAAAGAATTATATTTTTTTAAAATTAGACCTTGAAACTTCATAAATTGTAAATTCTAAAATTTTCAATAAATTAAAGTCTCAACAATATTTTACTAAACAAGCAAAGAGACATTGAAGATGTAGGTCCCTACCTAATGGTTATTGAAGTTATGAAAATTGGGTGGAGGGAAAAATAGTTATGTATAAGAGAATCAATATGTTCAGTTGAATACTCAATTAGAAGTGAAACTCTAAAGACATTTATAACGTATAAATGACCTATAACTATCAAATGCACCAAATATTGCAAAGGCAATGTCATAAGTGGATATCATATGGAAGAAGAGGAGGCAGGGACTTGGAACCCTTGTACATCTTGGCATGCCTTAGCACTTGACACATCTTAGCTTGTTTGACATGTCTTCGTACTATCTGGCACATCTTAGCATTCCCTAGCATTCCCTAACACACCTTGGCAGTCATGACCTCACAACTAGCATTGCATTTTTCCATGACTTGGGAACCTTACATTCATTATAACACCTTGCCACTCCCTAGTTGTCATGCCCTCTGTTATCCTCCATAATGTCCCAGGCTGATGAAAAGATCGATGGAGGTAACGATAGACCAAGCTTTTAGTTTGGTAGCTAGCCCTACCAAACTATATAGAGCTCTCTCTATGAAATCACAACCAAGAGATGACTAGAATGTAAAGGATTTTAGGCTAGATAGCTAGGGTCAGATGGGTTTTTGGAAAATTTAGGGACTTGGAACTCTATCCACTAGTGTCTTGTCTAGCAAGGACTTTGTCAAGGAGGCAAGGACTTGGAACTCTATCTAGGATAAAGCAGCTAACATGCATGATAGAAGCTCCCTAGAATAGAGTACCTCCTACCTAGAGGAGTGTCCCCTGCTCAAAATATAGAACCCTTCTCTACTGTGCACTTTTCTTAAAGATAAACATGTGCATAAAATAGTACTAAGAAAAACACCTAAGTTAAGAAAAGTGAGCATCTAAGTCAAACTATGAAAGTATAATAAATATGGATCTATATAAGTTTGTGAAACACTAGACAAGCATGCTTTCATACAACAACAATAAGATGCCTAAAATCGATGTGATTCTTTCATCATTGCTATACCCTCACAACAAAACTAGAATCTATAGCATGTACCCCAAGGCTGTATGCATTTGCTGAAGGTGTAGATTGAAAGGATCTGTTGAGATGAAGTACTATTGAAGGAGGAACACCTACAAAACAATAGATAAAGTCTATTGTGAATTCAACCTATTTTCACATAGACTAAGGCTGCTACTGGGTACACTTCTCCGCTGAATGGAAACTACAATGTATTGTAGTGTTGTTGAAGGAAAAACACATTTAGTGCAACACGGATAAAACTCTAACAGATATTGTCACTGTGGCCTCAGTTTTCGATGATCTCATCAATATAGGTAACAACTTCGATAATTGAAAAACCAAAAGGTGAGATGCATAGATCATTTGAAATGACAGATTTGGGCATACTTTATTATTGTTTAGGAGTGTTCATATATAAAATGCAAGGTAACTTGTTGTGTGTTTATGTCATAGGCCAAGGATGTGAAGAAATACATAAAATATTAAATAGCACGGTATAAGAGGATTGCAGGTTATTTTGAAATGGGAATGGAATTCTCCTTGTGTGGGTTCTAATCTAGCGGGTATAACTTTAAATAAGAAATTGATAGTTATGGGGTTTAAATTGTCTCACAATTCATGAGAAGTCCCAAATTTTTTCACTAGAAAGAAGTAGATCGAGTCATCAGGTTTATGGAAGGGAACACCCTATTCATAGGCAGATAACTTGAAATTAGTTGGGCATATTATTTCTTGTCTTCTTGTATGTGTGTGCTTTGAAAAGATAACCACATCCAAAGACTCGATAACAACTCTGGTAAAGTTTATAAATGTGAAGCACTTCTGAGAAAACCCATCACTTAATGACAATTGAGCGAGGAATATGTCGAAGGATTTAATCTTGCACTCAGTCATAAAAAGGAAGTTGGGGTATCTAGCATCTTGCCAGCAAATCGACTCCAACCATAATGTGAAAGGCAAGTTAACTGCGACACCTCTTTCCCACTTTGTAGTATTGTTCCCTCTTGAATTCCAACAAGTATTTGGTTGCTTAGATCCACAAAACTCGTGCCAGGTAAACTCTGCATGATACCATTGTGACGTTCAAGCTTGACACACACTCTAGTTTCCCTCTAAAAGAGGGTAAGTCAAAATATTATGACAATCTTAACTATAATTTGATCCTACAATATTGAGTTATTTCATGGAATAAACAATATACTATCAATGCACTAATGAAGAACTCAAAATAAATGAATTCCTTATTGCTACAATAGCGCCTCTTGGGATTCTCGGATAAAGAACCTATCCTGCATGGAAAAAGCTTCCTAGAATATAGTACCTCCTACCTAGAATTGTGTCCCTTGCTCAAAATATAGAACCCTTCTCTACTATGCACTTTTCTCAAAGATAAATCTGTGCATAAAAAAGAACTAAGAAAAACACCTAAATTAAGAAAAGTGAGCATAGTCAAACTATAAAAGCATACTAAATATGGTTGTAAACAATATTGAGGTATTGCATGGAATAAACTATATACTATCAATGCACTAATGAAGAAATAAAAATAAACGAATTTCTTATTGCTACAATAGCACCTCTTGGGATTCTCGGATAAAGCGCCTAACCTACATGGCAAAAGCTTCCTAGAATAGAGTACCTCCTACATAGAAGTGTGTCCCCTACTCAAAATATAGAACCCTTCTCTACTGTGCACTTTTCTTAAAGACAAATCTATGCATAAAATAGAACTAAGAAAAACACCTAAATTAAGAAAAGTGAGCATCTAAGTCAAACTATAAAAGCATACTAAATATTCCTAAAATCGATGCACTTCTTTCATTGTTGCTACAACCTCATAGGAAAACTATAATCTACAACATGTATCCCAAGGTTGCATGCATCTACTAAAGGTTCAGACCGAAAGTATCTACTAAGATGAAGTATTGTTGAAGGAGAAACACCTTCAAAACAACAGATAGAGTCTAATGTGCATTCAACCCATCTACACACAGGCCAAGTTTGTTACTAGGTACACTTCTCCCCTAAATGGAAACTACAATGTATTCTTGCTCTACTGAAGGAGAAACGCCTTCATAGAAACTCTGATAAAACTATAAAATATATTGTCACTGTGGTATTGGTTGTAGAAGTTCTCATCAATATAGGTAATAAATTCGATAATTGAAAAACCAAAAGGTGAGCTACATAGATCATTTGAAATGATAGATTTGGGCATACTTTATTATTTTTTAGGTGTTAGTATAGAAAATGCAAGGTAGCCTGTTGCATCTTTATGTCACAGACCAAGGATGAAATAAATACAGAAAAGATTAAATAGCATGGTACAAGTTGATTGCAGGTTCTTTCGAACAAAGAATGGAGTTATCCTTGTGCAGATTCTAATCTATTGGGTATAGATTTAAATAAGAAATTTATAGTTATGGGGTTGGAATTGTCTCACGATTCATGGCAAGTCCCAAAGTTGTTCACTAGAAATACGTAGAGTGATTCGTCAAGTTTATGATTGGGAACACCCTATTCACAGGTAGATAACTTCAAATTAGCTGGGCATATTATTTCTCCTCTTCTTGTACGTGTGTGCTTTGAAAAGCTAACCACCTCCAAAGACTCAAGAACAACTCTAGTAAAGTTTATAGGTGTGCAACACTTCTGAGAAAACCCATCACTTAATGACAATTGAGCGAGGAATATGTCGAAGGATTCAATCTTGCACTCAGTCATAAAAAGGAAGTTGGGGTATCCATCATCTTGCCAACAAACCGACTCCAACCATAATGTGAAATCTAGGTTAACTGTGAAACCTCTTTCCCACTTTGTAGTATTGTTGCCTCTTGAATTCCAACAGGTATCTTGCTGCTTAGATCCACAAAACTTGTCCCAGGTAAACTTTACATGATACAATTGTGATGTGCAAGCTTGACACGCACTCTAGTTTCCCTCTAAAAGAGGGTAAGTCAAAATATTATGACAGGCTTAACTGTAATTTGATCATACATTGTTGAGGTATTGTATGGAATAAACAATATACTATCAATGCACTAATGAAGAACTCAAAATAAACGAATTTCTTGTTGCTACAATAGCGCCACTCTTGGGATTCTCCAAGGAGCCACTAATTTATACACATTTGGAATCTTTACTTGGTCTGCAGAAAGATTAAGCAATGGTAGTGATCACTCTTTTCCCTCCCATGGAAGGTCTATACAGAGTCAACAATAAATTGATTTAAAAGTTAGATATATGCCTGAAAAATAGGAGTCTAACTCTTCAACTCTAATTTAGTGGCAAGGAAATATTCAACTGTAAATGCTTGATCTTCTACAGTGTAAATTTCTACATAAATGGTTAACGTAAATTTTTTCATTGTCCACATATCCCAAAAAACCATGTATGTCTAGACTTTGGTTGTGTGTAAGAGAGGGGAGATCACATAAATAATCCATTATCAAAAGAAAAAGTTAAAGCACAACATTCGATGGAGAATTTTTTTAAAATTTTATTGCATACCTTAGAAAATTTGAAAGGACATAACTGAAGCTTCCCTCTCCTTCCACACTTCATTAAAGACGCCCCTTTTCCAATGTAGATGTGGCCTGTAGAATCACAGTCAGCAAATAGAATATGAAAAGTAAGTTTAATGAATTAAAGTAGCTTTGTTATACCTCAAGCAAATGGACTATGAGAAACTGGGTTCATTCTCTACAAAAGATGATATAGCAAGATCTAATTACATTTTTAACTGAAACAAAGGTAAATTGGATTCATGCTCTGCAATAGACGATATAATGAGATCTAATGACATTTTCAACTGAAACAAAGGTAAGTTGAGTGTTGAGTTATGGAAAAGGTATGCATATGTATTTATTTCATCATCCTTTTCTTTAGTTATATCCCCTTTTATATCCTAAAATGTTAATATATCAAAGTATTATGGTAAAAATGAGGAAATTATCTATCATCACGATTTAGCTGACTGTTATCCCTCTTTATGCAGGAAAAAGATGAAATGGAACAATTGTTGTCCCTTAGCCGAGGAACAATGAAGAGACAAGAAAGCCAAGGATGGAATGTGCAGTTATGGACAAAAGCAAAATGAATCATAGGACCAGTGCAAGGAGGGAAAGATGACTAAAGTTAGAAGATTGCATGAATCCCTCAGGATCTCTTGATCCTGAGGGATCGCTGTTACTGTTTATCCCTTTTACCTCCTTGCCATTATAAAAGGCAGCGATTGTAAGCAGAAAAGGGGGGAGAGACATTATTCGAGAATTACTATTGTATTTGTAACTTTGATCATCGAATCTTGCAATTAAAGCAGAGTACGAACTAGCTCTAACTATTTTGCAATGATTAATATATAAAATAGTTGTTGTTCCTTCTCATCTACTGAAGTAATACGGCAATGTTCACTGGCAGCTAAGGGCCCCTCCCTACTGGATTCACTTGTTGTTCCTGTACCATTCTTTTATGATTTCTGTCGTGTGATGGTTTGGTTTGATTTCCACTTACTGTAATCGCATCACTTTACTATTTCATATTTCCAGTATTAACAAAATTGCTCTGTTTTACATTCTGCAGTAATATTGATTTAGGTTGTTATTATCTCTGATCTAGTTATCTGCTTCAGCATTCTATTATTGTTATTTCCAATCTAGTTATTTAGCTCAATGTGCCATCTTGAGATTCTCTACTGTAAAGAGTATTGACTAATGTTGTCTACGCTCTCAGACTGAGATCCTTGCTGTTTAGATTAGAAATTGCATTTGGAAAATCAATCAGTTGAAAGAGAAATGAGTTATTGTTACTGTATTCTTGACTGATACTTGAATGAATCTCTGATTTGGTTTCATTAGAGAATTGAGCTTTCTTTTAATTGTAATTAGAATTTACTAGCTGCATCCATTTACTCTTGTATTCGAAAGAACTGTACTGCAATCTAGAAGCATTACTCTTTGAGTTAAATAGCCACCACATACTGTATACACTCTTGAAATAGAAAGTCTTACCTGGATTGATAACTAATGTGAAGATAATTAGGAGTTAAAAAGACACCTTTTATCACTCAACATTTTGGCATCGTTGCTGGGGAGAGTGTATCCATCTCTGAAGAGTAGTGTACATCTTATGTTTGTCTGTTAGGAGAGAATTTGGTATTAAAAATGGAAGGTAAGAACCTGCGTACGGAGCATGTAAAATGCCTGCTCCCCTGCCCGCTTTCCAGCAGAATTGTTAAGAATTTAGGGTAGAGGTAAATATTTGAATTGTGTGTATGACTAAGAAGAAAAAACCTAAAAATAATCCAATTTGCCTACCCAAACCTGACAGATCTAAGGGACCGGTGACCCTTGGACGATCAACTTTCATAAATGACATTATAAAGAAAGCTGAATCTCAACCATCAATAGGTCTTAAGAAAGTTGCTTCCAGACAACCTACTGGTTCCCTTCAGGCCACATGCTCACCATCTGTAGCCTTCATTGAGGTCCATAGCAAAACAGAAGAGACTAAGCAGAGTTTTCAAGAAATTGAAAAATCTTGCCCAATTTCTTTACAAGAATGGAATTCTAGTAATCTTCATGAAGGAGGAGGAGAAACTGGGGAAACAGAGGAGCTAAGATCCCCTCAGGTAATAATTCAACCAGGAACACTCAACACCCCAGATAAAGGGAGTGCCATTAAGTTCATCCAAGAAGAAACTGGGGAAACAGAGGAGCCAAGATCCCCTCAGGTAGTAGTTCAACAAGGAATGATCATTATTCCCGACCAGGGAAGCACTGTTAAGCTCATTCCCACCCCTTCTAGTCATCCTAGGAATAACTCTCTAGAGATCCCATAAGGGTATTATCACATATTTGATCAAATGGAAAACAACCCACAAGCACCTCAGACCTCCACACTGCAATATCCCATCGTTGACATAGCAGTCAACGTACATATGAAAGCCATCCCTCTCCAAAATATTCCTACCTTTCATGGGCTGACATCAGAGGATCCATACGCATTCCTGTTTGAGTTTGATGTATTGTGTCGGGGGTATGATTATACCACTGACCCCCAAAAATTAAAATTATTTCCCTCTACATTGAAAGGATCAGCCTTGCAATGGTTTATGGGATTAGGTGGAGGCATAATAAATGATTGGGAACAAATGAAAACCACTTTCATAAAAAAGTATCAGGACTATTGCAGGTCTAGCGAATTGGAAGGCGAAATATTTTAGATGGTAGCAAGACCAAGTGAAACATTAGAAGAATATGTGGAACGATTTCAATATAACCTTCAGGGATCTCCCTATGCAACTCCGCCTTTACTTGATAATGTGCTAAAAACTACACTAATTAAAGGGATGAAAGAACAATGGATAGAAACATTGAATATTATGGGTAAATGTGATATATATCAGGAAAAAATTTCTAACATCATTAATTTGTGTATCAAGTGTTCAAGAGGCCGCACAAGACTGAAGCCAGTGGAATGCGACATGATCACAAGGGATAACAAAATCTTTGGTGGAGGTATAACTCGCGCAAAAATTGGCAATCTGCTAGAGGATTTCAAAACTTATATTCTAGGGACTCTAACAATGCAATTGGACATTATGCAAGCCAAACAAAAGCAAGCATAAGCAGAACAAAACTTGGTGATATTCTGTCCTAGATGTAGAAAGAAGCATAGCCACAAAGAGTGCCCATTGGATATGGTCCAAATCTATGCCATATGTACGAAAGATCATGCCACAGAAAGCTGCCCATCACTCCTAGGATTGAAAGAAGTTTATAAAGAAGAAGAAGAAGAAATAGAACTGGTATACCTGATAAATCAGTGCCGCCAGTGGCAAGCATGACCAACAAGTATGCCCATTGACCCATCCTCTTCTTTTCAGCCTCCTCAGTATAGTGCTCAACAATACCCGGGAACCATGTGGCAGAACCAACCATCTTTTTCCAATTGGTCACAACAACCATTCCCTATGCCACCTTGGCCCAACCAACTGAATCAAAATAACAATTGGCCAAATTCCTCTTACTTCCCACCGTTTTGGCAAAATAATGCATATCAATCCCAATGGCCACCCTCAACTTCACAGAATCAGAACTGGCAGTCAAGCTGGTAGAGACCTACAAATCAGCCAGCAGGAACAATCCCCCTACCTCAACCCACACTGCCAGCACCTTATACATTGCAACAGAACCCCCAAACCAACTTAATACCGGAGCTCCCAGCCCAACCCAACCCAAACCCCAACAACAGAATGGTTCAATCTATGCAAATTATTGGAGGACCAAAACCAGAAACCGAGTTAAGGGAGTGCAATGACCTTCAATTAAGATTTGGGCATATAATAGAATTAGAGGGGGACAAAAATGTTCAAATTGAAGATTCGTTACCTGTAGAACAAGCACCACAAGAAGAGAACATGGTTAGACAAAAAGCTCGTGATCAAGCAACCACCTCTTCTCCACCATTCCCAGAACGACTAGTCATACCTCACCCAATTGAACACCCTGATTTTGATCTTTTGGGAGAATTGAAAAAATTCTGTATAAAAATACCACTCCTATTCAAGACATCCCAATTTATGCAAAACTATCAAGGAACTATGTATGAAAAAGCCTAAGAGGAAAATAACAACAAATCCAACTGTCCATGTAGTCGGTACCTTATCTAATTTACTATCAGGAAGAGAAACACCTATAAAATATGAGGACCCAGGAAATCCTATAGTCACAGTCCAAATAAATGGATGCTCCTTCCCCAATGCCTTAGTTGATTTAGGAGCAGCAATCAATATTCTTACAACCTCAACTTGCCAAAAGCTTGGCATTACATCATTGGACCCAACCACAACCTTGTTGGAATTGGCTGACCGATTAGTGGTCATACCAGAAGGCACATTACATGATGTAATGGTGTCTATAGACTCTTGGGAATACCTTGCATACTTTCTGATCATCAATCCTAAAAACCAACTCGATGCGCACCCCTTAATTCTAGGTAGACCTTGGCTAGCAACTGCGGACGGTTACATTAGCTGTCGAACAGGTAGCATGACTATAGCAAGAGGAAGCAATGTAAAGAATTTAGCCTTATATCCTCCAGCTCAGCCAAGTTTAACAATAATAAAAACCAGAAAACAACCTATATCATATCTAACTGAAAACATTAGATCACCGCTAACCATAGAAGATGCTCTCGAATTTAAAGATCAAACAGAAGATGACATCATTAACACCTACATTAACCAACCAAAAGCTAGATCCCATCTAAAATGTCACATGATCGAAGCAGTATTCGATAGTGAAGCAGAAGAAGATCCCCTAAAAAATATTAACGATCAATCAATACCAACCACCTTTGTTTATAATAGCAAAACCATAGAAATTGAGCCAGGAAAAACTTTGAATATTAACAAATACCTGACTGCTGACCAAGAATAGAAACTTGTCCAATTCTTGAGAAAATATAAAGAGGCCTTTGCATGGGACTACCAGACATGAAAGGAATTGACCCCCAATTGTGTACGCACCATATCTATACAGAAAAGGATGCCAGACCCATTCGACAACCTCAGCGAAGGTTAAATCCTCATCTTAAGGATATTGTTAAAGTTGAACTGGAAAAAATTGTAGATGAAAACTTTATTTATCCAATATCTGACAGCAAATGGGTCTCTCCATTAGTAATGGTGCCAAAAAATAATGGGAAGTGGTGGATATATGTTGATTATAGAAAACTCAATAAAGCAACCTAGAAAGACCATTTCCCCCTTCCATTCATTAACCAAGTCTTGGAGACATTGATAGGAAAGAAATTCTTTTCTTTCCTTGACGGCTTCAGTAGATACAATCAAATTCAGATTGCCCCTAAAGATCTAGATAAAACTACCTTTACTTGCCCTTGGGGAACATTTACTTACAGGGTCTTACCCTTCAGGCTGTGCAACGCACCTGCCACATTTCGGAGGGTTGTACTCAGCATTTTTTCATATTTAATAAATGAAGGGCTCAAAGTACATATGGATGACTTCACACCTTATGGAGATGACTTCGAGTGAGCATTACAAGTATTAGAGAAAGTGCTGCAAAGATGCATTTCCATCAAACTCTATTTATGCCATGAAAAATGTCATATGATGATGACTGAGAGACTCATCTTGGGACATTATATCTCAGAAACTGGAATACAGATAGATCCAGCTAAAATTCAGATAATTCTTTTAATCCCTACCCCTTCTGTTATGCTCCTATACCAATAGGTGTCATATTTCATGATTGACTTGATTAGCTCTGCAACATGTGCATACCTTTTCTTGTTGCAAAGGTTTTCCAGATTCTCAAAATACCAAAAAAAAATTAAATAGGGTATAACCTAAAAGAAAAATCAAAGGGTAAAAAGAATAAAATGGTCAAAAAGTGAAAGAAATGAACCCCAAATGAAAAGGACCAGGAAAGTGTGCAAGTCAAAGTGCCACTACTATTTCATTTTCTATAAATAAAGCATCATGTACAGCTCGTTGAACTTTTTACCACAATTAATGGATGGCCCATTAGCTTAATCTTGGCCAGTTCATGTTTGAATTTCTTGTTTTAGAGATAGAGAATAAAAAGCTGTCCAAACTGTTTAATCTTGGCAGATAAGTAGATAGGTAAAGAAGTAAAGGAGCTCAACTATTTAATCTGAGCCCTTGGAAGAAATAAATACAGATTTAGATAGGCTTATCATGTAAAGAAAAGAAAATTGATGCAGGTTCGCCAGTCCAAGTGCACCCAAAGAAAAAGAAGAAAAAATGTTAGGTACAGTAGGCTGGGCAAGCAGTTTTGGTGTTGCAGAAGCATACTTATGATTAATTTTTTCTCTCAAAAGGTTCATCTTATTATTATCATAAGTACCATGGCAGATATTTGAATATAGATCAAGCAAAGCATGACTAATCTCCCTTCATACTGTTTCCCTAAAAACACTTACTAATCTCCCCCAAGGTATTAAGATCTGCTTAATATCCCTGAAGTCACTCATTCCCTCTTTCATCTGATGCCTAAGTAAAACCCCATGTTTACTTAGGGAAATGACCCCATTTCTTGTATAAATCCCTATTTTTTCCCTTTTTCTTTTGCCTAAGTTTTATAACATCATACTTAGCGCATTCATTTTCAAAGTTTCATATTAATAGAATAACTTTATTATATAAATCCCTTGTAAATCTTCCTGATTCCCGTAATATGTATATATGTTAAAACCCAAAAATATTAATATTCCCACCCCCTAATCGAAATATGACTATAAGTATTATTTTGACAGGGATTAATACATTCGGTTGGAATTTATTAAGAACCCTTCCCACACAAAGGATTAATTAACACCTAGTTAATTAATAACTAAACCCACCCCGCAACCAATAAAACGCGGTCGAAAGAGTTTGAAACGTAATTTATTTGCGTCGGTCCCATCACTTAAAGCCTCCGCCACCTCCAACAAGTGCCCACCGTCTAATCAGCGCCCTCCCATCGAACGGCCGAGATTGATATCACCAGCCCTCCATCCACCGAGAATTAACGCCCGAGAGATTGGCAGTATTGTCGCCCGTACCAGGACACGTGTCGATCGCCCGCGCTGCTCGTGGCCCTCCTGACCAAAACCACTTTAGCCCATAAGCGATGTCATCACTGCCATCACTGCCACGTCACCGTCCAGTACCCCTACTAAACAACAAGATGTCTTGTCATGCTGACGTCATCTACTCATTTAATGCCAAAAATTACCCGCCGAACCCAATTTCGTTAAAAAACATCGAAATATCATTTTCATTGAAAATTCTCTGTGTTTCACGCTCCCATGCAAAACAACGACTGGAGCCACTGTACCAGCTTTTCAACCACCACCCGGCCAAAGAGACCACACTAACGTGCTCTGCCCTCCATCATTCAACCTACAGTTACTTAATTTGCCTCCACAGTCCAGGTATTTATCCATTTTACCGGTAACCCTGTAAATTCTGCTTTTTCACTGAAATTTTTACCCGTGAAAACCAAATTCGAGTCAAGAACAGTCTGTTTAGCCCATAAAAAGACTCCTAGACCTGTTGTTCAGTCCAATTTTCCACAACAATCCTAAATTCTGTTTGAAAACAGAAGAACCAAACATGGAGGCCCCCGCAGCCCTGAATGTCGCGCCTGTAAATGCACCTCACAAAGACTTGAATTATCTGCCTCTTGCAGACAAAGATTTTCAAATATAGGACTTAACCACTGGTTATAATCATCTTCAAGCCTTATGCCAAATTAGGGATAGTTATCTACGCAATTCTGATATTTTTGGACTGTGGGAATCAAACCTTCCCATGTACTTCCTCCCCTCAGTCCATGTTTTCCTAGATATCATTCACCAATGCTATGCCAACTATGACCCTGTCCATAGAGCAGTTATGTCTTCTTCCCAAGATATCCTTTTTTCCATAACTGCTGAATCCATCAATGAGATGATACACTTCCATTACATTGAGCCTCTTGTCCCTCTTTCCATGGGATTTTTGCCAGAAAAAGCTTCTCAATTGCCTAGCTCAGAGATAACCCATATTTCTCAAATGTTCATGTCACCAAAGCACCAACCTAAAGGCCCTCCTCCTTATCTGCACGTTTTTTCACTGAAACTGGTAGGCTTATTATTGACATGATATCCTCTATCTTGGGTGATACAAAAAACTTATGATACAAAAAAACTTATGATACGCAGAATATATATGAATAAATACTTTATTAAAATGATGAAATACTGATGATGAATGTTTACAATGGGTTGCCTGGCTTATATACCGCCATGGGCACCCTTTGGGAAAGGGCATGATCTTATGATCATGCCCTTTCGTCTAACTAAACCTAAATTAAACAATAAACCTAAAATTAACTAATTTTTTACATAACATTGCCTTCCTCTCGAAAGAATGCTTTGTCCTCAAAGCATGCGCAACGACGGATGTTGTTGACAAAATGCTTCATTCTCCCAAGAAGTGTCTTCTTCGGTAAGTCCTTCCACTTGATTATATATTCCAAGATGATCAAGGTCCCATACTTTAAAAGGTCTTGGATTAATCTCTCAATTTTCATTTTTTGGTGATGTGAATATCTGTATGGCTTGATGTCGACGGGGTCTGATCTTGCCTTGACTTCTATTGTATGCTCAATTTCCCTATTAGGCGGCATCTTCATAGGTAGGTTTTGAAATACTTTTTCATGCTTCCAAATCAGATCTTGTATCTCTGGTGACTCTTCTCGACTCAGCTTCATCATCTGAGATGATGATACAACTTGATTTTCTGGTGCTTGGAATCCCTGTAGCTTGTACTTCTGACCTCCCCATTTGAATTTTATAAATTGTACTTGATGGTTGGCGGCATAAGTGCCTAAAGTTCCTAGCCATTGGATACCTAGGACTACATCTACTCCTCCTAACGGTACCGTGAAGAATGGAGACTCTAGATTAGAGTCTTGAATCTGCAAATTGACCTTATGGCATTTCCCTACCTTTTCAATCTTCTTACCATTAGCTACCATCACTTTCATGTTTGGTAAGGGAAATGAAAAGATATTGAGTCTCTTTGCCATGGTTGCATCTAAAAAATTGTGTGTGCTTCCAGAGTCGACGAGAACCACTACATTGTTCTTCTTTATGTGTCCTTTTAACTTTAAAGTCTGAGGTTGTGATATACCTGTCATAGCTGATAATGACACTTGTGGAATACTTCCATCATCTAGTTCTGGTGAGAATTTTGGGGCATCTTCTATGTCTTCTATGTCATAATCTTCACTGTTTGAATCATTGGTTGCTTCACAATTATATAAGTTCTTTGGTTCTTTTCCTTTAGCACATCTATGTTTGGGGTCCCACTTCTCACCACAGTGTTTACATTTACCCTCTTTTATCCTTTGCATTTCCACATTAGATTTTTTATCTTCACGACGATGTGGTGGAACATATCTTGTATTATTTGAGTCCACATACTGGGGTATCCTTCGTCTTGCATAAGCTTTTTCCGCTTTTGACCAAAATATTGGTTCGGATTTCTTTTCGGTTGTTTTTTATTTTCGTCTTGCTACTTCTATTGATGAAATGTCATGCATCTCAAGTTCTACTTGTAAATGGGTTTTAAGTCTCGAGATGTATGACTGAATTAAACGAGATTCTGATAACCTAGGTACTCGAGTTACTAAGGTCTCCCATTCTTGAGTGTATTCATCCAGACTTCCTTTTTGTCGTAATTTGATGAGTTTTGAAAAGAACTCTTCTTCTTTTACACCTTGAAATCTTTTAAAAAAAGCATCTTTAAATTTTCTCCAGCTAATGACGTGTGTTGTTTTTTTCCACCACATATACCAGTTATATGCTTCTCCTTCCATTTTCATGGATGCATGTCTGAGCTTTTCGTCATCGTCAGTGATGTCATATATCTCAAAGTATTCTTCTGCTTTATTTATCCATGCAACATTGTTTTTTTCGTTTCCATCGAATTTAGGCATCTCAACCTTTGCCCTCTTCTGGTATGTGGCTAATGGTTGAGAAAAAAGAGGGTGTTGATTAGTAAGGGTATCCCAAAGTTGCTTGTTTGTAAAGGCCGTGTTACTTGCTTCTTGGTGGGGTGTCGCTGATTTTCTTGGGGATTCAACCTTTTCATGAGAATCTGTTGGCTTTGTTGAATCTGATGAGAGGTGTTCTTGATTCTCTTCACTTTCTTTTAATAGCTCTTCGAGTGTACAATTTGACCTTTTACACAGAAGTCTCAGCATTGTTAAGGCATCTCTGATGTTTACTTCTGTTTGGACATGTTGAATTTCCATCTTTATCTCTATTCGATTTGTCGTATCTTGAAGATTTTTTATTTTGTCTGCTTGCTCCCCAAGCTTGCTCTCGACTTCATTTAATCTTTTACTGACCTCGTTGTGGTTGTTATTTATCTTATGCTCTACGTCAACCAATTTTTTTGGAAATCCGCCATTGTCATTGTCGACATTGAGCGGGTTTGCGAGGGCGTGTATTTATCTGCCAACTTAAGTTTTTTTTTTTTTTTTTTAAATAATTAAATTAATTTAATTTAATTAATTATATATATATATATATATATATATATATATATATATATATATATATATATATATATATATATATATATATATATATATATATATTTAAATAATGTTATATATTTTTATATATATATATATATATATATATATATATACATATACATATATTATATAATATATAACTATTTAATATAATATAGTTATTTATATATTACAACTATATATAACGAAAAAGTAATGTTTGAATTTATGTTTTATGCTATTTAATCGCATGAAACGACAGACACGCTGGAGATTCAACGGCCACGTTGATTGGCGGAAGCCGTGGGCAGATTACACGGCGGCTAGCGGACGGGGGGGACGGTGCTGGGACCACAGAACAACGAGTGATGGGAAGACTAGTGCAGATGCACAGTCGGACGGCAGACAACGGGGAATAAGAAGGGACGCGAAAGGTGCAGGGCCGTGGACAGGAGCTGAAGCACGGTTAATAGCGGAAGCAGGCACGAGAGGTGGAAGAATAGATATGCGGGGGTCTGGTTGCAAGCGGAGTGGAGAACAGGGGTGTTGTAGCGATGGAGACGGAGGGTTTGGAACGGGAGAATGGGTGCTGTAGCGGAACAATGGTTCTCGATGGATGCATACGACGGTAAAAAAGAAAACGACGAAAGTGAATTTAAGGCAAATATCAATGGTAGTTCGACCTGTGCAATAGCAGAGCAACCGAGGATTGTCTGCTCTGATACCAGATGATACAGAAAAACTTATGATATGCAGAATATATATGAATAAATACTTTATTAAAATGATGAAATACTGATGATGAATGTTTACAATGGGTTGCCTGGCTTATATACCGCCATGGGCACCCTTTGGGAAAGGGCATGATCTTATGCTCGTGCCCTTTCGTCTAACTAAACCTAAATTAAACAATAAACCTAAAATTAACTAATTTTTTACATAACATTGGGATTTAGATCTAGTGAATATGTGGATGATATCACCCTGGTTCTATTATCTATATTTACTCCAGGACAGCCCCCTGCTGTCAAATATGACTATGCCACTTTCATTGCCAACAAAATCCATGCTCAATTCATGAATTTGGAGAGGGAAGGAGTGTTCAAATACACATCTTTTATATACCATCTGTTGTTATATTATCAGCCAGACAGCTTTCCATTTCCCATCAGGAAATTAGACTCAAAGGGAAATCGAAGGTCTGTGATCTTCTGGAGCTCAGTCTTCCACAATACCTATGAGTGCCCTTATACTTATAGTGAATTCATTGACTTGTTTGTACACCCAGCCTCCACTCTATTGATAGGAGCTCCTCCTCCTAGGATCACTGGTGACATGAAGAAGATTTTGCAGCTTTCTAGAAACTACATAATAGGTGACTGGTACCTCTACCAGAATCACACAAAGATCAGAATGTATGGGTGTGAACTTTGCCCTTTTAAATTGCCTAAATATGTGCCCATGAGGTTATTTGCATTAGAATATTTCAGGAAGATCATCCATGCAGATTTAACCCACTTTTGTAATGTAAAGAAGAAAGCTCAGCTGAGAATCAAAACCAGTTAGGCCCTTATGTTATCCATGATAGGGATGCATGGAAAGATGCTGAAAAGATCTTAGAAGACCACCTAAGATTGAAGAAAAGTTTTGGGTGGGTGCCATATGACCCAGGTAGTTTCATGAGTGACAAAAGGGTAAGGTATAGGCTATCAGTGTATGTACATCATAGGATCCCAGAAATTCAACAGTATGCAAATCAAGAAGAATGGGTAGAAGGGACCTTAATAGAAGAAATTAGTGAGCAAGAAAAAATGGAAAAGGCTATGAAAGATCTTGAAAAAACCCTTGACCAGGACTCTTTTGGGCAGGTATCTTTCAAGCTACCTCAACAATTAGGAGTTGGAACATCCTCTGCTGGAACTTCTCAATAGCCTGCACAGAGAACCAGCGCATCAGCCACAGGGACCTCAAAGGGAAAAGAGGTAGAAACTACAGAGCAACCAATCATGACTAATCAGCCAGGGAGGTCCAAAGAACAGGAACAAGTACAAATTCCTCCTGCCCAATCTAAAGCAACAAAAATCCTAGCATTACAAACTCCTATAAATGAGGAAAGAAGCAAGAAGAGAGACAGAGAAGAGGCCACACCTATTAGTGGACCTGCAGAACAACCAGGTGCAAAGAAGCAAAAGATTGGATCCTCTGTCAGAAGAGGAAAGCATTGAAGAAACAACAGACAGTCTGAGAGGTGAGAGGTTAGTCAGCCAGCAGACTTCCCCAGTGGTAGATACATCAACTAGCTCACATAGGCAGGAGCTAGAAAGGCAACACAGTGTTGAAGTATCATCTACGAGGCCACAAAGCAAACAGCCCTCTGACATAAAATGGAATTTTTACAGAAATCAAGGCAAAAAATAATCCTGTGAGAATTCAAATGTACAATCAATACTTGAAGATGGCCCCCTCAAACCAGCAAAGGTTAATGTCTGCCTATGACATTAAAGAAGGAAAAATGATTATGAGTTATTTTAAGCCAAAGGTACAACAACCCCAGTCTGTAGCAGATTACATCAGAACAAACTTAGAGGTCCTAGCCAAAGACATTCATCGAATGGAACAGATTGAACTCCACAAGCAAACTGGAGAAATGGTTTATTCTACACTAGCTGACAAAGCAATGTTGGCCCACCAGTTACAAAGTTCCTTAGACAACACAACAACTCAGTTAGATTGGGAAAAATCTTCTTCTCTGGCCAAAGATAATAGAACCAAATCATTGGAAGATATTATCATGGAACTGGGACATGACCCCAAAGATGCTAAAGGCATAAAGGTGCTAATCAAGAAGAAGGAAGAGGACATTGTTGCCTTGAGGAAACAATTGAAGCTACCTCTTTCAAGGCACCCTTAGACTGCAGAAATTATAGAGCAGAAATCAGAAGAAGACATGATGGACCTACTCATGAAACTTAATGAAAGATTAATTGATACAGAGCAGGCACTTGAAAAAACATTAAAAGATAAGCAGGGAGAGTCAACCTCCCAGCCACCTGAGGTAATTCCTACAGTCACAACTGCAGTCCCCTCAACAATAGGATCAGCATTGGCCCCAAAGGTCCCACCAGCCACAACTGAGGTAATCACAGGTACAACATCAGCAAGAGCAGCACCAGGCAGCAGTACAGGTATGAGCACAGAAGAATTGATAAAAGCCATGGAAGAATTGAAACTCCAGGTGTCAGAGCTGAGGCAAGTAAAGGAAAATTTGGCAAAAGTAGAACAGAGTTATTATAAATCCAAAATAAGTGTGGCAGAGAAAATAAGAGAGGTTAAGGCATTACAGAACAAAGTCAAAACATTAGAGAAGGATCTCACTATGGACAAGCCTCTAGCAGAAATCAAAGGAATCCTTTGGACCAACATCAATCAGTCCCTAAGTAATGTATGGCCATCTATTCAAGCTATTTATGAGCAGATTGACTTGGTGAATGCAACACATGGTGAAATTCAAAAAGCAAGAGCTTTATTAGGACAAATGCCTGATCAAGCCAACCCGTGCATACATTTTTTGAATAGCAGAAACAGGGAACAGCTGGAACAACTCAGCATGCCAGACAGGACAGGCAACATTTTGGATATCAAAAGAGTTCTGACCAAGAGAACTTTAAAGTAGAATTTGGAAAAAATATGCCAAGATATGCAAGTGAAAATTAATTCTTTTATGCAAAGATTTACAGTTTTGCAGGATAAAGGGCTACCAAGTCTATTAGGAAATAATGACCGGCTTATGAAACACACAGATTATGTACATAAGTTGAACACATACATTGTTGATCAAATTAATTCATCAACAAGCGCTCCAGAAGTAAAAGCACTCCCCACAAGCCAAACTCTCTATGATAATTTGGAGAATTTATTTTATATTGAACATGAGGTAAAACATCTGTTTCAGCTCCAGCCTAATTTCTTCAGATATACAAAAACTGATGAAACACTGAGGAAACTTCAGAGGCATAAATTGCCGGAGCAACAATGGTGGGAAGACATGTTGGGAATTTTGTAAATTTCTCTTGGACAAAGCGGAGATTTTAGGTTGTTTTTCTGTGATAAGATAAACAGAGATAAGTGAGGCTCAAGTGGGTCAAAGCATATCTGATCAGGATCAAAGAATGTCCGATAAAGATGGAGTAGCCAACACAGAGTATCAGTGGAAGACAGCTGTAAACCGGCTCGCAGAACCTACCTCCGGTACATCCCATAAAGATGGAACAACCAGCACAACAACAATTTATTGTTTCCTTGTTTTCGAGAATGTTTGTCTCTATCTTTTGTAAAAAAGGATTAGTCATCACTAGATATTATTTCTATCAGATATTTTGTAAGATATTTTGATATTTTTGTACAAATACCCCCCGAGACAAAGTATTTGGGGGTTGGTGAATGTTCTCAGTCTTTGTTGTAATACAAAATTTTGGAATAAAAAAGGCTGTTGGAACCACCTATTGTCTGGCCTACTGGATGAGGAATTGATGCTAAGGACTTGTTACAGAATTCTTGAATCAACTTATGGATCAATAAGTCCCTTCTAACTTGTGTTTTACAGTTTTCTACAGTTATTATATCATCTATGTTTCATGATCTCAATAATAAAGAAAAAAAATAATCCAGAATTTGCTTGACTGCACTCTGTTTTCAGTCTTTATTATTTTATGTGTTTTCCTCAAAATTAGAATAAACAGTGAATTCTTGATTGCTCCTGTTTCCCCTGATTCTTTCCTGTTGAGTATTTGTTAAGGAATTATTAATTGCTCCGTCACAGTAATCATCTATTTTCCCTCTGTCAATATGATGAAGGATTCTTAACTGCCCTTCACCCATTTGACTCCATTCTATCTAATTCTAGCCTTTAAATTGTTCCATGTTTGACTACCTTGCTATGTGATACCATCCTCTATAAAGAAACTTAATTCAGGAAGCTACCTCCTTTGACTCCATCATGCCCAATGGACTGAACTATTCAGTATGTCTCACTATTCTATTGAATCTCACCATCCAAAACGAAAACAAAACCCTTGAGCTTCATAACTAGCCTAACACCTTTCAAAACAAAGCTAAATCATAAAGAGAGAGCCCTCTCTGGATGCAGGTTGGCTAGAATCTGTATCAAAAAGATTGGTTTGTGGTTGCCTCGGCCGTATTCCCTTTCTTACAACTTTGGGGATCAACCTGAGTGTTAACATCATTGGCGACTCCACTGGGCACTAAATAATTGTTTCTTACTATTGTTTATTTCATAAGCTATAGATGGAGCCTGAAGTTGGCCAGGTAGCCTTTGAAACTGCTTTTGCTTTGCATTTGCAGAAGTAAATAAATGCTGCTTTAGTCTATCTCCAGTCTAGTTTATGTATTGAACAGTTGTCTCAAATATTTGATCAGTTCCTTGTTTCAATAGATCTTTAGGAAAGTCCATAATTCCCTCATCTAAAATTTCCTAGAAGATACTGTTAAAGTTGTATTGTTAAATTATTCCAAGGAAAAACCAAAAATACACCTAGAAACTAGCTCCAAAGAAAAAGACCTGTTACACCAGATCAAATCCTGATCCAAATCCCCCACTTATCTTCAAAAATCCTAATCTGATTCCTAAGATCCTTAGAAGCCAGGAGGGCCAAGAACACTCTCTTGTTCACACCTAGACAAACATTTGCAGAGCCCTATCCAATCTGAGCTTACTTCTGGAAAAACACCAATCCTTTCAGTCATTACTGCAACTTCTTCAAGTTCTCCATCAGCACCTCATAATATCCTTCCCACTCCTACATCTACAGCTTATATTTCCACTGTTACCCCTGCTCTTCCAACTGTCAAACTTATCTCTGCAAACATGGCAAACTGATATGCTCCCCTGCAATTACCTACAAATCCAGGGGCCATGCCTCAGGATTATCAAAGCAAAATCACTTATTTTGACGATACTGGCACTTACACAGCTCAACAACATACCAAGACAATGACTGACTATTTTGAAAATTATGAGATTGATGATGATGATGTCAGAATGAAAGTCTTTGTTCAAAGTTTAACTGGGGATGTCAGAGCCTGGTTTAGAGCACTCCCTGCAAACACTATCAATGACCCAGAAGCTCTTTATCAGACCTTCTTGAACAGATGGGAAAAGAAGAAAGATCCTCTACACATTTTATCAGAATATGAAAATTTGAAGAGAGGCCCACAAGAAACTGTTCAAGATTACTGTAACAGATTTAATAATGTATACAATGCTATTCCTCAGAATCTTAGACCTCCTCCAGCTTTGGCCTTGATCAAATTCCTTGATGAAATTGACTCTGATATGGCATACTAGCTTAGGGAAAGAGCTCCTTGTAACTTAAAAGAGATGCAGAGTATAGCTATCAGCATTGAGGCCAACCTGATTTCTAAACGAGCTCGAGCTAGAGCTGAAAAGAGAACACCTTTCAAAGAAGAACCTTCTGCCTTTGAACAAAAATTAGATGCTATTATTAAAGAAATGGATAGACTGGGTGATAGAGTAGAAACAATTGAGAGGAAATCCCCTTGGGATGGTCAACTGAGCAACACTGGGAGAAATCCAAATTTCAGGAAAAACCAGAACCCTAATACTGGAAAGACTGGGCCTGACCAAAACATTAGGCCCCCATTCCAGGAAAATTATGCTGAAGCTTCAACTTCCAGTGAACCAACAAAAGATACTCAAATTAAATTAATGGGCCTCAATAGTGAACAACAAATTTTCTTGACCCAAGAATACCAAGAAGCTCACACTCGTAATCAATTCCAAACTCAATCACGTGAATCATTTGATTTTAGGGAGGGATATGATACAACCATTTATGAAGTCCACAAGCAATACAATTTGAGGAGTAGAAGAATAGACATCCCTAAAACCAATAAACGGAAAGAAACCAACCAACCTAACAAAGCTAAGATCAAGAACCCCCCTGTATAACCCCTCCCTAGAACAGGTCCTAACCCAAATAATCCAACAGTTGAAGATGTATCAAACAATCAACAACCTAACAGACAACCTTCCACTTCCATTCCTCCCAAAGGAAATATGGAAGAACCTCCAGAAATTGACTTGGAACCAACTTCAGCCCATAACACCACTCCTGAAAAAGAAAAAAGCACTAAAAATACAGTAGAAAAAGACAATCTCACAGTCCCAAATACCAAATTTCAAACTGAAAAACCTTTCAATTTTGAGACTAAAATAGGAAAATTAAAGATAGCCATTCCATTGATAGAATTGGCTAAACATGATGTCTACAAAGATCAAATTAGCAAATCTCTTCAAATTTCGGTGAACAAAGATTCAGTAAACCTCTTTGATGACCAGCCTGAATTAATTTTTGGCCCTGAGGTAAACAGAAAATCAGTAAATGGAGGGGTCCCTCCTTTCTATGTAAGTATGAACATTCATGATAAAATACTTCATAATGCCATGTTTGATTCTGATGCTTCTCATAACTTAATACCTAAATCTGTAATGGAGAATTTGGACCTACATATTACCAGACCATACAAAGACTTGTTCTCTTTTGATTCAAGCCAGGTCAGATGTCTAGGATTGATCAAAGATTTATGTGTTTCATTAGTTCAATGCCCTGCCAAGACCATCTTAATGGATGTAGTGGTAGTTGATATTCCACCAAAATATGGCATGTTGTTGTCTAGATCTTAGGGTGAAAAACTCCGAGGATCTTTACAGTTAGACATGTCCTCTGCTACTATTTCCGTATTTGGTCAGCCAAAGAGATTGTATCGATAAACTCTAATGAAATACGTGGTAAGTAGTCAGGAGAAACCCCAGAATTTTCCCATCTATTCCATGCACTCGGACATGGACTCCTTCATTCTATACAATGCTGAAGTTAATCCTCCAACTGATATCAAGGTTTTAGCATTAGAACAAGAAGAAATTAGAAACCAAAAGGCTAGTGTTCAAATTCAAGAAATTTCTGAGAGCAATGATATATCAGACACTCAAGAGAAATCAGATGAAACCAAAAAACCAGATCTCCCTAGTAAACAAATTTCTGAGACTCCTAATACTAACCATGAACATGAGATCCTTTAGTACATGGAATTTGATGGTTCAATTAATAAATTAGGGGGAGGACCAGGGATTTGGGTACACAATCTAGAAAATGATCAGGCTGAAGGGCATGCTTACAGAT
The DNA here is from genome assembly GCA_031772625.1 of Pinus tabuliformis. NCBI lineage: Eukaryota > Viridiplantae > Streptophyta > Pinopsida > Pinales > Pinaceae > Pinus > Pinus tabuliformis. Next base: position 8,789,684 of record CM062819.1, read on the forward strand.
TAAACTTTAGATATACCAATAATATGGCTGAGTATGAAGCCCTGTTGTTAGGACTTAAATTGATCAAAAGTTTAGGGGCAACCAGGGTATCAGTTTTGGGAGACTCTGATTTAGTCCTTCAACAAATAAAAGGCAACTTCCTCACAAATGATCCCAGATTAAGATCTTACAGAGGAACATCAATTGAGATCCTCAATACATTTCTTGAAACACAGCTGGCCAAAATTCCAAGAAGACATAATTTGCATGCTCACATTTTGGCAACATTTGCCAGCACTTGTAAATTATCTTTTGAACCCAATCATCAGTTCACAGCTGAGATTAAACACAGGCCAACCATACCTGACAATGATACTCAGATTAACAATTTCTTGACCCTAAAAGAAGAGTTTTCTAGCACTAATATGGACATGGACACTATTAATGAGGTTGATCAAAGAGATAAAATTGAAACTGACATTATAGCAGAAAGTGCAACTCAAATACTTCACCCAACGAAATTTACTAAGAAAGAGTTGCAAGACCTTAAAGAAGTAGACATAGATGAGATTATTGGAGGAGAAACTGAAGTTATTGATTTAAAAGATAATTATTTTCCCACAGGATTAACTCCTTTGGAAGATTTCTTTGATTCTAATGACATCCCAAAGAAGCCCAAGATGCAGCCTCTAAACTCAGACATTGAAGACTGTAACATAGGAACTGAAGAAAATCCTAAAATAATAAAACTATCCAAAAATTTACCCCCTGATCAAAAGCTTAAATATATTGAACTGTTCAAAGAATTCCAGGATGTTTTTGCCTGGAGCTATGAAGATCTCAAATCTTATGACACCTCTGTAATTCAACATACCATACCCCTCAAGGAAAATCAAAAGCCATTCAAGCAAAAGCTCAGGAGGGTTAACCCGGTACTACTCCCCTTAATTGAAAAAGAAGTCAAAAGAATGTATGAAGCTGGGATAATTGCACCTATCAGGTTTTCAGAATGGGTGTCAAATTTAGTGCCCACTAGGAAGAAAATAGGAGAAATCAGATTGTGTGTCAATTTAAGGAATGTAAATAAAGTTTCTCTAAAAGACCACTACCCATTACCTAAGATGGACCACATTCTACAAAGGGTAGTAGGTGCTTCTAGGATTTCATTGTTGGATGGCTTTTTAGGCTTTAACCAGATTCTTGTCCATCCTGATGACCAGGAAAAGACTGCTTTTACAACACCATGGGGAACTTTCAAATATGTCAAAATGCCATTTGGGCTCAAGAATGTAGGGGCAACCTTACAATGAGCAATGGACATAGCTTTTGCAAAAGAAATTCACGATTTTCTAGTCATATATCTGGATGATCTTACTGTATTTTCTAAATCAGATCAGCAACATTTAGATCATTTGAGGCAAGTATTTTTAACCTGTAGAAAATATGGTATTTCATTAAATCCTAAAAAGTCGTTGTTCAGTCTAGAGGAAGGAAAACTGTTGGGCCACATCATCTACAAAGATGGCATCAAAATTGATCTTGATAGAATAGAAGCCATTATACAAATACCCCACCCCAAAAATGTCAAAGAACTCCAAGCTTTCATAGGAAAAATTAACTTTTTAAGAAGATTCATACCTAATTTGGCTGAATTAATCAGGTTGCTGAATAATATGTTGAGAAAAGATTCCAAGGTTAAATGGACATTAGAAGCTAAACAAGCATTTGAGGAAATTAAAATAGCTTTGACCAGAACACCAGTCCTTACAAGCCCTAAGTTTGATAGAGACTTCATAATATTTTCATTTGCATCAGAACACACTATTGCTGCTATTTTACTATAGAAAGATGATCAGGGATGTGAAAAACCCATAGCCTTCTTTAGTAAAGCTCTCAGAGATGCACCGCTAAAATATCCAATCATGGAAAAACAGGCTTATGCACTTGTGAAAGCTATCAAAGACTTCAGAGTCTACATATTATACTCCCATATAATAGCATATGTACCAAATGCTGTTGTCAAAGATATCCTGACCCAAGAGGGGATTGAAGGCAAGAGAGGTAAATGGATTGCTACTATATTGGAGTATGATATTGAAATAAAGCCTACAAAGCTTATAAAAGGACAGGGATTGGCTAAACTCATGAATGAAACCAATTGCCAAGCCTTGGATATTAATGAACTGGATAATGAACAAGAGATGGTGACTCCACAAATCACCCAGGCCTTCCTAGAATCACCTTGGTATGCTAATATAACTCATGTATTATTAAACCTGCAGGCTCCTCCAGGGTTATCCAGAATAAAGAAAAGGTTTTTGAAAATGAAAGCTTCAAAATTTTGTATTTTAGATGGTGCTCTTTTTTGGAAAAATCATGAAGGTATTCTATTGAACTACTTAATAAAAGATGAAGTTGACAAGGTACTCAAAGAATTTCATGCAGGGGACTATGGTGGGCATCTTTACTGGAAATCAACTGCTGACAAAATCCTGAGGGCTGGATTTTACTGGCCAACCTTGTTTGCTGATGTCAAGAAGTTTGTCACTGCTTGCCACAAATGCCAAATTTTTGAAGGCAAGAGGAAACTTCTGCCCCTACCCCTTAGACCAATTTCCACTGAAAGACCATTTCAGCAATGGGGTTTGGAATTCATTGGGGAAATCCATCCTCCCTCTTCTGGCCAACATAAATGGATCCTCGCTGCCACAGATTATTTCACCAAATGGATAGAAGCCATCCCTTGTAGACAAGCCAATGATTCAGTGATCATAGGATTCCTAGAAACCAACATCTTGTCTAGATTTGGTTGTCTTGAAAATATTATAACTGACAATGTTGCTGCTTTCAAATGCAAGAAAATGATAAGCTTATGTCATAAGTATCACATCACCCTAGGCCACTCCACAGCCTATTATCCTCAAGGTAATGGTCTAGCTGAGTCCTCCAATAAAGGCCTAATCAATATTATCAAGAAAGTATTGGAAGAAAACATGAAAAATTGGCATAAGAAACTTACTAATGCACTATGGGCAGACAGATTAACTACCAAGAGCTCCATTGGGACTAGCCCTTATGAATTAGTCTATGGTATGGAGGCTGTATTTCCTTCATCTTTAGGAGTCCCTGTAATGAAATTATTGCAAGAAGATCAGGTACAGCCCAATGACATTCAAAGAAGGATAAATCAGACCATCCATTTGCAGCAGACCAGAGAAGAGGTGTACCAAAGATCCCAACTGTTACAAGAAAAACTCAAGAAAATTTTTGATAAGAGGACCAAGGCAGAAGATTTTTATCTAGGGGACAAAGTTTTCAAATGGGATTCCAAGAGAGAAGATAAAGGAAAACATGGGAAGTTTGACTTCCTATGGAAGGGACCTTTTATTATCCAAGCCTCACAGGGAAACAATACATACTTTTTGAAGAACCTGGATGATTCAGAAACAGAAGAAGGGCCAGTTAATGGTCAAATGTTGAAACACTATTTTGATCCAGTTCGTTGATATATCCTGACTCTAACTTGTACATAAGGAAGTTCAGTTTCTGCAGCTTTTTATAGCAATAAGAATGAGGAGGAAAGTGCAGAAAGTTTTGAAAAACAAGAACAGAACTTTACCATTTTTTTCTTTTCTTCATTTCAGTTTATCAGAGATTGTAGTAGGAGGCAGTCTATAGTTATTTTTAATCAGCTCAAGAAAAATGTGTATATTTCACATGATCCTTTGTACAGTTTTCTACTTTCAGCAAAGGAAGAGTTCAGAGCACAGCAAGAGTTGTTTAGAAGGCCATCTGACCTGCTGTTCTTGACTTTTCACCAGGAAAAGCCATCCCCAAGTGGAGCCAGTGTTATGCTCCTATACCAATAGGTGTCATATTTCATGATTGACTTGATTAGCTCTGCAATATGTGCATACCTTTTCTTGTTGCAAAGGTTTTCCATATTCTCAAAAGACCAAAAAAAATTTAAAGAGGGTATACCCTAAAAGAAAAATCAAAGGGTAAAAAGAATAAAATGGTCAAAAAGTGAAAGAAATGAACCCTAAATGAAAAGGACCAGGAAAGTGTGCAAGTCAAAGTGCCACTACTATTTCATTTTCTGTAAATAAAGCATCATGTACAACTCGTTGAACTTTTTACCACAATTAATGGATGGCCCATTAGCTTAATCTTGGCCAGTTCATGTTTGAATTTCCTGTTTTAGAGATAGAGAATAAAAAGCTGTCCAAACTGTTTAATCTTGGCAGATAAGTAGATAGGTAGAGAAGTAAAGGAGCTCAACTGTTTAATCTGAGCCCTTGGAAGAAATAAGTACAGATTTAGATAGGCTTATCATGTAAAGAAAAGAAAATTGATGCGGGTTTGCCAGTCCAAGTGCACCCAAAGAAAAAGAAGAAAAAATGTTAGGTACAGTAGGCTGGGCAGGCAGTTTTGGTGTTGCAGAAGCATACTTATGATTAATTTTTTCTCTCAAAAGGTTCATCTTATTATTATCATAAGTACCATGGCAGATATTTGAATACAGATCAAGCAAAGCATGACTAATCTCCCTTCATACTGTTTCCCTAAAAACACTTACTAATCTCCCCCAAGGTATTAAGATCTGTTTAATATCCCTGAAGTCACTCATTCCCTCTTTCATCTGATGCCTAAGTAAAACCCCATGTTTACTTAGGGAAATGACCCCATTTCTTGTATAAATCCCTATTTTTTCCCTTTTTTCTTTTGCCTAAGTTTTGTAACATCATACTTAGTGCATTCATTTTCAAAGTTCCATATTAACAGAATAACTTTATTATATAAATTCCTCGTAAATATTCCCGATTCCTGTAATATGTATATATCTTAAAACCCCAAAATATTAATATTCCCGCCCCCTAATCGAAATATGACTATAAGTATTATTTTGATAGGGATTAATACATTCGGTTGGAATTTATTAAAAACCCTTCCCGCACAAAGTATTAATTAACACCTGGTTAATTAATAACTAAACCCACCCCGCAACCAATCAAAACGCGCCCAAAAGAGTTTGAAACGTAATTTATTTGCGTCGGTCCCATCACTTAAAGCCTCCGCCACCTCCAACGAGTGCCCACCGTCCGATCGGCGCCCTCCCATCGGACGACCGAGATTGATATCGCCAGCCCTCCATCCGCCGAGAATTAACACTCGGGAGATTGGTAGTATTGCCGCCCGTACCAGGACGCGTGTTGACCGCCTGCGCTGCTCGCGGCCCTCCCGACAGAAACCACTTTAGCCCATAAGCGGTGCGGGCCAAAACAGCCTACCGCCCTCCCGCTGGACCTCGCTGACATTACTGCCATGTCACCGTCCAATACCCCCGCTAAACGATAAGGTGTCCCGTCATGCTGACATCATCTACTCAATTAATGCCAAAAATTACCCGCCGAACCCAATTTCGTTAAAAAACGTCGAAATATGATTTTCATTGAAAATTCTCTGTGTTTCACGCTCCCATGCAAAACAATGACCGGAGCCACTGTACCAGCTTTTCAACCGCCACCCGGCCAAAGAGACCACACTACTGCGCTCTGCCCTTCGTCATTCAACCTACAGTTACTTAATTTGCCTCCATAGTCCAAGTATTTATCCATTTTACCGGTAACCTTGTAAATTCCGCTTTTTCACTGAACGTTTTACTCGTGAAAACCAAATTCGAGTCAAGAACAGTCTGTTTCGCCCATAAAAAGACTCCTAGACCTATTGTTCAGTCCAATTTTCCACAACAATCCTAAATTCTTGTTTGAAAACATAAGAACCAAACATGGAGGCCCCCGCAGCCCTGAATGTCGCGCCTGTAAATGCACCTCACAAAGACTTGAATTATCTTCCTCTTGCAGACAAAGATTTTCAAATAAAGGACTTAACCACTAGTTATAATCATCTTCAAGCCTTCTGCCAAATTAGGGATAGTTATCTAAGCAATTCTGATATTTTTGGACTGTGGGAATCAAACCTTCCCATGTACTTCCTCCCCTTAGTCCATGTTTTCCCAGATATCATTCACCAATGCTATGCCAACTATGACCCTGTCCATAGAGCAGTTATGTCTTCTTCCCAAGATATCCTTTTTTCCATAACTGCTGAATCCATCAATGAGATGATACACTTCCATTCCACTGAGCCTCTTGCCCCTCTTTCCATGGATTTTTGCTAGAAAAAGCTTCTCAATTGCCTAGCTCAGAGATAACCCATATTGCTCAAATGTTCATGTCACCAAAGCACCAACCTAAAGGCCCTCCTCCTTATCTGCATGTTTTTTTCACTGAAACTGGTAGGCTTATTGTTGACATGATATCCTCTATCTTGGGATTTAGATCTAGTGAATATGTGGATGATATCACCCTGGTTCTATTATCTATATTTACTCCAGGATAGCCCCCTGCTGTCAAATATGACTATGCCACTTTCATTGCCAACAAAATCCATGCTCAATTCATGAATTTGGAGAGGGAAGGAGTGTTCAAATACACATCTTTTATATACCATCTGTTGTTATATTATCAGCCAGACAACTTTCCATTTCCCATCAGGAAACTAGAATCAAAGGGAAATCGAAGGTCTGTGATCTTTTGGAGCTCAATCTTCCACAATACCTATGAGTTCCCTTATACTTATAGTGAATTCATTGACTTATTTGTACACCCAGCCTCCACTCTGTTGATAGGAGCTTCTCCTCCTAGGATCACTGGTGACATGAAGAAGATTTTGCATCTTTCCAAAAACTACAGAATAGGTGACTGGTACCTCTACCAGAATCACACAGAGATCAGAATGTATGGGTGTGAACTTTGCCCTTTTAAATTGCCTAAATATGTACCCATGAGGTTATTTGCATTAGAATATTTCAGGGAGATCATCCATGTAGATTTAACCCACTTTTGTAATGTAAAGAAGAAAGCTCAGCTGAGAATCAAAAACCAGTTAGGCCCTTATGTTATCCATGATAGGGATGCGTGGAAAGATGTTGGAAAGATCTTAGAAGACCACCTCAGATTGAAGAAAAGTTTTGGGTGGGTGCCATATGACCCATGTAGTTTCATAAGTGACAAAAGGGTAAGGTATAGGCTATCAGTGTATGTACATCATAGGATCCCATAAATTGAACAGTATGCAAATCAGGAAGAATGGGTAGAAGGTGTTAGAGTCGGTCTTGTCAGTCCTCCGTCAGAGATCAAAACTCTTTTTGCATTTCATTTTTAGGTGTCCCATTCTACTCCGTCACCTGCATTCCATTTAGGAGCATGTCATAATCTGACGGAAGGGCTTTGTCATTCATTCCCCTCATGTCTTGTACCTGCTGGCTTAGGTCTTTTCATCAATGTTTATTAAAGTCCATGACAGTCAGTGTTTGATCTTGTAATGGGCAAAGAGTCATGTCAATCATAGGTCTAGGGTTTCACAAATTGAGTCATTAAAGTGTCCAAATGCCAGCAGGCCAGAGGGAGGTTCCACACATGCTTTTTATTTCGCGAATTTCATCATATTGATGGATTATGATTGTTCTTCAAAACTCTGTTTTGAAGAAAAGTCAACATTTTGTCTTTTGTATCATTTTCAAAAGTTCTTCAGTTATTGAATTCTCCATGGCGCAGCCCTGGTCTTCCTTGGTCAAAACATGCCACCGTCCCTGCAAAAATGCCAAAAAGATTCATCATTCAAGCTCAGAAAATCAGTGGAAACATAGAACAGAGTATGTATTAAAGGTGTAAAGTGTCAAAGTTCAAATTGTTGTAGAAATGGGTCTTTACAAAACAAAGATCGAAGCCATGACTTTTTATAAATATTTTTCACCATTCAAATATCATTTGCATTCAAAAAAACATCAGATAAGTCGATTGCAATTGTGGGAGGGCGAAATTGTAGGTTAAAGCTGGAACTGTGTGTTGAAGACTGCGCGCGGCGCATTGGGAACAGGCGTGTCGCACAGGCGTGGTGCAGCGCACTGGGCTTCCTGCCACAGTGTATTTTTTAAAGGGCGTGGTTCATAGGCGCGATGCGGCGTGTTGGGTGTGCGCGCGGTGCACAGAGCCGATAGGCCAAACTTCATCAATTCTTCATCAAATTTTTAATCAACCCAACTTGCTTGCTCCAAATGGTATGCAGGTTCAATGTTTACCATCTTGTTTTGGATTTCTTGGGGCGAAAGTCTCGTGGTTTTCAGAATGATGCTTATCTATGGTGAAGACAATGATGAAAGGTACTCCGTAGAGAATGACTCCGATGAGGATGAACCACTGTCCAATTTCCTGAAATGGGCAAAGGTGTGCAAGAAACTAAAAATTGCAGTTGCAGAAGGGCATTCTATTTCTCAACCTGTAGGTGGATTAGGAAGAATCAGCTGCAATTCGATTTCATATACAGTCAGTGAAAAGAAAGAGAACAACTCTTCTGATGTCTCATTAAGCAAGGAAAGGTTGACTCTGCTGGATGTGCTAGAAACTTCAATTTCTTATGAGAAATGAGAAATGATAAATGGGGCATTAGATCAGAATGAGGTGGCTATTGAAAAGGAAAGGGGATATTGAATCAGCACCAGATCGAATGAAATTCGATATGGAAAACAGTGAACAATGTCCTATGAGTAAGGATGCAAGAGTATCTGAAAGTGAATCCGCCAATGTAGCTTTGAATTACCATTTAGATCCACAGATGGTTTTGCCATGATCAAGTTTAGCAAAAGTGCAGCTGGGATTGTTCATTTTTCCCGTCATCGAAGGCAAACTGTCTAAATTTGGTGCGCGGCGCATTGGTTGACTGGCACGGCGCACTGGCGAGGCACAACGCACTGGGCGCCTCCGCGTAGTGTATTTTTACATGGGCGCGGCGCACATGGCGCGTGCGGCACACACAACTAGTTAGCCCGAAAACTTCCAGAACTACCTCCAATCGCTGAAAAATGCATGGATTTGCACTATTCTAACTGGACAATCCTCATCAATATGTTTGGAGTTACCTGATCGAACAAACATTTCCGTGATTGAAGAAAAATTTGCTCCCTTTAAAGAACTTGAAGAGAGGCCCAGCATGTTTGCTAATTTTGCAAATTTTTCTCTGGATAATGGCCTGATGTATGTGCACTGAGTACAAGTAACTCCATCCAAGGTGTACTCCTTTGGACCTGAAATCAATGTTTCTAACCGTGTCACAAGGGAGTATGCAGAGTACATCGATGACTTTCTCCGTGTTTGTTTTGTTGACGAAAATTGGAACAGACTTTACTCCACTGATTTGTCTCAGCGACTGCCTAATGGTCAAGAAATACATACAAAATTGTACAAAAGGATTCTCTCAGCTTTGAATGAAGGAATTGTGATAGGGAGTAAAAGTTTGAATTTCTTGCTTTCTCAACTAGCCAGCTACGGGAAGGCTCAGTTTGGATGTTTGCTTCAAATGACCGAGTTAGTGTAGAGAGCGTTGCGAATATGGTTGGATATGTGTTCCCCGATGTTAAAGGAGCAATTACAACTGGAATTGACGGAATTCAAAACCGTTTTTATTAAAAGTTAACTTTTATTCAAACGGCAAGGAGGCAAACGAACAGTCAAAGACTGAAACGCCCATATTTAAAACATACATATCTACCGTGGCAGAGAAATAGTATCGGAGGTTTGTTTTTGGCTTCAGTTATGACTCAGAGGGTCTATGCTACAGATTTCATTGGTCATTAGCAGATCCGAGCAGAAATGTAATGCTGCCCCTTCACAGATGGTTGGCCTTTCATCTTCTGTCAATAATGATTAAACATCCCCTATGTTTGGTCGATCTGTTTTCTCATAGTAAAGTTTATTTAATGTATTAAAAATCACTTGTAAGAGGTTGGAATTTCTGGGAAATGGTGGGAGAGAAAACTCAGCTATTCACTGTACAGCTTGGCCAGGAGATTAATAAAAATGATGCAGCTCTAATTCATGAGATTCCTGTGGTGTGAGTTTAGCAATATGTTTCTTCTCTGTTTCATATGTAACTTGTTATGTTTTGCATTTCATTCATAGTCATTTCCAGTTGAATGTTTTTAAGTAGGAAAGGTAGAATCCAATTTATTGCTCTGCCTTGGAAAGCATTCATCCTCTGTGTTTCTTCTTCTGTCTGAAAAGGATTCATGTGTATGCCCTTTTCAGCTTTCTCAACAGTCTTTCCACTCCATATTACTTCGATCTGATTGCTAAACCTCCTGCCTATCTGGCCTCACGAAATATTCTGTGTCTTTGATTTAATTTCCCAGCTCATGCGGTCCTGTTGGTCCCATACAGCCCAGAAAATTTCAGTCATTCAACAAATTACCTCTTTCATATCTATTTACTAGCCTAAAATCAGTATTCATCTTGAGTCATCTCAGACCCTATTGTGTATTTTTACTGAGTGTGACCCGGAGAGAGCCCTCTCCTGTCCTCGTAGGGCTAGCTACAAGGTTGAGAGTGGTTTGTGGTTATCCTGAATTTTTCCTTCCTCAGCCTAAGGCAGATTTAGGCCCTAACAGAAGGGACCTTAATAGAAGAAATTAGTGAGCAAGAAAAGATGGAAAAGGCTATGAAAGATCTTGAAAAAACCCTTGACCTCAACTCTTTTGGACATGTATCTTTCAAGCTGCCTCAACAATCAGGAGTTGGAACATCCTCTGCTGGAACTTCTCAGTAGCCTGCATAGAGAACCAGCGCATCAGTCACAGGGACCTCAAAGGGCAAAGAGGTAGAAACTACAGAGCAGCCAATCATGACTAATCAGCCAGGGGGGTCCAAAGAACAGGAACAAATACAAATTCCTCCTGTCCAATCTAAAGCAACAGAAATCCCAGCATTACAAACTCCTCTAAATGAGGAAAGAAGCAAGAAGAGAGACAGAGAAGAGGCCACATCTATTAGTGGACCTGCAGAACAACTAGGTGCAAAGAGGCAAAGATTGGATCCTCTGTCAGAAGAGGAAATCATTGAAGAAACAACAGATAGCCTGAGAGGTGAGAGGTTAGTCAGCCAGCAAACATCCCCAGTGGTAGATACATCAACTAGCTCACATAGGCAGGAGCTAGAAAGGCAGCACAGTGTTGAAGTATCATCTACCAGGCCACAAAGAAAACAACCCTCTGACATCAAATAGACTTTTACAGAAATCAAGGCAAAAAATGATCCTGTGAGAATTCAAATGTACAATCAATACTTGAAGATGGCTCCCGCAAACCAGCAAAGGTTAATGTCTGCCTATGACATTAAAGAAGGCAAAATGATGAGTTATTTTAATCCAAAGGTACAGCTCCCCCAGTCTGTAGCAGATTACATCAGAACAAACTTAGAGGTCCTAGCCAAAGACATTCATCCAATGGACCAGATTGAACTCCACAAGCAGACTGGAGAAATGGTTTATTCTACACTGGCTGACAAAGCAATGTTGGCCCACTAGTTACAAAGTTCCTTAGACAACACAACAGCTCAGTTAGATTGGGAAAAATCTTCTTCTCTGGCCAAAGATAATAGAATAAAATCATTGGAAGATATTATCATGGAACTGGGACATGACCCCAAAGATGCTAAAGGCATAAAGGCGCTAATCAAGAAGAAGGAAGAGGACATTGCTGCCCTGAGGAAACAGTTGAAGCTACCTCCTTCAAGGCACCCTCAGACTGTAGAAATTATAGAGCAGAAATTAGAAGAAGACATGATGGACCTGCTCATGAAACTCAATGAAAGATTAACTAATATAGAGCAGGCACTTGAAAAAGCATTAAAAGAGAAGCAGAGAGAGTCGACCTCCCAGTAGGAATTACCTGAGGTAATTCCTACAGTCACAACTGCAATCCCCTCAATAGTTGGATCAGCATTGGCCCCAAATGTCCCACCAGCCACAACTGAGGTAATCACGGGTACAACATCAGCAGGAGCAGCACCAGGCAGCAGTACAGGTATGAGCACAGAAGAATTGATAAAAGCCATGGAAGAATTGAAACTCCAGGTGTCAGAGCTGAGGCAAGTAAAGGAAAATTTGGCAAAAGTAGAACAGAGTTATGATAAATCCAAAATAAGTGTGGCAGAGAAAATAAGAGAGGTTAAGGCATTACAGAACAAAGTCAAAACATTAGAGAAGGATCTCACTATGGACAAGCCTCTAGCAGAAATCAAAGGAATCCTTTGGACCAACATCAATTAGTCCCTAAGTAATGTATGGCTATCTATTCAAGATATTTATGAGCAAATTGACTTGGTGAATGCAGCACATGGTGAAATTCAAAAAGCAAGAGCTTTATTAGGACAAATGCCTGATCAAGCCAACCGACTCATACATTTTTTGAATAGCAAAAACAGGGAACAGCTGGAATAACTCGGTATCCCAGACAGGAAAGGCACCATTTTGGATATCAAGAGAGTTCTAACCAAGAGAAATTTAATGCAGAATTTGGAAAAAAGATGCCAAGATATGCAAGTGGAAATTAATTCTCTTATGCAAAGATTTATAGTTTTGCAGGATAAAGGGCTACCAAGTCTATTAGGAAATAATGACCGACTTATGAAACACACATATTATGTACATAAGTTGAACACATATGCTGTTGATCAAATTAATTCATCAACAAGCGGTCCAGAAGTAAAAGCACTCCCCACAGGCCAAACTCTCTATGATAATTTGGAGAATTTATTTTATATTGAACATGAGTTAAAACATCTGTTTCAGCTCCAGCGTTATTTCTTCAGATATACAGAAACTGATGAAACACTGAGGAAACTTCAGAGGCATAAATTGCCGAAGCAACAGTGGTGGGAAGACATGTTGGGAATTTTGTAAATTTCTCTCAGACAAAGTGGAGATTTCAGGCTGTTTTTCCGTGAAAAGATAAACAGAGATAAGTGAGGCTCAAGCAGGTCAAAGCATATCTGATCAGGATCAAATAATATTCGATAAAGACGGAGTAGCCAGCACAGAGTATCAGTGGAAGACAGCTGTAAACCAGCTCGCAAAACCTACCTCCGGTACATCCCATAAAGATGGAACAACCAACACAACAACAATTTATTGTTTCCCTATTTTCGAGACTATTTGTCTCTATCTTTTGTAAAAAATGGATTAGTCATCACTAGATATTATTTCTATGAGATATTTTGTAACATATTTTGATATTTTTGTACAAATACCCCCCGAGACAAAGTATTTGGGGGTTGGTGAATGTTCTCAGACTTTGCTATAATACAAAATTTTGGAATAAAAAAGGTTGTTGGAACCACCTATTGTCTGGCCTACTGGATGAGGAATTGATGCTAAGGACTTGTTACAAAATTCTTGAATCAACTTATGGATCAATAAGTCCCTTTTAACTTGTGTTTTACAGTTTTCTACTGTTATTATATCATCTATGTTTCATGATCTCAATAATAAAGAAAAGAATAATCCAGAATTTGCTTGACTGCACTCTGTTTTTAGTCTTTATTATTTTATGTGTTTTCCTCAGAATTAGAATAAACAGTGAATTCTTGATTGCTCCTGTTTCCCCTGATTCTTTCCTGTTGAGTATTTGCTAAGGAATTCTTAATTTCTCCTTAACAGTAATCATCCATTTTCCCTCTGTCAATATGATGAAGGATTCTTAATTGCCCTTCACCCATTTGACTCCATTCCATCTAATTCCAGCTTTTAAATTGTTCCATGTTTGACTACCTTGCTCTGTGATACCATCCTCTGTAAAGAAACTTAATCCAGGAATCTACCTCCTTTGACTCCATCATGCCCAATGGACTGAACTATTCAATATGTCTCACTATTCTATTGAATCTCACCATCCAAAACCAAAACAAAACCCTTGAGCTTCATAACTAGCCTAACACCTTTCAAAACAAAGCTAAATCATAAAGAGAGAGCCCTCTCTAGATGCAGGTTGGCTAGAATCTGTATCTAAAAGATTGGTCTATGGTTACCTCGACCGTATTCCCTTTATTACAACTTTGGAGAACAACCTGAGTGTTAACACCTTCCACACAAACAGAGGTACGCAGTTTTTTGGGATTTTCTGGTTATTATAGAAGGTTTATAAAGATTTGTTCTCAAATTATTGCACCATTATAGGCACTAACAAGAAATATTGATTTCATTTCGACAGACAAATGTGACAACACTTTTGAGGATTTAAAAGGGTTTGTATCAACAACCCCAGTGTTTATGGGCCCAAACTGGGATTTGCCATTCCAGATTTCATCTGATGCTTCAGACACAGCAATCGGGGCAGTTCTCGGCCAGGAAGAAGATAAAAAGCCATATGCAATATATTATATCAGCAAAAATCTATCTCCTACCGAATTAAATTATACTATGACTGAAAAATAATTTTTAGCTATAATATATGATGTTAATAAATTCCGACATTATATAACTGGATATCTTGTAGTTTTATATACAGATCACTCGGACATTAAATATCTTTCGAATAAACCTATTACAAATGGAAGAGTGACAAGATGGTTGATTCTCTTGCAGAAATTTGACATCACAATTAAGGATCGACCAGGAAAAGAAAATCCTATAGCTGATTTTCTGTCACGCATGCCAAAGCCAGTTGATGCAACAACAGTTGAGGATCAATTTCCTGATGAACATTTATTCATTGTTACTGTCAGAACGCCATGGTATGTGGACGTTGCAAATTATTTAGCAGTAGGAAAATTAACCAAACACTTGGCACCTAATGAAAGAAAACAAATAGTGCAATGCAGTACGCAATTCTCTTGGATCGGGGGCTATTTATTCCATAAAAGAGCAGATATGCACATTAGAAGATGTGTCAGGGAAGATGAAGTGTTTGACATTCTAAAAGCATGCCATGATGGACCGTGCGGTGGAAATTTTGCAGACTGCAGAACTGGTCACAAAGTCTTACAAACAGGTTATTACTAGCCCACTATTTTTAAAGATGCTAAAAAGTTTGTTCAAGCATGTGATAGCTACCAGAGGGCAAGACGCCTTGGACAATATGATGAGATGCCTCTAAACCCACAATTAGTAATCGAGCCTTTTGAGTGGTGGGCGCTAGATTTTATTGGTCCTATCAGCCCATCATCTAATCAAAAAACGTACATACTAGTTGCAACAGAATATGTTACTAAATGTGTGGAGGTAGAGGCGTTACCAAGGGCAATCGAGGATTTAGTAATACATTTTCCTTTCCAACTATTTGTGCGATATGGCCTGTCGAGAGACATAATTACAGATGGAGGACCACAGTTTGTAGGTAACAAGATTGCTGCAACATTGAGAAATTATCATATTCTCCACAAAATTACAACTCCATGCCACCCATAGGCAAATGGCCAACTAGAAAGCACTAACAAGGTAATCAAGACAATACTCACAAAAACAGTTGCATCACACAGATGTGACTAGGCCTCCAGATTTCCAGAAGCCCTGTGGGCATACCGTACAACATGGAGAATACCACGGGATATTCACCATATCAACTAGTATTTGGAAAGGAACCTATCTTCCCAATCGAATTCGAAATTCAGACATTGAGAACAGCTCAGGAGGTAGGTTTGAACCTAAATGAAGCTCAGATCAATAGATTACAGCAAATAAATGAATTAGATGAAATCAGGCTATCAGCTCTTCAGCACACTGCATAAATCCAAGAGCAAAGAGCGAAATTGCATGATGCCCTTATTAAAAATAATATCTTCCATGAAGGAGATTGGGCACTCCTATATGATTCTAGGTTCCAGGATTTCCCCGAGAAACTCCAGACCAGATGGTTAGGACCTTATGAGATACAAAAGGTGCATGATAATGGCACCATCACATTAGCAACCATTGATGGATCTGGCTATTCTTTTAAAGCAAATGGTCTCGAGTGCGAATTTATCGCAAACCGCTTACCAGGGAGTCCTTTTGCCAATAGTTACGGGAAGATTCCACCATGCAAATTCTCCCTGAGGAAGGAAACCCATCCTCAGCATTGATCTAGTAAATAATTCATTTGTTCTTGAAATTTTGTATATAAATTTTTCTTTCTATTTGAATTTACTTGTATAAACTATAAATAAACTTTTTTTTGTTATTAATGTTCCATTTAAAGAATAGTGGTTGTTCCCTCCTAAAGAACAGCTATCATTCCTCTAAAAGAACAACAATTTGGTGTAAAGATTTTCGTGCTGTTCCATTTAAGGAACAATTGTTGTTCCCTCTAAGGAACAACAGCGATTCCATTTAAGGAACAATAATTTTTTGTTTATTTGATTTTTGTGCTGTTCCATTTAAGGAACAGCTATTGTTCCCTCTAAGGAATAACAGTCATTCCATTAAGGAACAACAATTTTTTGTTTATTTGATTTTCGTGCTATTCCATTTAAGGAACAACTGTTGTTCCCTCTAAGGAACAGCAGTCGTTCCATTTAAGGAACATCAATTTTCTGTTTATTTGATTTTCATGTTGTTCCATTTAAGGAACAACTGTTGTTCCCTCTAAGAAACAACAACCATTCCATTTAAGGAACAATAGTTTTCTGTTTATTTGATTTTCGTTCTGTTCCATTTAAGGAACAACTATTGTTCCCTCTAAGGAACAAATGTTGTTCTATTTACGGAACAACAGTTCCCTATATATACGATTTTTGTGCTATTCCATTTAAGGAACTATTGTTGTTCCCTCTAAGGAACATCAGCCATTCCCTTTAAGGAACAACAGTTTGGTATGTGTCTTCTTTTTGTTGTTCCATTTAAGGAACAGTTGTTGTTCCCTCTAAGGAACAGCAGTCATTCCCTCTAAGGAATAGCAGCCGTTCCCTTTAAGGAACAACATTTTTGCGTGTTTTTTTGGCGTTGTTCCATTTAAGGAACAGCTGATGTTCCCTCTAAGGAACAACAGTCGTTCCATTTAAGGAACAACAATTTCGTGTGTCTTCTTTTTGTTGTTCCATTTAAGAAACAGTTGTTGTTCCCTCTAAGGAACAACAGCCATTCCATTTAAAGGAACAACAGTTTTGCATGTTTCCTTTTGCTATTCCATTTAAGGAACAGTGGATGTTCCCTCTAAGGAACAACAGTTGTTCCCTTTGAGGAACGGCAGTCTCATTTACATTTGCTTTTCGTTGTTTCATTTAAGGAACAATTGTTGTTCCCTTTAATGAAATAGTAGTTGTTCCATCTAAGGAACAACAATTTTGTGTGAGATTGCTTTGCATTGTTCCATCTAAGGAACAGTAGTTTCGTTTAGGTTTGTTTTAATGTTGTTCCCTCTAAAGGAATAGCAGTTTCACATGTGTTTGTTTTTCTGTTGTTCCTCTTAAGGAACGGCAAGTTCGCATCCTATTATTTTTCTTTCATTTTGTTGTTCCTCTTAAGGAAGAACTGTTGTTCCTCCTAGGGAACAACAGTTTCATGTGCATTTTTTTGTCTTTTTGTTATTCCTCCTAAGGAACAGTTGCGGTTCCTTTTAAGGAATAACACCTTTTTTTTGGTGTGTATTTTTTTGTTGTTCCTCCTAAACAACAACACTCTTTTCGAGAGTTTTTCTTAGAAGATAAGCATCTTGTCAAAACTATTTTACTCTCTATCATCCTCTATAGGGCAAGAATACAAATGTATATGAAAAGATACAAAATTTGAAGGTTACTGGAACAAGCAAATCAAAAAAAAAAAATATCATCCTTAATGAGATTGCTTTGTATTGATTAGAAAGGGGGAGGACACAACCATCTATATCACTTTGTTGTCCTTATCTTCACTATAACTCAAATTGATTGATTATTTGTACCATGCTGGTTCTTCCTTAATTCCCATAATTCTCTCTGCTTATTATCATTGAATAAGAGTAAGGGCATATTTTCTTCTATTGGTATGTTCAGACTTCTTCCACCATCCCTACTCTTAAGGAGTGTTGAGCCACCCTATATATATAAATAGGAAGTGCTATCTAAAAGAACAGAAAAAGGAAGGAAAGAAAAAATATATATATGTTTACTAACAATTCTATGATTTGTCAGATAGAGGATAGGGGGTATCATTATGAGCCAGCCTACCATGATCATAAGGAAGCAGTGAAGTGGCGTTCCCATTATGGCCACCACACTAGGGATATGATCCAATGGATACATCAGAAAAATAAAAGTCCTTGGAACATGAGGTCTCATCATGATCCGGCCTGCCCACCTTTCACTCCTTCCCAGTGAATGGCATTGTGATCCATTTGGTCACCAAGCCAGCACAATGGCCTCCATTCTGACATCACAAGGAACTTTCCTAATTATACATAAAGGATCATGGTTCCAAAGGGTGAAAAAGCATCTTTGTCAAGGTTATAAACACCTGTGGGCAACAGAAGCTCTACTGATGGTATTGGAGTCATATTTTCACATCAATAATGATTATAGCTCCCTTTTCTTATTTCTTTATCTTTATTATAGAGAGATTATGTTCCTAATTAATTTTTTTGAACCTTTATGCATGAGATATCATTTAAAAAGTCAATCATAACGGTTTAAGTGGAATAATGACCACATAGCATCTCACCCACGTCAGATGTCCTTTCTCCCTTTTCGAATCACTCCATGGCATCTCCACATTTATTCATAATTTTCATTCTATGCATCGATTTCAGCAACCCGATATTTTGTGATCTTATCATAAATATGTATACCTTTCCATTTTTACCACTACTATACGTTGCCTCCATTACGTCATTCCTTCATTTAACCGGTTGAAGGTGACCTATCATTTTAAAGGGGGGCACGGTTTCCTTCCAAAGCACTTTTGCCTATGTGTCAATCCTTTATTTGGTTGTACCGGGCTACATGATATCCCATAATAGCAATTTTTTAACTGTATCTATGTTAAAAAAAATATATTACGATATTAACAACTTGTTGTTCCATTGCTGGCTCTGTGCATTGCTGTGTCACCTATGTTAAGCTAACAGTGTGAAAAATTCAGACAAAATAGGAGGATGATCAGTGCATAGGGAGCCACTGATATTAGTTGTTTCTGATGCCGCCCGAGAAATTTTAGCATGGGCCGGATGGGTCACAGATTTCACACGACTGTAGTAACCTAATGAAACTATTTCTATCAAATTTTTACAGAATTTACAGGTATCCGGATTACCAGCAGTTGGACCCATATGGACGCATAAAAAATTGAGGCTACAAGATGCCATTTTCGCCTTTCGGGATGAGCGACAGAACCTGATTGTCAAAGGTAAAGGAGTTCAACCTTCATCTCTAGGAGAACCATGGACAGAGTTGGCTAGAATCTTTCAGAGCTGTGTCACATGCGATGGAAGAAAATATGTGGTAAGGCCATGCCACCTTAAATTATTAGTAGTTCTAAAATAGAAATGTTCTGTAAACTTGCCTGCATATTTGAATTTCTTGTTGCATGACGCTACTTGAAGCGTAAAGAAATCCCACCATATAGAGACTGTTGTAAGTCATCATTCTTTAATTAGGCTGATAGTAAGCTACAACCTTGCCCAACAGCGAACCAGTTGGGAAGAATTAGTGTTTACTATAGAAGGGGGGTTAGCCTTACCTGCTCCAAGAAGGAAAAGGACTACCAGCACAACAGATAGACCACAAAAACACAGATGCTCTACCAAGACAAGCTTGGGAACAACTGAAAACCTCTAGGGTAGCAGTAGCCAACCCTTAGAACTATCTAGCCCTAAAAATGAGCAACCCTTACAGCTAGAAGGAAGAGATAACCAAGAGTCAGAACTTGAGGAGGAAATAGAGCATACTAGTGAAGAGGAGATGGATGAAATAGAACTTCCCTTAACTCCAAGCACAAGTCCACTGCAAGACTTATTACATGATGTTGAATTGGCCCAGATTTTGGCCAATATAAGTGAATTTATACAACCCGAAAGCCCACTCAACCTTAATGTTGAAGTAGAACAATTGGAAGAAAAATCTGCCCACAGTAGGAGCATGACAGAAAATGTAATTGGTGAGGAAGAAATAGGGGCAGAAGTTACTCAGGAAGAAGCAGACCAAACTAGGAGTACACATCCATAAGAACCTAGTCAGGTCAATTTAAACACAGAGGATGCAGGCCAAATAGGAGAAAAAGAAACCAGTTAGGGAAAATACACAGCCCTTGGAGAGCAAAGCCCAGGTGAGCAACCGAGCTCACTAAGAACAGAAATGGTTAGTGAAAAAGTTGTTCCTGCCAAAAAGAAGAAAAGAAAAATTGAAAGGTTTAGAAAGGAACAACAGAGGCTGCAAAAATTAGTTAAAAGACTTAGGCAAAATATAAGGACATTAAAAAGGGGGAAAGTTTCAAGCAGAACCCCGGAAACAGTGAACGCAGCCATCCAAACCAAATTTCATGATACAAAGGTTACTGGGACTCAAACTGAGCCCATATTCATTCAAATTGATAAGGAACAGCATGCAACTGTTGCAGAAGCGGCTGCCCAAACAGAGAATGTACATTTTTGTAATGTAGCTATTCAAACGGAGGCGATACCCTCCAACAGCATGGACACCCAGACAAATATCCAAGCCAAAGATATTTTGATGTGCAGCGACCCTTGTATAACAAATCTTCAAGAAAATCTGGCACAGGCTCGGCTGACCATAGAAAGGCTTGAGGAAGAAACTGTTCCCCAACAGAGATACCAGGAATTACAAAGGCAATTGCGGGATATCAATGCGTCAGAAAGTGAGGCCTTCGATAAATATCAAAGGGCAGAAGAAAGAACTGAGAAAATAAAGATCAGACTAGAGATAGTCATGCGTCAAATGGATACTCTTTGTTCACTATACACGGATGTTTTGACATGCAAGTCCCTTGCCAATAACTACGCTTTATTTTTGTTAGAAAGGTATTTATAGCTAAAAATTAGAGCTGTCAGGGTAGGGAAACCCATAGAATTGAAAACTGTGAAAGATTTCATAAACTGTTGTAAACACCATGGGGGGAAAGTTCAAAGATTACTTTGTGAGTTTTACTTGCATAATTTTGTATTGGAAGAAGAATTGGAGAAGAATCCCAGCCCTTTTGTGGGGGATGTACAATTTCAAGCCTTCATTTCATTTGCTACTAACCAATTGAAATGGTTTAAAGCCCATGATACATTCTAGAAGAAGGAAAATGGATTGGACCTTTGGGTCAGAGGTGAACCGAAGAACCCACTACAAATGCTGGCCAAACACAAAAGTTTGATGCAAAAGGAAGGAGTGATCCAGATCTTGGGGCCCATTCACAAAGAAATTGTCTAGCAGGGGGTAGAGTATTTTCTCTCTAATAAAGACAGCTCCTTGGCTGCAGCTAAATTTAGATGGACAGTTTTGAATTGTAATGTATGTTATGGCCTAAATCTACCTCAGGCTGAGAAAGGCAGGATCTAGGGTAACATCAAACCACGCTTAACCTGGTAGCTAGCCCTACGAGGTCGAGAGAGGGCTCTCTCCTTGTCAATCTCAGGAAAAGATGGCCAATAAAGCTTGAGATGACTAATGTGAAGACTGATTTTAGGCTAGGTATATGCTCAGAGGAGTTTGATTGAATTTAATTTTGGTTTGCTGGCTCAAATGTGAAAGGTAGATTTGGGTTCGAGGAATGGACACAGTCTTGCAGAGATCTCTATGGGGCGAGGTAGGCAAATGATTTAGTACTTAAAAATGAGTGAGATGGAGAGATTTAAGACTGGTGAGGAGTTGGAGAGGGCATCAAAGTCTTAGGGATCCTCTTCAAACAGCTAAAAACATAAATAACTAAACAAACCCTAGGTAGAGCACTACAACATCAATGAATTCTACCTTTATCCTTGTTTCATTTAGTTAAGATGAACAGAGAGAGATGATGGCATACATAAACACATGTAAACTTGCATTACAAAAGGAAAAACTATACCAAATCAATTTTCCACAAGAATCCCACAAAGTGCCGCAAACCCTGGTCTATTCCTTTGCCAAACTACAGAAATGAATATTCAATAATGCTCAAAGCATTCACAAGAGTCCAACCTTCTCCAATGACTGAAAAACTAATAGATATAGGCAAAAAACAACTCATGCTAGGCTTTAGGGGTCGAATTCATGAGTTTAGGAACTGTTTCAACAAGATCTAAACTAAGAACTAAAAAGTAGGCAGTGGAACAGCTTGCCTCTAAAACCTAGGAAATTGATTCATTCAGTCGCAAACTACCTTTTCATGATGTATCTACCTCCATGAGTGAAATTTTAGCATATTTACATCAAAATCCATCAATTTACATCAAATTACATCAAATTACATCATGAGTTTGACTATTAGAGAGAAAAAAGTCAAACTGAGAAAAAACTAGGTGAAAAACAAAGTTTTTTGGCAAAAATGACAAATTTTCATCCTGTGTGCCACACTCCTGTCCTTGTGCGCCACGCTACTTTGCAGCTGATTTTGGAGGCCTTCCTGTGCACCAAATTTGCTCCAAGTGGGCTTGTTGGAAAGGTATGCCTGTCTACTTTCCAGAACAAGTGGAATTTCGAAATTTGGTGTCCATTTTCCCCTCCAAAAATGAGGTCTCCCAACACTACTTCCTGTGTGGCCAAAAAGGGGCAGAAAGGGCATTTTTGAGGTGTCTTTGACCCTTTTGGAAGCTCAAAACTTGACAAAATTTCTTGGCCATGTGTGAGAATTCATATTTTTTCTTGAGGAATCCAAAAATGCTGATTTTTCCGCCAAAGGAGGTCCCTAGCAAAAGCACGCGCCAGGTGGCGCATCGCACCAGGCAGAAAAACTTGTTTTTTACTCCAAAAATTCAAAATTGACCAAAAGTGTCCCAAATTTCTTGAAATTTGGGTTGAGTTTCCTGCATCAAGTGTTGTGTTGGGCTAAGGAGGCCCCAACCAAGATCTGGAGTTTGTCTTGCTCTTTTCTCTTTGTCACACGGAATTAGTCAAGGGTGCGGACACGACTGACCTTCCTAGAAGTCTAAGACGTTCTAATGACAAACAAGACAAAATGGAGTGATCTTTCTCTAAATACACCTTTTACAACATGAAAACTACAAGTGTTTAGGCTTACCTTATTCCAAAACGCTGTTGTTGAGGTCCGTTCTTGACGATCCGGATGAGCTCCTCCTTCAAGTCAATTCCTGCAACCACAAACAATCAAACAATTACCAAGCACTTGCATTTCATATAATAAAACATATATTCAACATGCAGACCAAGGAACACATGAAATAACTCATTAACACAAGCTATTGAGAAAAATAAACCAGTTTGTATTAATAACGAAACAAAGAAACTCTTACAACCTGGCCTTGGTGTTGTGCAAGTTCCTCCCAGGGTCCATCAAGGGTTTTCCTCTACTTTGACAAAGCTCACCCTCTTCCAAGTAGAATCAAGTAAAGACAATCTCTCCTTACAAAGGCTCTAATGGAAGACCTAAATCCTGCAGCATTTACCCAAAGAAAATGTATAGCTCCAACCTCTCCTCCCTCTGGCTCAATGTCTTTATTTATAGTGCTGTAAAGAGGTTATTCAGGTCCACCATCAATGGGATAATCCCCCTCTTTGGGTGGGATAGCTCCCTTATTGATGGGATAAGTTCCCCCTTAATAGAGATACATGAACCAACTGGAGGCGCATTCAATTCATCAAACCGACCTCTAGAAAGTTCTAGAAGTAACCACAAGTAACTTTTTTAAGATGAAACTCGCGCATTTTGCCTTTTACAGAAGGACGCACCTGTCCCTTAACATACAGAGCGTCCAAGGACGCACCTTTTGTGAACATGGTCAGCGTCCCCGCAGGTAAGGCTAGAGAGAACCTGCGACCCCAGAGATAAACATATTTTTTACAAGACTTTCTCTCTTCTTTGAGTTTGAGATGGATAACAGAGGCATAAGACTTGCCTAAGAGGGTAGCATGACTGTTGATTTGAGCCATACTAACTGTAAGTAGTCAAGGTGACATTTTTTAGTGTAACAGATTGCCCCCTAAAGTGTGAAGCCTGGAATAGATTTAGGGTTTTGTAATTCTAGGAAGGGTGAAGCGCTTTATCATTTCAAGGATTGTCTTGTGGATGACCTGGTTGGAACCTGCAATTTTCAACACAAAATACATGTATAAGATTATATCATCACTGAGGTAGGCATTCCCATACTCAGATTCAAAACTTTAACTAATGGACTAACTATTCTGATACAGGAATGATCTTGCAGTACATCATTTTTTATAGACTTTTGTAGACACAGTATGGACGCAGCCATCTGTTTATGATTAGTCTACATAGATAATGAATACAAAACTCCTCGCAGCCTGGATGGTAGAAACTAGATCCAGGGTCTTCACTTCTACTTCCCGAATTGGTACGATTCTAGCCATGTGATTAAATGATTCGATGTCGAACATGGTAGAAACCACTTGATTACCAGTCAATGATGTAAACTGTTAACAAGCGTGAGAGAAACCACCAGTAATGTCAATGGTTCTCAAAGTACCAAGCACAACCCGTGAAATGTGAATAGATGTTTTGATGTCGAACACTTCACGGAATCCTTTGATCGAAAGTCGATGATGTAAACTGACGTCAAAGGCGAGAAACCTGCCATTGATGCATGCAGACTTCAAGGTACTGTCGATTCCTAAGTCATCTTTCTAGATAATGTGTCGATGTCGATAGAAAGCGACCCGTTGCAGGCAAGCCCGCAACACGAAATCATTGTTCAAGTTGAAGAAATGTTGCTGTAAGGACTGACTCAGGGATGGTCAAATGGATGACAAGTATTTTGCAGATGAAAGTTTTGCTTGCAGACCTCTTGAACACATAACGACACGACAGATGGCTTGGTGACGAATAACTCAAAGTTAATCCCCGGAACCCGGTTAAAGACTTTCAAAGTGGTTTGATCAACTGTGAGGTAAAAGATTTCCCAACCCAGGTGAATGAAAAAGTGTCGTGTTCAAGAGTGGTAATAAAGTTTCTTTTGAGACAAAAGGTAACAAACAGGTTCATTCTTCTCTCTTTTCCCCCACCATTTCTGGCAAGTACCTCTTTATTTTTAACAAGCTTGAGGAGGATAACATATGCTTGATTATAAGCTCATCCTTCGGACGAGTCCAACCTAGTTTAAATTCGAACCCTAGGAAGGAGTGGTTCGTTCCTGTTTGTAATTGAACAGGTCCTCTACTGTAAAAGTTTAACGAGCCCAGTATAGGAGAAACTCGGCGTTTTTCAATTTTAGAGAGTCTGAAAAAACTAAAGGAGACTCCAAGTTGAACTTTTTCGTAGATTTGTGTCCCTCAAGCCCGAAAAAGTATAAAATAATACCTGGGGGAACCGCTTGATCTTGTGACCAAGGAGTACTTTCATAATAGTGTCGTTGACCTGAAAAGTAAAAAGCGATCAAGGACACGTCGTTTTATTTCCTTATCGAGTTTGAAACGACAAAAACCCGGCAATCTTTTCCTGATTTTGCGGTCAGAAAAGAGCTAAAAGGGGACCGTCTTTTAATTCCGTTTTAACGAGTGTAAAAGAAACGCTCGGCAATCTTTTCATGTTGTAAGAGTCTGAAAAGGGCTTAAAAGAGAACTCCAAGGTTTCACTTTTTCGTAAGTTTTAACGAGTTCGAAAAAGGGATAAAAATGTACTCATGGTTTTCACTTTTTCGTAATTTTTAACGAGTTCGAAAAAATGATAAAAATGTACTCATATGGCCGACTTTCAATTTAATTTACGAGCAGGAAAATACGGAAAGAACTCGGCATTTTCATTTGTTTTACGAGAATGAAAGATGGCAAAATAATCTCGAGATTTTCATGAGTTTAACGAGTCTTGAAAATAACTGAAATTGACTCGAAATAGGTTTCATTTTTACAAAAGCTTGAAACATATAAAAACTATGCTTCCAAGTAGTTTCATTTTTTCACAAGCTTGAAACAGAGAGAAAACTGTGCTTGATGCCCCCTAAGCGTAACTGCTAGAGCGCATGCCCCCCTGCTTCATTTCATTCAACCAGTTGGATGAAATGAAGGTTGAGTTACGAGATCATTTGAAAGACTCAACCTAAACTATAAGAAAATTATGCAAAACACCGAAACAACTAACCTAAATATGCAACTTAACATTTACGAGATCTAGTCAATCTCTCGACTCAAGTAGAGGAGGATTTGTTTCATTTTTTAACGAGCTTGACACAGGAAAAGAACTATGCTCGGATTCGGTTTCATGTTTACACAAGCTTGAAACGAAAAACTATGCTTGTTACAAGTTCACATGCCCCCGGCATAATAATGCAAATCAAGGTACATGCCCCCCAAGCTTCATTGCATTCAATGAGGTGGATGGAATGAAGTTTTACTTTCAAAGTCTTGGAAAGACTCGTGGGAGTTGTTTCATTTTTTAGTGAGCTTGACACAAGACAAGGAACTATGCTCATAACTACTTTCTACAATCTACCTAACAAAAAACTATACTCTAAAAAACCTTGATTCATTTTTTAACGAGCTTGACACAAGACAAGGAACTGTGCTCTAAAAACCTTGATTCATTTTTTAATGAGCTTGACACAAGACAAGGAACTATGCTCTAAAATCCTTGTTTCATTTTTTAACGAGCTTGACACAAGACAAAGAACTATGCTCATGACTACTCTCTACAATCTATCTACTTAACCTACCCTTGTTTCATTTTTTAATGAGCTTGACACAAGACAAGGAACTATGCTCAAAAAGTTCGCATGCCCCCAGCATAATGATGCGAAATGAGGTACATGCCCCCCAGGCTTCATTGCAGTCAACCGGCTGGATGAAATGAAGGTTTACTTTCAATATTTAACTTGAAAAGGGAGTTGTTTCATTTTTAAAGAGGTTGACACAAGAAAAGAACTATCCTCATACCTGATTCATTTTTTAACGAGGTCGACTCAGTAACAGGAACTATCCTCAAACCTGATTCATTTTTTAATGAGGTTGACTCAGTAACAGGAACTGTCCTCGCACACACTGATTCATTTTTTAATGAGGTTGACACAGTAAAAGGAACTTTCCTCACACACACTGATTCATTTTTTAATGAGGTTGACACAGTAAAAGGAACTTTCCTCACACACACTGATTCATTTTTTAATGAGGTTGACACAGTAAAAGGAACTTTCCTCACAATCCTACTTTCTAACTATCTACCTACATGTCCTAAAACCTACCTGATTCATTTTTTAATGAGGTTGACTCAGTAAAAGAACTATCCTCATTACAGCCTATTTCATTTTTTAACGAGGTTGATACAGGAAAAAACTATCCTCGTGACCTCCTATTTCATTTTTTAACGAGGTTGATACAGGAAAAACTATCCTCGCAACATTGATCATGGCTTCCAACTGGAGGAAAGACATGTCAATGGACACACCTTGATCATGGCTTCCAAGAGGTCTTCATCCGAAGGAAGAATACTTCTTTGGAAGGAACACATGTCAAGGGACTCAAAAGGGATAAGAACATCGTGTTCAAGTAATCCCATAGAGTTTTCCATGTCAATTACCGGATCTAAATCAAAGGAAGATGAGCAAACAGTGAGAGGCTCACTTACATCGGTAACTGAAATCATGGGACCGGTTGCCACATAATTAACCCGTGGCAGGGTAGATACCACTTTAGAATCAGGAACATTTAGGGGTGTCATATTATTGGTAGTTGAAAAAAGACTAGGGAATGAAAGCTGGTCTACAGTCACAATACTGCCATTGTGAGGGAAAGACATCACGCGAAAGAGTGTCGATACGACAGCTTTCATTGCATAAACATAGTCTCGCCCAAGGAGTAAATTGAAATCCAAGGGACCTCGAACTACCATAAGATCAACACAAACAGTTTTACCTTCCAAGGTAATAGAAAACTTAGGAAGGATCCCTAAAGGTTCACTAATTGTTCTGTTAAAAGCTTTCAGATTCTGCGTAATAGGCGCAAGCTGAGGGGAACCCAAAGCTTTCCAAACAGCTGAGGATAAAATACTAACAGAAGCACCTTCATCTACCTGAGTACGATGTATGTCCCTACCACCAGCCTTGACAATGATTTGGAAAGGGATGGAGGAAGGAAGACGAGGTTCTGTCAGTCTATTCCAATCAAAGGAAAAGACCTCAGTACTTGGAGGGGGTTCTGTAGAAACAGGTGAAATGCCCCCCGGCATAGAAGAATCCGATGTAACAAGAAGAACATCAGCGGTATGAAATTTACTCTCGAAAAGGAGAGTGTGATCGACCGAATGTGAAATTGAATCGACCACTTGATCAACTAATGGATCATCAACCTGAGTGACATGAGTTTCACTCTCCAATGGGAGAGTGTGATCGACTGTACTTGAATTTAGATCAATCACTCCGTCAGTTGACGGTAGGTTGGGAGAAAGTTTACGGTAACCAGTTGGAAATTCTTGCTGTGGAACAGTAAGGTTTTCCAACAATGTTGAGGCTTCCTCCATGTGAAGGCAAATGTGAGTTTGATGACTCCCTTTGCATAACTTACAAGGAAACCTAACTTTACCCTTTTTCCCAGGAACCTGACTATCACTGGTTGATGGATCAACAGAAAGTTGATGAGATTTTTCTGACCATACTTCCAAGACCTTTGGAATACCAGGACAATTGACAAGGAAGTGGTCACCCTTACAAAGCCTGCAAGGGTATTTGGGTTTACGATGCATGTCGGAATTTTCCTCAACACAACTAACACTTACAGCCATGGTTGGTTGGTTGACTTCTTTCTTATCTTTCTTCTTCTTCTTCTTCTTCTTCTTCTTCCCTTTCTTCTTCTTCTTAGCCTCCTGGTTACTAGCATCAAGGCTTTTACCAGGCGAAGAGGAAGAAATGGAGGAAGAAAAATTAGGCGAAGAAGGTAAAGGGTCAACAAAAGGTTGGTGATGTTGAGATGGTGAACTCTGTTGAGGTGAAGCATCCGGTTGAGATGGAACAATTGGAGTATTTTGGGCCAACGAAGTTGAAAATAACCATATCGGTAAACCTATTGTAAATCCAGGTAATGACAAAGTAGCCATATAAGGAGGACCAACATTTCCAAAGTAAGGAAAAGTACTAGGATTCTCATTAGGAGGGGTTCCTAGGTTGATAAATTCCGGAACATTTGCCATTATATTCAACTTCAGTGAATTTTATTAACAATTTATAACTAAAATTAACAATTCACAATTCACACCTAACAATTAAAATTCACAATTCACACCTATGGTCTCTAAAAGTAAAAACAAACAAATTAACACGCGCTATCAAATCTAGGAGTCAAACCATACACAAACAGTAGCCTTCCGGACCGAAAACACTAGTTGGTGATGAAGCCCAACATCGCTGAATTCAGTACAGAAGTGGCGGGTGGAACAGTTACCCCGGCAACCTGCTTAATGAATAGACCGGACCAAGTTCCTCCACTTTAACCGTCTCGAGTGAAGTGAACCCCCCGGAAAATCCAAGTGAGTATAACCGACGTCTGCTCCAGGTACAGTGGGACCTTCCCTCCACCGTCACCTCGATAGAACCCTAAAGATTATGGTCACTAAGGTCACCAACAGTAACAAATACACCTGGGGGAACAGTCTAAACTCCGACAGCACGCAAGGGCAGAGTAGCAAGCTCAATCCCCTTACCGGCTCCTTGACAACAATCCAAGGTTTACCGATAAGTGACCCCTGGCTCCTCGACAATGGTTAATCCGAGGTTTACCGTTTGTAATACGTACTGTCTGGCGTCGTTCCCAACGAGGGGGGAATGATCCCCTCACTGGTTCGGACACGAGCTCGTGCTTCTCCTTTAAGAGGAGCTTTCCCAGAGTGCAATTGAAACAATTGGATTTATTCTACTCAAGATAAACTATCTGTTTGGTTTTGTAGTCTTGGAGGGTTAAGTACTCACCTACTCCAAGACCCTAGCCTAAGCTATGTTGGTGTTTCAGAGCCCTAGAAATGTAAAAATTACTAGATGAATTTTAATTAAGCGCTGTGTTATTAAGGCTGTTATTACTCAAATGGGTAAATGGAGATGAAACCAATGGTGTTATGACCCGACTCAACTGAATGCAATCGAATATGATAATGCAATCCTTTCAATTCGATGAATCCTAACTAGAGTAAGGAGAGAGTTTCCATTCACTTCCAACAATGCAAAAAATTGATCATTAAGAGAAAATTTAACAAATTCTCTAATGTACTAATTTCATCAAGAAAAACTAATGCAAATCAATTCCAAACCATTTTTTTATTTTATTTTTGTGTAAATTCAAATCAAAGAAAGCTGATCTAAATCTACAATTGATTTTTCAGAATGTAAACTATGCAATTGTAATCTATGCACAATTCACATGAAAAGTATGCAAATGTAATCTATGCACATTTTTCATTCATATTCTGAAACTGAGAACTCTAATTGTGCAAATGTGATCTATGCAAAAGAATTCTCAAACACAAGACGATTCTAATGTGATCTAAGAACCAATCAAGTGCAAATTGAGAAAATTGGGTGAGAGTTCCAAAGATCAAAACATAAAAACACTCAAAGGCGATTAACACTCATACACAATTTAGCCCCCCCCGGCGAATGAGGGGGAAATTTTTTTGCAAAAACAAAAGCAAAAAGATGCAAAATTGTGAAAAGACTGAGACAAACCTCCAAGTAATGATCAAAGGAAATCAAATCAAGAATTTCTCAAAAAAGAGACTCAAAACACCCAATTGATGAAAGCTAAGAGCAGGAACAAGCTTAGGTGAAGATTCTGGACAAGGGACTAATGAATCTGGGCAGAAAAAACTAAGAAAAAACAAAATCTAAAAGCAATTAAAGCAAAAATGGAGTTTTCCTAAATTTTTACAGGAAGACGCAGGTAACCCGTTAGAATAGGCGCGGGCCCGCTCTGTGCAAACGGCAACAGCGCGTCCAAAGACGCACTGTGCAGTACTCAGAGGGTGCGTCCGTCTGAAAAACTCAAGAAAAACCAAAATAAAACTAATCCTAAGCTAACCCACCCAGAGACAGAATCACAGAGCCAAAACCAGAAAAATAAACCAATTTTCTCAAAGCAAAGTTCACATAAAGGAAAAGACTTTTCACATTAATGGATTCCCCAGCGGAGTCGCCAATTTGTCACACGGAATTAGTCAAGGGTGCGGACACGACTGACCTTCCTAGAAGTCTAAGACGTTCTAATGACAAACAAGACAAAATGGAGTGATCTTTCTCTAAATACACCTTTTACAACATGAAAACTACAAGTGTTTAGGCTTACCTTATTCCAAAACGCTGTTGTTGAGGTCCGTTCTTGACGATCCGGATGAGCTCCTCCTTCAAGTCAATTCCTGCAACCACAAACAATCAAACAATTACCAAGCACTTGCATTTCATATAATAAAACATATATTCAACATGCAGACCAAGGAACACATGAAATAACTCATTAACACAAGCTATTGAGAAAAATAAACCAGTTTGTATTAATAACGAAACAAAGAAACTCTTACAACCTGGCCTTGGTGTTGTGCAAGTTCCTCCCAGGGTCCATCAAGGGTTTTCCTCTACTTTGACAAAGCTCACCCTCTTCCAAGTAGAATCAAGTAAAGACAATCTCTCCTTACAAAGGCTCTAATGGAAGACCTAAATCCTGCAGCATTTACCCAAAGAAAATGTATAGCTCCAACCTCTCCTCCCTCTGGCTCAATGTCTTTATTTATAGTGCTGTAAAGAGGTTATTCAGGTCCACCATCAATGGGATAATCCCCCTCTTTGGGTGGGATAGCTCCCTTATTGATGGGATAAGTTCCCCCTTAATAGAGATACATGAACCAACTGGAGGCGCATTCAATTCATCAAACCGACCTCTAGAAAGTTCTAGAAGTAACCACAAGTAACTTTTTTAAGATGAAACTCGCGCATTTTGCCTTTTACAGAAGGACGCACCTGTCCCTTAACATACAGAGCGTCCAAGGACGCACCTTTTGTGAACATGGTCAGCGTCCCCGCAGGTAAGGCTAGAGAGAACCTGCGACCCCAGAGATAAACATATTTTTTACAAGACTTTCTCTCTTCTTTGAGTTTGAGATGGATAACAGAGGCATAAGACTTGCCTAAGAGGGTAGCATGACTGTTGATTTGAGCCATACTAACTGTAAGTAGTCAAGGTGACATTTTTTAGTGTAACACTCTTGCTCAATGCTTTCCTCAACTTGGCCTTCAAAGTCCTAATTCTCGCTTTTCAAACCTTGTTTCTCACCAAGTAGTGGTAGGCCATGTGCCTCAAAATATTTTTCTCTTTGTTGGCCTTCTCTAGCATCTTTTCCAAGTGCATGTTTGTCCTCTCAAGCCAAGATTCACGATCAGCTTCAATTTCTTGTTCAAGTGGTGTCAACTTGACTTTTCTCCTCTTGGCAGCTTGCCGGTTTTCTCTTATGTTTTGGAGCTCCATGATGGTTTGCTGATCCTCTAACTGTTTGTTTCTCTGCTCAAGATAATTAATTATCCACTTGGCCCTTTCCAAGTTGAGAGACAAGTGATGAATGTCATCTTGTTGCTCCTGAATTATCTCCTTAAGCTTTGAGCTTTAGGAGCCCAAATCAGTGTCATCATCCTGAATGAGAGTGAACTACCTCCCTTGACCTTCTGAAGGCCCCTCATCATGCAATGGCTACTTACCCTTGTCCTGTACCTACTTTGTTGTTGAAGGAAACGAGACCCCTTCCACCCCGGGTGGAGATAGTACTCGTTTTGCTGCTGCAAACAATCTCCTTGTGCCCTTTTGGTAAGTGACAAACACTGGCACACTAGTGGTTTGAGTCTCATGCAGCTCTTGCTGATGTGAAGGCTCTCCTGCCTCATGAAAAACTGATGGGGGCACTTGAGGACCAGTAAAGACCTCGTGTGAGATGAAATCCTCCCATGAAACATTTAGTAAACTAAGCTGATGCAAAACCACAATCTTGATTAATGTAAAGTGATAGATGTTGTTATACTACTGATGAGGAGGCTTCCTTTACACCAATGTGGTCATTTTCTCAATATTCTGGAAAATTAAATAGGGGAGGTTCATCATCCTCACCCTAGTAAAATGCATCAACAATATGATATGATAGGTGTATAGGCGAGAAAATCTACCTTCACAGCTGAAATATTTGATTATCAGTTTCATAAGGGGAGCAAATGTGTCCTGTAGGTACTTGAGAGGGAAGACCCTACTAACATGTCTCTGAAAACCAGCCTTGATATAAGGCTCATAATGATCTCTGTCCACCATCTGCGCCTTATTCCACTGCTCACCTACATTCGGAATACCAGTTGCTTGAGCTATAGTCTCAGGTGTCACGGTGAATGTCACACCTACCAAATTGACCTGGCCATTGTGAAGATGGAGCACAAAATTTTTGGCAAGCTCATGGTGGTATTTGACTCTTTCCACCATCTCACAAAATTGGTAACAAGATTGATGTTGGAAACATGTGACAGCAAGAGGGCAAGCCAACAACTCATTAAGTGTAGTAGGCTCCTCCTGGTTATGTTTTCCACTCTTGTGAGGTCTCCTTGGTGCATGAATTTCTTTGGAGGAGTCATTGACAGTTTCCTCATTTCTATCATAAGATGAATCTGACTCCATGTTTTCCAATGCTTGATTTTTCTTAGATGAGTATGAAGAGATTTTATAGTGTCAATAGGTATGCTGTTAAACAACAGGAATTGATGATAAGGACTGTGAAGGGACTGTGAATAGGGTGTTTGGGATGCTGCTTATAGGGTTATTAGTTTTAGGGATAGGGGGAATAGGTAAGTGTAAGTGGAAAATGGAAGGATAAAAGAGATGAATGAAATGGAGTGAGGGAGTGAAAATGGTAGGGATGGGATTTAGACAGCAAAAACAGTAATTTGCAAACCCTAGGCAGCTTTTTTTCAACTAACTATGCAAGGAACTAGGGTTTAATTTTTTCCCTATTGAAACACCATAAACACTAAAGGAAACTCATACATTGGCCATATGGAGGTGTTGACTTACTTGTGAAATGACGAATTTACGATTTTGAAGATTTAGAGGAAGATCTAGATGAACTTTGGGCATTGAAGACTGGTGCATCATGCCCACTCACTGGTGCACCGCGCCTCTCTTGTGCGTTGCGCCAGTTAGAAGTTTCAATTTAAATTGTGCTCTGTGTGCGCCGCACAGGCCAGGTGCGCCACGCCTTGAAATTTTGACAGTTTGAATGCAAAATGGCTCCTTAGGCTTGAAAACACAATTTGCACTTGCTCTCCTCTCCTTTGGCATAGAAATGAACTTCTTTGACATGAAAAAACTTTATATACCAATGGTTTTAATTTTTCACTTATGAAAACCCACTTTCCTAATGTTTGCCTTTCACTTGCTTTTTAAAACTCTATTTTGGGCAGTTTGTCTTACTTTTTGCCTTTGATGGACTAAATTCTTTGAAATTTTGTTTCTTTTGCAGGAACTGGAGTGCAAGAGCTTGGCAAGGTGACCAGGGCTACATCTTAGAATTATTACATATAGAAAAAATGAAATTACATGAGATTTTGTACATAAAACATAAAAAACTCAATTTTTCCTCCAAACAGAGTTTTGAGGAAAAATCAATCACTGAGCATGTGATTATTGAAATTTTAGTTGCTGAGAATTTATTTGACCTCCTCATGTGCCTGCTAACCATTATTGAGCGTTTACAAGACCTTATTGACAAAACCCTAGACCTAATGAGACCTAAAACCCTAAAAATGAATTTTGCAGATGTAAAGGCAAAAAATGACTGCAAATGACCTAAATGTATGAAAATGGGCCAGCAAGTAAAGATCATGAGTGAAAAAATTATAATATGCCACACCATCAGATGATCCATGACCCTAATGGAATGTAGCTGATCGGATGAGACACCTAACATGCAATGCAACAAGAGAATTTGATCACTGATGGAGGGATGAAGGTACCGAAACTAACAATGTACAGGACAGAGAACCATTTAACTATAAAAACTTTAAATTGGCTGCAGATCACTTTGTTACTTATAGAAACCTCATCTTGAGGGAAGGCCCATATTGGCTAGGCTGTCAGTTTCGTAGCCCTATTGTCTGGTATCCTTCAGAAGGCTATAAAGCTATATATGAATTAACTGAAGGACAGATAGGACACATTTTCGAAACCTTGACCAAAAATCATGGTTTCAGACCACTTCATAACATTCCTTTTCCAGCCTATTCCTTGACTACTCTACACACAAACTACATGATTTTCATAAGGACATGAAAAAGGGTAAGCAGGGGAGTATGTTGAGTTATGGAAAAGGTATGCATATGTATTTATTTCATCATCCTTTTCTTTAGTTATATCCCCTTTTATATCCTAAAAAGTTAATATATCAAAGGATTATGGTAAAAATGAGGAAATTATCTATCATCACGGTTTAGCTAACTGTTATCCCTCTTTATGCAGGAAAAAGACGAAATGGAACAACTGTTGTCCCTCAGCCAAGGAACAATGAAGAGACAAGCAAGCCAATGATGGAGCGTGCAGTTATGGACAAAATCAAAATGAATCACAGGACTGGTGCAAGGAGGGAAAGATGACTGAAGTTAGAAGATTGCGCGAATCCCTCAGGATCTCTTGATCCTGAGGGATCACTATTACTATTTATCCCTTTTACCTCCTTGCCATTATAAAAGGCAGCGATTGTAAGCAGAAAAGGGGGGAGAGACATTATTCAAGAATTACTATTGTATTTGTAACTTTGATCATTGACTCTTGCAATTAAAGCAGAGTACGAACTGGCTGTAACTATTTTGCAATGAATAATATATAAAACAATTATTGTTCCTTCTCATCTACTGAAGTAATTCGACGGTGTTCACTGGCGGCTAAGGGCCTGGTGCTGGTGGATTCACTTGCTGTTCCTGTACCATTCTTTTATGATTTCTATTGTGTGATGGTTTGGTTTTATTTCCACTTACTGTAATCGCATTGCTTTACTATTTCATATTTCCAGTCTTAACGAAATTGCTCTGTATTACATTCTGTAGTAATATTGATTTAAGTTGTTATTATCTCTGATCTAGTTATCTGCTTCAGCATTCTATTATTGTTATTTCCAATCCAGTTATTTAGCTCAGTGTGCCATCTTGAGATTCTCTACTGTAAAGAGTATTGACTAATGTTGTCTACACTCTCAAACTGAGATCCTTGCTGTTTAGATTAGAAATTGCGTTTAGAAAATCAATGAGTTAAAAGAGAAATGAGTTATTGTTATTGTATTCTTGACTAATACTTGAATGAATGTCTGATTTGGTTTCATTAGCGAATTGAGATTTCTTTTAATTGTAATTATAATTTACTAGCTACATCCATTTACTCTTGTATTTGAAAGAACTGTACTACAATCTAGAAGCATTACTCTTTGAGTTAAATAGCCACCACATATTGTGTACACTATTGAAATAGAAAGTCTTACCTGGATTGATAACTAATGTGAAGATAATTAGGAGTTAAAAAGACACCTTTTATCACTCAACATTAAGTAAGCTCAAGCTCCAAAGTGATGGCATCCAACTTCTGAGTGGCAGTTACTGTATATATCTAACTAGAGGCTATAACATAAAGATATTTGTTATATGTGAAGATAAAAAAAATGAAAGGAATGTGAAATTTTGACCATCAACTATAAGTTCCTTTCAAGTACTAGATCAAACCATAACATTGTTATCAAGATAATCAACTCACCCATTCTAGTATGCTTCTAGTAGTTTCATGATAAAACTCAAACTCAATAGACTTCAAACAATAGAAATTACCAACAATATGTCTGAGGTTGGTTACCTAAGGATTATATCATACTAAATTACCTTTTGCATCTAACATTGAAAATGACTGTGAAAGAAATGAAGACAGATTACTGATTATGATGGATGCAGTGATGAAATAAAATAAAAGAAGACCTTTCCTCTTGCTACTGATGAGCCTTCTAGGGTATTCTTGGATGAAATTGATCCTGATTTGCTTTCTGAAATGAAAGAGACACTTTCTAGCTACTCTGATTTGATGGACAACAACCCTAATGATTATGAAAATGAATATGGAAAGAAATAAGCATCGATGAACCTGGTCTTGAAGAAGGTGTATTAAAGTCTAATATGGATAGTATTTTAAATTTCTATAGCTATCAAAGGGTTTTCCCAGTTGGGTTCCCTAGAAATTTTTGTTTTTTTTGTTATAGTGTGACTATGTTTTATTTCTGTTCTATTCCACTACAAATTGGTAGATATATTTTT
Organism: Pinus tabuliformis; assembly: GCA_031772625.1. Lineage (NCBI taxonomy): Eukaryota > Viridiplantae > Streptophyta > Pinopsida > Pinales > Pinaceae > Pinus > Pinus tabuliformis. Next base: position 8,826,885 of record CM062819.1, read on the forward strand.
TGTCTTCATGCAACAATTAGTTTCGGATTTATTCATTCAAGCAGTAGCAGAATTTCAAGGAAATTCTACACAAGGGACAATTAATCTATATTTTCATTTATATCTTTTGCAAGTAAAATTCACAACTAAATTTTCATCCAAAGTGTTTAGGTTACTGGAAAGTGGTGTATCACAACATATCTCAACATTTCAAGGCATAAATCATACTATTCAATAAGGTGGAGACTTGAGATACAAAAATCTTCCCAAGTTATGCAAGCAAGAAAACCATTGATTTTTAGTTCTAAATATATCCAACCAGAACAAAATTATGCCATTTTCAACACTCTCTAGTCAAATTTATTCCTAGCCTCATTCAACTCAATCAAGAATTCACAAAACCTAAGATTTGGATTCTGGAAACACTTAAATTTCACCTCATTTATTAGGATTGGAAGTTCCCTGAGATACAAACATGTAGCATTAAGGATCTACTTTGCTTGTTTAAGGATAATGTTCAGTTTATAAATAGTGATACAAGAATCCTTGTATGCATGACTGACACAGTTCTTTGGTCACAACTAATGAAACTGAACTCCATCAATACATAACAAACAAGGTAGAATGTAAGAGAGAATCTACTTTTCAACATATACTCTGACAAAAATAAACATCTATACAGTCATATAAAGTTGTCACCACACCAAAGAAGGAAGTAAAAACCAAAATAAAAATAATAACAGGGTTGGATTCTTATGGTTACTCTAACAAAATGTTAAATAGGATCAATATGTTATTATGGAAAATAGTGTAGTTGATTATGATTTATTGAGCCCAAGGGATTAGCCCAATCGAATGTCATTAATGTTACTGGGTATTTGGCTAGTTCTGTGCTGGCAGTGCGCTGTTTTAAATCCCTTGGGTGAGGTGCACTAGTCAATGCCAATGGGTTTACCAGGGATGCCATCCATGAATGTGGGGAAACATCCATTGGGATTCCCAAGAGAGTTTTTCTTGGAAAGAATAAAAATAGGATTTCCTAAAGAGAAATTTTGAGATGCATACAACGTACACCCAGCAAAATCAACTCTATAGAGACAAACCATAAAATAAGGAAAAATACATATGCTTTTACCTATGTTCCCTCATTTTCCCTCCCGCCCTGTGAAAAGTGAAAATATGCTACTCTTAAACTTAAAGGAAAGGATGAAAAAAATAGTGAATTTTGAACCAGTCCTCCTTGTGTGGAAGAAGACTAAAAGTGGGGTGGAAATGCAATGAGGTTAGAAATGAAACATACCTGGGCACCATCAATGGATTGAAGAAGTAAATCCTTAACTGACAACTCTCTTCAATCTTGTTTTCCCTTTGATCCTGTGAAAAGTGAAAATATACTACTCGTAAACTTAAAAGCAAGGATGAAAAAAATAGTGAATTTTGAACCAAAAATCTGAGGTGTGTGTAATCCTCCCTATGTGGAAGAGACTAAAAGTGGGGTGTAAATGCAGCGAGGTTAGCAATGAAACATACCTGGGCTCCATTAATGGATTGAAGATCCAATGGTGGGGGATCTGAGGTGTGTGTGCTCCTCCCTGTGTGGAAGAAGACTAAAAGTGGGATGGAAATGCACGACGTTAGAAATGAAACATACATGGATGCCATTAATGGATTGAAGATCCAATGGTGGGGTTCAGTATCAGTCTGCTACTGGTGAAACCTTAATTCACAAAACTCTTCAATATCATTTTCCCTCCCACCCTGTGAAAAGTGAAAATATGCTACTCTTAAACTTAAAAGAAAGGATGAAAAAAGTAGTGAATTTTGAACCAGTCCTCTGTTGGCATTATGATTCAAGTGTTGTCCTTGATGGCAACTCACTCAGAGGTTGGTACAGGTGATGGCAACTTAATCAGAAGACAGATCTTAGTACAGCATGCCAAGGAAGTTCATATACGCAGGTTCGTTAAGCCCAAGTCGCGTGTACACGCTAGTTGGATTCAGAAAAAGCGCGTGTATAAGTACCTTTGGTCCATGGTGGTTAGTCCTTGGAAGTTGTGCCTATGATTTCGGACCATTGTGTCTCGACGGGCGTGTAGATCCCTAGTTTTGAAGTTGATGGTATTGTGTTACTATGGTTTTGGCTCTTGGTATTGAGCAAGGCCTAAGGCTATATAAGGAGAAGAAGATCATTAGGCAAAATCATCTTTCGACAAGGCTTGAATATCTAAGAGAGAAAGAGATCTGATATGCAGGGTCTGGGTTGCTTGATATGAGCTAAGGAGAAATCACATCGGTGGATGGAAGACTAGATCTAAGGATAAATCGGGATCTAATGGTTTGAAATGCACTATTATGATTGATTATGCGTATTTCTAAATCTGCATACTGTCGCAATATTATGTTCTGGATCTAACTAATGTCTGGTACAGCTGCAAGTTGAGAGAATCTATTTTTAGATCTGTACGCAGGTTGGCTTAGGTAAAAGCGCGTGTATACGCGGGTTTCGCTCATTGAAGTAGCGTATATCTCTTAAAGCTTGATTTTTTGGGTTTGCAGTTGGATCTGACTGTTATTACAGAGTTCTGTAGACTGCTCTGTGTTTTGGTATCTAGTGATTGATAGGGTTCAGTGGTTCAGTGATTCAAAGTTTGATAATACTAGTATTGGTTGTTTTATGCTTCAATGATCTGTTGTGAAAGTTGAATGAATTGGGGTCCACAGATTGTAATGTTGTGCTTCAGGAATATCCAGTCTGAAAATGTATGAAAGGTGGTACCTGAAGGAAAGAAGATTGTAGGTCAGCACCTACGTACTAGTATCTTGGCTAGTACAAGAGCAAAGGGGGTTGGAGCTCCCTTCCAAGGAAGTTTGGAGAACGAGAGAAGGTTGTAGCCTTCTGCAGGTTGTAGCCTGCGTACTGGTATAAGGCTGCACCAGTACAAAAGATTGTAAACTGAAGTTTCATATTAAAGAAAGATAGAGACAACTTGCAGCAGGTGGTTTTCACCCACATTGGGTTTCCACCTTATATCTTGGTGTTCATGTGTGTGGCTTTTTGATCTGTTCTGTTATACTGCACCTGCTTACTGTTAATGTGCTGAATAATGTCCTGATGAACTTAACTGAAGAATAAGCTAACTAAATTATGAGTTTTCTTCTTATACGCTGTTTTATTTAGTCACAGTAGCGTGTACACGCTGGTTCACCTAACTGAAGTAGCGTATATGTTTCTGAGCATTGAAAAAGTTTGATTGATCTGATAATACTGATTCACCCCCCCTCTCAGTATTATTTCCAACATCCTCCTTGTGTTGAAGAAGACTAAAAGTGGGGTGGAAATGCAACGAGGTTAGAAATGAAACATACCTAAGTGCCATTAATGGATTGAAGATCCAATGGTGGGGTTCGATATTAGTCTACTACTTGTAAAACCTTAATTCACACTCTCTTCAATCTCAATTTCCCTCCCACCCTGTGAAAAGTGAAAATACGCTACTCGTAAATTTAAAAGCAAGGATGAAAAAAATAGTGAATTTTTAACCAAAGATCTGAGGTGTGTGTACTCCTCACTATGTGGAAGAAGACTAAAAGTGGGGTGTAAATGCAGAAAGGTTAGTAATGAAACATACCTGGGAGCCATTAATGGATTGAAGATCCAATGGTGGGGTTCAATATCAATCTGATACTAGTAAAACCTTAATTCACAATTCTCTACAATCTCATTTTTCCTCCTGCCTTGTGAAAAGTGAAAATATGCTACTAGTTTTCCCTCCCTCCACCTTATGAAAAGTGAAAATTTAATTCACAACTCTCTTTAATCTTGTTTTCCCTCCCGTCCAGTGAAAAGTGAAAATATCTACTAATTTTCCCTCTACCCTATGAAAAGTGAAAATATACTACTTGTTTTAGAAAGTAAATGAAGATTGGAATTAGGAGGCCTTTGTTACATCAAAATTAAGGCTGATTTTTTTCAAAAATGTTAAAATTTCCTTCCCTAAAAAACAATAAATACAATATTTATAAAGTATAGAGTAGATGTGTAGGTGTAATGTAAGTATGTAAACAATTCTAAATATGGGCTTAGTGAAAGAATAATAGTAATAATAATAGTAAAAGTCAAAAGTATGGGGATGAGTGCAAAATTCTAAATGTTGGCTCAATTAATAATAAGAATAATAAAATTCAATTTGTTATATTTGGATTTTGTTATTAACTTGTGAATAGGTTTTGTTACAATGCCATGAGCCAATACCATGGCTTATCAATACCTAAAGCCCAAAAACCATAACTTATTTCACAACCAAAATATTTTATAACAATATGACAAGATTCTTAACCATGGATATTCACCCCCCACTTTACAATGGATATTATTAACTTGTAAAAAAGTGGTTTTGTTATAATACCATGGGCCAATACTATGGCTTATCAATACCACATGCTCTAAAAACATAACCTATTTCACAATCAAAATATTTTATAACAATATGAAAATATCCTTAACCATGGATATTCATTCTCACTTTACCATGGATATTATTAACTTGGAAATAGACTTTGTTACAATACCATGGCTTATCAATATCACATGCCCGAAAAACATAACTTATTTCAAAATAAAAATATTTTATAAGAATATGATAGGATTCTTAATCATGGATATTCACCCCCAATTTGTCATTGATATTATGAACTTGTGAATAGGCTTTGTTACAATAGCATGGGCTAATACCATGGCTTATCAATACCACATGCCAAAAAATCATATCTTATTTCACAATCTAAATATTTTATAACAATATGACATGATTCTTAACCATCGATATTCAACCCCACTTTATCATGGATATTATTAACTTATAAATAGGCTTTGTTACAATACCATGAGCCAATATCATGCATTATCAATACCATATGCCCAAAAACCATAACTTATTTCACAAGAAAAATATTTTAATTTAATTTAATTTTATAACATTTTTTATTTGAAACTAATAGGAAAAGGGTTGTAATTAGTTTTGAGATATATATAAACCCATATAAATTAACAACTACTAAAATTATTCCCATATAAATTAAAATAAGGTTTTAATAAAATTAAAAATAAAAATACTTTTGTATTTAAAGATGTGAAATTTATATAATACAAATATTAGTAAGAACCAACATAGATCTATATTAACTAAGGATCCAAGTGATGATAGCAAGAAAAGTGAAGGGAAGAGAGGGGGAGGGAGATAGTGACAAAGATGGAGAGTGGGGAGAGAGAGAGAGAAAGACAGAGAGTGAGAAAGTGATGGGGGAGATTGAGAGAAGGAGGTAGGAAGAGAGAGAGGGGAGTGAGAGAAGAAGAGAGTGGGGGAGAGATATATGGAGTTGGAGGGGGGGAGAGAGATATGGAGTTGGAGGGGGAGAGAGAGGGAGGAAAGAACTAAGGCATAGGGAGATAGAGGTGGAAAGAGAGGGAGGAAAGAACTAAGGCATAGGGAGATAGCAGTGGAGAGAGAGAGGGAGTAACAAGGGATAGATGGATAGAGAGAGAGGGAGAGAAGAGTGGAGGGGAGAGAGAGAGTAGGTGGGGATAAAGTTAGGTAGAGAAGGGAAAGAGAGAGAGAGAGAGAGGGAGGTACAAAGATGGAGGGGGGAGAGAAAGAGAGAGAGTGATGGGGGGGGGGGATAGAGGGAGGTGAGAGAGAAAGGGAGAGAGAGGACTAAGAGAGAGGAGAGAGAGATGAAGTTAGAAGGGGAGAGAGAGGGAAGGAATAAGAAAGACATAGAGGGGAAAAGGTAGAGAGAGAGAGGGAGTGACAAGGGAGCGATGGAGAGAGGAGAGATAGAGGGAAGAGAGAGAGGTGGAGATGAAGAGGGAGGGAGAGAGAGATAGATATGGAGAGAGAGTGTGTATGTTTGGGGGCTGAGATAGAGAGAGGGAATAAGAAAGAGACACAGATATAAATATATATATTATATAGTATTATATAACCAACCTAGATCCATATTAACCTAGATCTATTAAGTGCCAAAAAAGAGGTTTTCACATCGAGAGATTGGATCCCTCTCAGCGCTTGATAGATCCGAGTTAAGATGGATCTAAGTTGGCTTAATAAGTTTGTAGTTGTATTTGATAAACTAACACTTTTTTTTATGGTTGTGTTTGAAAACAATTTTTCCATATTTGGTGTATTTATCATAATAATAATAATCTAATTTTAATTTAATTTTAAGCTTACCTTTTTTAAGCAATGATTTTGTTGTTAGTTTATAGAGATAGACATGTTATACTTTTGGAATTTGAAAATGAAACACGTGCTCTTAACTTGGTTGTATTGAAAACATTTAAGTGTAAGAAAGAAACATGCCCTCTTAACTTGGTTGTATTAAAAACATAAGTGTTCTTGTATACTAGGTGGGTGCAAACAAGAGAGAGTATATGGTAAGTGGATTAAATAGTTAAAAACAAATGTTAGTTAAGGATAAAGTTACAAAAATCTAACAAATAGGCTAGGGTCAGGATATGACTGTTTTGGGACATCTAAAGTTGAAGGTACATTTTATGGAGGTGTAGTCTAAGCCCTTGGGTGTAGGGCACATATTATGGGTATCTTAGACTTTTGGTGTGTGTTAGTGGTGTCAACTAGTGGTGGAGTGTCCAACCAATGAGTAGGAAAAGTTTTTCACTTACAAGGTTGGCATCAATCAATTATTCTCCCTCTCTACCCAACTATAAGATGAGGAGTGTGCATAATGGACTTATTATTGTAACAAATTGCAAATATTTGATTATCTTTAAGTTCAAGGGCTTGAAGTGGCTGCCTCAACCTACAAATCGCTAAAGGAACTATGTGTTTTTCAATTAAACCCTTGTGGTCAAAGAGATGCAAAAGAGGAAGGCCTTATGGCTATTTTTAAGGGTTTGTAACGACCCTCATCTTGTGGTAAATATGTAGATATGATGCTAATGGTCCTAATATTAGTACATTCACGTATATAATGTAAATATTTTCCTATCACCTTGCATTGTGTAAATATGATAAATATTTTGTGGTTACCCTGATGTACATGTTGAAGTTCCACTTGCATGATTATGGGAAACACTTCTCAGTTATCCTTGTGTACATGGGGAAGATCATAATTACTCTGTGTGATAAAAACACCTAGTAATATTTTCACACTAAACACTATACAATAAACTTAACCCTAATATCTTAGTGAATGACAAGTAACTAGCTAGATTCAAGCAGGGTTTTTGGATTGACTGTTAGTGAAACTCATTGCAGTTAGGTGTGCCAATGTGTGGTGCGCGTTAGTGAGTGCTAGGGAAACACAAGGGAGCACTAGGTCAAAATGCATGGAAATGAATGAATAAGAGTGTGTGATGTTGGCATTATGAGACAAGTGTTGTCCTTGATGGCAAATCACACTGATGAAAAATCATAGTGCAGAAGGATAGCAGCAAGGAATTGATGATCAGTCTACAAGTATGAAGAAAAATATATACACGCTGGTTCACTATATACCAAGTCGCGTATACAAGCAGGTTCACTATATACCAAGTCGCGTATACTCATGTTCGCTATATAACAAGTCACGTGTACACGCAGGTTGGCTTCATTAAAAGCGCGTGTATGTGGAAAACTCATTTTGGTCCGTGGCGGTTATTCCTTGAAAATTGTGCCTATGGTTTTGGACCTTGGTGTCTTGACGGACGTGTTGATCCCTAGTTTTGAAGCTGTTGGTATTGGATTTCTATGGTTTTGGCTCTTGGTATTGAACAAGGCCTAAGGCTATATAAGGAGAAGGAAATCATTAGGCAAGGGTATCTGAAAAGGCTTGAATATCTGATGAAGTATTAGATCCAGTATGCAGGTTATTGGTTGATGATGTATTGCTTGATCTGAGCTAAGGAGAGATCTCATCGGTTGATGGAGAACAAGATCTAACGAGAGATCGGGATCAAATGGTTTGAAATGAACTATCTTTATATGGTTGGTTATGCGTATTTCAAGATCTACATACTGACGCAATGTTATGTTCTGGGTATAACTGATATCTGGTACAGCTGCAAGTTATGAAAAGTTATTTTTAGATCTGTACGCAGGTTGTCTTCGGTAAAACCGCGTGTATACGCGGGTTGCCTTCATTGAAGTAGCGTATATCTTTAGGAGCTTGATTTTTGGGTTGCAGCTGGGTCTGACTGTTATTGCAGAGTTCTGTAGTCTGCTCTGTGTTTTAGTGACTGGGTTTGACAGGGTTTCAGTGGTTCAGTGATTCAGAGATTGTTGATGCGAGTATTGGTTGATTTGTAATCTGCTATGAAAGTTGAATGGATTGTGGTCTTCAGATTGTAATGTTGTGCTTCAGGAATATCCAGTCTGAAAATGTATGAAAAGTGGTACCTGAAGGAAAGAAGATTGTAGGCCTGCACCTACGAACTAGTATCTTAGCTAGTACAAGAGCAAAGGGGGTTGGAGCTCCCTTCCAAGGAAGTTTGGAGAACGAGAGAAGGTTGAAGCCTTCTGCAGGTTGTAGCCTGCGTACTGGTATAAGGCTGCACCAGTACAAAAGATTGTAAACTGAAGTTCTTATTAAAGAAATATAGAGACGACTTGCAGCAGGTGGTTTTCACCCACATTGGGTTTCCACCTTATATCATGGTGTTCATGTGTGTGGCTTTTGTGTGATGATCTATTCTGTTATACTGCATCTGTTTACTCTTAATATGGTGAATAATGTCCTAATGCATTTAACTGAAGATAAACTAACTGGATTATAAGATTTATGGTTATACGCTGGTTTCTTTAGACACAGTAGCGTGTACACGCTGGACCACTTAACTGAAGTAGCGTATATGTTTCTGAGCATTGAAAAAGTTTTATTGATCTGATAATACTGATTCACCCCCCCCTCTCAGTATTATTTCCAGCAATTGGTATCAGAGCAGGTCCTTCAGAGAAGCTTGATCGCTTGAAGGTAGATCGTTCATCATGAGCAACTACGAGAGAGAAGCATCAATCAGGCCACCGGTTTTTGATGGGACAAACTTCAATTATTGCAAGGTAAGAGTTACTGCCTATCTTCAATCTCTTGGTACAGAAGTTTGGGACATCGTAGAGACAGGCAACACTTTTCCTTTCAGCTACTCCTACAGATGCAGCCGAGAAAAAGAAATATGAAACAAATGTGAAAGCAGTCAATACTCTATTAGGGTGTATATCTCAATCAGAATTCATGAAGGTAATGCACTATAAATCTGCAAAAGAAATATGGGAAAAAATTGTCACGAGCTATGAAGGAGACGAACAGGTAAAGCGTGCTAAACTTCAAACTCTCAGGATTAAGTATGAGACTCTCAGAATGTATAATGATGAAAGTGTGGCTAACTATTTCCTTAGGGTAGATGAGATTGTTAATTGCATGAAAAACTTGGGTGAAGAAATAAAAGAGGCTATTGTGGTTGAAAAGGTTCTAAGATCTTTGTCCCCCAAGTTTGAATCTAAAGTGTCTGCCATAGAAGAAAAGGAAAATCTGCAAATTCTCACTATGTCTCAGCTTCACGGAATTCTAACCGCTTATGAAATGAGAAAGGGAGGTCCATCAGACAGAAGAGAAGCTGCCTTCAAGGCTTCAGGCAAAGAAGATTATTATGAAGCAAGTCACGTGCCAGAAGATGAAGAAGAGGAATCAAATTTTGTCAGAAATTTTCAAAGGGGTTCTGGAAGGTTCAGAGGTAAGTTACCTTTTAAATGCTTTGCTTGTGGAAGAGTAGGTCATTATGCTGCCAGATGTCCTCACAAAGATAAGAATGACAAGGGAAAGGAACCTGTTAAATGGAACAAGAAACAAAATGAAAAGAAGAAAAGCTATTACACTCATGAAGATAGTGATGGTCTTTCAAATAGTGATGAAGATGAACAAGGTAATAGATATAAACTTTTAATGGCTTTTGAAGATGATGACTATATGGATGCTATAGATGTAGAAGGTTTTTGTGAAGAAATGAAAGATCTCAAAGTTTGCTTAGAAGAGAAGAGTGCTATTATTGATTCTCTACAATGTCAACTAGCTGAAAAGGAAAAACATCTTGAAAAATTGGAATGTGAGATTGTTTGTCTTAGAAAAGAGATTGAGAAAACAAAAGCGATTAATCTTAAATTTGTTAAAGGATCTGAAACCTTGGATGAGATTATCAATGTGCAACGATCTCCTCTGATCAAGACAGGTCTTGGATATAATGGAGAAACATCTCAAGCATCTACCTCTAAAAGCTATCTTGATGCAGCAAGGAGAAGCGAGCAAAGGCCAAATAAAAGTCATCAGGTGAATCAGGGACAGTTTACCTCAAGAACAAATAAAGACCATCAAGAAATTCGGGGATAAACTCCCTTAAGGACAAACAAAAGCTACAATCAGCCTCAGGTAAAATCTTCCCAATTTGCTCCAAGAATGAATGTGAATAGAAGCTACAATCGGTTGGATGATAGATCTGATTATCGCAGAAGTTTCTTTAATGGCCAATGCTTTTCTTGCCATAACTTCGGTCACAAAGCAGCTCAATGTGTTGCCTACAAGACAATCATGACTAGAGAAGCTCAAAAGCAAGGAAGAATGACTGGAACCATGAAAAGGACTTATAACAACTTTTCAGTTCTTGAAAATGAAGTTGAATGCTCTATTTGTAATAACTTTGGTCAGGAAGACTCTGAATGCAGAAGCAGGTTCCAGAAGACAACTCAGAAGGAACAAACCTCAAATGTCAGAACATGGAGAATAAAGGAACCGCAACCAGAAAGATGTGGGATAGCCTTTTATGCAGAAGGTCAAGAAAGTCTATGGTACATTGACAGTGGATGTTCGAAGCATATGACAGGGGACAAAGAAAAGCTTGAGTCATATACCGCATTAGAAAAGGGGAAGAAAGTTTCTTTTGGAAACGATATCTCTGCAGCCATAAAAGGAAACGGTGTTGCTCCATTGAAAGAGAAGGTCAAAGCTGGAAATGTTTTGTATGTTGATGGATTGAAGCATAATCTTCCGAGTGTCAGTCAGATGTGCGATCAAGGAACAGAGGTAATATTTAGATCAAATGGATGTTGTGTTCGTGACCTTGATACAGGTAAAATAGTGATCAAAGGAAGAAGGACTCCAAATAATCTATACATATTTGAAGAAGGACCACAACAATGCTATTTGAGCAAGGATGATGAACACTGGCTATGGCATCGGAGGTTGGGGCATCTAAGCTTTTCACAAATAAGGAAAGCATGCAAATATCAGGCAGTTCGTGGTCTTCTAGATATCAAAATTCCAGACAACACTATATGCAAATCTTGTCAGTTTGGAAAGCAAACCAGAACTAACTTTCCAGAGAAGGAAGGATCAGCCAGCATACCTCTTGAGCTAGTCCATAAAGATGTATGTGGTCCATTTAGGAAAAGGACACCTCGAGGAGAAGAATATTTGATATTATTCATTGACGATTTCTCCAGGTTTGTCTGGTTAGGGCTTATGAAGCACAAAGATGAAGCATTCGAAAAATTCAAATCCTTCAAAGCTTTGGTTGAAAATGAATCAGGACACAAAATTAAGTGCCTCAGATCTGACAGAGGTGGGGAGTTTACCTCAAACGAATTTTTCGATTTCTGTGAAGAACATGGGATAAGAAGAGAATTCTCTACAGCTAGAACTCCTCAGCAAAATGGGGTTGTGGAAAGAATGAACAGAACAATCCAACAAATGGCTCGTGCTATGCTTGATGAATCAGGTACTCCTACAACTTTCTGGGGTGAGGCTGCACATGCTGCGGTTATTATTCTTAACAAAACAAATGTCCGAGTAAACAGCACTCAAACACCTCATGAGCTCTGGAGTGGTGAGACTCCTTCGATGAAGCATTTCAAAATCTTTGGGAGCAAATGTTATATTAAGAATACTGATGAGCAGCTTGGAAAACTTGAACCAAGAGCAGATGAAGGCATTCTTCTTGGTTATTCTCCACATAGCAAAGCATACAAGTGCTACAACAAAAGACTTGGCAGAATTGTTGACAGCATTGATGTAGTGGTCGATGAGAAGGGGTATATTCCTAGGCAAGTTCATCATGAAGACATTGAAGAAGATGAAGGCTACCCTCAAAGGCAGAATGATGAAGAAGAAGAACCTCAAGAAGAAGAAGAACCTCAAGAAGAACCAGAGGAGCAAACAAGAATAGAAGAGAAGACTCCATCCAGATATGTTCAAAAGAATCATCCAGAATCTCAGATTGTGGGATAGAAAGAAGCAGGAATACAAACAAGAAGAAGAATTGCAGAAGCTTCAAGCTATTTGGCATTACTCTCTTCCACTGAACCACAAAATGTGAAAGAGGCATGCAAAGATGAATGTTGGGTCAAAGCAATGGATGAAGAACTTGAGCAGATCGAAAAGAACAATACTTGGGAACTGGTTCCTAGACCAAAAGATAAAAATGTCATAGGGACTAAATGGGTCTTCAAAAATAAATTGAATGAAAATGGAGAAGTAATTAGAAACAAGGCCAGACTTGTTTGTAAAGGGTATGCGCAGCAAGAAGGAATAGATTTTGAAGAGACCTTTGCTCCTGTTGCAAGACTTGAGGCCATCCGAATGTTCCTTGCTCTCTCAAGCTTTCAAAACTTCAAAGTATTCCAAATGGACGTGAAATCAGCCTTTCTGAATGGAGACTTAGAAGAAGAAGTATATATTGAGCAGCCAGATGGTTTCATTCTTGGGAATGATCCAAACCTTGTATGCAGATTGAAAAAGGCTCTCTATGGTCTCAAACAAGCTCCAAGGGCTTGGTACTATCATTTGGACAAATATCTTCACAAACAAGGCTTTTCAAAAGGATCAACAGATAGCAATCTCTATATGAAAGTTGAAAATAACAAATTGCTAATACTTGTTGTATATGTAGATGATATTATCTTTGGTAGCAATGAAGAGGCTATGAGTCAGAACTTTGCCTTGGTTATGCAGAAAGAATTTGAAATGTCATTACTTGGAGAACTGACATACTTTCTTGGATTGCAAATCCAACAAAATGAAGGAGGTATTTTCTTGTCTCAAACCAAGTACCTCAAGTAGATCTTGAAGAAGTATGGCATGGAAGATTCAAAGCTAGTTTGTACCCCCATGGTTACAGGATGCAGCCTCAGTGCAAATGACGAATCAGCAGCAGTTCACCAACCCACTTATAGATCCATGATTGGGAGTTTGCTTTATTTGACAGGTACCCGACCGGATATTATGCATGCAGTAGGAATTGTTGGAAGATTTCAAGCCAACCCAAAGGAAACTCATCTTCAGGCAGTCAAAAGAATCTTCAAGTATCTTCAAGGGACCCAAAACTATGGCTTATGGTATCCTAGAGATACAGATCTCACTCTTCATGCTTACACAGATGCAGATTGGTCCGGAAGTGTGGATGATAGGAAAAGCACAAGTGGTGGTGCTTTCTTCATGGGTTCCAGATTAGTATCTTGGTTCAGCAAGAAACAGAGTTCGATTGCCTTATCTACAGCTGAAGCAGAATATGTGGCTGCGGCATCTTGTTGCACACAACTTCTTTGGATGATGCAGACCTTGCAGGATTTTCAAATCACTTGCACTCCACCAGTCTCTATCTTATGTGATAATACAAGTGCAATCAGCATTTCAAAGAATCTAATCATGCACTCAAAGACCAAGCACATACCAATCAAGTACCATTTTCTTCGGGAACAAGTGCTTGAGCAGAAGGTCAAGCTGGAGTATGTTCCTTCTAAGGAACAAGTTGCTGATATTCTCACAAAACCACTGCCCAGGGAAACTTTTGAATATCTCAGACAAAAGCTGGGAGTAGTTGATGCTTCATCCTGCTGTTGAAGCTTGTCTGTTCTACAGAAAAGTTGGTATACGCAAGTTACGTAAGGGATATCCGCGTATATACGCCGATTTATGCTGGGAAAGTCGCGTGTATGGTGTACGCGTGTTGCAGAAAGCATATCCGCGTGCATACGCTGTTTTATGCAGGTGAAGTCGCGTATATGGAGTTCTGAACAGCAAGGGAAGACTCCGATTGGAGAAGGTCTGAGATGGGTATGCCAGAATTCTTCAGGCACAGTTTCAGGGGGTGCAGCAGGCACAGGTTCAGGGGGAGCATCTTAAAGTCTCATAAAGCATTGTTGGCATTTAGATGTTTTTGGTTCTAGTACACAACTGTTGTTGGTTTCAGAAGAAGGAGCTCAGAAGGAAATCTTGGTTGCTGATCTAAAAGATGTGTATCAGATGCTGCTTGTGACTTTCATAAGTCTTGGCCTAGATTTGTTGTCTCTATGTCATGTATCTCTTCTGTGATATCTCTTTTATGGTGTCAAGGTCATGTAACGGCCTATGTTGGTTTCCCCACTATGCCTGGGATGAATGATGTAATATAATTGGTTGGTTCTAATGTATCCCCTCTTGGTTGGGAGTATGGATGTATGTATTGAGTCTTTTGGTGATAGGAACGTCCCTTATGGTGTATAAGTCTTGGTTCTTTTGAAGAACATCTTTTGCAGATCTTGGCTACAATCAGAGGGAGCATGTTTCAGCACAGCCAAGCAAAGATATCAGAATGTACTCAGGGGGAGCACAGCCTTTTGCCCTTGATGACAAAGGGGGAGAGTGATTTGATTTGGTGTTGTTGCCATCAAGTCCAAAGGGGGAGATTGTTGGCATTATGAGACAAGTGTTGTCCTTGATGGCAAATCACACTGATGACAAATCATAGTGCAGAAGGATAGCAGCAAGGAATTGATGATCAGTCTACAAGTATGAAGAAAAATATATACACGCTGGTTCACTATATACCAATTCGCGTATGCAAGCAGGTTCACTATATACCAAGTCGCGTATATGCATGTTCACTATATACCAAGTCGCGTGTACACGTAGGTTGGCTTCATTAAAAGTGCGTGTATGTGGAAAACTCATTTTGGTCCGTGGCGGTTATTCCTTGAAAATTGTGCCTATGGTTTTGGACCTTGGTGTCTCGACGGACGTGTTGATCCCTAGTTTTGAAGCTGTTGGTATTGGATTTCTATGGTTTTGGCTCTTGGTATTGAACAAGGCCTAAGGCTATATAAGGAGAAGGAAATCATTAGGCAAGGGTATCTGAAAAGGCTTGAATATCTGATGAAGTATTAGATCCAGTATGCAGGTTATTGGTTGATGATGTATTGCTTGATCTGAGCTAAGGAGAGATCTCATCGGTTGATGGAGAACAAGATCTAAGGAGAGATCGGGATCAAATGGTTTGAAATGAACTATCTCTATATGGTTGGTTATGCGTATTTCTAGATCTGCATACTGACGCAATGTTATGTTCTGGGTATAACTGATATCTGGTACAGCTGCAAGTTATGAAAAGTTATTTTTAGATCTGTACGCAGGTTGTCTTCGGTAAAACCGCGTGTATACGTGGGTTGCCTTCATTGAAGTAGCGTATATCTTTTGGAGCTTGATTTTTGGGTTGCAACTGGGTCTGACTGTTATTGCAGAGTTCTGTAGTCTGCTCTGTGTTTTGGTGACTGGGTTTGACAGGGTTTTAGTGGTTCAGTGATTCAGAGATTGTTGATGCGAGTATTGGTTGATTTGTAATCTGCTATGAAAGTTGAATGGATTGTGGTCTTCAGATTGTAATGTTGTGCTTCAGGAATATCCAGTCTGAAAATGTATGAAAAGTGGTACCTGAAGGAAAGAAGATTGTAGGCCTGCACCTACGAACTAGTATCTTAGCTAGTACAAGAGCAAAGGGGGTTGGAGCTCCCTTCCAAGGAAGTTTGGAGAACGAGAGAAGGTTGAAGCCTTCTGCAGGTTGTAGCCTGCGTACTGGTATAAGGCTGCACCAGTACAAAAGATTGTAAACTGAAGTTCTTATTAAAGAAATATAGAGACGACTTGCAGCAGGTGGTTTTCACCCACATTGGGTTTCCACCTTATATCATGGTGTTCATGTGTGTGGCTTTTGTGTGATGATTTGTTCTGTTATACTGCATCTGTTTACTCTTAATATGGTGAATAATGTCCTAATGCATTTAACTGAAGATAAACTAACTGGATTATAAGATTTATGGTTATACGCTGGTTTCTTTAGACACAGTAGCGTGTACACGCTGGTTCACTTAACTGAAGTAGCGTATATGTTTCTGAGCATTGAAAAAGTTTTATTGATCTGATAATACTGATTCACCCCCCCCTCTCAGTATTATTTCCAACAATTGGTATCAGAGCAGGTCCTTCAGAGAAGCTTGATCGCTTGAAGGTAGATCGTTCATCATGAGCAACTACGAGAGAGAAGCATCAATCAGGCCACCGGTTTTTGATGGGACAAACTTCAATTATTGGAAGGTAAGAGTTACTGCCTATCTTCAATCTCTTGGTACAGAAGTTTGGGACATCGTAGAGACAGGCTACAATTTTCCTTCAGCTACTCCTACAGATGCACCCGAGAAAAAGAAATATGAAACAAATGCGAAAGCAGTCAATACTCTATTAGGGTGTATATCTCAATCAGAATTCATGAAGGTAATGCACTATAAATCTGCAAAAGAAATATGGGACAAAATTGTCACGAGCTATGAAGGAGACGAACAGGTAAAGCGTGCTAAACTTCAAACTCTCAGGATTAAGTATGAGACTCTCAGAATGTATAATGATGAAAGTGTGGCTAACTATTTCCTTAGGGTAGATGAGATTGTTAATTGCATGAAAAACTTGGGTGAAGAAATAAAAGAGGCTATTGTGGTTGAAAAGGTTCTAAGATCTTTGTCCCCCAAGTTTGAATCTAAAGTGTCTGCCATAGAAGAAAAGGAAAATCTGCAAATTCTCACTATGTCTCAGCTTCACGGAATTCTAACCGCTTATGAAATGAGAAAGGGAGGTCCATCAGACAGAAGAGAAGCTGCCTTCAAGGCTTCAGGCAAAGAAGATTATTATGAAGCAAGTCACGTGCCAGAAGATGAAGAAGAGGAATCAAATTTTGTCAGAAATCTTGAAAGGGGTTCTGGAAGGTTCAGAGGTAAGTTACCTTTTAAATGCTTTGCTTGTGGAAGAGTAGGTCATTATGCTGCCAGATGTCCTCACAAAGATAAGAATGACAAGGGAAAGGAACCTGTTAAATGGAACAAGAAACAAAATGAAAATAAGAAAAGCTATTACACTCATGAAGATAGTGATGGTCTTTCAAATAGTGATGAAGATGAACAAGGTAATAGATATAAACTTTTAATGGCTTTTGAAGATGATGACTATATGGATGCTATAGATGTAGAAGGTTTTTGTGAAGAAATGAAAGATCTCAAAGTTTGCTTAGAAGAGAAGAGTGCTATTATTGATTCTCTACAATGTCAACTAGCTGAAAAGGAAAAACATCTTGAAAAATTGGAATGTGAGATTGTTTGTCTTAGAAAAGAGATTGAGAAAACAAAAGCGATTAATCTTAAATTTGTTAAAGGATCTGAAACCTTGGATGAGATTATCAATGTGCAGCGATCTCCTCTGATCAAGACAGGTCTTGGATATAATGGAGAAACATCTCAAGCATCTACCTCTAAAAGCTATCTTGATGCAGCAAGGAGAAGCGAGCAAAGGCCAAATAAAAGTCATCAGGTGAATCAGGGACAGTTTACCTCAAGAACAAATAAAGACCATCAAGAAATTCGGGGACAAACTGCCTTAAGGACAAACAAAAGCTACAATCAGCCTCAGGTAAAATCTTCCCAATTTGCTCCAAGAATGAATGTGAATAGAAGCTACAATCGGTTGGATGATAGATCTGATTATCGCAGAAGTTTCTTTAATGGCCAATGTTTTTCTTGCCATAACTTCGGTCACAAAGCAGCTCAATGTGTTGCCTACAAGAAAATCATGACTAGAGAAGCTCAAAAGCAAGGGAGAATGACTGGAACCATGAAAAGGACTTATAACAACTTTTCAGTTCTTGAAAATGAAGTTGAATGCTCTATTTGTAATAACTTTGGTCATGAAGACTCTGAATGCAGAAGCAGGTTCTAGAAGACAACTCAGAAGGAACAAACCTCAAATGTCAGAACATGGAGAATAAAGGAACCGCAACCAGAAAGATGTGGGATAGCCTTTTATGCAGAAGGTCAAGAAAGTCTATGGTACATTGACAGCGGATGTTCGAAGCATATGACAGGGGACAAAGAAAAGCTTGAGTCATATACCGCATTAGAAAAGGGGAAGAAAGTTTCTTTTGGAAACGATATCTCTGCAGCCATAAAAGGAAAAGGTGTTGCTCCATTGAAAGAGAAGGTCAAAGCTGGAAATGTTTTGTATGTTGATGGATTGAAGCATAATCTTCTGAGTGTCAGTCAGATGTGCGATCAAGGAACAGAGGTAATATTTAGATCAAATGGATGTTGTGTTCGTGACCTTGATACAGGTAAAACAGTGATCAAAGGAAGAAGGACTCCAAATAATCTATACATATTTGAAGAAGGACCACAACAATGCTATTTGAGCAAGGATGATGAACACTGGCTATGGCATCGGAGGTTGGGGCATCTAAGCTTTTCACAAATAAGGAAAGCATGCAAATATCAGGCAGTTCGTGGTCTTCCAGATATCAAAATTCCAGACAACACTATATGCAAATCTTGTCAGTTTGGAAAGCAAACCAGAACTAACTTTCCAGAGAAGGAAGGATCAGCCAGCATACCTCTTGAGCTAGTCCATACAGATGTATGTGGTCCATTTAGGAAAAGGACACCTTGAGGAGAAGAATATTTGATATTATTCATTGACGATTTCTCCAGGTTTGTCTGGTTAGGGCTTATGAAGCACAAAGATGAAGCATTCGAAAAATTCAAATCCTTCAAAGCTTTGGTTGAAAATGAATCAGGACACAAAATTAAGTGCCTCAGATCTGACAGAGGTGGGGAGTTTACCTCAAACGAATTTTTCGATTTCTGTGAAGAACATGGGATAAGAAGAGAATTCTCTACAGCTAGAACTCCTCAGCAAAATGGGGTTGTGGAAAGAATGAACAGAACAATCCAACAAATGGCTCGTGCTATGCTTGATGAATCAGGTACTCCCGCAACTTTTTGGGGTGAGGCTGCACATGCTGCGGTTATTATTCTTAACAAAACAAATGTCCGAGTAAACAACACTCAAACACCTCATGAGCTCTGGAGTGGTGAGACTCCTTCGGTGAAGCATTTCAAAATCTTTGGGAGCAAATGTTATATTAAGAATACTGATGAGCAACTTGGAAAACTTGAACCAAGAGCAGATGAAGGCATTCTTCTTGGTTATTCTCCACATAGCAAAGCATACAAGTGCTACAACAAAAGACTTGGCAGAATTGTTGACAGCATTGATGTAGTGGTCGATGAGAAGGGATATATTCCTAGGCAAGTTCATCATGAAGACATTGAAGAAGATGAAGGCTACCCTCAAAGGCAGAATGATGAAGAAGAAGAACCTCAAGAAGAACCAGAGGAGCAAACAAGAATAGAAGAGAAGACTCCATCCAGATATGTTCAAAAGAATCATCCAGAATCTCAGATTGTGGGACAGAAAGAAGCAGGAATACAAACAAGAAGAAGAATTGCAGAAGCTTCAAGCTATTTGGCATTACTCTCTTCCACTGAACCACAAAATGTGAAAGAGGCATGCAAAGATGAATGTTGGGTCAAAGCAATGGATGAAGAACTTGAGCAGATCGAAAAGAACAATACTTGGGAACTGGTTCCTAGACCAAAAGATAAAAATGTCATAGGGACTAAATGGGTCTTCAAAAATAAATTGAATGAAAATGGAGAAGTAATTAGAAACAAGGCCAGACTTGTTTGTAAAGGGTATGCGCAGCAAGAAGGAATAGATTTTGAAGAGACCTTTGCTCCTGTTGCAAGACTTGAGGCCATCTGAATGTTCCTTGCTCTCTCAAGCTTTCAAAACTTCAAGGTATTCCAAATGGACGTGAAATCAGCCTTTCTGAATGGAGACTTAGAAGAAGAAGTATATATTGAGCAGCCAGATGGTTTCATTCTTGGGAATGATCCAAACCTTGTATGCAGATTGAAAAAGGCTCTCTATGGTCTCAAACAAGCTCCAAGGGCTTGGTACTATCGTTTGGACAAATATCTTCACAAACAAGGCTTTTCAAAAGGATCAGCAGATAGCAATCTCTATATGAAAGTTGAAAATAACAAATTGCTAATACTTGTTGTGTATGTAGATGATATTATCTTTGGTAGCAATGAAGAGGCTATGAGTCAGAACTTTGCCTTGGTTATGCAGAAAGAATTTGAAATGTCATTACTTGGAGAATTGACATACTTTCTTGGATTGCAAATCCAACAAAATGAAGAAGGTATTTTCTTGTCTCAAACCAAGTACCTCAAGCAGATCTTGAAGAAGTATGGCATGGAAGATTCAAAGCCAGTTTGTACCCCCATGGTTACAGGATGCAGCCTCAGTGCAAATGACGATTCAGCAGCAGTTCACCAACCCACTTATAGATCCATGATTGGGAGTTTTCTTTATTTGACAGGTACCTGACCAGATATTATGCATGCAGTAGGAATTGTTGGAAGATTTCAAGCCAACCCAAAGGAAACTCATCTTCAGGCAGTCAAAAGAATCTTCAAGTATCTTCAAGGGACCCAAAACTATGGCTTATGGTATCCTAGAGATACAGATCTCACTCTTCATGCTTACACAGATGCAGATTGGGCCGGAAGTGTGGATGATAGGAAAAGCACAAGTGGTGGTGCTTTCTTCATGGGTTCCAGATTAGTATCTTGGTTCAGCAAGAAACAGAGTTCGATTGCCTTATCTACAGCTGAAGCAGAATATGTGGCTGCGGCATCTTGTTGCACACAACTTCTTTGGATGATGCAGACCTTGCAGGATTTTCAAATCACTTGCACTCCACCAGTCTCTATCTTATGTGATAATACAAGTGCAATCAGCATTTCAAAGAATCCAGTCATGCACTCAAAGACCACCGCACATACCAATCAAGTACCATTTTCTTCGGGAACAAGTGCTTGAGCAGAAGGTCAAGCTGGAGTATGTTCCCTCTAAGGAACAAGTTGCTGATATTCTCACAAAACCACTGCCCAGGGAAACTTTTGAATATCTCAGACAAAAGCTGGGAGTAGTTGATGCTTCATCCTGCTGTTGAAGCTTGTCTGTTCTACAGAAAAGTTGGTATACGCAAGTTACGTAAGGGATATCCGCGTATATACGCCGATTTATGCTGGGAAAGTCGCGTGTATGGTGTACGCGTGTTGCAGAAAGCATATCCGCGTGCATACGTTGTTTTATGCAGGAGAAGTCGCGTATATGGAGTTCTGAACAGCAAGGGCAGACTCCGGTTGGAGAAGGTCTGAGATGGGTATGCCAGAATTCTTCAGGCACAGTTTCAGGGGGTGCAGCAGGCACAGGTTCAGGGGGAGCAGCTTAAAGTCTCATAAAGCATTGTTGGCATTTAGATGTTTTTGGTTCTAGTACACAACTGTTGTTGGTTTCAGGAGAAGGAGCTCAGAAGGAAATCTTGGTTGCTGATCTAAAAGATGTGTATCAGATGCTGCTTGTGACTTTCATAAGTCTTGGTCTAGATTTGTTGTCTCTATGTCATGTATCTCTTCTGTGATATCTCTTTTATGGTGTCAAGGTCATGTAACGGCCTATGTTGGTTTCCCCACTATGCCTGGGATGAATGATGTAATATAATTGGTTGGTTCTAATGTATCCCCTCTTGGTTGGGAGTATGGATGTATGTATTGAGTCTTTTGGTGATAGGAACGTCCCTTATGGTGTATAAGTCTTGGTTCTTTTGAAGAACATCTTTTGCAGATATTTCCTACAGTCAGAGGGAGCATGTTTCAGCACAGCCAAGCAAAGATATCAGCATGTACTCAGGGGGAGCACAGCCCTTTGCCCTTGATGACAAAGGGGGAGAGTGATTTGATTTGGTGTTGTTGCCATCAAGTCCAAAGGGGGAGATTGTTGGCATTATGAGACAAGTGTTGTCCTTGATGGCAAATCATAGTGCAGAAGGATAGCAGCAAGGAATTGATGATCAGTCTACAAGTATGAAGAAAAATATATACACGCTGGTTCACTATATACCAAGTCGCGTATACAAGCAGGTTCACTATATACCAAGTCGCGTATACGCATGTTCGCTATGTCGCGTGTACACGCAGGTTGGCTTCATTAAAAGCGCGTGTATGTGGAAAACTCATTTTGGTCCGTGGCGGTTATTCCTTGAAAATTGTGCCTATGGTTTTGGACCTTGGTGTCTCGACGGACGTGTTGATCCCTAGTTTTGAAGCTGTTGGTATTGGATTTCTATGGTTTTGGCTCTTGGTATTGAACAAGGCCTAAGGCTATATAAGGAGAAGGAAATCATTAGGCAAGGGTATCTGAAAAGGCTTGAATATCTGATGAAGTATTAGATCCAGTATGCAGGTTATTGGTTGATGATGTATTGCTTGATCTGAGCTAAGGAGAGATCTCATCGGTTGATGGAGAACAAGATCTAAGGAGAGATCGGGATCAAATGGTTTGAAATGAACTATCTTTATATGGTTGATTATGCGTATTTCTAGATCTGCATACTGACGCAATGTTATGTTCTGGGTATAACTGATATCTGGTACAGCTGCAAGTTATGAAAAGTTATTTTTAGATCTGTACGCAGGTTGTCTTCGGTAAAACCGCGTGTATACGCGGGTTGCCTTCATTGAAGTAGCGTATATCTTTTGGAGCTTGATTTTTGGGTTGCAGCTGGGTCTGACTGTTATTGCAGAGTTCTGTAGTCTGCTCTGTGTTTTGGTGACTGGGTTTGACAGGGTTTCAGTGGTTCAGTGATTCAGAGATTGTTGATGCGAGTATTGGTTGATTTGTAATCTGCTATGAAAGTTGAATGGATTGTGGTCTTCAGATTGTAATGTTGTGCTTCAGGAATATCCAGTCTGAAAATGTATGAAAAGTGGTACCTGAAGGAAAGAAGATTGTAGGCCTGCACCTACGTACTAGTATCTTAGCTAGTACAAGAGCAAAGGGGGTTGGAGCTCCCTTCCAAGGAAGTTTGGAGAACGAGAGAAGGTTGAAGCCTTCTGCAGGTTGTAGCCTGCGTACTGGTATAAGGCTGCACCAGTACAAAAGATTGTAAACTGAAGTTCTTATTAAAGAAATATAGAGACGACTTGCAGCAGGTGGTTTTCACCCACATTGGGTTTCCACCTTATATCATGGTGTTCATGTGTGTGGCTTTTGTGTGATGATCTGTTCTGTTATACTGCATCTGTTTACTCTTAATATGGTGAATAATGTCCTAATGCATTTAACTGAAGATAAACTAACTGGATTATAAGATTTATGGTTATACGCTGGTTTCTTTAGACACAGTAGCGTGTACACGCTGGTCCACTTAACTGAAGTAGCGTATATGTTTCTGAGCATTGAAAAAGTTTTATTGATCTGATAATACTGATTCACCCCCCCCTCTCAGTATTATTTCCAACAATTGGTATCAGAGCAGGTCCTTCAGAGAAGCTTGATCGCTTGAAGGTAGATCGTTCATCATGAGCAACTACGAGAGAGAAGCATCAATCAAGCCACCGGTTTTTGATGGGACAAACTTCAATTATTGGAAGGTAAGAGTTACTGCCTATCTTCAATCTCTTGGTACAGAAGTTTGGGACATCGTAGAGACAGGCTACAATTTTCCTTCAGCTACTCCTACAGATGCAGCCGAGAAAAAGAAATATGAAACAAATGTGAAAGCAGTCAATACTCTATTAGGGTGTATATCTCAATCAGAATTCATGAAGGTAATGCACTATAAATCTGTAAAAGAAATATGGGACAAAATTGTCACGAGCTATGAAGGAGACGAACAGGTAAAGCGTGCTAAACTTCAAACTCTCGGATTAAGTATGAGACTCTCAGAATGTATAATGATGAAAGTGTGGCTAACTATTTCCTTAGGGTAGATGAGATTGTTAATTGCATGAAAAACTTGGGTGAAGAAATAAAAGAGGCTATTGTGGTTGAAAAGGTTCTAAGATCTTTGTCCCCCAAGTTTGAATCTAAAGTGTCTGCCATAGAAGAAAAGGAAAATCTGCAAATTCTCACTATGTCTCAGCTTCACGGAATTCTAACCGCTTATGAAATGAGAAAGGGAGGTCCATCAGACAGAAGAGAAGCTGCCTTCAAGGCTTGAGGCAAAGAAGATTATTATGAAGCAAGTCACGTGCCAGAAGATGAAGAAGAGGAATCAAATTTTGTCAGAAATCTTCAAAGGGGTTCTGGAAGGTTCAGAGGTAAGTTACCTTTTAAATGCTTTGCTTGTGGAAGAGTAGGTCATTATGCTGCCAGATGTCCTCACAAAGATAAGAATGACAAGGGAAAGGAACCTGTTAAATGGAACAAGAAACAAAATGAAAATAAGAAAAGCTATTACACTCATGAAGATAGTGATGGTCTTTCAAATAGTGATGAAGATGAACAAGGTAATAGATATAAACTTTTAATGGCTTTTGAAGATGATGACTATATGGATGCTATAGATGTAGAAGGTTTTTGTGAAGAAATGAAAGATCTCAAAGTTTGCTTAGAAGAGAAGAGTGCTATTATTGATTCTCTACAATGTCAACTAGCTGAAAAGGAAAAACATCTTGAAAAATTGGAATGTGAGATTGTTTGTCTTAGAAAAGAGATTGAGAAAACAAAAGCGATTAATCTTAAATTTGTTAAAGGATCTGAAACCTTGGATGAGATTATCAATGTGCAGCGATCTCCTTTGATCAAGACAGGTCTTGGATATAATGGAGAAACATCTCAAGCATCTACCTCTAAAAGCTATCTTGATGCAGCAAGGAGAAGCGAGCAAAGGCCAAATAAAAGTCATCAGGTGAATCAGGGACAGTTTACCTCAAGAACAAATAAAGACCATCAAGAAATTCGGGGACAAACTGCCTTAAGGACAAACAAAAGCTACAATCAGCCTCAGGTAAAATCTTCCCAATTTGCTCC
This sequence comes from Pinus tabuliformis, assembly GCA_031772625.1. NCBI lineage: Eukaryota > Viridiplantae > Streptophyta > Pinopsida > Pinales > Pinaceae > Pinus > Pinus tabuliformis. Next base: position 8,851,920 of record CM062819.1, read on the forward strand.
AAGAATGAATGTGAATAGAAGCTACAATCGGTTGGATGATAGATCTGATTATCGCAGAAGTTTCTTTAATGGCCAATGCTTTTCTTGCCATAACTTCGGTCACAAAGCAGCTCAATGTGTTGCCTACAAGAAAATCATGACTAGAGAAGCTCAAAAGCAAGGGAGAATGACTGGAACCATGAAAAGGACTTATAACAACTTTTCAGTTCTTGAAAATGAAGTTGAATGCTCTATTTGTAATAACTTTGGTCATGAAGACTCTGAATGCAGAAGTAGGTTCTAGAAGACAACTCAGAAGGAACAAACCTCAAATGTCAGAACATGGAGAATAAAGGAACCGCAACCAGAAAGATGTGGGATAGCCTTTTATGCAGAAGGTCAAGAAAGTCTATGGTACATTGACAGCGGATGTTCGAAGCATATGACAGGGGACAAAGAAAAGCTTGAGTCATATACCGCATTAGAAAAGGGGAAGAAAGTTTCTTTTGGAAACGATATCTCTGCAGCCATAAAAGGAAAAGGTGTTGCTCCATTGAAAGAGAAGGTCAAAGCTGGAAATGTTTTGTATGTTGATGGATTGAAGCATAATCTTCTGAGTGTCAGTCAGATGTGCGATCAAGGAACAGAGGTAATATTTAGATCAAATGGATGTTGTGTTCGTGACCTTGATACAGGTAAAACAGTGATCAAAGGAAGAAGGACTCCAAATAATCTATACATATTTGAAGAAGGACCACAACAATGCTATTTGAGCAAGGATGATGAAAACTGGCTATGGCATCGGAGGTTGGGGCATCTAAGCTTTTCACAAATAAGGAAAGCATGCAAATATCAAGCAGTTCGTGGTCTTCCAGATATCAAAATTCCAGACAACACTATATGCAAATCTTGTCAGTTTGGAAAGCAAACCAGAACTAACTTTCCAGAGAAGGAAGGATCAGCCAGCATACCTCTTGAGCTAGTCCATACAGATGTATGTGGTCCATTTAGGAAAAGGACACCTTGAGGAGAAGAATATTTGATATTATTCATTGACGATTTCTCCAGGTTTGTCTGGTTAGGGCTTATGAAGCACAAAGATGAAGCATTCGAAAAATTCAAATCCTTCAAAGCTTTGGTTGAAAATGAATCAGGACACAAAATTAAGTGCCTCAGATCTGACAGAGGTGGGGAGTTTACCTCAAACGAATTTTTCGATTTCTGTGAAGAACATGGGATAAGAAGAGAATTCTCTACAGCTAGAACTCCTCAGCAAAATGGGGTTGTGGAAAGAATGAACAGAACAATCCAACAAATGGCTCGTGCTATGCTTGATGAATCAGGTACTCCCGCAACTTTCTGGGGTGAGGCTGCACATGCTGCGGTTATTATTCTTAACAAAACAAATGTCCGAGTAAACAGCACTCAAACACCTCATGAGCTCTGGAGTGGTGAGACTCCTTCGGTGAAGCATTTCAAAATCTTTGGGAGCAAATGTTATATTAAGAATACTGATGAGCAGCTTGGAAAACTTGAACCAAGAGCAGATGAAGGCATTCTTCTTGGTTATTCTCCACATAGCAAAGCATACAAGTGCTACAACAAAAGACTTGGCAGAATTGTTGACAGCATTGATGTAGTGGTCGATGAGAAGGGGTATATTCCTAGGCAAGTTCATCATGAAGACATTGAAGAAGATGAAGGCTACCCTCAAAGGCAGAATGATGAAGAAGAAGAACCTCAAGAAGAAGAAGAACCTCAAGAAGAACCAGAGGAGCAAACAAGAATAGAAGAGAAGACTCCATCCAGATATGTTCAAAAGAATCATCCAGAATCTCAGATTGTGGGACAGAAAGAAGCAGGAATACAAACAAGAAGAAGAATTGCAGAAGCTTCAAGCTATTTGGCATTACTCTCTTCCACTGAACCACAAAATGTGAAAGAGGCATGCAAAGATGAATGTTGGGTCAAAGCAATGGATGAAGAACTTGAGCAGATCGAAAAGACCAATACTTGGGAACTGGTTCCTAGACCAAAAGATAAAAATGTCATAGGGACTAAATGGGTCTTCAAAAATAAATTGAATGAAAATGGAGAAGTAATTAGAAACAAGGCCAGACTTGTTTGTAAAGGGTATGCGCAGCAAGAAGGAATAGATTTTGAAGAGACCTTTGCTCCTGTTGCAAGACTTGAGGCCATCCGAATGTTCCTTGCTCTCTCAAGCTTTCAAAACTTCAAGGTATTCCAAATGGACGTGAAATCAGCCTTTCTGAATGGAGACTTAGAAGAAGAAGTATATATTGAGCAGCCAGATGGTTTCATTCTTGGGAATGATCCAAACCTTGTATGCAGATTGAAAAAGGCTCTCTATGGTCTCAAACAAGCTCCAAGGGCTTGGTACTATCGTTTGGACAAATATCTTCACAAACAAGGCTTTTCAAAAGGATCAGCAGATAGCAATCTCTATATGAAAGTTGAAAATAACAAATTGCTAATACTTGTTGTGTATGTAGATGATATTATCTTTGGTAGCAATGAAGAGGCTATGAGTCAGAACTTTGCCTTGGTTATGCAGAAAGAATTTGAAATGTCATTACTTGGAGAACTGACATACTTTCTTGGATTGCAAATCCAACAAAATGAAGGAGGTATTTTCTTGTCTCAAACCAAGTACCTCAAGCAGATCTTGAAGAAGTATGGCATGGAAGATTCAAAGCCAGTTTGTACCCCCATGGTTACAGGATGCAGCCTCAGTGCAAATGACGAATCAGCAGCAGTTCACCAACCCACTTATAGATCCATGATTGGGAGTTTTCTTTATTTGACAGGTACCTGACCAGATATTATGCATGCAGTAGGAATTGTTGGAAGATTTCAAGCCAACCCAAAGGAAACTCATCTTCAGGCAGTCAAAATAATCTTCAAGTATCTTCAAGGGACCCAAAACTATGGCTTATGGTATCCTAGAGATACAGATCTCACTCTTCATGCTTACACAGATGCAGATTGGGCCGGAAGTGTGGATGATAGGAAAAGCACAAGTGGTGGTGCTTTCTTCATGGGTTCCAGATTAGTATCTTGGTTCAGCAAGAAACAGAGTTCGATTGCCTTATCTACAGCTGAAGCAGAATATGTGGCTGCGGCATCTTGTTGCACACAACTTCTTTGGATGATGCAGACCTTGCAGGATTTTCAAATCACTTGCACTCCACCAGTCTCTATCTTATGTGATAATACAAGTGCAATCAGCATTTCAAAGAATCCAGTCATGCACTCAAAGACCAAGCACATACCAATCAAGTACCATTTTCTTCGGGAACAAGTGCTTGAGCAGAAGGTCAAGCTGGAGTATGTTCCTTCTAAGGAACAAGTTGCTGATATTCTCACAAAACCACTGCCCAGGGAAACTTTTGAATATCTCAGACAAAAGCTGGGAGTAGTTGATGCTTCATCCTGCTGTTGAAGCTTGTCTGTTCTACAGAAAAGTTGGTATACGCAAGTTACGTAAGGGATATCCGCGTATATATGCCGATTTATGCTGGGAAAGTCGCGTGTATGGTGTACGCGTGTTGCAGAAAGCATATCCGCGTGCATACGTTGTTTTATGCAGGAGAAGTCGCGTATATGGAGTTCTGAACAGCAAGGGCAGACTCCGGTTGGAGAAGGTCTGAGATGGGTATGCCAGAATTCTTCAGGCACAGTTTCAGGGGGTGCAGTAGGCACAGGTTCAGGGGGAGCATCTTAAAGTCTCATAAAGCATTGTTGGCATTTAGATGTTTTTGGTTCTAGTACACAACTGTTGTTGGTTTCAGAAGAAGGAGCTCAGAAGGAAATCTTGGTTGCTGATCTAAAAGATGTGTATCAGATGCTGCTTGTGACTTTCATAAGTCTTGGTCTAGATTTGTTGTCTCTATGTCATGTATCTCTTCTGTGATATCTCTTTTATGGTGTCAAGGTCATGTAACGGCCTATGTTGGTTTCCCCACTATGCCTGGGATGAATGATGTAATATAATTGGTTGGTTCTAATGTATCCCCTCTTGGTTGGGAGTATGGATGTATGTATTGAGTCTTTTGGTGATAGGAACGTCCCTTATGGTGTATAAGTCTTGGTTCTTTTGAAGAACATCTTTTGCAGATCTTTCCTACAGTCAGAGGGAGCATGTTTCAGCACAGCCAAGCAAAGATATCAGCATGTACTCAGGGGGAGCACAGCCCTTTGCCCTTGATGACAAAGGGGGAGAGTGATTTGATTTGGTGTTGTTGCCATCAAGTCCAAAGTGGGAGATTGTTGGCATTATGAGACAAGTGTTGTCCTTGATGGCAAATCATAGTGCAGAAGGATAGCAGCAAGGAATTGATGATCAGTCTACAAGTATGAAGAAAAATATATACACGCTGGTTCACTATATACCAAGTCGCGTATACAAGCAGGTTCACTATATACCAAGTCGCGTATACGCATGTTCGCTATGTCGCGTGTACACGCAGGTTGGATTCATTAAAAGCGCGTGTATGTGGAAAACTCATTTTGGTCCGTGGCGGTTATTCCTTGAAAATTGTGCCTATGGTTTTGGACCTTGGTGTCTCGACGGACGTGTTGATCCCTAGTTTTGAAGCTGTTGGTATTGGATTTCTATGGTTTTGGCTCTTGGTATTGAACAAGGCCTAAGGCTATATAAGGAGAAGGAAATCCTTAGGCAAGGGTATCTGAAAAGGCTTGAATATCTGATGAATTATTAGATCCAGTATGCAGGTTATTGGTTGATGATGTATTGCTTGATCTGAGCTAAGGAGAGATCTCATCGGTTGATGGAGAACAAGATCTAAGGAGAGATCGGGATCAAATGGTTTGAAATGAACTATCTTTATATGGTTGGTTATGCGTATTTCTAGATCTGCATACTGACGCAATGTTATGTTCTGGGTATAACTGATATCTGGTACAGCTGCAAGTTATGAAAAGTTATTTTTAGATCTGTACGCAGGTTGTCTTCGGTAAAACCGCGTGTATACGCGGGTTGCCTTCATTGAAGTAGCGTATATCTTTTGGAGCTTGATTTTTGGGTTGTAGCTGGGTCTAACTGTTATTGCAGAGTTCTGTAGTTTGCTCTGTGTTTTGGTGACTGGGTTTGACAGGGTTTCAGTGGTTCAGTGATTCAGAGATTGTTGATGCGAGTATTGGTTGATTTGTAATATGCTATGAAAGTTGAATGGATTGTGGTCTTCAGATTGTAATGTTGTGCTTCAGGAATATCCAGTCTGAAAATGTATGAAAAGTGGTACCTGAAGGAAAGAAGATTGTAGGCCTGCACCTACGAACTAGTATCTTAGCTAGTACAAGAGCAAAGGGGGTTGGAGCTCCCTTCCAAGGAAGTTTGGAGAACGAGAGAAGGTTGAAGCCTTCTGCAGGTTGTAGCCTGCGTACTGGTATAAGGCTGCACCAGTACAAAAGATTTTAAACTGAAGTTCTTATTAAAGAAATATAGAGACGACTTGCAGCAGGTGGTTTTCACCCACATTGGGTTTCCACCTTATATCATGGTGTTCATGTGTGTGGCTTTTGTGTGATGATCTGTTCTGTTATACTGCATCTGTTTACTCTTAATATGGTGAATAATGTCCTAATGCATTTAACTGAAGATAAACTAACTGGATTATAAGATTTATGGTTATACGCTGGTTTCTTTAGACACAGTAGCGTGTACACGCTGGTCCACTTAACTGAAGTAGCGTATATGTTTCTGAGCATTGAAAAAGTTTTATTGATCTGATAATACTGATTCACCCCCCCTTCTCAGTATTATTTCCAACATGTGATAGGGAGTGTCAATGAGTTCCACGTGTGGTAAGAGGGGAGTGACATGGTATGCTAAGCAACGCTAAGTCATTCTAGCGTGCCAGAGAGACATGCAGCCAATATGTGCTAGGTGCCAAGGTGTGCCAAATAGTGCTAGGAAGTGTTAGGGAGTGTTAGGGAAACACAAGGGAGCACTAGGTGAAAATAATGCATGAAAATGAATGATTAAGAGTTTTTGATAGGAAGTGTCAGTGATTTCAGGGTGTGCTAAGGAGGGAGTGACAAGGTATACTAGGAAGTGCTAAGGAATTCTAGAGGCTAGGGAAACATGACAAGATGTGCTAGGTGCTAAGGTGTGCCAATGCATGCCAGGGAGAGTTATGGAGTGTCAGGGAAAAATAAGGGAGAACTAGTTTCAAATCCATGGAAATCAATGAATAAGAGTGCGTGACAGGGATTGTCAGCGAATTCTAGGTGTGCTAAGGAGGGAGTGACAAGGTATGCTAGGTAGTTTCAAGGAATGCTAGAGTGCCAAGGCGACATGCCAAGATGCATCAAGTCTTAGGGTGTGCCAATGTGTGTCAGGGAGTGCCATGAGAACACATGGGCGAACTAGTTCAAATTGCATGGAAATGAATAGATAAGAGTGTGTGATAGGGACTGTCAGCAAGTTCCAATTGCGTTAAGGAGGGAGTGACAAGGGTATATGCTAGGCAGTGCCAAGCCATGCTAGAGTGTCAGGGCATGTTAGGGAGTGGTAGGGTCTGTTAGGGAGTGGAAAATCATGCCAAGGAATGTAGGGGATGATAATGTGTGCCATGTTGTGCCAATGGATTGTTATACGCGCCAGATGTTATGGCATGTGAAGATGTAAACTATGTTGCTTAGTTGTTTTAAGGGCATTTTTGGATGTGAGCCTGGACTTGGTAACTTGTTAAGTGGGATGAGTTAATTTAGGACATGAGAAGCGTAAGATGATTTATAGTCCATTAGGGGAACAATGCATAGTCTAGTTGTAGTAAATGTAACTTGGTAAAGTTGTTGTAGTCAAGGCAATACTTGGTTGGGTTCCTAAGTCTAAAAGAAAATAAGGGTAGTTATGAGGGAATGATAATTAAGGAGTGACATGGCATGCCAAGGAATGAAAAGGCGTGCTGACATATGCCAGATATTGCCAATGCATGTCAAGGAGTGTTTGGGAGTGTCAGGGAATCATAAGGGAGAACTAGGTCAAAGTGCATGGAAATTAATGAATAAGAGATTATGCCAGGGAGTGTTAGTGAATTCTAGGTGTCCCATGGACGAAGTGTGTTAGGATAATTTCATATTAGGACTTGTAGGAGGAAATCCTACGATTGTGATAAGAGGATGGAAAAAGCAGTTTGAGACAAAGGGAGACTTTGGTCTAGGCACAACACTATTTTTTCAATGACTTGGTTGGGTTCCCAAGTCACAAAAAAGTAAGGTTATCTATGAGGGCATGAAAACTAGGGAGTGCCAAGGTGTGTAGGGAATTTCAGGAAGTGCTAACACATGTTATAAAGTTCCAAGTAATATTAGGCATGTCAAGACATGCCGAGTGCTAAGGCATGCCAATGTGTGCTAGGTTCTAGGATGTGGCGCCAACACGTGCTAGGGATTGCCAAGGAAACACAAGGGAGGACTCGTTTCAATTACATGTAAATGAATGAATGTGCGTGTGTGATAGGGAGTGTTAACAAGTTATAGGTGTGCTAAGGAGGGAGTGACAATGTATGATAAGCAGTGCCAATAGACGATAGAGTACTAGGAAATCCTACTAAGATGTGACAAGTGCCATGGTGTACCATGGTGTGCCAATGTGTGCCAAGGATTGTTAGGGAGTATTAGGGAAACATAAGGGAGCACTAGGTCATAATGCATGGAAATGAAGGAATAAGAGTGTGTGTCATGGAGTGTTAGTGAGTTCTAAGTGTGTTAAGGAGGAGTTACAAGGCATGCTTGGCAATGCTAAGGAATGCTAAATTTCTAGGGTGACATGCGGCCAAGATGTGCCAACGCGTGTAAGGAAGTGTTAGCTGGGAGTGCCAGGGAAACACAAGGGAGAACTATGTCAAAATGAATGAAAATGAACAAATGAGAGTTTGTGATTAGAAGTTTCAGTGAGTTCTAGGTGTGCTAAGGACAAATTGACAAGGTATGCTAGGCAGTGTTAAGGGATGCTAGAGGCTAGGGCGACATCCCAAGATGTCATAGGTGCTAGGGTGTAACAACACATGTCAAGGAGTGATAAAGAGTGCTAGGGAAACATAAGGGAGAACTAAGTAAACATGCATGGAAATGAATGAATAAGAGTTTGTGACCAAGAGTGTCAGCGATGTCTAGGTGTGCTAAGGAGAGAGTGACAAGGTATACTATGTAGTGCCAAGGAATTCTAGAGTGTTAGGGCAGTAAGCTGAGATGTGTCAGGTGCTAGGGTGAGCTAGGGATTGTTAGGAGCTATCAAGGAAACATAAGGAAGCACTAGTTCAAAATGCATGTAAATTAATGAATAAGAGTGTGTGAGAGGGAGTTTCAATGAGTTCTAGGTGTGTTAAGGTGGGAGTGACAAGGTTATATGCTAGGCAATGCCAAGGTATGCTAAACTACCAAGGCATGTCAGGAAGCGCCACGGTGTGCTAGGGAGTGTCAAAGCATGCCAAGGAATGTAGGGGATGTTAACGCATGCCACATAGTGCCAAGGCATTCTAAGACATGTCAAGTGTTGTGGCATGTCAAGATGTAAATTGTGTTGCTTAATTGTTTTAGATCAAGGTTGGATGTGATGAGCCTTGTCTTGGTAACTTGTTAAGTGGGATGAGTGAGATTGTACATGAGTACCCTAAGATGAGTTACAAGTAGCTCTTAGGTGAACAAGGCATATGTTGAATTTCCATGACACATGAGAATCCGGGTTTGGCCTTAGAATTTTTTATGTGAACACACTCAAGTACTATGTAGAACGAAATATGCCATGAAGGAAAAAGTAATGGATTGAATGCATATATTTTAGTGTCTGCACATCTTCATATGTTAATGCTTATTATTGTGATATACAATAGCCATTTATATGTCTAGTGTAAGACTCCTCTAGATATTTCTATCCAACAATAACATCTCCGTGGTAAAAGGTGTACTGTTAGAGGTTGCTCCATCAAAAATAGCAACCGAAAGGGACCTTACTATGCACACAGATGAAGACTTAAGAATATTGTTATCTATGAGTGTTGATGTGGAGGTATGGGACAAAATTACACAGGTAGCAAACCTTTTTGTTCAACCAATCAAGATCTAAAAAGGAAAATGTGTGATTATATATACATGTGTGATAGTATTTGGAGAAATGCCAACCTAACCCACAAATTTGTTGACATTTTGCTGGAGCTGACCTATAATTGTTCCTAAATTTAATAAACATGCAAAATAGGACAGACTTTTCAATACAAATATAAATTGATAGGAGCATGGCCAAATTGTGAAAGTGTAAAAATTGGTATGGTTTAAAGGCACCGATCCCTTTGAAAAGTCTTAAATGTGGTAATGAAGGTTGAGCCTCGTTCTAGAACCCCTTTGGGCATCCATATTAGGAATTGGTGTAGGATGCAACACTTCATAATAATTTTTGTAGCATTGATGTCAACACTTGTATAATGACATGGGGTTGGAGTTGGCCTGTCAAAGCTCATTGGTCTACTTTGGAACTTCTCTAGGGTGATGCCTTAGATGATTTGGAGTACAAGGGCATGATCTGATATTTAATTTGCATTGAAGAAGCTTTGGAGGCTAGATACTGTAGAAAAACCCCTTGTTCTGAACAAGGAAGCACATGCCACTGAAGAAAGTAACAGCAAGTACACAGATTTGAAACTCAAATCACATCACTATTTATTACTCTTTGAAACAAGAAATAAATAAAAATTTCAAACACTACTATTCACTTTTCCTTTAGTCTAGAAGGTACAATGAATCTGGAAACATGTACAACAATGTCTCAACTTTCTTAACTGCTAATCCTAATGCACCTTCCTTGCATGGATAGACATGACAATTAAAGTCTTCCGCTAGTCAATATGATATGAGATATGCAAACATGATTCCTTAGCTAAGGCTGAGAATTAATAACTAGGGAAGTGCTCCTTTTAATTGTGCATGCAAAAATTAAATAAAGCAAAGAATTTCGCTACTCCAGGTGCCTGAAACGAATCCACTGCCTAAGGTAAGTGCTTTGGCCAGAACAAGATATTAAGGACTTAGAAACTTTGTTGCTTCCTTCAAGAGAGGTGTATGTGAAACAGAACTAAGCTATCATGCACTATCCTCCAAATTCATTCACCTTTAACATAAATCTTATGCCCAGGAAAAGACAAGAGACCAATATCCAACAGAATTCACTAACTAGCTAGAGACCCTTGTGCTCAAACAACGAGATAATAATGGAATGTCAACTAGGGTGGAATATTTCACCATCGAAATTGATAAGAGATAGAAGGGGTCAAAAACTATCAGACCTAATGCTCAAGAACAAATGAATTAATCCACACTTTGTGATCCAAAATGAATTCAATCCTTCTTTATTAATAGATTTTCTAGAGGGGTTTGATATTCTTAATTTATTGAGTAAACCTTACTCCAAACCCCAAATTTGGGTTTTTTAAGCCTAGTTTCCCCAAAAATTTCCCAACAATGGGTATTTTGGGGTTTTTTCCCCTTTATGGAGGACTATAGTCTACAAGGATGGATAGGATATTACGTCCCATTCATCCTCAATTTGTAGAGGATGTTAGATGGAACTTAATAAAAGAAACAGTGATTTAGTTTAGGAGGTGATAACTAAATGCTTATTTCTTTCCACATAGGAAATACATCTTGAAAAAATGATCATGGGGTACAAATACTACAAAAGGCCTAAATCTTACTAGCATTGTCATAGTCCAAGAATAAAAAACCTTTCAGGTGAAACAAGTTTAGTACCACATACTACAAGCACAAATGACAAAATAAAAAACAATATACTTATTCAATGAAAGAATGAAGAATCATATTAGTGCACTTTAAATTTAATAGCTATTGAGTTGTAGTGTCAATCACAATTTCTTAGGTTGGATCATAATTAAATACTCAATGTTGTTTTGGGTCCAATTTGGGGAAAAGGAGGAGCTCTTTGTGACAATAGGATGATCAGGCTTTTCAAAAGGGAGCTCTGCTATACTTTTCAACATACAAGCCATTCATTCTAGTGGAGGAGATATAGAGAAGCCTTTAATAAGGACCTTTCCATAATCAATTTGGGGGAAAATCCATTTTCAAAGCTTAAACATAGTTCTAGATTCAAACAAGAGTAGTAATTTTTCAAAACAATTATTAATTCCCAAGAAATTGGAGCCAAGTTGATATGTTGACCATTTATTCTTCTACTAGACAAGGAAGCATTTATGAAAAGTCCTTGGCCCTTTGATCCAGTATTTGATGTAAATCTATTGATTAGAAATGTAATAAGAGATGCAGTTTATATTAAGGAAAAGGGAAAAGTAGAGGACCAGTTAATAATTATCTCTTAAAAACTCTCAATAGAATCCTAACATATTTGAAATGGAAAAGGATAACTCCATGGTTATTTTTTGCTTTAGAAACTTTGCTAATTTCCATGATTGAAGCATGTATTCATGCCTTGAAAGAAGCTCACAAATTCTTTTGATATTGGTTGAAGCAAAGAAAATGTTTAAAGTTACACTCACATAGAGGTATGGAAAAAAAGTATGTGGAGCTTGTTGTCCCAGAATCCAAACAAAGAATGGACAAAAGGTAAAAAAGCCAAGTCAAAAGGTATGTGTAGCTTTTGTCATGCAGAGGTAGGTGTTAACTCCACACTCTACAGCGAAGGCTTTGTGGTGCAAGTGACACAAAGGTTTGCATGCATAACTTTGGATTAAAATGAGTGGAGCTTGATGCTACATGTCCACTATTACCCACTTTCTATATGAGTTATAGGAGATAAAAATAATGAGATACGGGAGATACAGAGTAGATACTATTGTTATTCAAATTTAATAAAAAAATATTACTATGTCTTCCTCGACATAAAAGAAACATCTCCTATAAAATATTTTCTCCATGAACCTGATTTAAAATGAATATCTTCTGTTGCTATGCCCAACCGCAAATAGAACCGATGACGATGGGCCAATTTCAGTTTAGAAAATTCACAATTGATTTCAATTGTAAGATCTCCTATTTTTAGTTCAGATTTCAGTTACAAGCAGTGAAATAGGACTTGTCGATTAATCGCAATTAATCACGAGTCAGAATCTTCTCACTTTCCAAACGATCTGATCTAAATATTTGCGAGTCAAACTACGTTGACCAAGTTTAACTCATGGTCAATGCAAGTTTTTCAAGTTTAGGTATGTCGTATTGCTAAAAACTAAATGTCAGTCGTTCCAAAATTTATTTCTCATTTCTCAGGCCCAAAACTCATGCGTCGAGACCTTCACTAATCAACCACTACTCACTATTACACAGTCTAGAATCAATATCGGGGAACCGCCAAGGTGAGCCTAAGTCCAGATTCCATATCAGGCAGTCGCCAACGTGTGCTCTATCCATACTCCATATCGACCCTCGGGCAGTCGCACGTCACCTTCAGCATGTGTTACCTTTAGGCTTAGTCACTTCACTATTCAACAATCGAGGTACATTGGCACTTGGCTTAAATAATACGTATATTACTATATTGAAGTTTCAATATCGTTTTCAATGGCAAGTTTCAAGTTTCATTGTTCAGAAATCGAATGTTCGGCATATTCCTTTGGTTATGACTTTTCAACCCTATAAATGGGGCCTAAATAGATTTTAAAAATTCACTAAGAAATGGTTTCATACGAACCATAGACCAGGTCATCAAGCATTCCTTCATTGGTCGATGTCTTGCCAACTTCAAAGGCTTTAACCATGCATTCACAACTTTGGGTATTTTTGTTCTTCCAAAATCGGTTATTGATGTATTGGTTCAGTTGTCTTATGATAAACAAACTTACAAATTCAATATTATAATGCAATATATGTTGATAATATTTCCTTTAGGTAGCATTTCCTCATATATACCTAGTTGTGTTTCAAGTTCATAATGATATATTAGGTCGAAATGTGCTTGTGTTGCTAGATAGACTCTTCTTTGATCCTTAACAAAACCTCATATCCTTTAAAACCAACCCTCTTTTTTGCGAAGTTATATATGGAATTTTTAATTTTAATTTTTTATTGTATTTTACAAGAACCAAATTAAATAGAAGGCACAACTCCAAATCTAAACAGAAGCCACAATTTAAACACAAGTCCAAAACAACAATAATGTCGAGGGAGAAGGACTTTGCTTGGGCTTATTGTGACAAGATTCTTGGAGACTCTAAGCTCCTTTGTAAATTTTGCAAATCGAAATGTAGTGGAGGCATTTATAGGTTCAAGTACGACCTTGCACAAATACTCGGCCATGATATAGGTCTCTGCAAAAACATTAACGAAAATGTCAAACACCAAACAACCTTGGCCATTGATATGTTGAGTCAGCATAATGCAAAGAAAGAAAAGCAAAAAAAAGAAATAGGAACTCCTGGAGTTGACAATTTTTCTTCCACTAGCCCATTTTCATCTCCCTCTATTGAATCCTCAATGCAATTCCAAAGTTTCCCACACATTCCTCCAAGTCCAAGTCAAACTCAAGGCCAAATGAATCCTCCTGCATTCAACATTGGAGGTGGAAACATAAACACCTTTTTTTCTCTCCGCACAAAACCTGGTTCCCAACCTACCTTGGATACCACTAGTTGGGAAAAAAATATCCATTGTCAAGCAAGGAAGGCCATTTCTAACTTTTGGTACTATTTTGACATACCTTTCCACTGTGCCATAAGTCCTTATTGGCAAGCTATGATTGATGCATTTGCTGTTGCAGGTCCAGGGTTCAAATCTCCTTCATTGGAGAGCATTAGGACAAATTTGCTATTAATAAAGTGTTGAAGTTTCCATGCTTGTGCTATCTGAGTTTTGTTCATCATGGGTAGAAACAGGGTGCACGATCATCAGTGATGGATGGATAGATCAGCAGAATAGAACTTTAATAAATCTCCTTGTATCTTGTCCAGTAGGTACAATGTTTCTCAAATCAGTGGATGCCTCAGACAAGGTTAAGACTGCACAACTTATTTGTAAAATGATGGAGCAAGTCGTTCAAGAGTGGGAGAAGAACATGTTGTACAAATTATCACTGACAATGCAACTAATTATATGGTTGTTGGTAGACTTTTTGAGATTAGGCACCCCACTTTTTTTTGGGACTATTGTGTTGCCCATTGTATAGATTTAATGCTTGAGGACATTGGTAAGCTTCATTGGATACATGAGGTTGTGGAGAAGGAAAAATCCATAACCAAATACCTATACAACCACATTATTGTCCTAAACACCATGAGAAAATACACTAAAGGTAAAGAAATTGTTCAACCTGCAATGACTAGATTTGCAACAAATTTCATATCTTTGCAATTTGTGGTTGAGCAAAAGATAAATCTGAAGAGGATGTCCTTGGGACCTGAGTGGATGGCATCTAAACATCAAGACCCTTGAAGGCATTGAAGTTGTTGCACTTGTGTTTAATGACGGTTTCTAGAAAGATGCCAAAGAGATTATTGCTATGATGGAGTCCCTTGTTAGAGTTCTTAGGTACTTCAAGTCTTTTATCATTTTGATGTTTTAAATTTAATTTCAATCTTCTTTTTATTTTCAATGTTTCATATTAATTTAAATTTGAAATCTTGAACTTTCATGATGGTTGATGGTGAAAAACCCGCTATGGGTTACATTTATGAGGTGATGGATCTCGTAAAGGAGGCCATCAAAAGAAGATATGGGGATGAGGAGGCAAGGTATATGCCTCTTTGGGACATTATTGATGCACATTGGGATAGGAAATTTCATTCCCCATTACACGCTATTAGGTACTTCTTAAACCCATAGTATTTTTATGAAAAGAGAAAATTTAATGAGGATGGGGAGGTTCACAGTTGACTTATGACATCCATGGAAAGGTGCTTCCCTGATCCAGAATTTCAAAGTCGTGTCTTTTCCCAACTATAGGATTATAGAGCACCGCCTAAATTATTTTCCTATACCAGTGTTATATGAGATAGGTCTAAGGTGTTGCTAGGTACCCTTTGAGGCATGAAGGCTTTATCAGTTCATTAAATTTGTTTAAACTTTATTTTTTATGTTAAATATTTTATTAAATTTTGTTGTCCTTTTAAGTTTTTACTATTTACTATTTAGTACATCTACTCACGAACCCTTGCCACTTGCTAGGTATTTGGTGGCAAAACTTTTGTAGCGATACACCAGATTTGAAGATATTTTCCATTTGAATCTTAAACCAAGCCTGCAGTGCTTCAGGTTGTGAGTGCAACTGGAGCATGTTTGAGAAAATACATTCTAAGAAGCGCAACCGATTGACACAAAAGTACTTAAATGACCTTGTGTTTTTCCATTACAATCTACAACTTCGCAACAAGAAAATACTAGGTGAGAGCTTGAATTTGAAGGTTTCATAATTTGATTTGGAATTTAAAATTTAAACTTTAAAGTTCAAAGTCAAACTTAAATTCACATTTCAATTTCTCATGATAATGATAGGTTTGTATCATTCACAAATAGACCTTGAAGAGGTAGATTTTCAAACTACAAATGCAACAGATTGGGTCCAATTAGAGGAGGCTCCTATTTTAAGCCTACATGACTTGAAGAACTTTGAGAGTCAAACAAGTGGAGGAGTGGGAGGAATCAATAGTTCTCACTCTTAAGAGTATTAGACTCTTAGGTACTTATTTTTTCTAATTAGTATGCAGTTGTTTGTAAACTTTTAGAAGCAGTTGCTTCTAGTTCTATGTAGTCACTAGTTAGGAGTCATGACTTAGTACTTTGGATCATGTTTGGACTCATAACATATATGAGATGCTTATTCATTCATGATATTTTGGACATCTATTGATATTATGAATTGTTTGGACATGGCTTTACTGAATATCAATGAAAAATGTTTTTTTTTTTTTTAATTCAATATATGTGTATATTTTTATTTATTGAATTCACTGATTTTTTCCCAATTTTTTCCTGATTTTTTTCTGATTTTCCCCAATCTGATTAAAACTCTTAGCTCTTTTGCCTCACCAATTTATTGTCTATTCTGAGTCTGGTAACATTGGTTACAAGTTTCATTCTTCACTTATGAGTGCTAAGGTGTGCTAGAGAGTGCCAATGCATGCTGAGGAGTGTTAGGGAGTACTAGGACAACACAAGGGAGCACTAGGTCAAAATGCATGGAAGTGAATGAATATGAGGGTGTGTTGGGGAGTGTCAATCAGTGCTAGTTGTCATGCCAAGGAGGGAGTGACAAGGTATGCTAAGAATGGGTCAGGAATTCCAGGGAATATCAGGGAATGTCAAGAACTGCTAGAGTGTGTTAGGTAGTTCCGGGGTGTGCTAACATGTGCCAAGGAATTCCAGGTGCTAAGACATGCTAGGATGTGCAGGGTGCCAAAGTATGCCAATATGCGTCAAGGAGTTTCAAGGCAACAAAAGGAATAACCAAGCTAAAATGAAAGGAAATGAACACATAAGAGGGTTAATAAGTCGGGACTTTATCTTTTTCAAAAGGGGCATGCTAGGCACACTAATAATATGTTCCAATACATGCCAAGTGCCAATGTGTGCCAAGTGCTAATTTTTGTCAATGCAATATTATGCCAAGGAGTTCCAGGGCATGCTAGGGACTACAGGGAATGCCAACACATGATAGGGGAGTGCTATTCTATGCTATGGCATGCCAACATGTGCTTTGGCATCCTACTCATGGCAAGATGTTCTAGGTACAAAGATGTTCTAGGTACAAAGATGTTCCAAGACATGCGAGGTGCCAAGGAATGTTAGTGTATTGTTCCAAAGCATGTTAAGGTGTGCCATGAGTGTTGAGGAGTGCTAGGTCTCTCTCATTAATAGAATTGGCAGAGCTTGATTATGTATTAAATAATATAGTTCCTACACACACTAGTGGAACTTTATTTAAAGGAAATTTGCTAGATAATAAACCTAATAGAGATTAATCATGTGTTGACTCATAGGAAGACTATATTCTTATGACTTGAGGGAAATGATACACACTAATTATTTCTTAACAAATTGACTGGCTATGATAACCACTATGACCTTGGACACATAATGAAAAAGACTCCACAACAATGGTCTTAAATCATTATTTGGACAAAAAATATAGTAACAAGTACATAGCGTCATCAAAAACTCATTGTAATGATCAATGATGATGAACATTTTTTTATTGTCACCAAAACTAACCAAAAAGAGCATTGGTGAGGGTCAATAAAACATTGTCACTCGAAGTGTCACCAAAGAGAGAATTAGTGATGGGCCTTTAATGACCCTCACCTAAAGTGTCACCAAAGAGAGAATTAGTGGTGGGAAATTAACGACCCTCACCAAAAGTGTCATTGAAAATGGCTTTGGTGACAAACCTTAAAGGACCATCACTATATACAATTACAACAATGATATTTTAAAGATCGTCACCATATGCGACATTGGTGATGGACCTTAAAGGTCTATCACAGGCATGAAGCATCATCAAAAAATCATTGGAATGATAAATGATGATGAACATTTATTGACAGTCACCAAAAGTAACCAAAAATATCATTGGTGACGGTCAATAAAAGATCGTCACTAGAAGTGTCACCAAAGAGAGAATTAGTGATGGTCCTTTAATGACCCTCACCAAAAGTGTCACCAAAGAGAGAATTAGTGACGGGCCTTTAATGACCCTCACCAAAAGTGTCATTGAAAATGGCTTTGGTGACAAACCGTAAAGTACCATCACTATATACACTTACAACAACACTTTTTTAAGGACCGTCACCATATGCGACATTGGTGTCAGACCTTAAATGTCTGTCATAAGCATGACCCTCACCAATGACCTTTTTTCTTGTAGTGAAATCACCGCAAACACTGCGGCCCAAGAAAGATAAACAAGCAATGGGTCCAGTACGCATGTCCCCAAGGAATCCGTAACACAGCAAACTATCCATGGAAGAGAAGGGGAAAGTAGTCACAATAGAAACCAACGAGGATGAAGAAGACTTGCAGGCCCTGGTTGCCGTGGCAAAGGAAGAAGAAGACATGGAGGAGGAAGTCCAACCATTGCGCTCTGCAACAAAACTGCCAGCGTATGTCCCTCCACAGAAAGGGAAAACCAAAGTACCGAAGGACCTGGAAAAAAGGAAAAGCTCGCTCCAGACCCCGCTCCTCCCCAATGGTATTATATTTGAGGGCATGCACCTAGGCCATGTGCCAACCATGAAATTCAAAGATTGGAACCTCACTAACAGTGAGAAGTTCCCGCACCTAGAGACTAGGAACTTAATGAAGCAGAACACTGAGGGGGCGGTGATCACGTTAGAGTCATGAAAATGGATGCGCGGTGTGGAAAAGGCTGGTTGTTGCACTTGTTATGGATACCACATTTCCACCGCACACCCATCACCATTTTCATCATCAGGTAACTGCTATGCCTGGTGCATGATGGGTATCTATGGCTGGAGGAGCCTATTCCCATCATGGTAGACCTCATCCACCATATTTCTCGGCTTCCCTGTAAGGGAAAGGACCCCGCGACTATAGCCAGAAAAAGTAGTGATTTGGCTCTTGCAGAAGCCATGAAAGTGAAATATAAGTTGGAGAAGAAAAAGAGGGGCTACGCCATCTCCAGCATCAAGAACAAGGGGGTGCATGTAGCAACTCAACTCCTGAACGGTAAAGTGATGAGAAAATTTCACGCCAATGAGGTACCAGTACAGTGCGCGGAGGGGGTCCAGTTCAACTGGGCTGAATTCCTTTGCAAGGAATTTTTGTTAAACTGTCACGAAGGCTAGGAGCAGGGTAAGACCTTCCACTACGTGTGGTTGCTCTTATCCATATTGCTGGTACCGGGGGAATTGCTGGAGGATAGTTAGTTTCCCAACATTGACCGAGACTTACCAAAGGCCACAAAGTACGCTTCGCTTTTGGCCACCAAGGATGCAAAAGGGATTTGCGATACAAAAATTTTCTGGGTGCTCATGGAGGCAAGCATCCGAATGTGGATCAACAGGAGGCTGCGCCTGTCACCTATGGTGCACAATAGTCTGCATATCTTTGCAGACTTCAAGGCAGATATGCACAACATTTATATTAGGGCGTGGAAGGATCCAACGAAGTAGTGGATGAAGCTACCATTTGTAGCCACTGATGATGCGATATTTATAGTATTGGAGACATGGCCTCCCGAGTGGCGCGCCCAAGATTTGGCAGAACTAGAGAAAGTGGCAGCACAGAAAAAGAAGGATGATGCCAAGCCGTGCGTCACCCAACTAGCCGAGAGAAGATGGAATGAAAAAGTGGCAGCTAAAGTAAGGGCAGTGCATGAAGTGGCACAGAAAGTTGCAGAGCAGAAGAAGGCCACAGAAGCAGTAGTAGTAGTGCAGACAGTAGAGGCAGCAATGGTATAGGCAAAGGAAGGCTAAGCAATGTCCTCAGGGAAGGAGGTAGAGGACACATAAATAGCATAAGAGAGCGTAGACACAGGGACCGCATCCACACAGGTCAAACAGCCACGCATCGTAGAGAGATCGGGTCCAAGGAAGAAGGTTAAGGCTTCGAAGCTAGCCATTGGCCCGATCACCTTAACTGAAGGTGATCTCCATGACATCGGCGAGATAGTTCATGATGTCACAACTGAAGAGCTTCAAGAGTTTATTACGGACCACTAGACTGTGTTGGGGGCCCTCAGGGCACAGCTGCAAGAGTTACAGGTGTAGCCCCCTCAGGAAGGTACCTTGTCTACCCACGTCACAGTAGTCACTTCAACAGCAGAGTAGATGCTACAGGCACGGATGGCTAACACAACAATGTTGCCAGAGGGAGTGTTAGTATCGTAAAATGCGATGGATCAGTTGTCGGTTAGAATGATGAAAGGCCTTGGCATTAATCTAGTTGCCCTTCCCTGGGAAATGCTATATCAGCTACAGGATGGGATCACAGTAGAGCTACGGGCTAGGGAGAAACATGCAATCCAAGTTCTTAGTGAATAGAAGATCAATATGGAGCAACTCAGCTTGCAGCGCAACGAGTTGGTGTCACAGAATCAACGGTTGGTGAAAATGGTAGATGACGCTTGCCGACGTGTCCCAGAGTTGGCTATTGCAGCAGATCTACCTGTAGAAGTACAGATTCACAGTTTGGCAAGTGGAGTCCATGGCGTGAGAGAAGAGACAACAAAGGTTCAGCTGGAGCTCAACCTTCAGATTGTCGAGTTGCGGTTGAAGGCACAACCTTCCACTCCCCCAGAAATTAGAGAACAGCACACCAATGTTATTGTAGCAGGGTTGGAAGAGATTGGAGGTGCAGTGCACAAATGTACGAATCTGTTAGAACAGGCACTAGACGTCTTCACAACTTTTCAGGAGGATCCCAATATCCACCAGCTGGAGACAGAGGCACACGAACTCCAACAATAGTACGATAGCATCAGAGGGACTGTGCAGACTATAGTCCTCACTTAGTGGCTTGCGAGGATGCAACAAGCCAAGGTGTTAAAGGAGCAGGTGAATGCGACACGCCATAAGGAAGAATTTTTGAAAGTGCTCGTCCAACCATGGATTGACGAAGCCTTCACAATCACAGCAGATATTGAAGGAAAGTTGGTGTAGATTTAGGGGATGCATGCACAGATGTAGGGCAGTACGCCGGAAACAGAGGTCTCAGAAGAGAGAATGCAACAAGTACAACAAGCAGCATCTTAGTGCGTTGTAGACATCAAGACCGTTCGAGACCAGCTGGAGGGACTCCATGCCAAGCTCGTCGTGCCAATAGATTGACTCAAGGGAGAGTCACGATGTTTCTGTTTGGGGCCTGTTGGGCATGGAATCCCCCCACAGCATGTTTGGGGGCTCAAAGCCCAAGTTTTGAGTTGTTACTATTGTAAAGACTCCGCGAATTGTGGGCGCGAAGCACAAATTGTATGTTAGAGTCATAGGGCTATCCGCCCTAAGTTTTGAATGTAATGTCAGCCTACCCATGGTTCGCAGACCATGGGATTGTATAAATAGAGCGAGGCTCTAAGTTGTAAAGTAACTTGGATTGATTGGATAGAATGGATAGAATAAGATAGCGAGCATAGAGTAAGAGTCTAAGTGTCTTGGGTTGTAGTAGTAGGAAGAGGCTCTGCAGCTGAGTGCGCGGACCCCTACAGCTGAGTGCACAGGGTAGAGTTGAGTCTGTAACAGAAGGAAGAAAATAATAAAGAGAAGTTTTATCTGAATTCTGTGTATCTATTCTTAAGTTATTACATGTTTGATATCGTTGGCAATTATACTATTTATTTATTGCACACACTTATATGAATTGTGAATATTCTTGAGTATAACTGAAAGCATACAAATAAGTTAAGTTAATCAACTAATATCAGGCTATGAGTAAGGAGTTGGGTAATAACACTATTCGGTCCCCGAGTAGGGTTGTGTGAAAGCAGCATCTCAGGCTACGAGGTACAGGTAAGTGCGTGTAGCGACATCCGTGCAAGGTCGAACCATTGACCACTTGAAACCATCAAGCATCTTTAGGGTGTAGAAAGTTGGTTCTAGCACCCTCCCATACTATTTTGGGTGAGACCTCAGTCCATGCTCCACGGACTGTTGTCGAAAGGGCCAGTAGTACTGGGATTTGTTTGGCTAAATCACCTCTGAACCTGGGTCAGGCCCCAACAATCCAACAACACATCCACATGCTCATGAAAATCCTTCTTCCAATCTGAGAAGACTAGGATCATCACGGTGACCATTTTCTCCTTTAATACATCTAGGATGTGCTGACATTCTTCATCCCAATAGAATGTAGCATCCTTTTCTAGTAGCTTTTCCATAGGTGCGATAATTTGTGCATAACTTTTGATGAACTTCTGATAGTATCCAGTATGGCCCAGTGTTGTGCACAACTGCTTAACACTTCTTGGTGCATCCAAATTAATTATTACCGCAATCTTAGTAGGGTCCACCATAAGTTCTTGCCTGCAAACCACATGACCCAACAAGATTTCGAAAGGGACGCAAAACAAGCATTTCTTTAGGTTTAGCGCAATCTGATACCTTTGGTATGTATCCAACATCAAGTGGAAACTGGCTACATGGCACTTTATTATCCCAAATACTGTCCAATCATCAAAATATACCTCCAGGAACTTGTGAATAAATTCTTTGAACGTCGCGATGACTATGCGCGAGAAGATCACCGACGCATTCTTAAGTCTAAAAGGAATCACTGTATACTGGAAACATCCCCATTCTGTCGTGAAGGTGGTTTTACTCCTGTCTTCTAGTGCGATCTTAATCTGATGGTATCCAGAGAATCCATCAGTGAATGAATAGGCCTCCTATCCTCCAACATTATCCAATACCTCATCTGTGAAAGGTGTTGGAAAAGGATCATGAGCGCAAGCATCGTTAAGATTCTTGATATCTACGCAAATCCTTATTTCATCTTTTTGCTTCTTTTCTTAAACGACCATTGGACTCACCCAATCGAATTCCTCCATCGGTTCAATAATACCTGCTGCAAGCATCTTGTGCAACTCCAAGCAGATCCTTTCCTTGTATTTGGGATTAAGGCAATATGGCCTTTGCTTAATGGGATTTGCGTCTGGTTTCAAAGTTATTTTCATCACTCCCAAGTTTCCTATGATGCCTTTCAATTCTGAAAAATTGGTAGGGAATAAATCCTAATATTTGCAGAGCAACTCAGTGACTTTATCTACTGTAGCATCATCCCAGTAATCTCCAATCTTTGCAAACTTCGGCTCCGCCTCTGTGCCAATGTTCACTTGTCTAGTCTTCAATGGTGTGGTGATGTCTGGATTCTCTATCTGTGGTCCCTCAACTTCGCGGTGGCCTTCGGCCTCTGGGATGTTAATATTCCTTGGATCCTCATCATCTTCTTCAGTGGTCACATTATAGCACTCCAGCGCATGGCGTAGCTGGGTGCTCCAATATGGTTGAATCAATTCTAAAGGATCTTGTGCTATTCTAAAGATTCCTGCATTAACCTCTTGTAGTGCTTCATCGATGCTTTTGAACCCATCCTCAAAGTTGAAGGTCATAAAAAATCCTTCTCTCAAGATGTCCCACTTCGCGGTACCATGGTGGAGCTCTGTTTCTAGGTACCAATTCATAGGAATGATGTCCAAAGTGTGACAAAAAATATGCACCCACTTTGGCTGCGGTTCCGTTCCATAATCCTCAGTCCATTTTTCTAAATGATCAGGCGGATCATTTCTTAAATCATATTTTTCAATTAGCCTAATTTTCAAGTGACCAAACTACAATTGTATCATTCTTCTATACTCACGACATTCATCAACACTATTTTTATGCATACCCCACCACCGTGCAGGCATAGCACGCAGCTCCAAATCGAGCGCTTGGAAGCGATGCTTCTTTGGTACTTCCCTTTCAAATCCATCTAGAAATTTATCTACATTAGTTAGACCATCATAATAAGGCAAAATTCTTACCTCAGATGATACACAATGCAGTGATTTAGTCATCATATTACAACGCAGCGTAGATACTTTGTGTAACCTATTTTGCCAGTGTTCCAATTCCTCATCAGAATTTAATGTATAGGAACTTTCATGGTCCCATGCAATGCATCCATCAACTGTCGGATTAACCCAATATTGGTCTTGCGCTATTATTTTATAGATTTGGTCCAAATCATCATCACTTTCTTCATAGTTGCGGACTGGTTCAGTGTTAGAAAATTATATATTACGGAGCAATGGAACACATAAAATATTGCAGAAATATAAACACAGAAAATGCATAAAACAAGAGAGACACAGATATACGTGGTTCACCCAGTTTGGGCTACGTCCACCCCGAACAGCCAGTCCTTCCATTCTATTATCTAGCAAAATGAAGAGACACAACCTACAACAAATCCGCTGTAATATCCTCTGTTTTCTCTCACAGTCTCACCTCTCTGTTTCTCGCTCAGAGAATACACATCTATGTCACAGCCTCAAATACAATGCCCTCATACAAAGAGAGTAGTTGCCTTCTAGGGAGAAAAACCCTAAACTAAACATAAGTTCTACCATCAGATCATCCGCCTAATGAACAGCCCAGATTGACTAGAAATTACTATACTTTTACAAGGCAATTTTACATCTATTTTTGGCTTCGGGGGCGCTGCCCTCAGACCCCCCAACTAGGGGGGATCGGCCCCCCTAGACCCCCATGTACAAACTTCCTGGGGTATTCATCCAGCTGAAATAAAAGACCTCTGAACAATCATGCTCCACACACAAAAATCTCCCACTTGGAGAATGATTGTAGCAACTCCACTACTGCTTCATTTGCTAGACAATGAATCCTCTTTGGACCTGGCTGTTTCTCATCTTCATCGTCATCCTTGAAGACCAATTGAAATTGAACATGTTCTCAGTTTCTCCCTGGTTACAACTTTTGTTAGCATGTCTGCAGGATTTTGGCTAGTGTGTATCTTTTCCAGCTTCAACTCTCCATCTTCCAACACTGATCGTATGAAATGGTACTTGAGCTGTATGTGTTTAGTACTGGAATGAAATGCTAAGTTCTTTGCAAGATGAATGGCACTTTGGCTATCACTGTATAACGTGCCCATATCATGCTTCTTACCCAATTCACCCATAAACCTTTGTAACCAAATCATTTCTTTACTAGCCTCTGTAGCAGCAACATATTCTGCTTCTGTTGTTGAAAGCGTAACAACACTTTGGATTTTTGAAACCCAACCGACAGCTGTTCCACCAACAGTAAATACATATCCTGTAGTGCTCCTCCTGTTATCTCTGTCACCTGCCATATCTGCATCAACATATCCATGTAGAGAAATGTTTGAACCACCAAAGCATAATGCTCGATTTGTGGTACCTTTCAAATATCTGAGAATCCATTTTACTGCCATCCAATGTTCCTTTCCTGGATTGTTCATGTACCTACTTACAACTCCCACTGCATGTGCAATATCAGGCCTTGTGCAGACCATTGCATACATTAAGCTTCCAACTGCTGATGCATATGGAACTTTAGACATATAATCCATGTCTTCTTGGGTTTTTGGGCACATTTCCTTACTAAGTTTGAAATGTCTAGCAAAAGGTGTACTAACTGGTTTTGCATTGTGCATATTAAATCTTTTCAACACCTTTTGTATGTACTCATTCTGAGACAATGTTAATTTGCGATTTTTCCTGTCTCTAGTGATTCTCATACCAAGGATTTTTTTTACAGCTCCCAAATCCTTCATTGCAAATGAATTTGCCAATTTTATTTTGAGCACATTTATTTCCTGCATGTTAGACCCTGCAACAAGCATGCCATCTACATATAATAACAATATAATATAGATGCCATCATTTTTCTTTTTCAGATAAACACAATGATCAGAGTGACATCTAGTATAACCTTGTTCAGACATAAACTTGTCAAATTTTAGATACCACTGCCTTGGAGCCTGTTTTAAGCCATACAAGTTCTTCTTCAACCTGCACACTAGTTTCTCCTTCCCTTTCACCTCATATCCTTGTGGCTGCTGCATATATATCTCTTCCTCCAAATCCCCATGGAGAAAGGTTGTCTTTACATCTAACTGCTCAAGATGCAAATCTTCAACTTCTACTAGACTTAAAATAGTTTTGATTGAAGTCATTTTAACAACAGGAGAAAATATTTCATCAAAATCAATACCTTTCTTCTGTGCAAACCCCTTCACCACAAGTCTAGCTTTGTACCTCTGTTTTCCTCCATCTTCTTCCTTCAGCTTGTAAACCCATTTATTCTTCAATGTAGTTTTTCCTTCAGGCAACCTAACTAAGTCCCAAGTCTGGTTATGCATTAAAGAGTCCATCTCTTCTTCGATGGCTATCTCCCACTTCTTCCTGCTTTCAACCTACATTGCTTCTTCATAACATTCGAGTTCACCAGAATCAATCAACAATAAATAATATAATGAAGGAGAGTATCGTTCAGGGGGTCTACTTATCCTGGTAGATCTTCTAACACTACTTTCAGTTGTTTGGGGTGCCTATTGCTATTGTGGTGGTTGCTGTTGTTGTGGTTGTTGATTATTATTATTTTCAGGGACCTTTACTTTTTCAGTGATTTTGTCAAGAACTGCATATTCCTTGTTTTATTTTTCTTGCTTCATTTCCTGCAACTGATTCTTATACAAGACCTTTTCATTGAATATTACATCTCTGCTCCTAATGATTTTGTGATTTTCGTAATCATATAAGCGATAACCAAAATCATTAACACCATATCCAATAAAGGTACATTTCTTTGACTTTGCCTCAAGCTTTGTTCTATTTGCTTTATCAATATGGACAAAGGCCTCACAACCAAAAGGATTTAAAAAGGAGTAGTTTACCTTTTTACCTGTCCATGCTTCCTCTGGAACACCACCATCCAAGGAACTTGAAGGCCCTCTGTTTATTAGATAAACAGTAGTATCTATAGCATCTGCCCAAAACTGTAAAGGCAATCCTGCATGCAATCTCATGCACCTTGCACGCTCCATGATTGTTCTGTTCATCCTTTCTGACACACCATTTTCTTGTGGTGTTCTTGGAACTGTCTTCTCTCTGAGAATTCCATGCTCTAAACAGTACCTATCAAACTCTTTGCTGCAATATTCACCTCTATTGTCTGATCTAAGACACTTCAATTTCTTTCCTATCTCAATCTCAACCAAAGCTTTCCATTTCTTGAAAGTATCAAATACATCAGATTTATTCTTAATACAATAAATCCAAGTTTTTCTAGTTGCATCATCAATAAAGGTAACATAATAACGAGAGCCACCGAGAGATGATACCTGAGCAGGTCCCCATACATCTGTATGCACAAGCTCTAATTTTTCGCTCTTCCTTTCTTTCCCAACATTGAGAAATCTGACTCTCTTCTGTTTTCCATAAATGCAATTCTCACAGAAGTCCAAATCAACATTCTTCAAACCCGGCAACAAATTCCTTGAGTGAAGAATCTTCATCCCCTTTTCACTCATGTGTCTGAGCCTATGATGCATATTGCTGCATCTGCTCCTTTGGAAGTTAAAGCATTAACAGAGTTAGAAATACCATTGCATAAATACAATGTACCAACCTTTTCGCCTTTTGCTATTACCAGGGCTCCCTTGGTGACCTTCCAAGCTTTATCTATGAAAGTTGTCACACAACCTTCACTGCCTAACTACCCTGTTGAAATCAGATTTTTCTTTAGATCTGGAACATGCCTTACCTCCTTTAGTAGCCATTGGTTTCCATTCTGCTGTTTTACAAGAACCTTACCCATTCCAACAATTTTACAGGGTTTATCATCATCCAAACGAACTTGTCCAAAATCTCCTTGAACATAGTCATGAAAGTATTTCTTATTAGGTGTGGCATGGAATGAGGCCCCTGAATCTACCACCCAGGAATTAGTAATATCTTCAAAAGAAAGAATCAAAGCATCTTGTAACACCTCACCTGTCACATTTGCTTCATGATTGTTTTCTTACTGTGCATCTCCTTCTTTTCCCTTCTGAGATCTACAGTCTTTCTTTATGTGTCCTTTCTTTCTGCATTTCCAACACACTATCCCCGATCTGGACTTGGATCTGCCTTTCCTTGATTTACTGCGATATCCTGAGCTCTTTCCTCTTTCCATTTTTCTTCCCTTAGACTCTGCACTCAAAGCATTACCCGATGTCTCACCAGAGCTTTTCCGTCGCATTTCCTGGCTAAGGATAGCACCGACAACATCATCAAACTTTAAAGTACTAGATCTAGAGACAGAGTTACTAATGGCCATTACTAAACAATTCCAACTTTCTGGCAATGAGCACAAGAATAACAGAGCTCTAACTTCAGCTTCAAAGTTTACCCCTATAGAACTTAATTGACTTGTCACTGTATTAAAATCATTTAAATGATCTGCAATAGATCCACCTTCCAACATCTTCATATTAAATAACCGTTTCATAAGAAATACCTTGTTTGAGGCCGAGGGTTTTTCATATAGTTTCGACAAAGTCTGAATCAAACCCTCTGTCGTTGTTTTCTTCAAAATGTTGAAGGTGACTAACACAGCGAGGCACAACCGTATTGTTCTGAGTGCCTTTCTATCAAGAAGGTTCCATTCTTCATCTTTCATAGCCATCGACTTCTTTGTTTTTCTGCTCAATGGTAGGTATAGATCTTTCTGATACAGATAATCTTCCATCTGCATCTTCCATAGTGAGAAGTTTTGGCCATTAAATTTCTCGACCCTAAACTTACCATCTTCCACCATTGCTCCCACTCGAATGAGGAACCCTTCTTTCCTGTGAGTTTATTAGCCAAATAGACCCTCAGCTCTGATACTAGTTGTTAGAAAATTATATATTACGGAGCAATGGAACACATAAAATATTGTAGAAATATAAAAAAAGAAAACGCATAAAACAAGAGAGACACAGATATACGTGGTTCACCCAGTTTGGGCTACGTCCACCCCGAACAGCCAGTCCTTCCTTTCTATTATCTAGCAAAATGAAGAGACACAACCTACAGCAAATCCGCTGTAATATCCTCTGTTTTCTCTCACAGTCTCACCTCTCTGTTTCTCGCTCAGAGAATACACATCTATGTCACAGCCTCAAATACAATGCCCTCATACAAAGAGAGGGGTTGCCTTCTAGGGAAAAAAACCCTAAACTAAACATAAGTTCTACCGTCAGATCATCTGCCTAATGAACGGCCTAGATTGACTAGAAATTACTATCCTTTTACAAGGAAATTTTACATCTATTTTTGGCTTCAGGGGCGCTACCCCCGGACCCCCCCGCAGGGGGACCACTGGCCCCCGGACCCCCGCGGGGGGGACAAGTCCCCCCCGCACCCCCCGGCGTGGAGGGGTGTACAAACTTCCTGGGGTATACATCCGGCTGAAACAAAAGACCTCTGAACAATCATGCTCCACACACGACATTCAGCATAGTGTGGTCCTTCTATAGGGTCCAATGGTACTACTACGCGAAGTGATTTCCTTTCAAACGACATCGTCCACTTCTTCAAATTGATTACCTCATTCATGTCGATAGCCCAATCGATTCCCAAGAGTGCGGGGTATGGATTTCTGTCATCAACATCTCTATCACTTCAAAATCAGCCAACGCGCTCGCACCTTCTATATCTACAGTCACTCCATGCAATCTCCCCATAGGGATAATCTTCTATTGATTTACCATTCTCAATTGAATCGGAGACCACTGCATCACATGTCTCCCTATTCTTTCCCATGTTTGTTTAGGAAAAACATTCGCATTTGACCTATTGTGGTATTCAACAACCCCCCCATTTGTTAATGATAGTAGTTAATGTTACATTTATAAATGGGGACCCTTGAAAAAGTTTCATCCAAAAAAAAAACACTTAGCATTTAGTCATTTCTTTTATTTTTTAAATAAAGCAAAGATAACAATTAAAACCTTTTTTGGAACTACTAAAGACTTAACTTTTCAGATATAGCATGTCTAAAACCCACAAAAGGACCTTTATAAAAAAACCTCCAAAATCAAGCAAAATGATTAAATAAGGGCTCCATGGTCTAAATTATCGTAAAGTTCGACAAAAACAGAAGTCCTTAAGCTTTTTAGGCTTAAGTCTCGCATCACATATCACGACTTATAAAGAACTCTCTCTTAAAAACAATATGGTGAAATTTGCGAGATGCGAAACTGCGATGACACTTTGACTTTTATCGCATCGCATTTTGGGAATTCAAGCAAACTCTTTGCACTTACCACCAGCCAATATTGTGAAATGTGATTGGCACTTGGACCCACACCTTAGAATATTAAAAAGTAAATATTTTGAGTCCATAAAGTATATTGCATAGGATAAACCTAGCGATTAGCTATATGTCGAATAGCTAACGGACAGCTCGCATATCTCATCTCGCAGAAACACAGCAGGAGGTAAGAATGCTAAAAGGCACATCTTTCAATAGTACGATCTGTGATATTTCTTCGCAAATCGCACAATTGCTATCATCGCAGCATAATGGGTCGCCACCCTAGAAGCTTTCATCCCGTTTTACGATGCAAACATTTATGAGAAATAAAGCTAAGGGATAATGAATCATTAATGGGCATTAGTGGGAAATAATTGCATTTATGCGTGAAGAGCCATTTAGATTGATATGATATGATCTGATAATCACCCTATGAGTGACCTCAGTTAAAGATTCATTAAGTAAAGGTATTACAGACTCATGTGTTGGTGTGTGTGTCTATGATATTTAAGCAACGGATCGATCAGATTGTAAATACACAGACACTTGAAATGGAAAGACAGCAGAGAAATATAGTAAGCAATTACAAGAACACAAGAAATTAATAAGGAGTTCACCCTATCCTCTAGGGCTACATCTCCATTCCAGCTCTCAGTGGTGGCCTTGTTTTATTGTGTCTTAAGCAGAGAATTACAATGCAGGAACTAAATATAGGTCTCTTGAAAAAAGTTTGCTTGGCAGGGTGATTCTTGGATTCCCCAAGCCACTGGAGTGCACAGAATCTCTTGCCTACCAGCTCTTTGACCTCTCTGGTCTGACAGATCCTCTTGGGGATGGCTTGAATCTCTCAAGCTCTCTAGTGCTCCACGCTGCCTTTGGCCATCTCATCCCTCTGTCTTCTTACTGCTTTTGCTTCACTATCTTCTTCTGTTCTCTGTTCTTCCTCTCTGTGTTCCGTCCCCCTCTCGGGGTTCTAGTGTCTTTCTGCTTTACCTGTGCATGGCTTTAAGGCCATTCGTTCCCATGTCTATTCAGTTCCTCTTCCACCTCCATCAAATCACCTACTGCAGCAGCGCTCAGACTTCCCTATTTGGTGTCATCATCAAGATCATAGGGAGTGGCCACATGTCCTCCTATAACTGCGGCAGCCTGCTTCGTTGGTTCAATTCTTCAGTTACATTTTTGAATGAGTCTTCCTCCACCATGGCAGTCAAAGCAGACCTCAAATCTTTACAAACTGCGGCTTATTCCCTCGTTAAATTTGGTCTTGTCATCGAGCGCAATGTCAACCATCAAATCTGGATCCCCCAGATCCAACGTCGTCCACTCATTTCGCACGGTTGACTTGCTCAACCATTAACGCGCAATGAGCAGCATTTTTCTCTCTCCTCCACTCGCCACGTGTCGGGCGCTGAGTGGAATCGCTCCTCTTTCACCCAAAACTGCTTATCGTTCAAAGAGCCCCTCATCAATACCGCCGGTTTTCCGAAGCATGGGTCCCACCTTGTCCTTTAGCCTTTTCGCCTTTTGTCCTTCGGTTCTCCGACTCTCCATGCGACCAAGTGCTTGAGGCTTCCCATTTCGAGGGTTTTCGCCCAGCGATGCACAATTAGCTCTAGGCGCTAATCATGCTTCAAAAACCTCCTCTGTTTCCCGATCGGGGCCTCCCAGGGGCTAATTTCGCCTCCCACATAGTCTCCATGGGCCTCGGTTAGTGTGATTTGACCGAGGTCCTCATCGTTCCATGCTGGCTACCACTACCACTGGTTTGAGGTGTTTTTTATCATTGTTCTGAATTCTTCGAAGTCTGTCCCGACCTAATACAACCATGATTCTTTTGACTATTCTTCATGGATCCAATTCGGATCACGGCCTTCCCACTGAAAAGATTTTGGACCACCAAAAGTTGGTTTTCAAGCATCGACTAAGTGAGGGTATTGTTTTCTCACTTGCCCAATCTCAATCCACTTTGCACTGCTTGGCTTTGAACCTTTGAGCCCAATCCTAAGGTACTCTACATCTCCCCTGCACGTTGTCCTCACCTTCCTGTCCAGCACTGTGTCCTCTTGCAATTCATTAAGATATTCAGGTAGCAATTCATCAATAGAACGCAATTGAATTTTCTCTTCAGGGTCCTCAATCATTGAAGGTTCATACAATCTCAAGCAATCTGCATTTACGACTAAGTAGATGTGCATGTAAGCTAGTAGATCAAGGCGCAAAGCATTTTCACCAATCTTCTCAAGTATTTTAAAGGGTCCATACCTGATAGGCTTTAGCTTTTTACCTTCACCTTGCATCCTGTCCTTGCTGATATACAGCCATACCTGGTCACCAACTTGAAAACTATGCTCCATCTGATGCTTGTCATGCCTAGCCTTGTACTTGGCTTGGCTCCTTTCCAGCTGTTCCTGTACTGCCTGGTGGATCTCCTGGATTTGTTCAATGAACCTAGTTGCCTTGTCCACATCACTATGCCCATCAACCATGGTCTCTTTACCAAAGACAAAATCCAAAGGAGACCTTGGTGTGAAACCAAAACAAGTCTCAAAAGGAGATCTCTATGTAGAAGAGTGTTTTGCTCTATTGTAAGCATGTTGCACATAACACAAGTGTTCATCCCAAAGCTTAGGATGTTTGCTACAATAACCTCTCAGTAAGTGGATCACTGTCCTATTAACTACTATCTGGCCATCTATTTGTGGATGAAAAGTTGTGCTTTTCTTCAGTTTGGTGTCCATCAGTTCCCACAGACTTGACCAAAACTTCCCCACAAATCGGGTGTCTCGATTAGATACAATAGAAGTGGGTAGTCCAAAATGAACCCATACATGAATAATTTTGCAGTTTGTTCAGCTGTAATCTGTTTATTACAAGGTATCAAAATACACATTTTTCTGAACCTATCCACAACAACATATAGATAATCATGACCTTTCCTAGATTTAGGCAGTCGTCCAACAAAATCCATGGAAACACTTTCCCAAGGATGAGAAGGAACTGGCAATGGAGTGTACAAGCCTAGTTTTTTGTTACTGGGCTTGCTTTTAGCACACATAGCACACCCTCTTACATATCTAGAAACTGTCTCATTCATTTCGGTCAATAACAAAACCTTTGCAGTTGTGCAACTATTTTACTTACCCCAAAGTGACCTGATATCAAAGAAGTGTGTGCTTCCCTAATTATCTTTACTCTCTCAGTTTGTGGAATGCAGAGTTTCCCACAATGGTATAAGAGTCGGTCCTTCACATGATAATCCAATTCTTCTACTCTTTTGCCTTGACTCAAAGTTTCATATACATCTTTAAAGTCCATATCCTGAGCATATTGTTCAATGTAGCTTTCATGTAGTACAGAATTATGCTAAAGTATGGTAGATGCATTTATAATGGGTCTAGATAACATGTTTGCAACTTTTTTATGTATGCCCTTTTTATGATTGCTGCAACTTAGTTTGGGAGTGCAGATATTGAAGTGGTTGATGATCAATATGTACTACTGTCTCTTTGCCCATTAAGTAATGTTTCCACTTTTTCACACTCTGAACTAATGCATACAATTCCTTATCATATGTAGGATAATTAACTACTACAGGATTAAAAGTCTCAGAATGATAACATATGGGTTTACCATGCTGAGTCAACACTGCTCCCATGGCATAGTCACTAGCATCAGTTTGGATATCAAATGGTCTTTGCAGATCAGGCAGTGCTAATACAGGTGCTGTACTAATCTTTTCTTTCAAGGTGTCAAAGGCTTTCTGATGTTTTCCTCCCCACTGAAACACCTTGTTCAATCCTGTTAAAGCATGTAAGGGAGCTGCAATTGAAGAAAAGTTAGAAATGAACTTCCTCCAATATTGTGCTGCTCCTAAGAAGCTTCTCACTTCCATAGTAGACTTGGGTTTATGCCAGTTTACAATGACTGCCACTTTAGAGGGATCTACTTTCAATTCACCACCCCCTACTATATGACCCAAGTAGTTTAGAGATGTTTTGCCAAATTCACCTTTTGAGAGTTTAACATAAAGTTTTTCTCTTTTCAAAACATCTAGTGTCTGCTTAACATGCTTTCAATGTTCTTCCCACGTTTTACTAAAAATCAGAATGTCATCTAGGTACACAATAACAAAATCATCAAGATAAGGTATGAGTACATCATTCATTAATCTCATGAAAGTAGCAGGAGCATTAGTCAAGCCAAAAGGCATAACCAGCCATTCATACAATCCCTGCTTTGTTTTGAAAGCAATCTTCCATGCATCTTGCTCTGCAACTTTGACCTGATGGTATCCACTATGCAAATCTAGCTTGGTGAAATAAACAACTTCCTTTAATTGATATAAAAGATCATCTATGCGAGGAAGGGGATAACAATTTTTTATTGTTATCTTATTCAGTGCTCGGTAATCAATGAACATTCTCCACGAGCCATCTTTCTTTCTCACCAAAATGATTGGTGACCCACATTATGATGTGCTAGGCCTGATGAACCCTTTCTCGAGCAACTCCTACACCTGCTTCTTAATTTCAGCATTCTCTAAAGCAGACAACCTGTGCATTCCAATGTTAGGCAATGGAACATCTTGATGCAAAATAATATCATGTACTATTCCCTTTTTGGGTGGCAGACCTTTAGGTTCTTGAAATAAGACATCATACTCTGAAACAATCTTTTCTATATCAGCTAGTTGTTTAGCATTACAACCCTCAAATACATTGGTTTTATTAAGTTTCTTTTCCTTTACAACCATTAGTAAGAATTGTTTGCATGAATTTATCATTCTTTTCATCTGCCCTAAGTTTATGAGAGTATAATTATTCTTGAGCTTGTGAGCTCTTACAAAGTATTCGATTCCATCTTTAACAAGTAGATACTTGTTCTCATCTCTATAGAAAATAGCCTTTCTATCATACAAGTAAGGACTTCCTAAAACAATTCCACATATATCCAAAGGAATTATGTCTAACTCAACCTAATCTACAAATGCTGACCCAAAAGAAAACTTGAGTTCACACTATCTAGTCACTTGTAGCTATGTTTTATCATTCAACCATCCTAATGGGTATGGTTTCTTATGAGGTGTGGTTGTTAATCCCAATTTCTTTACAATTGCTTCAGAAATTAGATTTACTTGTGAGCCACTATCAAACAAAGTATTAATATTTTGAAATTTGGAAGTAACTCGAATATGGAAAAGCTCATGTCTTTTTCTCTCATTTTCTTCATCAACAACAAATTGAGCAGAAATACTAGTAGATTCTTCAGAATTCTTACCTTTTATACCTGTGGCTGCAATAGTTGTTTCATCTCCTGAGTCTGACCCCAAATATTTCTGAATAGCTGCAGCAGTCTTCTTCTTCTTGCCCTCGTACTTCTTAGGTCTCATCTCTAGCCAACAATGTTCATCATCATGCCCATCCTTTTGACAGTGAGTGCATGAAGCTTTTCTTTTCTGTGCAGTGTTTGCCTTCCTTGCTTTCCACTTGTGCTTTCTTTTCCCCTTTCTCTTACTTGCAGTGGATTGGGATGGTCCCCCAACTTCTGGATTTCCATTCTTTCCTCTAGCTTCTAGATGAGTAGCTTGTACAGATACCTCATCTATACTAGTGGGATTGAACATGAGGATGGAATGCCTCCTGTAGCTGTGTAGACCACCAATGTACTTCAAAAGAGTCTCTGGTGAGTCTAGTGAGATTCCTAGAATCAATGCTCTCTTTCTAAATTCTTGAGTGTATCCTTACACACTTTTCCCTTTCAACTGTTGAAGAGTTTTCCAACTCATCATGGATTGTTGCATGTAGACCAATAGATAGAATTTCTTCTTGATTGTAGAAACAAAGTCACTCCAGACAGAGATAGTCTTACCATATATTTTCATATCAGCTTGGGTTCTGCCTTCCCACCAAACCAAGGTAATGCCTCTTAGGCATAGGCTTGCCAACTGAATCTTTCTCTTGTCTGAGTCGATGTTTTGTACTCTGCAATACACATCAATTTGTCTAATCCAATTGTCCAACTTCTCAGCATTTAGCTCTCCATCATATATGGGCAAATCAAATTTAACATCTAGTTTGATTAAAGATGCTTTCTTATTATGCACAGGGCTATTAGGAGGGGTGAGAAAGCTTTCCTCTTTCCCTTTTCCTTTTGAGCAGTCATGGAAGTGGGACTCATCTTCTTCTTTGTCTTGTTTAGAACCTGATGAATCTTCAACCTTATGCTTTCTAAAGTCCCTATACATTTCATCTACCATAGACTTTATAGCTAGGAAACTTTCTATGAGTTGAGGGTCTGGCCCCACAGAACCTTCCTCTGAAATTGTCTTTCGAGGATAGACTCTCCCAATTTCAAGATTAGCTTCTACCAACTCTTCTTATCCTAATTTGAGCTTTGATCTAGTGAGCATTCAACAGCTAAACCAACACAAGCTTGTCTAACCTTACAGCCTAAAGCTCTGATACCACTTGATCTGATAATCACCCTATGAGTGACCTCAGTTAAAGATTCATTAAATAAAGGTATTACAGACTCACGTGCTAGTGTGTGTGTCTATGTTATTTAAGCAACG
This sequence comes from Pinus tabuliformis, assembly GCA_031772625.1. Classification (NCBI taxonomy): domain Eukaryota; kingdom Viridiplantae; phylum Streptophyta; class Pinopsida; order Pinales; family Pinaceae; genus Pinus; species Pinus tabuliformis. Next base: position 8,888,232 of record CM062819.1, read on the forward strand.
GATCGATCAGATTGCAAATACACAGACACTTGAAATGGAAAGACAACAGAGAAATATAGTAATCAAATACAAGAACACAAGAAATTAATAAGGAGTTCACCCTATCCTCTAGAGTTACATCTCTGGTCTAGATCTCAGTGGTGGCCTTGTTTTATTGTCTCTTAAGCAGAGAATCATAATGAAGGAGCTAAATATAGGTCTCCTGAAACAGGTTTGCTTGGCAGGGTGGTTCTTGGATTCCCCAAGCCACTGGAGTGCATAGACTCTCTTGCCTACCAGCTCTTTGACCTCTCTGGTCTGACAGATCCTATCAAGGATGGCTTGAATCTCTCAAGCTCTCTGGTGCTCGATGCTGCCTTTGGTCAGCTCGGCCCTCTGTCCTCTTACTACTTTTGCTTCACTGTCTTCTCCTGTTCTCTGTTCTTTCCTCTCTATGTTCCGTCCTCCTCTCAGGGTTCTGGTGTCTTTCTGCTTTACCTGTGCATGGCTTTAAGGCCATTCATTCCCATGTTTGTTCAGTTCCTCTTCCACCTCCATCAAATCGCCTACTGCAGCTGCACTTGGATTTCCTTGTTCAGCGTCATCATCAAGCTCACAGGGAGTGGCCACATGTCCTCCTGTAATTGCGCCAACCTGCTTCGTCAGTTCAATTCTTTGGTTACGTCGTGGAATGAGTCTTCCTCCACCGTGGCGGTCAAAGAAGACCTCAAATCTTTACAAACTGCAGCTTATTCCCTCATTAAATCCAGTCTTGTTGTCGGGCGCGATGTCAACTGTCAGATTTGGATCCCCCAGATCCAACACCGTCCGCAAATTTCGTGTGGTTGACTTGCTCGACCATTAGTGCGTGATGAGTGGCAGTTTTCTCTCTCCTCCGCTCACCACGCATCGGGCGCTGAGTGGAATCACTCTGCTTTCATCCAAAACCGCTTACCGTTCAAGGAGCCCTCGATCAATACCGCCGGTTTTTCGAAGCGCGGGTCCCGCCTTGTCCTTTAGCCTTTTCACCTTTTTCCCTTCGGTTCTCCAGTTCTCCATGCGACCAAGCGCTCGAGGCTTCCCATTTCGAGGGTTTTCACCTAGCGATGTGTGATTAGTGCTAAGCACTAATCATGCATCAAAAACCTCCTCTGTTTCCCGATTGCGGCCTCCCAGGGGCTAATTTCGCCTCCCATGCAGTCTCCATGGGCCTTGGTCAACGCACTTTGACCGAGGTCCTCGTTGTTCCACGCTGGCTGCCACTGCCACTGGTTTGAGGTGTTTTTGATTGGTGTTCTGAATTCTTCGAAGTCTGTCCCGACCTGATACAACCATGGTTCTTTTGACTATTCTTCATGGATCCAATTCGGATCATGATATCTTGTTATGTGCATTCAAATAATGCTTCTTTTACCACCTTTACAAGATATCTGCATTATTTCATTTTTACATCCATCTCTATGTGTCTGATAGTTGTTGCTATTCATTTCAGGAAAAGCTCGCAGAGCAGATCATTGAGAACAATGGGGAAGAAAGGCAAGGTTGTAGCCTCTGAGAAGACATAGATGACTCCCCTATTCACAGATACCACATGTAGTAGAGAGGGAGGAACCTCTACATGGGAGGCTATGTACAACATACTGGAGGAGGAACAACTGAGGATTATGGAAACAAACATTACAGTTGATGGATGAGATTCCTTAGATGCTTCCATGCTAGAGACGGCTTGCTCATTTTTGCACCACATAGCCGCTCGGCCGAAGATAATCCCTTATACTGACATGGTAAAATGGGTTATCGATGAAACCAATATATCAGACAGAGAATTCAAAATGAGAAGCCAAGACGTCATCAGATCTTTTACCCCAGACAACCTATGGCTTATGTACCACCTACCAAAGCCACAAGTCATCTACAATAGACAATTCATAGAGAAGTTTGTTGAAGAGAACATCGACCCAGCAGATTGCACCCGTGCCTGGTCAAATAAGAAAGAGAAAATGAAGAAAGACAAAATTGGTATGTACACTACTGCGTCTATTTATCCCCCTTATAGTTTTTCAGTGGCTATGTTATGTAGACTGGTAGACAGGATAGCACTAAGTTCTCCCCATAGTGGTTGTTGTTAATAGACACAGTTTTTAACACAGTTATAATGAATTGGGCCCAAATCTTGTCATACAATTTAGAAAAACCAATTATCGAGTATAGAAGGAGAAGAAGTATTGCTTCGAGGGTTTACCCTCCATTTTTTATGAGTATCTATGTTATGGATGCTATTTGTTTTAGTTCAAAGTTACCCATCATGGGATGGAAATGGACTATTCGAAATCCACTTCCCATTCACATATACGACGAGGTCATGTGGGAATCCAATTTTCAACCACATTTTTTCAAGATTTTCCATGGATTTATGCTCCCTATTCACAAGCGGCTTTATAATCGAGATGCCCCTAGGTTTTCCCAAGAAGCTAAATTTCACATCCTCCTAGTGGTGAGATGGTTTAAAAAGGAAACATTTACATATATCAGAGCTTTTGGTAGCATCACCTCCCCCCATATCCTCCCATACTATGTTCCAGATAAATTGATGGCTAGGGAGATAGCCTATTAGACAGCTAGTGAGGGAGGAATGAGGCATACACTGAAAGAGTCAAAAAAGGCCATTTGGCCTGCATTCCTTGTATAGTGCAGATAATTTTCACTACACAAATGGGACACACGTTCAAAGAAGAAGAGAACATGCTATCTTTGCAATTACCCAAATTCCCTGGATGACAGTATGACCCATTTGGCACTGTCAAGAATTTCACCACTTTGGTGAAAATAAAAGTATTCACTAATGAGGAGGATGTTTTTGATGATATCTTTTTGCAGAAAAACACCTTTATAGAGGTGAAGCATATGGCACAACTACTTTTTGACCATGAAGATCTAGAAAAGTTTTACAGTTACAGAGAAAGAAGGCTGGCAATGGTCCCATTGGACCAATTATTAATTGAACCAATAAGGGAGCCTACTCCCAGTGTGACTATAGAAGGTGACTCCAAAGAAAATTCCAAATCCGATTCTGGGGCAGAGTCTCAAGAGAAATCTATCAGGGAATCACGACAGTCATCACAAAATGGCAGAAGCAGAAGCATCGAGTCAATAAAGGATATGCCCAATCTACACAGAAGATAGTTGAAGAAGCTTCAGCTAGCAAGCAGGTTGAAATCCCTACTACCTCTGCACAACCAATAAAACCCATGGTAATTGACTTAGAGGAAGAGTGGGATAATTTTAATAAAAGTCTCAATATAGAGGAACAGGTGCCAGAGTTGCAAACTCCACAACAGAAAATAGCTCTAGAAATTACAGTGGAAGAAACTGCAAATGAACAAGAAGTAGAGCATATCCCTGTTACCCCCACCTCTGAAATAATTTTGAGAATTGAAGAAATACCCCCTTTGGATGTATTCTATAGCCCACAACATAAGGTCGTGGTGAAAAGGCAAAGAAAGAAAAGAAAATTGGACTCTATAGTTGTTACTACCCCTGAAAATGAACTAATGGATGTTCTATGGAAGGACTCGCCTGTCGATCCATCTGCCAACCTAACTAGACTCTCATAGTTTGCAGGTGCTTATGCTACAACAACCATAGACAAAGCAATAGAAGTCCAAATGTTGCTTAGAGAAAAGGAAAATAAAATAACGTCGCTTGAGCAACAATTATAGCAAGTCAAATCCAACCAGCAGGTAGAGATACAGTTGGCCAAGCTTCAACAAGTATTTGAACAGATGAAAATAGAACATCGAACCAGCTTAGCCGAGAAGGAAGCACAGGTGCAAGCAATAACTGATCTGCATAAAGATGATCTAAAAATTGATCAGTTTATTATCGAAGCACTCAGACTTAATTCTCAGTTGACACATCAAAAAGAATTATTGTGCGAGAAGATTTCACACTCAAAATACTATTGTGAAACAAGTGATAAACTGACAAGTCAAGTCGTAAAAATGCGACTTGAATATGATGAGATCTTTAAAAGGGTCTCTAGTATCATCACCTGGCAAAATACAGAGGAGGGGAGAAAAGATGACTTGCCCAAGCTAGAAGAATCACAAAAGGAAATTTTGTTTGCAAGCTGGGATTCTCGGCTTAAAGAAGCAGAAAAGGAAATAGCAGACACGGCGGCAACAACAAACATTATCATAGAAAATATCAATGAGAATTTGCATGGTGCTAATATAGTGGTAGAGTCCATTCCTGGGTTCCTTCCAGATGCGAAACAGGTCGGGCAACAATGGAAACAGGTAGCAGAAGAAAAAGTGGAAGTGATAAGGCAAATGAACAGGCTAGATTGGGAGGCGTATTAGCAACATTTGGTCAAACCTCACAACCAATGGATGACCCTGCGATGCCTAACCACTTCTGCCGAGAAAATGGTGCCATCATTGGCCAATGCTATATGCAATGGACAGTTGAAAGTTGAAGTCAGCCAGCCTACATAGTTGAAGCCTATGGTGGATATTTGCGATCTGAAGGATCAAACGCAACATAGTTAGTCACCTTGTTTACATTAATTTTGATTTTATTTTTGCATAAATTGAGGCAGGTTGTTTAAAACTCCTCAACTATTTTTGTAATAATCTATTTTTAGTTTTATAGTTTTAGTATTTAAACCCCTCTCATGCATTTAGAGAGGGGTCCAGAATTTTATCAGAAACTCTCTTTGAAACATGCACTTCTGTCCCTTGAGGAAGTTCTGGTGAAATATATGGAACATGATTTATTTTTATCTGATTTAGCATCTTCTACTGAAATTGCACTTTTGTACTCTTAGATGATGTTGAATGGATTGAAAATAGATCAATATTGTTGAAACACATGAGTAGGACGTATTATAAATGGTACTTTTATCTCGTAATCCTTTTTACTTATGTATTAAGCAATCATTTCTTTCCGAATTATTTATGTATGCAAGTCTGAATTTTGATTACCATTATTGCACTTCTGTATGATGATGATCTTTATTTTATGTTGATTATATGAATAAATCTTTATGCGATATATTTCTCACAACCGTTTTGGCTAAATTTTTATACGAAACAATTATTGTTAAAACGGATTCACTTCTAATCGAATTGCATGATCGTTATTACCAATTGCTTTTAGAAATTATTGTAGATCGCATATATCAATTTTATCTCAAGTCTATTATGATTAGATAGTTTTTTAAAAATTAGAAGTTAAGTGCATTTGTGATTGATTAGTTTAGACTAGATTACTATTAGCTTAAACATTACTCTAAAACATCACACATCATCCCATTTATCACAAGCATTAAACAGATTGGGAAACTAGTCCCATTATCCCTAGTCGGAGCCACTACTCCAAATGGAAAAGGAGTTGCCAACCAAGGTCTGGACCAAGTGGTTTTCCCCCATGTTGAGGCAACGATTTTTGAGGCTTCAACATGACCCTAGATCCAAAATAACTTCATCCATCTGATACTCTCCTATTTGTGCGGTAAGCCTCATCTCACGCCTTGTTCTTGTCATATGTTTGCCTATATTTCTGACTGTGTAGTGTCCTTCAGGAACACCTTCCTTACCATCACACTTATTTATTAGTTGTTGAAGCCCTTTCACCGCCTTTCTGTCACGCAGAAGCTTCATGCAAGTCTACAAGATAGTGGTAAGCATGGAGGGGTTAACTTCTTCAGATAGCTTGTCCTGACTTCCTGAGGTAGAGGCCTTAGAGAAGCTTTTCTTTGCTTCCATGAATGCTTCCTTCGTGCACTCCAGATCAAACCCAACCTCCCTTTTTGAAGCCTTGCAAACCCACTCACCTTCTTTAGGCTTGGGATCTAGTGTTTGTAGCTTGAGAAATGTTAGGATATTCCGACACATAGGATATAGTTAAGTTCAACTTGGTCTAGTGTAGAGTTAGGTATAGAGTTAGGTAAAGTGTGTTTCTTTACCGTTGTACATTTTGTAACTTACAATCCGACGGTCACGATATGTAGTGATCCGACGGTTCACTCTCTCCTCGGTATTACCGACACTTGATCCGTGGCTTGACACCCGATTGGTCCATGAGTTCTATTTAAAGCGCATGGAGGGTCATTGTTTGGGTAATCCGTGCATGAGAGAAGCTTATGTAAATTTTCATTCTTTGATTAATAAATTGCCTGTAGTACCCACGTTGGGACAGGCCGTGGACTGTTTCCCTCTTTGAGGGTTTTAACCACCTCAAAAATACTGGTGTATTGATCTGTGATCTGGTTGTGAGCGGTGTCCTTTTGGTATTCTTTCTGAGGAACTTACCCTGTAAATTCCTACATGGTATCAGAGCTATTTGAGGGCCGCGTCCGTTGGTGATCCAAATCTGAAGCCGGTAGAACTGCATCCGACTGCCGTTTCCTAGATCTGTTGTTTCTGACTGCTTTCGGGCCGAGAGGACTGCTCTGTTGCATTCGGAGCATCTGTTCTAGTGAGGAACCCCTTTCGTTTCACGCGAAAAGGTTTCCAGTAGCCCTAGCTGCGTCATTTTTCAGATCGGGAGGTATACAGTGTTTTTGCAGTTTACTGTTATTTTCTCTCTGCTTATTTCAGTTTCGGTTTATTTACCCTTTTTTATTACCGGATCTATACCTTTCATTTCTGCGTATGCTCTTTGCCCTGCGACTCTGTGCGATCTGGGCAAATCAGAAACAGAAAGAAAGTTTTTTTTCTCATGCGTATGCTCTTTTCCCTGCACCTTAGTGTGATCTTGGAAAATCAGAAACATTGAGAAAAATATTTAGTTTCCGGCCAAAGCTAACTTTTAGCCGCAAGGTCCATTTTTTTTTAAAATATCTAGTTTTTTGGCTAAAGCTAACTTCGAGCCGCAAGGTTCGTTTTTCTTTGCATATTCGTGTTGGGTTTTGTGTTTTGTGTTTTGTAGGGAAAAAGAGCTTTCTCAAGGCAAGCACGCAAACCAAGGCCCCCCCCCTCTCTCTCTCTCTCTCTCTCTCAAATTTTTTGTATAGATCAATTGGTTCAAAGCTATTTTAAGAGAGTAGAGGTCTTGGGTTCAAGTCTCCATTTTGTGGGGGCGGATTTTTTCATTCCCGCACATTCGCGCACTTTGCCGGCAACTTCAACAAATTTTTTTCAAAAAGCCATAACTTCTTCATCCGGAAGCCTTTTTCAGAGCCGTTTTTTTTAAAATAGCCTAATTTTTTGAGATCTATCCATTGAAACACTTACTTTCAGCATCTTCAGCTTCAGTTTTTTTAAAAAAATGGAAAGTCCATGCCAAGTCATTCTTGACAGCACTAACTACTTCCAATGGGTAGCCTACATGGAAGATTTACTTAGAAGTAAAGGTCTCTTCAGAATAGCCACAGACCAAGAGAAGAAACCAAAAGATGAAGACAAGGCTGCAAAATGGGAAAATAGACAAGATCAAGCACGTGGTTTGATAGGGATGTCTATTTCTCCTGATCTTAGATTCCATATTGCAGAACTTGAGACTCCTCATGAAGCATTGGAAAAACTCGCTAAAGTTTTTGGGATTAAAAATGAAATTAGAGCCCATCAACTTGAAAATGAGTTGCTTACTTTGGATCCTAATAATTTTTCTTGCATTGAAGATTTCTTGTCCAAATTCAAGACCCTTAGGTATCTCTTGGAAGGTGTTAAGGTTAAGAAAGAAGATGGTAACCTTATTTATTCCATCCTTACTAAGTTGGGACCAGCCTACTCTGTATTTGTTTCCACTTTCCATTCTACAAGGGAAGCTTTCATTTGTCAAGGAAAAGACTACAAGGCCCCTTCCTTTGACTCCTTTTGTGACTCCTTAATAAGAGAACAAGAAAAAATCTTACACCTTGGTCTTCTTAATCTTGGAAACTCTTCCAAGAAAGCGTTAGCCGCCTAGCAGCAACCAAATTCAAAGAATCCTAAGAAGTCATCTCCTAAAAAGAATGGTCCTAAACCAAACAAGGGTCCTAAGCAAACTCAGCCTCAAAATGAAAGATCATTTCAGCAAAATGATAAGACCAATAAAAACAAATGGAAGAAGACTGATAGACATTGTAACTTTTGTAATCGAGATGGCCACTTAGAATCTAAATGCTTTAAGAAGATGGAAGCCTTGGAAGCCGCAATGAAGAAACATAACATCCATGTGGAGCATACTTCAACTTCAACTTCCGGAATGGCACTTTCTGCATGTCATTGTCAATCATCTCAGTCTGGTTATGCATTAAATGTATCTTCTTCTTCTCCTTCTCATGAGTGGCTCATTGATTCTGGAGCCTCTTATCACATGGCCAAAAATCAAGCCATGTTTTCTTCTTTAAATGATTGTAACACCAAAAATATATATGTTGGTGATGATAGATCTCTTAATGTTGTAGGGACTGGAACTGTTCATCTAGACAATGGTCAGTTTAATGATGTATTATGTGTTCCAACCTTATCCTGCAACCTTCTATCTGTATATCAGATAACTCATTCAGGTGAAGGTAAAATTGTTGAATTTTCACCTCATGATGTTGTAATCAAGGATCTAAGAGATCCTAAACAGATTCTAGCTACTGGTATTGCTGATGATTCCACAAGGTTGTATAAGTTTCACAACTTTGGGTCATCAAATCTTCCCTCAGTATTTGTTGCTCATAATGATGAAGTGAGCAAACTTTGGCATGAGCGATTTGGTCACTTAAACTATCGCTCCCTTCAGCATCTATGTAAAGAAAATATGGTGACAGGTCTTCCTATGGTATCTTGCAGAGATGGTGTTTGTTCCGGATGTGTACTCGGAAAACATCATCGGGACAGTTTTGACAAACGTGCCTCTTGGCACGCCTCAGCCCCTTTACAGCTTGTGCACAGTGATTTATGTGGTCCACTTCCTGTTGCTTCATTCTCTGGCTGCAAGTATTTCTTAACTTTCATTGATGATTTCTCCAGACGCACTTGGGTATACTTCTTAAAACTCAAGAGCGAAGTATTTAACACTTTTTTGGCCTTCAAATCCTTTGTTGAAAAACAATTTGGACATCAAATTCTTAAGCTAAGAACTGATAATGGTGGAGAATATGTTAAAAACACATTCATCAACTTTTGCACCGAAAATGGAATTCAAATGCAACATACTGTTCCATACACTCCACAAAAACATGGTGTAGCTGAAAGGAAAAATCGCACCTTAAAGGAAATGGCTAATTGTATGCTGCAATCTAAAGGACTCAGTCTTAGTTTTTGGGCCGAAGCAATTAATTGTGCAAATTATATAATCAGTCGCACTCCTACTAAGGTTCTAAAGAATATCACTCCAGAAGAAGCTTGGAGTTCCATTAAACCAGATGTAAGTCACTTTCGTGTTTTTGGAAGTGAAGCATGGGCCCATATTCCAGATGAAAAGCATAAAGCTTTAGAACCTAAGAGTGAGAAATGTACTTTCGTTGGATATTCTGAAGATGTAAAAGGTTATAGACTTATTCCATTTAAGTCCAAAAATGTTATCATTAGAAGAGATGTAAAATTTGATGAAAATAAATCGGCCTGCGAGCCTAGTCCGGCAGATGTGCCACCTCTTCCAATCTCTTCTATTTTTGAAAACATTTCTTCTTCAGATGATGAAAGTGAGGATGACAATCCTCCCCCACCTTCTCAGGATCCTCAACTTCCAAGATGGGTCCGTGCTACTCGGGATGCAGCAGGTGATCTTGCCGGTGATCCTACAGATCAACGACGTACACGTTCTCAGTTTGAAAGAGCCTCTTCTTTACTAGCTCAAGCTCCAGTAAATCATGATCCTGACACTTTTGCAGAAGCTTCAGGCCATCCACATTGGGAAGCAGCTATGAATGAAGAATATCATTCATTGTTGGCAAATGATACATGGGATCTTGTTCCTCTACCAAAGGGACGCAAACTTGTTAGATGTAAATGGGTTTACAGAACCAAGTATGGACCAGATGGGAAAGTTGATAAACATAAAGCTCGTCTTGTTGCTAAGGGCTTTTCACAGGTTGAAGGCATTGACTACACTGAAACCTTCTCCCCTGTTGCCAAAATGAACTCTATCCGCCTTGTTCTTTCCTTTGCTGCCTCTTTAAAATGGGAAGTCCATCAGATGGATGTTAAATCTGCCTTCTTGCATGGGGACTTGCATGAAGAAATCTATATGGAACAACCCATTGGCTTCATCCAAACAGACTCCAGCCTTGTATGTCGACTTAAGAAATCTCTTTATGGTCTCAAGCAAGCTCCTCGGGCTTGGTATGCCAAAATGGATAGCTTTCTTTTAGAGTCTGGCTTTTCTAGGTGTCATTCTGACAATACTGTCTACACCAAGAAAGTGGGCAACTCTCTTATCATCCTTGTTCTTTATGTTGATGATCTTATCCTTACTGGTAGTGATCCCAACCTTATAAACCATGTGAAGTCTAGCCTCAAAAGGAAATTTGAAATGACAGACTTAGGACACTTACACTATTTTCTCGGTCTTCAAGTCTTGCAATCCAAGGAGGGTATTTCCCTTTCCCAGTCTAAGTATGCTTGTGATATTCTTCGTCATTTTCACATGGAAGACTGTAAGCCAGCCCCTTCTCCCTTTCAATCTGGAGTCAAACTTTCAGTCTCTTGTACTTCTCCTGAAGTTGATGCTACCTTATACCGTCAACTTGTAGGAAAACTCTTGTATTTAACCCATACTCGTCCTGATCTTTCCTTTGCTGTTGGCCTTGTTGCTCGTTTTATGCAAAACCCCCGTGAAAGTCATTGGAAAGCAGCCAAAAGAATACTTCGTTATGTTCGAGGTACAATACAGTTTGGGATTCATTACAGTGCCAAAGCAGCTCCTCTATTAGTTGGTTTCACTGATTCTGATTGGGCTGGTGACCCTGATGATCGGAAGTCTACTGCCGGTTATGTCTTCACTCTTGGTTCAGGACCTATTACATGGGCTTGTAAGAAATAGGCTGCCATTTCTCTTTCGTCAGCAGAAGCAGAGTACCGTGGTGCCGTGGAAGCTAGTAAGGAAGCCTTGTGGCTTCGTCAGATCCTATCAGAGTTTGGCTTTGAGCAGCAGCATCCAACCACACTTTGGTGTGATAATCAAAGTGCCATTCAGCTATGCAAAGATCCAGTCCAGCATCAGCGCAGCAAACACATTGAACTACACATGCACTTCATCAGAAAGCTCATTCATGACCATGTTCTTGAAGTGCAATATTGTTCAACAGATGATCAGGTTGCAGACATCTTCACAAAGGCTCTCACAGAGGCGAAGTTCACTAAACTTCGATATATGCTTGGAGTTCAGGAAGTTGTCACTAAGGGGGGATAGGCTCTAGTGCCTCCTTCCTTCTCCTATTGTGTCATATTTGTAAATCCTTCAATCCTATCCCAAGTTGTTCTTAAGGGGGGATGTTAGGATATTCCGACACATAGGATATAGTTAAGTTCAACTTGGTCTAGTGTAGAGTTAGGTATAGAGTTAGGTAAAGTGTGTTTCTTTACCGTTGTACATTTTGTAACTTACAATCTGACGGTCACGATATGTAGTGATCCGACGGTTCACTCTCTCCTCGGTATTACCAACACTTGATCCGTGGCTTGACACCCGATTGGTCCATGAGTTCTATTTAAAGCGCATGGAGGGTCATTGTTCGGGTAATCCGTGCATGAGAGAAGCTTATGTAAATTTTCATTCTTTGATTAATAAATTGCCTGTAGTACCCACGTTGGGACAGGCCATGGACTGTTTCCCTCTTTGAGGGTTTTAACCACATCAAAAATACTGGTGTATTGATCTGTGATCTGGTTGTGAGCGGTGTCCTTTTGGTATTCTTTCTGAGGAACTTACCCTGTAAATTCCTACAAGAAAAAGCTACAACAAGAAGAATTACAACAGTGGAGTCATCATTCTAAACGTATTTCTGTTCAAAACATTGAGTCAGACTCCCATCAGCAGCAAGAAAATAAAGTTGAGGTCGACTCACATTTTGTGCCTAGTTTAAGAGTAGAGTTGCATGGAGATGTAGAAATTCAGTCTTCACTTCTCAAGCCTGTCATCAAACCTTGGTAAGATCTAGTCAGTAACAAGCACATAACATGTCTTGGATATGACAAGGAGGTGCCTTTCATATTCCGGACTATTCCAAGCCCATCAAATTTCAAAGTGTTGGGTTTCTTCATGACAATTCATCTTCACATGTTCCTACTCCTCTTCCACAACAGTCATAACAGAATGTCAGATTCCAACATTGTGACTGATTTTACCATCTGAAAGATCACAATTTTGATCTTCATCCATGCAATCATTGTGGTCAACGTACTCATTCTTCACACAAATTCTTCAAAAACAAGCCTCCTTCAAGAACAAGGATTCATCTTAGATGAATCGCTTCTTGGCAATGGACTTCAACAACCAAGAAGATATTCTAGTCATATTTCAGAATTTGTTCTAGAGTATTGAACAATCTTGTAGTTGAGTTTTCTCTATCATCTCACCTTGTATCTGACATGGGGGGAAGTGATTGTCATCTACAAGCTTCAAAGCCACATCAAGCGAGCTTGAGCCACAACTTACCATACCAGATTCAAAGTTGTAGTCATATAAAAATATGCCCCTGAGCATGCCTTCGGTTGATGATCAGCCTTAAACTATCTATGCAGGGTTGAGACATCTCTTCAAAGAATTGGGGACACTTCCTCTAGTAGAAGACTTCAGCTTCTTGCCAAATTTGGAAGATTTCTAGGAATTGCATTAAGAATCCCAGAGTTGTTGGTCATCCTTAAACCATCATAGATTGAGACCTCCCTTTTTAGTTTGAGGTTCAGCTTCTTACCAAATTTGAGCCACAACCTACCATACCAGATTCAAAGTTGTAGTCATAGAAAAATATGCCCCTGAGCATCCCTTCGATTGATGATCAACAAATCAACTAAACATAAGTGGAAACAAGGACAAAAACCCCAAATTTCAAGAACGGAAATAGGTTCAGTCAGTCATCGCACCTGGGCTTCACAGAAACAGGGATGCATTGCACTTTACAGACTCGGTAGGTGCAATTCATACTGGTTCACAGTGACAGATAGTGCGATGGGCCAGGGAGCACAACTGAAGTGGGTTTTGGCTCAAATTTGCAGCTGATTTTAGTGAGTTAAGTTGAGCTATGATAGATAGTAAAGAGAAAAGTACAGAGGAATGTCTTTGAGAGGTTACTGAGCTACCAAAAGGGCATCTAGAATTCTTGTAAGTCAAATGTTTAATTCATAAACTAAACCAGAGATTGACTGAAGCAACATTCATCTACTATGCAATTGCAAAGCAAGAGCAGTTCGAAGGCTATCTGGCTAACTTCAGGCTTTGTCTATAGTTTATAAAACAAACAATAACAACAAACAAACATCTATTCAATCCCTAGTGGATTCACCAATTTGATTCTGGGAAAACTAGTGTCTTTTCGATCGACTAGCCCTCTAGGTTTGGCAGCTACCCTAGAAACAACAGTTTAAAGAAATTCGTGATTTCTTCTATGTATAATAGATAAGAGAAAGATGAAGGAACCAACCTAGATCTTCCGCTTAACTCCTTGCTTGATCTCTCTCCCCCTTGACAGAGCTTGCAACTCCTCTCCGTACTTATCCGGCTTGGAGAGTACCTATAGAAACACAGTAACAATGAACCGTCAAAACATCTTGATCTATTATATCATAATCATTACGAAATCAGAAATATAATGAACATACAATGGCATTCAAAAATAATAACATTCACAATTGCACAGTTATATAGAAGAAAACTCGAAGAACTTTATTAAATAGAAGGGAGAATTACAACCCAGTTGTCTGATCCAACATCATCCTCCCAGCATCAAAACCCTCTTCACCTCATGAAATAGTAAGATCACCCAACAATACAATGCTCCTTCCTCAAATACAAACTATCAGCACTTCCTTACAATTCACAATATTCCAGCCTCTGGATCTCTTAGATGGGGGATCCATTTATAGATGTGTGCAAGGGTGTGAGTCATCTCTGGGGTTTTGATTAGTGTCATTCCATTTTTTACATTTGGCTCCACAAGAGGGGAGATAACTGAAGTTTAGATCTCTTGCTCATCCTTGGGTGAGTTCAGAGAAGCAAGTGTCATAGGAGAGGTTTCTAGAAGATTCCATGAACAACCACCTAGCAAATTGTCTCAGACATTTGTCCATCCTCGCCCATCGCACCCTAAAGAAGGCCCAAACAGTATGCATCGCACCTGAGCAGTGTATCACTCAGTATGCATCACACCTGGCCAATGTAGCACTCATTATGGTTTAGTTTAGGCCATTTTTGGATGGTTTTTTAGGTGGAACTTTTGGGGAATGATGTAATCAGATGACCATGTTCTTTTAGGTTATGAAACAACTCTTTTAGGGGTTAAAGAGCCCTAGTTTATTGACATATAAGATTGGGGTTGAAGTGCCCAAATATGTCTATAACACCTACCATACTAGATTCAAAGTTGTAGTCATAGAAAAATATGCCCCTGAGCATGCTTTCGGTTGATGATTAGCCTTAAACTATCTATGCAGGGTTGAGACATCTCTTCAAAGAATTGGGGACACTTCCTCTAGCAGAAGACTTCAGCTTCTTCCCAAATTTGGAAGATTTCCAGGAATTTCACTAAGCATCCCAGAGTTGTTGGTCATCCTTAAACCATCACAGGTTGAGACCTCCCTTTTTGGTTTGAGTTTCTCCCTTTTTATGCGGGGTGAGACCTCCGTTTCAAGGTTGAAGGTTCCCTCTTCAAAACATGAGGATCACTTCCTCTAGTAGGAAACCTCAGCTTCATGCCAGATTTGGAAGAGTTTCAGGAACTGCATTAAGCGTTCTAGTGTTGGTGGTCATCCTTAAACCACCCCCCTTATACCAACATTTCAAAGAGCACATTCAGCCTAGTGCTACCATGCATTTTTTCACATTTTGTATTACAATTCTCTTCTTTGACTCATACATACCCCTTCGGATTAAGGGAGGGAATGTTGGACACTTAATACTCTATGGGTTGGCATGGAATGTGAACAGCCACCGAAGTCCAAGAGACCACTTGGAATATGAATCCAAGGGTCACACTATGTACTATAAATGTATATCATGTCAATAATATATGCAATCTAATGCTTATCTCTCACATTAGTTGTTTACATTCCATGTGAGTTTGAAAAAATTATTACAATAATGAAAACTTACAAAAATTTAAATTTATTATTATATAATAATGAATTCAAAATAATGGAAATTATTATAAGATATAAGAAATAGAACACAAAAAACAATTAATGGTCAAACAATGAAGGATATCTTCATTGCTTTGTATATGATAAATAGACACAATGGGCCAAATGGTTGCCTCTGGCTGAATGGTGGTATAACACTTCCTTCCATGCAGCAACAAAAATGACCCCATTTATGGCACTTTATGGATATCATCCACCTTCCATCACATCATATTTAAGAGAAAATTCTAAGGTTCAAGCATTGGAATATCACATCAAGCATCAACAACAAGTTCTCCAACTCTTAAAGGATAACCTCACCTTGGTGCAGAATAGAATGAAACAGTAGGCAGATCAACATTGCAGTGAAAGAAGTTTTGATGTAGGTGATTGGGTATTCCTACGGCTACAACCATATAAACAAATGTCCCTCAAGCAAGCTAAGAAGGATAATAAATTATCACCAAAGTATTATGGTCCGTACAAGGTGTTGCAAAAGATAGGTAATATGGCATACAAATTGGAGCTTCCTGCAACTTCCCGAATGCACCTAGTTTTCCATGTGTCATGTTTAAAGAAGGTTATAGGTGACAAGCTCCCAGTGAAAACAATATTGCCAAAACTTGATGAGGAAGGAAAAATCATATTGGAACCTGAAGTAGTCAAAGAAACAAGAACTCGACAGCTACAAAATCGATCAATTTCAGAGTATCTCATTAAGTGGAAGAACTTACCCATTGAAGATTCCACATGAGAGGGTGAGAGTTTTATACAAAAGCATCCAAAACTACCCAAGCATTTAGGAAAACACTTTTTTGAAGGAGAGGGACATGTTAGGTCCCTATAATACTAGTGATTCCCCCATTACTATTGTCATTGTATCCCTTATTGTTATTGTTGTGCCCCTAGTGTCCCCATATTTTTATTATTGTGCCCCATAGAAGCCCACTATTGTTATTTTTGTACCCTTATATTATTATTGTTAGGTCAGCTTTGATTTTATTGTGACCCCTTAGACTCCTATATATAGAAAGGGGGTTTTGTCATTTGTATCATCCAAGAATTGTCCATTTGTGTAATGTAAAGGAGGTTGCCCCCTCAAAGAGGTTGAATTCCATGGCGTTGATCTTTCTTTTCTATATTTTTGTGAGCTGGTTTCATAACACGAAGCAGTGGAAGCTAATGTTTTATAGGAATATTTTGGGTTCACTCATGTACTTGGTGAACACACGACCTGATATGTGCTATGAAGTTAACCAGCTTAGTCAAGTAATGGTCAGGCCTACCAAGCTATATTGGAAGGTGGAAAATCATGTATTGAGATACCTCAGAGGTAGTACTCAGTTTGGGTTATGGTACAAACAGACATAGGGAGTGAAGATTCAAGGCTTCATAGATGCAGATTGGGCAAGGAGTCCATTCGATAGGAAGAGCACATCAGGAGGGATATTTAGTATTGGATTAATGACAGTTTCTTGGTACAGCAGGAAACAAAGATCGGTTGCACTCAATTTGATAGAGGAAAAGTACATGACTGCAAATCAGGAAACATGTGCAAAGTAGGAGTATCCTCTCTATGGACAGAGACGATCCCCCCAGCCCAAGTGTGGGTCTAGCTGCAAAAAAGACAGTATAATGTAAATTTGTTGAATTGAGGCTTCTGTGATCCATATCAAGTTTATGAGAAAAAGTTTTTCTTAGATTAGAATTGAATAAGAGGGCCTACCTCTTATAGCACTAATCCACTTGATGTTAATATTTCTGCCTTGCTCCAGCTTCCTTTCATTCCTTTCATTCAATTAACTGAAACAAACATGCAAGAAACAACAGCAAACGTGATATCATAAAATCGAATTCAATCTACTTAAAAGGTCAAGGAGTTTTAAGCTATCAAATGTAATGTTACACACGATGTAGGAAATAAACCATTAGTTGTATTAATATAAACTTCAAAGAGAAATACAACCGAAGCCTTGACATTGCAGGTTCCCTTTGGCATGTCCAGGTTCCAGCACCACTATAAGAATCTCTTGATTCACCCTCAAAACAATGGAAGTTCAAGGCCTCTTTCCCTTTGCTCCAAACCAAACACTATAAGCTTATTCTCCCTTCACACACAAACTAGAAGGCTAAGGTTCTCAAGATGGCTATCAAGATTTGCAAATAATTCCTGCCCTTTCACTAGCTAGAGGTTGTAAAATGCGGAGTTTATATAGCTTTGATAGAGGGGAAATGGATCCTCTTATGCTGGGAGAGGCCTTATCCATTTTGGTTTGTTCCATCTTAATAGGGGAAAGGAGCCCAAACAGTCTCTCTCAGCTCTATCTAGCCCAACCATTTACCAGACTTCCGTTCATGAAGCTTCTAGACCTGGATGCTTCAACTCCATTTTTAAAAACTTGCCAAAAGAGGGTCGGCGCGGGTGATGAATGGCTCACTTGCGTCGTTCAGCACTAGTCCTAGTTTTAAACTCTGCAAATCGGCGCAGGGAGGGAACTGAGCACTAGCGCCAGTCTTGAAAACTAAGCTTGAAGGAATATTCTTGGGAAATTATGTAAGAGGGAAATGTTCTGCAAATGAAGAGGGATGTAGGGACACATTCTTCATGGCAGGGAAACATATGAGGGTCACTGTAGAGGTATTCTAGGATTGAGGAATGGGGAGCACAAGGACAGTGACAAAATGCTGTGTAACAAATGGCCCCTAAATCATGAAGTTCGAACAAGAGTGAGGGGTGAAATTCTTTACGAGTAGATGCATGGATCCGAATACTGTTGTTGGAAAACCTACAAGCAAGCATAGATACATATACATTACTGAATTCTCTTATACATGAATCATGGTATGGACGTAACCATCTAGAAGAAGATCATGTAAATGGATCCAAGGTATGAGTGCAACCATCCAGTAAGAAGGATCATAATGAACCTAAGGTATGGTCATAGCCATCTAATAATGAGAAGGATCACATATAACAAACTCATGGTATCGTCGCAACCATCCATCTGAAGGAGACATGTATGTAAGCATGGTCATGTCACATCACCCTGCAACCTGGACTTGTGTAATCTAAGCCGAGGGTCTTGCGCTCCAACACGACCCGATCAAAGTACAATTTCTAGCACGTGAATAGATGTGCTGAAGTCAAACATGTTAGAAAATCACTTGATTACTATTTAGTGATGTGAACTGTTAACAAGCGTGAGAGAAACCACCAATAATGACAATGTCTCTCAAGGTACCAGCGACACAATTCATGGAGTGTGAATAAGGAAATGAAGTCAAACACCCATGGAATCACTCGATCGAAAGCCAATGAGGAAAACTTGTTGTCGAGCGTGAAGAACTTGCCATCAGGGCATGTAAAATCTAAGGTACTAAAAGGGAGTCTCTAGGTCAACTTCTCGGATAATGAGCTGAAGTCGACAGGAAGTGACCTTGTCGAATGAGGACCATGAATTATCGCACATCATCAACACAAGACAAGGGATGCAATGATTATGAGATTATACAGAGATTCAGGAATGAGTGTAAATTGCAGAAAGATTAACTCTTGAACATATCAGCGACACAACTCCGGAGTTTGGCAGCTTTTGGATCCATAGGATTAGAGGTCATGATGACATGATAGAGATCAGATGGAAAGGAAAAAAGTGGTGGCCCAAACCCAGGAAGGTCAATGGTGAAGTGGGGATATCCTAACCTAACATGAAGCAAAAGAGTGTCATGGTCAAGAGTGACAAGTTGCCGACACAACTGGTAAAAATTTCCTATTTTCCCCCACCATTTCTGGCAGGTACCCCAATTATTTTTTATCACAAGCTTGAAGGGGATAACATATGCTTGTAATGTAAGTCCATCCTTCGGATAGATACGACCTAGTAAGATTAACAAGCCCTAGGAAGGAGAAGCTCGTGTCCGTCATGGTGATGAACCCGATGTCATTTAAAGTTTAATGAGTTCGACAAAGGAAAAAATCAGTATCTTTTTCATGTTTAGAGAGTTTGAAAAAGACATGGAAAATAAAACTCCAAAAGGTCCATTTTTGTAAAGTTGTCTCTCGAGCCCAAAAGGGTAGAAAACAATACTCAAAAGAACCTCTTGACCATGTCAGCCAAGGAGTACCTTTTTCGTAAATAGTTTATCCCAGCCCAAAACAGGGGTAAACGTATACTGGGTAAATGACATTTCATAACCATTTTACAAGGTCAAAAAAACAAGAGCTCGACAACCTTTTTGTGTTTCAAGAGTCGGAAAGGAGCTTAAAGAAGACTCAACGTTTTTTTTTTCTTTAACGAGTCAAAAAGGGAAAAATACTTGCCGATATTTTCATTTGAATTTTTTATGAGTCGGAAAAACAACTTAAAGATGACTCCAGTTTTGCATCATCACCGGCAATCCATCACCTGTTGCTACACAAGAAGAAAACGTATTATCCGTTTCTAAGGTAAAATGCGAAAAAATTCTTTTAAAAACCCTAAAACATGGCTAAAATTTTATAAAAAGGGAAAAATTCAAAACATTTTTACCATTTACCTCTTTTACCTCATTTGGAGAAATGTTTACCCATTTGTGCACTAAATCTGCAGGAGCAGATTGTAGCAGATCCAGGAGGCCGATCGACGAACTATCTGTTGTAGGTAAGAGCTAAGGCCCTAAGCTTTGTTTTCATACTTGTTGTTTTATGCATTTAGCCATTTTTCAGGGTTTTTTTGAAGATTTTTTTGCCAAAAAAAAAAAAAAATCGTCCTTAGTAGGCATCAGATCTAGGCATGGGATCGCAATGATCGAGGGTTTATAACTTAGGCACTCATGTCATCGGTGAAACTATTTTTAAAATAGTCGCACTGACGCAAAGAGTAGATTTTTTTCAAATTCTGACCGATTTAATTGCTTTTAGTCCGAAATTCCTCTTGTAAAAACTGATGTTTAAGTAAATGCATGTTATTTGCAGGAAAATCACAACAGGAAAGATGGTGATTGAATGGAAAGAATGCAAGCACTAAGGAATTGTTTCATTAGAATTCGAAGATCAAAATTGTCTGGATGCATTGAGGAATTACAGGTTCCTCAAGTTCTTTCTTACACCGGGCCTTCGAGCTCAACCTAAGCTACTACAATACCTGATCAGTCTATGGGATATTGGACAAGAGGTATTTGTGATCCATGATCAAGAGCTGGAGCTAGAGACTTCAGACATCTACTTCATTACTGGATTGTCCCGCAGAGGGGAACTAGTCCAATTGTATGGAGGCAGGCCTATTGGGGCAAGTGTGAACACGCTCCTTGCAGAACATTGTCTGGAAGCTTTGAAATCTAAAAGCGGTAAGGTTGACATCATGACCATAGGTGACCTCGTACTGAAGGTGTTTCTCTTGACCATTAACATAGTTACTGGGGTTTAGGCATTGCACGAGTCCAACAAGTCTAAGTTCCAGTATGTCATAGACTACATGGTGCCCATTGTCTTCAACTGGGCAGAAGCCATGAAAGTGAACGTGAAGCATCAATTATCCAAATGCAAGGCAGGAAACCAAAGGAAATTTGGATATGGTTCTGTTCTAGTGACTTTCTTCCTAGAATAGATCCCATTGTTCCACTATCAGCTGGTGGAGGTAAATCCCCCAATGCCATGAGATCCATGGATGGTCTGATGGAGTGAACGGATGCCCAAAACTAGAGGGGGCCATCATATGTCATACAAGCCTACTTTCTTTGCATGGCTGACATGTCAACTCATTGTTGTGGAGGATTGGCCATATAGCAGGACTAACTTTCGTGGTGATCCTAACATGCCGCTCCAAGAGGGGGAGGATTTTGATGATGGAGGTGAGGAAAACAATTTTTTGGTTTTGATTTTTTATTGTTTTTGAGATATATGCATCTGTGACACTTTGATTTTGTAATTGTATATGTGGCACCAGAGTGACCAGTCGGGATGTCCCCGATCGCTAGATGCGTTGCTCAAAAATTTGAGATTGCTCCTTATCAGGAAGGAGTCGACAACGAGGAGGAGATTACGCAGAATCTTGATAACTTGACCAGAGGCATCCCAAAGTATGCCCAGATGGAGGACATTCCACGCCGTTATCAGCGGCACACAGTGGGAGTGATAGATCAGATCCATCGATTACTAGCTCACGTAGTACGAGCAGTAACGTGCTATCATGAGCACAATGTCGAGTAGTCCATAGTTTTAGCATTTACAGTTTTGAGGCCTATGAGCCACAGATGTACTTGGATCACATATATTATTTTTTTGGTTTTGATGTATGACACTCAAAAATTATATATATATATATATATATATATATATATATATATATATATATATATATATATATATATATATATATATATATAGCATGCTACATTTTCTGTTTACTATGATATAATGTTTTGTTTTTCACATATTGCATAAATGTCTGTTTGGCACATAATTAGCCAATGCATCTGTTAATGTATTCATATGCCTAGGAATGTGATGATATGTAATATAATCAAAATTTCTTTCCAATAGATGAATATGCAAATACATTCTCAATATATGAGGGTTTCTGATAGAATATTGCCTATTGAGATGAAGAACAACAAGTTGTGAATCAAGGTTAACAACCATTTCTCGAATGTCAAGAGCAATGGCTTCTCACAAGAGTTCAATAACTTCACTATATTCAGCAATGTTATTAGTTGTTTGACCCAAACAAATACCTTGAAGATCAATCAACTCACCATGAGGGTCATAAATAGCCCATGCAGTGGATGATAGATTTCGGGTACTACGGAAAGCACCATCAGCAAAATCGACTTAAGGAGTCACAGACATCTGCAAAGAAGGTGAATACATAATAAGCAAGAAATCTGCTTGGAAAACACACCACACCAAACTGCACAAAAATGAATAACACACTTATGTACAAAAGTAACCATGTGAGACAAATCAGGCATAGTAATTTTTGAGGTACAACCCATTGTGGGGCTTGCCCAAGGGGTTTCCCTCATAATCAATCAGCTTATAGGCCCCTTTTTGTAACAAACGCTTAACAATATAGGGTCCATACCACATGGGTTTGAATTTTCCTGCCCCCAACTTATCATTAGCTTGGTCATATAGCAAGACCAAAT
Organism: Pinus tabuliformis; assembly: GCA_031772625.1. Lineage (NCBI taxonomy): Eukaryota > Viridiplantae > Streptophyta > Pinopsida > Pinales > Pinaceae > Pinus > Pinus tabuliformis. The sequence goes on from CM062819.1 coordinate 8,910,590, forward strand.
CACCCTCAGAAAAAGCACGAGGAGAGACTGACTAATCAAAATGGGATTTAACTCACTTTTGCTGTGCTTCAATGACTAAAGCAATGAGCTGGCGAGTTTCATCCAGTCATTCCAAATATAAGAGACGCTCTTCTTGAGGTGAGGTATCAGGGAGAATTTCCACAACCAATTTGAGTGAGGGAATTTCACATTCAATCGGTAAGGTAGCTTACAGCCGTAGACTGGCTGGAAAGGGGTGAATCCAGTTACGTCTTTAGTCAAGGTTAGGTAGGCCCACAGAGCTGAAAAAAGCATGAGATGCCAATTGGATTTGTGCATCCCAATGGTGCATTGAAGCATAGTGACTAACACTTTGTTTACAGCTTCAACTTGGCCATTGGCCTGAGGGTACTATGGAGTTGAGCCATCGTGACACAAGACCAATGTAGAAGTCAGCTCAACCATCATGTAATCACAAAAATAGGAGCCATGGTTAGTGACAAATGGCTTGAGGCACTCCAAACTTGGAAATCACATGATTGAATAAAAATTGCGCTGTCGTTTTACTGTCAGCTGAATATGTAGGCATCGCTTCAGTCCATTTGGTGAAGTAATCCATGGCAATGATAATATAACCATTCCTCCTGGCCAAACGAGAGTTAAATGTCATAAAATCAATGCCCCATTTGGCAAAGGGACCAACAATAATAATGAGGTGAAGGTGAGCGGGTGGGGTGCGCATTTTTTGCTGATAAATCTGGCACTCTTGGCATTTGTGAACAGCAAGAATGCAATCCTTAAAGATAGAGGGCCAGAAATAGCCATCACAGAGTATATTTTGAGCAGTGGTGTAGCTAGACAAATGACCACCACATGTGCCAGAATGGCAGTCATTCAATACTCTTTCAGCCTCATCGAGAGTTAAACATTGACGAAGAATTGAATCAACACCAACGCGATATAAATTATCCATAATGATGCAGTAAGGTTGGGATTGATGCCAAATGCTTCGACGATCATCCTTGGACAATGCAGACCGGAAGGTAGAAGTTTGGAGATACACGATGATATCACCGTAGTAAGGATCGAGAGTGATAATTAGAAAAACTGTCTCATCGGGGAGCTACTCATCAACACCAGTAGGAAGAGAAGCATAGGGAAGAGATAAAATCAACTCAGCAAATACAAGTGATTTGTTTGATTTGGTAGTAGTGAACACCACATCAAATTCCTGAAGGATGACACTCCACTTGGAATACTTTCCCCCAAGTAAATGATGAGTCAGAATGTAATTCGTGGGGTTACACTCAGAAATCATGGTTGCATCGTGGAGGAGAATATAATGCCGAAAGCATTGAACGGCCTGAACAGCAGCCAAAGCCAACTTATCGACATGAGCATAACGAGTCTTAGTATCGAGGAGGTTGCACCTGAGGTAATAAATGACATGTTCATGACCTTCATCATTGTCTTGCACCAACACCATGGCAATAGTGCTAGAAGTTGCAGCTAGATAAAGGAAATAATTGCGATGATATTTTAGAGGATGCAACAAAGGAGCATTAATGAGGACAACTTTCTCATCATCAAAAGACTTTTGGGTAGTCTCATCCCAAATGAATGGATTTTCTTGCTTAAGCAATCGGGTGAACCTTAAAGCTAGCTCAACATAGTTAGGAACAAAGAAACGAAGGAAATTCACTTTCCCTTGCAGACTCTGTAATTGATGCAACCAAAAGGAAGGGGATAGATTAACAATAGCCTCAACTTTGAGAGGATCAAGATGAATTCCATATTTTGAAACAATAAAACTGAGGAGTCGTCCGGATTCGACGCAGAAGACACACTTATGCGGATTCAACTGAATGTTATAGTGTCTGCAACAAAGAAATATTTGTCAAAGATGATCGGGATGGTCATGGCGCCTACATGAATGAGCAGAAAGATCATCCAAATAAGGCTGAACAATGTTTTTAATGTCATGGAAAGCATAGGACATTTCTCATTGAAAAGTAGCCCCAACATTCTTAAGGACAAAAGGGAGCTTTTTATATGCAAAAGTGCCCCACGTACAAATAAAAAATGTCTTAACTTGATCAGCCAGTGCAATGTTTATCTGGTTATAACCAGAAAAACCATCCATAAAGGAAAATATCTCACTCCCAACACATTCATCGATGATCTAGTCTATAAAAGGAGTGGGATAATTATCCTTTTGACATGGATGATTAAGGTCACAATAATCAACACAGACTCAAATGGTTCCTTGTTTCTTAGTCACCGATATGATATTGTACACCCAATATGTTAGAGGATAGGATAAATAAATCCATCTTTAAGAAATTTTTCAACTTCCCCTTTAATGGTGGTCGCTTTTCTAGGGTGCACTAGATGAGGTTGTTGATGAACGCACTACGTGTTAGGATAAGTTGGAATTTCGTGCACGACTATACTTAGGTCAATGTTGGGAATTTATTCATAAGACCATGCAAAAACATCTCGAAACTCTTGAAAAAGATGATTATAGATCTTGATCTCATGAGGAGAACAAGTCACCCCAATATGAACATTTTCAACAATACCCAGTTTAACAGAAATTTCAATAGGCATCGTTTGGGTAATATTGCCCATGTTCCCTTCCGACCAAACTTCATGGATCATGACAAGCGTTTGAAGTGGTTGGGTTGGGAAAGGAGAAGAGAACTCCTCAAGACAAGTAGACATGACCATTGGGCCAGGTAAGAACAAGGAACGATGATGAATATCATTCCACGGTGCTTCCTCTAGAGACATAATTTCCATGATAATTTCGTCAGAAGGAAAAGTCTTGGTTAAGGGATTGGGAGAATCCAAAGAACCAAGCCACGAGGATTGAGAATAGGTATAAAGAGACATACTCGAATCAGTATGATTAGTGGGTACTGAAGCCAAATCCATAACAATCTCCACATAATCAATCTTGGCAGGGCTTGACGGCATGACATCACCCCATGTATCAACAAGATCAGGAGAGGGAATGACCCAAGGATTAGAATTAACCAAGATCATGTAGACTGAGGAACATGTGGAGGTGGGAGAGGAAAAATACACATCAAGGCGGGATCTTTGAAAATTCTAGCCCCCACGCTCTCATAAGGAGCACTAGTACGCTTCACGTAAGGAACATTGCCATCCGAGGAAGAAGAGGCAAAGGAAGACAACGGGTCGACTGTGACGATTTTCCCTTGATGAGGAAAATGGAGCACATGGACCAGAGAGGAGGCTACAACATGCATGGAATGGGTCCAACTCTGTCCGTGTAGAAGATTATATTTAAGATTTGCATCAACAATTTCTACTTCAACATTGACTGTCTTGCCTTCCAAGGTAATGGAAATATTAGGAAGGACACTGAAACGTTGAGAATCATGTCCATCAAACGCTTCCAATGTGTTAGGTGATTGGTTAAGGGTAGGATAACCAATTTCCTTCCAAGAAGAGATAGACATGATGCAAGTGGAGGCACCTTCATCAATGACGGTCCTATGAATTTTTTTCTCATTAATGATCACCTGAATGAGAAAGGAAATTTGATGAGGTAAGCGTAGAACATGGTTTTCAAGATCAAAACAAATGAGATTGGAATCAAATGGATCAATAGCTCCAATAGCTGACAACAATTATTTCCTCTGAGAAGGACAACTTTGAAGGGCCTTGAGAGCAGACATAGCTAATGGTGCTTGAGCCAAATCCTCAACAATGTTATAATCCTGAGCAGCTCGAGCATTTGGATTATACGAGGACTTTCACAGCACACCTCGAGAGGGTGTTTGAATAGAAAAATCAAGATTAGGTCACTCTATATGGAGAGGACCAAAGGTAGATGAGATAGAGGAGGAAGGGGTACCTTATTTCTCTTTCCCTTCCGTCGGAGTAGGTGTTTGATAATCTTTTGATTGGTAGCCACATTTATAGGTGTGTTCATCATGAACACTTGGGAACCTGTGGAAGTGGAAGACTAAGGTTAGTCTATTTGGGCTATTGGGATGGAAAGGGCTCTTTCAAGATAGCCGCGGTCCCTTTGAGCAAGCGACTAACTTTAGATCGTCAGGGACAATATTTAGTGTAGTGATCCTCCTCACAGATGAGACATGGATACTTAGGATTTCTTTGAGAAGCATTACTAGTAGATGACTTAGGAGGGCCTTGTTTCGGGGCATCAACTTTGGCCTTGCATTTGCCCTTCTTTTTACCCTTAGAGGATTTGTCCACTTTGGTAGACTGAACAATGTGAACCTCAGAGGTTTTACCAGGACCAGTTGAATTTCGAGAGGGATCATTGGAACTAGTGTTCGAGACCGCTTTCTTCTTGGAAGAAGATTTTGCGGGGGTCTGAGACATAGAACCAATCACTCCATCAACAGGTGGGGTAGCCAGAGAATTCAATGCTATCAGATTAGGTGATGGTCTCAGAGCATCGAGTAACATCTCATAGAATGTGCCAGATTGTGAGTAGACTAGGTCCAAATACTGGGCATGAGCAATGGATTGCTCCTCTGTAACACACCCACCCATAGCTATGTCCCTAGAAATTGGGCCGACGAATTATTTGGTGAACCATTCTGTTAGCAATTGATCAGTAATTTCAAACTTGATCAGGCGACGACGACGTCTCCATTCATGGATGTGATTGGAGACATGGGTTGCAGTGTCTTTCTTAAGTGACGTAAGTAGATAGGTGCTAGTTTCATAGTGAACCGACAGCTAGAAATGAGTGAGGAAATCCATAGTGAGATTGTTGAAGTCGCTATAGGTACCTCGAGGCAATTCGATGTACCATTTCGAGGCGGCCCCTGTGAGAGTTCTCTGCAAAAGCCGTAAATGGATAGAATCATCAACCTATGAATTGGAGGAGCACCAAAGGCAATATTTCATCATGTGGGCTTATGGATCCTCCTTCACTTTTCCCTCAAATTTTGGGTAGTCGCCCAAAACTTTCATTGGAACTGGAGGCCAATAAGGCGAATGAAGAATAGGATCATTAGTAAGCCTTGACACATCAGGGAGTTCCAACATGGCCAAGAATGGAAATTGAGTGCTAAAAGGAATTTGGGGCCTATAAGTAAGCCCGGATTGCAGAACCCATCCTTGTTGGTAAGGATTTTGCCCCCATAGTGGAGGACTTTGTCCATATCGAATCTGATTTTTCCCCCACTATAGGTTACCTTTCCCATAGGGAGGATTCTGTCCTGGGTAGCCTTGATACTATCCTGCCATAGGCTGCTGATAAGCAACATACAAGTTAAAATGTTGTTGAGCTCGTTGACCTTGGACATAAGGATTTTGAAATTGCTGACCCCGGACATACGGATTTTGCACCTGCTGCCCGTGGACATAAGGATTTTGAACTTGTTGCTCTTAGACATAAGGATTTTGAGCTTGCTGCTGTAGGATTTGACCTTGACCTTGCAAAGGCTGACCTTGATGACATGAATACAAGCATTGATGCTGCCTGGGTTAACCTTGTTGTTGCAAAGGATGGCTTTTTTTCTGTAAAGGTTGTCCATGCGGTTGCAAAGATTGACCTTGCGAGGACATAGGTTGGGAGGATCCATGAACAAACTGTGTGTGCAACTGCAAATTTTGTTGCGACTGTTGCAAGGGTTTCCCCTGCGGTTTGTTGTGGTTTTCCTTGCTGCTACACTACCTACCCTTGCTGCTGCAAGGATTTCCCTTGCTGCTGTGAAGGTTGCCCCTGCTGCTGCAAGGGTACTTGGACAGTTCCTGGAGTGACACCTTGAGGGTACTGAAAGTTCCCGAATTGGATTTGACCATATCCACTAGGCACAACGGATGGACCAGGCTAAACATAGGGCCCAGCTAGAGGGATGTAAGGTGGATTTACCATCATTTGTGAACCATATGGAACATAAGGAGGTTGGAACGAAACCTGAGCCACATATGGCTACTGGTACTAGATGTTACTTAACCCAGATGGACCATCAGGGTTCGTAATAACATTGTAAGAGGGTTGATTCATTCCAACCATGTGAGTTTGTGAGCCACACACATTGGTTTCACGAGACATCATGGATATATTTAGATCTTTCCCCCCAGGCAGTGGAAGAGTCCGTCCACTCACTAGAGTGGTAGAAGAACATACCAAGACTTGACTTGAGACTGTCAGTTTAACCAAAAGAGTGGGTTGAAATGACGAAACAAGTGGAGTCGGAATGGTGGGTTGCACCGGAATTGAAGTGACTGCAGTTTGCACAATCGGTCGAGAGGTTGGGTTTTCAACGAATGAACCTGAGGTAGGCATTGCGTCGAAAGACCAGATAGGGTTGTGATATAATGACGAGGCACTGAGAGTGCCCTAAACCAACTGAGTTAGAGAGGTATAACCATGAGGAAATAAAGGCTCGTTATACTTAAGGTAGACGCTAGTCAGAATGCTTCCCGTATAAGAGAAACCTTTTGGAGGGAATTAATATCCCTGCTCATCAAATACGTGAGGAGTGTGTGTAGTAGAAACATCCGAGTGACCCAGAGAAGAGACTGGAATCTTGCCTTCTAATTTCATGGGTGGAAACAAACGACGATGAGCAACCAAAGATGTTCGAGGAGATAATTCGAACAGAACACCAGGTAGATCGTATAGGCTGTACGAACATTGTGGTGATATCACAACAGGATCAAAAAAATGATTGGGAGGGCAAACAACCAACCCTTGCTAACCTTCAGGAGTCAACGGACTCTCGAGAGTCTGGATAGGATTATCCAGAGATTCCGGGCCAGATTTGTAAGGTGACCAATTATCTGATGGAAGAGGACAAGATGACAAAGATTTAATTCTCAAAACAATTCCAAGTTCAACACTTTGATCCTCAAGTGACTGCGAGAGTTTAGGGAGAGAATCCTCATAGGATCTTTCAGATGGAGGAGTAGAAGAGGAACAAGGTGAACCTGATGGTTCTGCCATGATGACTTTGTCTCAAACAACAAGAGAATAGAGATTAATTTCAGGGCTTCTTTAAAATATATTGAAGGTATACTCACGATGTGGTCCAAAATAAGACTATCAGGAATGTGATGTGATCATGGGAAAAAAATTAAGATGCTGAAATAGACTGATGCCTTTTCATGTTTTAAGAGTCGAGAAAAAGGCAAAGATGACTCTAGTCACTTTTGGTTTGAACAAGCTCGAAAGGACAACTGCTCGATGATCTTTAAAATTTAAAGAGTCAAAAAGAACAAAATGACTGCTCAAGATAATGTAGGAAAAAAGATTACCAAGTAATCGTGAACTGCAGAATACCTCCCAACGAACCAAGAAGTATGGGCAGGAAATCTCCTTGAATGCTTTGTTCCGTGTATCATGTTTACAAGGTGACAGACTCGACTTCCTATGGATAAAGAATTGCAAACCTAGTGGGGTCTCCCTATATATACACGACGGTACAGGGAGCACAAGTCCGTACTAGTGCTTTCTAGTGCCGAAACGAACAACAGCTTCTAAGTTTAAAGACGTCGTAACATGTCTCTAGCCTAGGCCTCTAAATGTGAGTGTTAAGTTTCAAATGCACCTTAGGTTAATTGAATACATTTTAAAGGTTTATATTGAAATTAAGTCTCAGTTTTTAGGCCCTATCGATGTCACTTGAAAAAGTCCTATATGCAACTATATGAGACAAAACCCTTTCAAATCGATGAATGTTTACACTAATTGAGAGTAGAGAAAACAATCAATGCAACAAACAAGAAACTGAGAGTAAGATGACTCTTCACTACTTTGCTTTTCAAAACAAAATAATGAAAATTATTTCCACTTCCTATCCTTCCTATCAAATGCACTTCAACTAGTCCTTTCAACAGTAAAAGAAGATCCTTTCATTTTAAATGCTCATGATGATGTAGTTCCAGCTTTCAATGATGCTACTTAATGCAACATATCAATTTAACAAACTAGAATGATGTATTTTTTCAATGGAATGATAAAATTAATCTTTCACATAGACATTTCAATGAAATTTTTTCAAACAACCAACATCAATCATATACCAAGCAAGATAATAAGAGCTCCTCTCAAACCAAGCATGCAAAGACTCAATCGAAACAAAACGAGCAATGTAATCTATGCTCAAAAAGAGACGTTCAATCAAGAGAAGAGAAAACGAAACTTTTTCACTTTTTCAATTGAAAACAAAGCAATACGAGGACTAAAACATGAAATGCATGGGGTAGCTAACCAACAACTTGACTTGATGAGCAAACAAATGGTTGAATGGACAATGACCTAGATGCCCTAGGGACACAAACCATCCAAAATCTCAAAAAATCAAGTAAGGCAAACTCAAACCAATCAAGCAAACAAATCAAGCTAAGGAAGTTTTCTAGCCAAGGAGAATATAGGTAAACAAGCCAAGAAATAGAACTTATGAGGAAAAGACACATTGGCAATGATTGAGGAGAAACCCTAATTTTAACCTACAGGCATTGGCGTGAATGCCTAACTGAAATAAAGTGCCACAAGGGGCTATGACGCAACTGTTCAAGGGTAAATAGTGCTGGTCGGCGCGACTACCAGAAAATAAACAGTGCTGATCGAGGGATTCAAAGAAAAAATAAAAGTTTTCAGAAATCAAAACTAGACTTGTCACTCTAAATTCAAGAATCTAGGCAGCAAACAGTGTAAAGCATAGAAAACCAAAAAGAAAGAGTGATACGACAAAAGTCAACACAAATCATGAAATTCAAACAATCCAAAGAGAGAGATGGATCCCTAGCGGAGTTGCCAATTTGTGGAGTAGGAGTATCCTTTCTGTGGACAGAGACGATCCCTCTAGCCCAAGAGTGGGTCTAGCCGCAAACAAGACAATCTAATGTAAATTTCCTTAGATTAGAATCGAATAAGAGGGCCTACCTCTTATAGCGCTAATCCACTTGATGTTGATCTTTCTTCCTTGCTCCAGCTTCCTTTCATTCCTTTTCTTCAAATACCTGAAACAAACATGTAAGAAACAACAACAAATGTGATAGCATAAAATTGAATTCAATCTACTTAAAATGTCAAGGAATTTTAAGCTATCAAATGTAATAATACACATGATATAGGAAATAAACCATTAGTTGTATTAATATAAACTTCAAAGAGAAATACAACCAGAGCCTTGACGTTGTAGGTTCCCTTTGGCATGTTCAAGTTCCAACAACACTATAAGCATCTCATGATTCACCCTCAAAACAATGGAAGTTCAATGCCTCTTTTCCTTTGCTCCAAACCAAACACTATAAGATTATTCTCCCTTCACACACAAAATAGAAGGTTGAGGTTCTCAAGATGGCTATCAAAATTTGCAGATAATTCCAGCCCTTTCACTAGCTAGCTAAGGTTGTCAAATGAGGAGTTTATATAGCTTTGATAGAGGGGAAATGGATCCTCTTATGGTGGGAAAGGCCTTATCCCTTTTGGTTTGTTCCATATTAATAGGGGAAAGGAGCCCAAACAGTCTCTCTCGGCTCTATCCAGCCCAACCATTTACCAAACTTCCGTTCACGAAGCTTCTAGACCTGGAAGCTTTGACTCCATTTTTAAAAACTTTCCAAAAGAGGGTCGGTGCAGGTGATGAATGGCTCACTTGCACCGTTCTATGCTAGTCTTAGTTTTAAACTCTGCAAATCAGTGCAGGGAGGGAACTAAGCGTTGGTCTTGAAAACTGAGCTTGAAGGAATATTCTTAGGAATCGATGTAAGAGGGAAATGTTCTGCAGATGAAGAGGGATGTAGGGACACGCTCTTCATGGCAGGGAAACATATGAGGGTCACTGTAGAGGTCTTCGAGGAACGAGGAACTGGGAGCATAGGGATAGTGAAAAAATGTTGTCTAACAACATGTGAGGCTATCTAGATGAGGAAGATCCTAGTTGGTTTGTTTGGTCAGCAGATGGTCCGATCTGACATTGATTTATTGTGATAATCAGAGTTGTATCAAACTCTTTGAAAATCCATTCTTTCATGATTGGTCCAAGCATATTGATATCCAGTATCATCATATCAGAGATTGTGTATTGAGGTGGATCATGTTGTTAGATTACATTCCCATGGAGGAGCAAGATTCTAACATCTTGACAAAGGCATTGTCAAGATGTAAATTCGAGTTTCACAGAGACAGGATTGGGGTAGTTGATAATCCCTTTCTTGTTGAGAGGGAGTGTTGAGAAATGGCAATAATAAATTCTATTTTAATTTGTCCTTGAATTAAACTGTGAATTAAATTCAAATTCTATTCTCATAGCAACTTAAAATAGTTAAATTAAGTTTGTTAAACTTACCTAACTTAGGAAATTCAAGTTGGAAGTAATTTTGAATTCATTTATATGTTCTCCCTACATTGTAAGAGTCCAGTGTGAGTTAATTGTAGGTTGTAAAATAGAAGACTCAGTTTCATGAGTTAGTTCAGGTAAATTAGTTCTCAAATTGATTGAGAGAACTAATAGTGACTTAACAGTCAGTGGTGACACTAATGAACTCCACCAGTGCTACTCTATTTAATTGAATATTTACTCATCAGAAACTCATGCATGTCGATTATGAGAAAGACCCAATTGAGACTAAAGTGCAGGGACAATGTACTATTTATTTTAGATTTTTGTGAGTTGCACTGATAGTGCATGCATTCAGGAACTGATCCTTGAGGGATTACGCTATTTTTAGAGGCTTTATTTCCCTTTAAATAAAAGCTATTCTTCCTAGGAATTACACATTGGAATAAAGAGTTGGAGAGCTTGTGAAGAGGCTAATATTTGGCCTTGAGCTTTCTTATGAGTTGGAGATTGAATTTGCTGAGTGCTGGGATTGTTCTTGAGAGAACAAGCATTGCAATTTCATCTTGATTTTCCGGATTAATACAAAACAGATAGTGGGGTTTTGAGTTGTGGCTTTCCCTGGATATTTATTGTGTTATGTGCCTTTGATTCTCTTGAATCCTCTATTGCTTATTGTTTTCTCAATGTTTATGGGATTCCGCTGTAAAGAGTAGAAGTAGATTATTGTTTTTTTCTTTAGTACATTGCATGAGCTTGTGAATCTACCGGATTTTCTACATAAAGTGAACAAGAGTGTCAAATTCTAGTTAACTCGAGTTTTTTCCTCATGACTAAGAGAGAATTTTGGTAACAAAAGTTAGATGAAGGGGGAAACTTGTTGTAGATTAAGATAATGTGGTCCTCATGGTACATAGCTTGTATTATAGTCTAATATATAGTCTAGGAGAAAGGTGTATTTCAACCAACAACATAGTATTCTCTGCCAAGATGATGAGAAGGTATCTTCATGTATAACACATTTAAGAAGATATCCAATTCAAATTGATAACTTAATATTTCTAAACAAATTTAGGGTAATTGACAACATTCATCAAAAGGATAGTAGTATCCTCATATATAACAATTCTCCATCAAAAAGTCATTGAAAATTTTCAATATACATATATGTCTACTATATCAAAACTTATCGTAGATATCATTATTCAAAGGTAAATTCAGAACATTACATCCAAAAATAGTAATATCATCATACATAATAATTCTCCATCAAAATAATGTTGATAATTTTCAATATATACATAAAAAAACAAGATAAAAATGATAATATCATCATCATATTTAATCAAATGAACTAAAAGACAATGTATGATTACCAAATAAAAATGTTACATAGATATCATTATTCTAAGGTAAATTCACAACATGCATAAAAAAAATAGGAATCTCATCATACACAATAATTCTTCATAAAAAAATGTAAACAATTTTCAACATATTCATAAGGTAACAAGACAGTACCGATAGTATCATCATCATTATTCGAATCAACTAAAATTCAAATGTATGATTACCATATTAAGGAATCCCAACTAAATATAAAAAATAACGCATGGCTAGCTAGCATCATGAAAATCATAGTCAAGATCATCCCCATTATCATTTCCATGATCATCATCCTGACCATCCTAATAATATCATCCACATATTCATCACCAATGCCATTGCCATCCTCATCATCATTGTCTCTGATATATGATGTAATCTAAACATAGTCTGTATCATCATCTTCATGGTCATTACATGTAGCGTTCTGGAAAAAATATCAATAGTACATGTTAGTACTAATTCTACAGCAAAATGAATAGTTTTATTACAATGATAACCATAAAACGAGATAGCACATAATAACATTTAATAGTTCTAAAAAATAAAATGAAAATATGGTTTAAGATATATTGGAGATCTAACTAAGATTACACTTGTGATTCACATTAAGTAGTAGAAGCGTTTTTAAATGCATATGAAGTAGGTACCCATTTGTTCTTCATATTATATTGTGAATGTTTCTTATTATTTCCATGCACAATTGGTAAATTGAGAGTTACTCGAAGCTTTATTTCAAATTATAATTGTAATTCAAGTTAGAAATAGAGGAAATTTTAACAAAAAAAGAATGTCACATGAAATATTGAGTTGTTTTTAATGCATGTACTTTTCTCCATTAGAAAATAAATCACATACAATATGGATGTCACATGAAATATAGTAGAAAATAATTGTTTTCTACTATTGATTGTTTCCAAGCCCATGGTTTTGGTAACCACCAACAATAGAAAATAATTATTGACCATGGTGATTTGATGGAAAAGGTGGATAGCCAACAATTTCCACTCAAATCATTGGTAAAAAAATCATCAGACTATATCGTAGATAAAAAAAATCATTCTTTTACAAAAGTGAAGGCCTATATTCATATTATTTATGGTGTCTTTCACCTAGAGTCATGCACTTCCGTCATATGTCCAATACTATAGGTTACAAAAACAATGTGTGAATACCATAAATCACTATTGTAAAAACTAATAAATAGTTATATACAATAAAAATTAATTGTACTAATAATTTTTTTATGGAGAAAGTGTATAGCCACCAATTTCCACTCAAATTATGCCTAGTCTCTTCTCTATCCATGAAAACCATATTTATGAGAATTTTAATATGCCAATATAGATTAATAATTTTCATTTAAAAAGAAAATTGATTTATGAAATAGTTTCCCACATCCTGAATCCAGTCCTTGGTATCCTGATCAACATGCTTATCAAGAATTAATCTTCATGTTTTTCTAACACTTCAACATTAGAAAATCACTCTGTGGACTCTTTTAGGGATGATATCATGGTGTTTGAGCATGACATGTGAGCCGCAACTTGAGCATACGTTTGATTGACAGAGGAGGGGGATGCATTGGTGGCAGCAGTGGGGCTAGGATGACGTCTCCTACCTCCGAGCTAAGTGGTGGAGAGACAATGTGTATCCATGACATGAGACGCACAGAGGGTGAAAAGAGAAGTGGAATACATAAAAGAGAGAGGAAGAGGTTGATGCTAGTGAAAAGGCCGAGTGAAGAGATAGGGGAGAAACTAGGGGTGCACAAGTAGAATGAACAACAGAGATAAAATACTAATAGAGAAAGGAGAGCCAAAGGAAGGTCAAAGGAAATTCACGAGACAAAGGGAAATAATTTAAACTCAAAGGGAGGGTACAAAGACAAACCACCCAGAACTATTTCCCAACGTAGAGGAGGAAAAAACAAAACACTGACATGAAAAATTTACAAGCTGGCTATGGTTGAAAATGGAAATAACGATTATGTCTAACTTAAAATTCTTTAACTAAAAGCAGGTTAACAATCTATCCATTCAGCGATTATTTTACTTCTAATAAATTAATACAAAATTAAATACTAATATTTATAATTTATATAATTTATTTAATTTATTAGGGTCAAGTTATTTTAAAATTCAAATTAGAAACTATTAATATTTATAATTTATATAATTTATTAGAGTCAAGTTATTTTAAAATTCAAATTAGAAAATAGTTAAATTTTATAATACAAAATAATTTTAATATTAACAATATTTCACTTTAATATATTTTAGTAATTATATAAAACACAAAATACAAAATAATTTTAATATTAACAATATTTCACTTTAATATATTTTAATAATTATATAAAGCACAAAACACCATTGACTTTTGTCCTCTATTTTGATAAATTATTTTTCATAATTATTAAAAATAAAATAAAATTCTGAAAAATATTAATGGTTATCTATTTTATTCACTAAATAAATGACAAAAGCATCTTCTTCAATAAATAAGTGAGGAAACATAATCTTCAATAATAAATTTAAAATTCAAACAGCATCATTCAATAAAAAAGTGAGAAACATCATCTTCAAAAATAAATTTAAAATTCAAATAGAATCATTCAATAAATAAGTGAGGAAACATCATCTTCAATAATAAATTTAAAATTCAAACAGCATCATTCAATAAACAAGTGAGAAACATCATCTTCAATAATAAATTTAAAATTCAAACAGAATCATTCAATAAATAAGTGAGGAAACATCATCTTCGCATGGATTTCGGTCGTTTAATCACATGGCTAGACTTTCAAATTTTAATACAATTTCGCGACTTCATGTTTTGGCCAAGGAAGGCACTGTCTAAAGAAGGTCTTTCCTCTCCAAACGAATTTTGGCAGGTTTCCATCATATCAGAGATTATACAGCTCACACATAAACACAGAAACTTGCAACTTGCAACTTGTCTTCATTCATCCGCTGAACAGGTTTTTATACATCACAGAGAACTTTCTGGAGTCTGATGGGGCGGTGGCTTCTTCAGGAAGCTTGCCCATTTTGTCAATGATCTCTAGAAACTACATTTAATACATCTGCTGAATTCTAGATCCAGCATTTAAAGCTTCTGTTGAATTCTGGCTGTGTGTAGTTGGAATTAGTTCCTTCCAACACTCCCCCTTAATTCCAACTATATAACAAATATACTATATCACAATAAACAAGATACTATACTCTTAATCACGACGACCTAAACTTTAACTTGCCTGTTGGTCTAAGTCTCAGCTAGGCTTACAAAACATTTCATTTTTGCCTTCTTGTGAAAGGGTCCATGCTTGTTCATTTGCTGGTGCAGTTTCATCTTCACCTTTCTGGCTTTCCTAAAAGAATTCCTCTGCTCCTTGCTTATGTACTTAACATCAACAACTTTTTCCGGATTGGGATGCAATGCAAGACCCCGAACAAGGTAATCTAATTCAAGTTCTTGGGACTTATACTTGTCCTTAATGCTTGCAATTTCTTCAAGTTTTGTTGCTTCTTCCTGATTGTCAATATCTGCACACTCAAAAACAATGTTAGATTCATAAACAGAACCATATTGATTTTTGTCATCGTGCTCTTTGGAAAGAGCTTTGCTTCCTTCATTTTTCTTTGCTGACATAGTTGATTGATTCATGTCCTCTTTCCTCAATTCTGTTGCTGCAAACATGTTGTCCTGCATTTGATTTGTGTATGGAGGTAGGCAACTCTTCTCACCAAACAACAACTCATCAATAAGATGCTTTTCATGCATCATATTTAACCACTCATCATGGGATACATAATTGTCATCAAATTTGACTTCATAAATCTCTGCATCACAGGGTGTTTCCTTAATATCACATACTACTCTATTGTCAGCTAAAGACATGCTTTCAGCCTTAATCCCAGCTATGATGCTTTCAACACAATCACCTTTAGCAACAACACCTTCATCAACTTCAGCTTTCTCAGTACCCTCCATACTGTATTTCATTTCAAGAATATCCCAAAATATTTTTGCATCACATATTTCACCAAATTCATACAAAATACTAGACAAAATATTTTCATCTAAAGCTGATATGATGAGAAACAATGCTATTGCACCTCTACTTTTATCATTGGCATTTATGGAAATTCCTTGAACAAATTGCCATAAATTAACTGAACCAAACAATCCCTCCATTTTTATTGCCCAAAGTTTGAAATTTTTACCTGAGAAAATTGGCAGAACTGGCATTAATCGTTTCAGTATTGCATCAGTGTCTTCAAATTCTTCTATCTGATTCAGATCTACTTTGGGTTGAAGCATTTCATATTCTTCTGCAACTATTGCCATTTCATTCTTTCTCCTTACCTGTTTAAATTTTCTTCAAGACCGTCTCCTCTGTTGACCCATCACTCTTCTTTTAACACAACTAAAGACGTTGTGATCCACAACAGGCACAAACAGCCTCACTAATCTTCACATAACAGACTTAGCAACAGACTTCACCAAGTCGGTAAGAGCAACATTGCTCAAAACAGAATCCACACTCAAAGCACCATGCTGCACCTCTCGCAGCGATCTCTTTCTCTCGGTCTGATTGCTCACAAAGAAATTCCACGCTCTCCTCCACCTCACTTGCCGAAACACACAACAGAAATCCTTGGCTCTCCTCGGCACTCTTCCTTGAAATTCCTCGGCTTCGAGGCTCCTTCACGCTCGAATGGATTTCTGCGGCTTCCACTCTACAAATACTTTCCACGGGCTGCAATCTTCCTTGACAGTGTTGCACTTTTACTTAATGGCAGCACAACAACGTTACTTAGCACTCAGTCACACAACAATCACATGCTCCTTTTAACAGCGCCTCCTCTTGGCACTCACCTCAGCGCTCTAACAACCAACACAAACACGACATCAACACTTCTAGACAGCGCTCAACGCAGCAGCTCAACGGCTCCTCTAACCAGTTAATCACAGCACACTACGCACTCCACACTGCGGCTTGATTGGCTGCACCAATCTACACACCACGGGCAGACTCTACCTGCGTTTCACACCACAGAGCCCTCACAACCCTGGCCAAACATAGCTCACCTGAGCTCAGATCTTCTCACAGCTCACTTGGCTCTTTCAACAGCGCTCCAGCTTACACCACCGAGCTCTGACTGTTAACTCCAACTCAGAGCACACAGCTCCAACTCACAGCACTCACTGAGCTGTCTCACAGCTCTTCACAACTCATCCTCACACCTGCTCTGTGACCTCATAGGTCACCTCTTTTTCTCAAGCTACGGATTCTACAGTCCGCTTCTCCTTACAGCATTTGCTGGCTGATTCTCAAGGTGGCTCCTCCACGCCACTGCTCCTCTACACAACTTCACACAATGGCTCAAATGGGCTGGCAAATCGGCGCCCTCCTCATACAACGCTTCAAGCCACACTGGCTCCTCACATGGTGGCACACGCACAACAGTTCTTTAAGCCACACTAGATCCTCATACGGTGGCACTTCCACAACGCTCGCTCTTCCTCACACAGTAGATACAGCGGAAACCCTCAAACTCAGAACACAACACACAGTCAATCTTCTCCTCCAAGCGCAGACCAGCCTTGAGATGTGAAACTAAGCTGAAACCTTCGCAGAAAACATGCAGACTCTGGCTCCCCTCACGCAACACTCACACTCCTGCAGCACTCAAACAACGACACTCCTCCCAGCGGCACTCAGTAGCACCCTAGCGGCACTCAGAGCTCTCGGCATCTCCAGCAGCACTCATAGGACTCAGTGGCACTCAGCACTCCCCAGCGGCAGCGGCACTCAGCACTCACAACAAGCTGCGCTGACGCAACGATGGGCAATTTGGCAACCCCGAAATACAAATGCATTACACACAGAGCTCAAACCCTCAGCTTTGATACCATATCAGAGATTATACAGCTCACACATAAACACAGAAACTTGGAACTTGCAACTTGTCTTCATTCATCCGCTGAACAGGTTTTTATACATCACAGAGAACTTTCTAGAGTCTAATGGGGCGGTGGCTTCTTCAGGAAGCTTGCCCATTTTGTCAACGATCTCTAGAAACTACATTTAATACATCTGCTGAATTCTAGATCCAGCATTTAAAGCTTCTGTTGAATTCTGGCTGTGTGTAGTTGGAATTAGTTCCTTCCAACACATCACTGTTGGAGAAATTCAGCACAACATTCAGGAATTCTGCCTCCCCGGTACATAGCATAAGTAACTCTCTTCTCATATCTGGTACGTTGTATAAACCTGCTTCTTCAATATTTTTGATCCTCATATATGGTACGCAGCATGAACCTGTTATATTCTATATTTCCTCTGTGTTTCATCATGTTCTATCATCTTCATCTATTTCAGATGCTATTATTCAGCAGATCGTTATATTATTTTGATATGTCCAGAGACAGTATTTTGTCATATTCTGATCTGATATGGATCTATATCATCCCTCTGTCTTGTATGTTTTTGGGATCTTATAGTTTTTTCTCATGATCTCTCTTCATGACCTATTTGGGATATCTCGTACTATCTGCCATATGATGTATACTCCGAATATCTATGAATATAATAGAGCTTTTTTTTCTTACTGAAAAAAAGGAAGGTTGGGGTTTTGAATTTAAGGCATCTCGTGTGTTTGACAGAAGATGAAAAAGTCATAAAATATTGAGCTATTTATTGTGGACAACGACAATATAGTTGACCAATTCAAGCATCAACCAAAGAAATTTTCTATATATTGCGTTGGGAAACTTATTCCAGTGAAAAGTGTGTTGAGCCTCAATACGCAAAGAAAAGAAAGAACGATGGCATCTGCAATTCCAGTTGAGCAGAATCATGATGGTCTGAGTGGAATTATTGAGAAGCTAATGTCGAATGGAGTTAACAATCTTCAAGTCCAGGAGAAGTTTATCCTGCCTCCCAACGAACGCCCTTGCATGTCTGAGGTCTGTTATTCTGACAGCATTCGGGTGGTGGATCTCAAAGATCTAGATGGCCCTAACAGAACAAAGGTACTCCAACAAATCAGCAGTGCCTGTGAGGAGGATGGATTTTTCCAGGTATATATGTCAAACCCTAACAGTTTTTCATCCTCATGACTTTTCTTTAATGTTTCCTGTTTTTGGAACACCGATAAAAATAAATGGAGTGAGTGAAACACAAATTTACTTTTTATTGGTTAATGGTTTGGAATTATTTTGAAAAGCTGGATGGTTTTAAAAGTTACCAAATTCTTGTTTCAAATTCAACTATCCACTAATTAAATTGTTCCATAAAATACTAGATCTATGAACCAGAAATCGCTGACTATATATTGGAATTTCTTTAATAGTTAGTCATATACTGGAATTAATATACCGAGTGAGCATGAAGTTGAATATTTGAGTGACTGTATATTTTGTTGACCACAATATGGTTGATACGGTGAAGAAAAGAGAGTGAACCATGGCATGCCAGATGTTGGAATGATAATTTCAACTGCAGCGTTCTTTTTTAAGAAAACCGCCAGTTCCCCCACACCGCCTTTTACCGAATGCTGGTATTTCTCCGAGGGCAGCGAGCACATCCATCAGCGGACATGTTTCTGAGTAGTTTTGAAAATACAACTTTCTCCGGCAGGTAAAGTTCAGTAAGAAAGGGCCGTGCGATTTTGACCGACAACCGTGTAATGAATGTGGGGCAGATCAACAGTTATGGTAGCAGCAGCATGTTTTTTTTTTTTATTTACTGCAATGTACATTGAAGTACGCTGATTGAAAAACCGTATCCAGTTCGCAGATGAGTTTTTTCTGACGGAATTAATGTAAATTCATTACACTTACTACGGTTATTGAATGCAGGTAAAGAATTTAATTTAATTATTTTTTTTTATTCACGGGAGTAGCACAAGTAAAAACAATTGTAATGTTTTTTTTGTTGAATATGTAATGCAAAAGGGTAATACGCGGCAGCGCGAATGAAAAAAAGGTTTTTATACACAGCAGTGTAATTTTTTTTTTGGAGGAGACAGAGTATTTTTTTTTGTAATGCACAGCAATGCAGAGGCAGAGGGCTCTGATGTTTGTTTTTGATCTACCGCTTCTGTGAGCTCAGAGGATTTGGGTTTCACTTGTTGGTCGAAAGTTTTTTTTTGGGTTTTATTTAGAAGAATCCATCTATTAGAGGAAGAATTTTGTAACAACAATATTATTAATGAATACAAGTTTCCTTTTGTGTGTGTTGTTGAAACTTTGTCTTCAACAAAAACAATTTTTTGTTCCTCTGTGTTAGAAACAGAGCATTATTCTCTGTTCATTTTTTGTTTGGAATTATCAGAAATTCCCAACATGGTATCAGAGCTTGTCCAGGCTCTTTGAAGGTGTCAAAGAAGCTGAAGGAAGGATTTCTTGCTGTAGCAGCTTCTCCAGCAAAGTGAAGACTCAGTCAAGAAAGAATCCAAAGTATTTCTCAAGTTAGTTTTTGTGTTACTGTTGAGGACAGTCAGCTATTTTAAATACACAGTCAAGTATTTTGAAGCATAGTTAAGAGTGCAAGAATGGCTGGAGCCAGCACTAGCATGGGTATCTGTAATACTCAGCTCCCACAATTTAATGGAAAAAACTATGACTATTGGGCAATAACTATGAGAGCCTTGCTTGCTTCCCAAGACTTATGGGAATTTGTTGAGGATGGTTTTGAAGAACCAACAGATGAAAATGAGTTTAATAATTTAACTCAAGTAGAGAAAGATCTATTGAAGAGCAATAAGAAGAAGGATTCTAAAGCCCTCTACTTTTTGTATCAAGCAGTGCATGAGAGTGTGTTTCCAAGGATAGCAGCAACCAAGAGATCCAAAGAAGCATGGGAAACTCTCAAGATAGCCTATCAAGGCATGGAGAAAGTGAAGACAGCAAAACTACAGTTGCTGAGGAGAGATTTTGAGACTCTCTGCATGAAGGAGTCAGATAATATTGATTCATTCTTCACACATGTGATTGGTCTGGTCACACAGATAAGGTCTCATGGAGAGATTATAGAAGAAAGGAGGATTATGGAGAAACTATTGAGGATCCTACCCTCAAGGTTCGATGTGGTTGTCACCACCATAGAAGAGACAAAGGATCTCACAAACTTATCAGTTGATGAACTACATGTGTCACTGATAACACATGAGCAGAGATTGAGTAGAAATGAAAACTCATCTCTAGAACATGCCTTTAAGACCCAGATGTTCTTTGGAAGAGGAAGAGGTCAAGGCAGAGGAAACAAGAGAGGAAGAGACAGAAGCCAAAACAGAGGTGGAAGAAACAGTCCAGCAAATGCTCAAGGAAGAGGCAGCAATCCAAATCAGAACCAAGGCCAAGGCAGTAGCCAACAAAGTGGACAACATCATGCTCAAGGACAAAGGTATGATAAAGCCAATGTCCAATGTCATTATTGTAAAAAATATGGGCATTATGCAAATGAATGTAGGAAGAAGCAGCATGATATGAGTAATAGAACTAGTGCAAATTTCACTAGAGAAAATATCAGCCAAGATAATTTGTTTTTAGCCTATAATATGACTGAAGCAAAGAGTGAAGATGTATGGTTCCTAGACTCCGGTTGCAGTAACCATATGACAGGAAACATAGCCCTGTTTTCTATGTTAGATCAGAGTGTGAAGTCACAAGTCACACTAGGGACTGATAATAAAGTTTCTGTTATGGGAAAAGGAGAAGTAAATGTCTTAACAAAGAAAGGTGAAAAGAAAACCATAGCAGATGTTTATTATGTTCCTGGAATGAAATGTAACCTTATAAGTATTGGACAGCTTATTCAAAAGGGGTACAACGTTTTCTTTGTGGATGATGCATGCACCATCATAGATAAAACACCTAGCAAAAAATGTATTGTTGAAGTGAAGATGACAAGGAACAGGATGTTCCCTCTCAAAATGAAAGCAGATTTTAAAAATGGAGAAGAAATAGAAGCAGTGACACAAGAGGCTTTCCAAAGCGAACCAAAAGATGAAAATTGGTTGTGGCACTTGAGATTTGGACATATCAACTTTTGAGGTCTTAACTTGTTGAATAGAAAAGGAATGGTGAGAGGATTACCATTGATAGAGAAACCAGACAGCCTTTGTGAAGGTTGTATCTTGGGGAAATAACACAGAGAAAGTTTTCCATCTGGGAAAAAGCATAAGGGCAAAAGCACCCTTAGAGATTGTCCACTCAGATTTATGTGGACCGATGCAAACTCCATCACTTGCAGGCAGCCACTATATACTAACATTTATTGATGATTTTACTAGAAAAACTTGGGTTTATTTCCTTAAGAACAAAAGTGAAGTGTTTGAAAGATTTTGCAATTTCAAAGCACTTGTAGAAAACTAAAGTGGGCTGCATATCAAAGTTCTAAGGACTGATAGAGGAGGTGAGTATATCTCCAAAGAATTTCTACGTTTTTGTAGAGAAAATGGAATTCATAAGCAGTTTACCACCAGGTACACTCCACAACAAAATGGAGTTGCCAAAAGGAAGAATAGGACAATCATGGATATGGCGAGGAGTATGTTAAAGGCAAAGCATTTGCCAAATGATTATTGGGCTGAAACTGTACACTGTGCAGCATACATTTTGAATAGATGCCCTACAAAAGTAGTCATGAACAAAGTGCCAGAAGAAGCATGGAGTGGGACAAAGCAAGGAATCACCCACATGAAAGTTTTTGGATGTGTGACTTATGCACACATTCCAGATCAACTAAGGAAGAAGTTGGACAGCAAAGGGGAGAAATGTATTTTCATTGGATACAGTGAGGAATCCAAAGCTTATAGGTTGTATAACCCATCCACCAAGAAGCTTATTGTGAGTAGAGATGTTCAGTTCATTGAGGAGGAAGCTTGGGATGGAAACATAGAGAAAACAGTGAATGTTAAAAACTCTTTGTCTCATGATGAAGTTGATGAGGAGATGGCTGAAATACATCCCCAAACAGCAGCACCAACACAAGGGCAGCAAGAGACACCCTTGAGGAGAAATGAAAGTGCTTCTCCAAGCACACCACAAGGAGGAAATTCAAGTGCTTCTTCAAGCACTTGTACACCAAACGAAAGAGGTAAGAAGTTCAGAAATTTAAGTGACATTTATGAACAAAAGGCAGCAAATGAAGGTATGAACTCTTTGTTTGCTTTATATTGTCATGTTGATGACCATGTTCATTTTGAAGAGGTAATTAAGGATAGGAAATGGATAGAAGCTATGGATGAGGAGATCAATGCCATAGAAAGAAACAAGACATGGGATTTAGTTGAACTACCAAAAGGAAAGGAAGTCATTGGAGTTAAATGGGTCTACAAGACCAAGAGTAATGCTGAAGGAAAAATAGAAAGACACAAGGCAAGACTTGTTGTCAAAGGATATAAGTAGCAGTATGGGAGAGACTATGAGGAAACTTTCGCACTGGTTGCTAGAATGGAAACCATGAGAGCAGTGTTGTCCATAGCAGCACAAAACAAGTGGAAAGTTTACCAAATGGACGTGAAGTCAGCATTCCTAAATGGAGTGTTAATGGAAGAGGTTTACATTGAACAACCTCTAGGCTATGAAAAGAAAGGCCAAGAGCACAAAGTGTGCAGATTGAAGAAATCTCTTTATGGGCTGAAGCAAGCACCAAGAGTGTGGTACAGTAGGATAGATTCCTATCTACTGGAAAATGGATTTGAAAAGTGTGAGGGAGAACCCACCCTCTACATCAAAGAAAAGGATGGTAAAATACTAATTGTTCTGTTATATGTTGATGATATTATTTTCACAGGTAATGATGATTACCTTATTGAAAATTTCAAAACAGTCATGAAAGAAGAATTTGAAATTACTGACATGGGTTTGCTGAGATACTTCTTAGGAATAGAAGTAGAACAAAATGGAAATGGGATTTTTATCTCACAAGCGAAATATGTTAATGAAGTGTTGGAAAGATTTAATATGCAGGAGAGCAAAGCAGTAATCAATCCCACAGTGATGGGATTAAAACTCAGCAAAGAGGACAACAGCAAGGAATTTGATCCTAGTTTGTACAAGAGCATAGTTGGCAGCCTCATGTATTTGACTGCAACTAGGTCCGATATAATGTATGCTGTTAGTTTGATTTCTAGATTCATAGAGAGGCCAAAAGAAGCACGTTGGCAGGTAGCAAAAAGGATTCTGAGGTATGTTAAAGGTACTAAAAGATTTGGCATTTTATATACTGCTTTAGAATGTTCAAATTTAATTGGATATATTGATAGTGATTGGGCTGGAAGTGTAGATGATCGGAAAAGCACATCCGGTTATGTTTTTCACATGGGTTCAGGAGCCATTTCATGGGCTTCTAAAAAACAGCCTATTGTAGCATTGTCTATAGTAGAAGCAGAATATCTGGCAGCTATAGCAGTAGTGTGTCAAGCAGTTTGGATGAGAAGGATGTTAAGGAGCTTATGCCAAGAGCAAGCAAAATGAACTGTGATTTTTTGTGACAATAGCTCAGCTATTGCATTATCCAAAAATTCTGCGTTTCATAAGAGAATGAAACACATTGACACAAAGTTTCATTACATCAGGGAATTAGTAAACAATGGAGAAATTGTTTTACAAGACTGCAGAACTCAGGAGCAGGTTGCAGACATTCTGACCAAACCATTAGGGCAGAAAAGTTTTGAGTTTTTGAGGAAATGTCTGGGTATGACTAATAACCAAGCAGTTGAAATTAAAGGGGAGTGTTGAAATGATAATTTCATCTGCAGCGTTCTTTTTTCAGAAAACCGCCAGTTCCCCCACACCGCCTTTTACCGAATGCTGGTATTTCTCCGAGGGCAGCGAGCACATCCATCAGCGGACACATGTCTGAGCAATTTTGAAAATACAACTTTCCCCGACAGGTAAAGTTCAGTAAGAAAGGGCCGTGCGATTTTGACCGACAACCGTGCGATGAATGTGGGGGCAAATCAACGGTTATGGTAGCGGCAGCATGTTTTTTTTATTTACTGCAATGTACATTGAAGTACGCTGATTGAAAAGCCGTATCCAGTTCGTAGATGAGTTTTTCCTATCGGAATTAATGTAAATTCATTACACTTACTACGGTTATTGAATGTAGGTAAAGAATTTAATTTTATTATTTTTTTTTATTCACGGGAGTAGCACAAGTAAAAACGAATGTAATGTTTTTTTGTTGAATATGTAATGCAAAAGGGTAATACGTGGCAACGCGAATGAAAAAAAAGGTTTTTACACACAGCAGTGTATTTTTTTTTTTGAGGAGACAGAGTATTTTTTTTTGTAATGCACAGCAGTGCAGAGGCAGAGGGCTCTGATGTTTGTCTTCAGCAAAAACAATTTTTTGTTCCTCTGTGTTAAAAACAGATCATTATTCTCTGTTCATTTTTTGTTTGGAATTATCAGAAATTCGCAACACAGACTGTCATGAAAAGCATGATGGATATCGCCAAAGAATTCTTCGAAATGCCCGTGGAAGATCGAGCATGTCTTTACTCAAAGAACCCAAGGCAGCTCGTTCGGCTCTCGACCAGCATGAATGTTAGCAAAGAGAAAGTCCATGACTGGAAGGACTATCTTGGACATCCTTGTCATCCTTTAGAGGAAGTCATCGGTTCTTGGCCTCAAAAACCTGCAGCCTACAGGTCGGTAAACAGCAATTTTTTAGACACAACTCATCAGATATGTCATGTAACTTGTTATGATTTAGCTTTTGCCTTCTTCTTTTTCAGAGGGAGGTCGCTGGCAAGCACACTTTGGAGATGAGAGCACTATGCTTAAAGCTGCTGACAGCCATCTCAGAAGCTCTAGAGCTGGAGTCTAATTACCTGGATAAAAAATTTGGAAAACACGACCAATTGATGGTTATAAATTATTATCCTCCATGCCCAAATCCAGATCTTACCCTTGGTATACCAGGCCATTCAGACGCTGGGGGCATCACTATTTTGATGCAAGGCGATGTGAGCGGCCTGCAAGTTCTAAAAAATGGGAAGTGGGTTGCTGTAGAACCAATACGTAATGCCTTCGCTGTCAACTTGGGAGATCAGTTGCAGGTTTGTAAAAACTACGCAAATCCCATAAAACATAGTTTTCAATCTTTGTAAAAGTTGCTGATAGACTTCATCATGATACTTGTGTGTTCCTTTTTGTGATTTGAATATATTAAAAAGGGGATCAGCAATGGGAGATTCAGGAGTGTTGAGCATCGAGAAGTAACAAACGCGACGAGTGCACGTATGTCAATTCCTACGTTTTACAATCCTTCAGTGGATGCGTTTATTTCTCCTGCACCATCCATGGTTGATAAAGCGCATCCAGCTCAGTACCATGGACATACGTTTGACGAATTCCTTGGAGTGTTTTGGAGCCAGGGATTGATAAAGAAAACTGTATTGGATCATTTCAAGATCCACAATGCCCCATGACTAAGGTTGTACAACATCTCTCTACTTTCTTTATCTGACGTTGACCAACATTATCTAATTTTAGTTTTAATACATGACGTGCGTGGCAGGTAAGGCAGCGTTCCATGTGAAAAAGAACACGTGGAGTAAACTATTGAAGCTGTTGTAATTGACATATCGTTTATACTTCTAGGAGTATAATAAGTGATAAATAAATAGCACATATCCCCCCATGGAGGCTAGTCTACCTAACTTTGTATTTAGGGTAATCTATCAGGTTGACTGTAAACAACAATCCATAAATTGATGATAAATAAGTATATGTTTATGATTATTGTTGTGCTCCTTTGTAATACTATGGTTCTTTATATTGGTGGTGGTGTTGTTTTGAGGGTATGGTTCTTTATACTGGTGTTGTTGTTTATAAGGAAATTAATATTTTTATATTATAATTTTAAATTAAAATAAAATTCTATAATATTTATTTTTATTTTACTTCTAAATTTATTATTTATAAGGAAATATTGGTGATAACAAGTAATTATAATATCAAGTAACTATATTATGTTTTTAATGGAGAATTAATAATTAATTTAGTTTATTATTATTAAGGAAAATATTATACAAAATATTTATTTTATGATGATGATGATGATGATGATATCAAGTAACTATATTATGTTTTTAATGGAGAATTAATAATTAATTTAGTTTATTATTATCAAGAAAAATATTATACAAAATATTTATTTTATATAGTTAACATATCATATGTGAGAATTTAATTAACAATTTATATTTATATTATTATAAATAATAAATGATTATTTTTCTTTAAAAATATGATTATCTTAATGGATGTTGTTGTTTATACAAAAATATTTTTTTATTACAATAAAACTATATTGTTTTGAAACTTTGATGATGATGATGATGATGATGATGATGATGATGAAAAAGGTTATAAACTAATAATATTAAGTAATTATATTATGTTTTTAATGGAGAATTAATAATTTATTTAAAAATTAATTTAGTTTATTATTATTAAGAAAAATATTATACAAAATATTTATTTTATATAGTAAACATATCATATGTGAGAATTTAATTAACAATTTATATTTATATTATTATAAATAATAAATGATTAATTTTCTTTAAAAATATGATTATCTTAATGGATGAATCTTATTTTCAAATGAATAATAATTACAAAAGCATATATATATATATATATATATATATATATATATATATATATATATATATATATATATATATATATATATATATATATCGCACTAAAGACAACTCTTAATTTAAATTAGTAATTGTTTTTGAAGGTATAATAAGTAAGTTAACAAAAGAGGTATGCAGTTTCATGTGTATCAATTTAATTCAATGTTTATCACGCCTTTTGAGATGTGGGTGTGACTAGTAGATGAAGAAAATGTTTGGTGGTATATTATTTGTTGTAAAAAATTTGATTTTACTGTGATGCAATTATCACAATAAATAGATATTTTGTTGTTACATGAAAGATTGATTTTTTTTTTTTGGTATCAATATGATTTTTTATTTTTTTTCTAAGATATGATTTTTGTTTTAGTGTATCAAAATGATTTTCATTTTCTTGTGATACATTGCATGAAAAATATTGAAGGCTAAAAAATTGTATTGAAGAGTGATCTTTTGCAAGAAAGAGATGTTATTTTAAGAAGCAACTCATCACACTAAAAATATCAAAGCCACATTGCTATTTATAACACTTCATTTTTTTCTTAAATATCTAATCACAAGAAACTTTTAAAAATACACAAAAATAAAATATAATATTTACACTCTATTCAACATTTTGGGTTATAAGTATCCTACTTTCTATATAAAAATTACATATTAAATAAAAACAACATTTATCAACACCATTGAAATAAATGATTAAAAAAAAATATTGCACAAATTCACCTTGCTAGCTACCAAGGTCAAAATTCAACGAGTCATAACCTCTCAAGAGGAAATTAGCACGTCTTAAAAGTGTGAGGACAAAATTAGGGGTAAAAAAAAATATTAATTTTTATTATACTTATTTCTATATATATAACAATGTAAGGCTGCGAAATAATATTCCTGGCAATGGAATTTCCATGTATGATTCCCAAGGTACATTTTGTTTTCTTTCCATGTAAATTTCATAAAAGTTAAACGGATATGAGGAACCATTAGTGGGTTTTATTGCAGTTTGGGTAGTGTGTGTAATTTAATGAAGCCTTCAATGCTCAGTAGATTTTGTGATCGTGAACGGCTCTTGCATTCTAATTTTGTAGGTCGTCGACCGAGCTTATCAAGTTATTATGCACGTGTAGGCTTCCACCCCACGTTCAAGTGGTGATAGGTCTTCATGTTAAAAAGCGATGTTTGTATTAATAAAAAATAGCCACTGGTCAGCTCTACGACAGAGAGTCTGAACCAGGAGAGTCTGGCTCTACAGAACGCTCTACATACTCAATGTACATCACACATTATATAGCAATCATGGTTTTAGGGAAGTTAGAACCGTACCCTAGAAAATAGAAACTAATTCCTATCCTGAGGTACTGTGAACCAATTCACTATTCTAGGATATTCTTCCTTATCTCTAACACTCCCCCTTAATGGAGAAGGGGTTCACAAATATGCCTAACATCTCCCTAAAAATTTCAACCTTAATTTTTCCAAGAGGGTTAGTGAAAATATCTACGACATTATCACATGTATTACAATATACAAGATGTATTTCTTTTGATTGCACTTTCTCCCTGACAAAGTGGAATTGTGTATCAATGTGTTTAGTGTTCTTGTGAAACACCAGATTATTAGCAAGTTTGATTGAACTTTGATTGTCGCATCTGATTATTGTTGCATCTTTTTGTTCTTCCCCAACATCATTGAGAAGTCTGTGCAACCAAACTGCCTCACACATTGTTGCACACATAGCTTGATACTCTACTTCCGCTGAAGACAAGGAAACTGTGTTTTGTTTCTTGTTGCTCCATGTAATCACCCCAAATCCAATGCTGAATCCATAGCCTGTTATGGATCTGCGGTCGTCTACATTTCCATCCCAATCTGAATCTGTAAATCTTGTCAATCTAACATCAGAGGAATCAATATAAATAATACCATAGTCTACAATACCTTGTAGATACCTCAAAACACATTTTGTTGCATTCCAATGACTCTCAAGCGGCTTGAACATGTATTGACTTAGCACACTAACTGCATAAGCCAAATCTGGTCTAGTAGTGGTCAGGTAGATTAGGCTCCCAACCAGATGTCTATAAAGTGTCGCATCTGCCTCTTTAGAGCCATCCTCACTCTAAAGTTTAATGTTCTGTTGTAATGGTACTGCTGCAACCTTACACTGATCCATCCTGAATCTTTCCAATAGAGCTTTGACATACTTACCCTGGGACAGAAACGTTTGTCCTGGATCTCTCCAAATCTCAAGACCCAAACAGTATCTTAATTCACCAAGGTCTTTCATTTCGAACACCTGTGATATTTGTTGCTTGATTTCTTTGATTAGAGCAATAGAATCACCTATCATAATTAAATCATCTACATACAAAGAAATCAACACTATGCGCCCCTGTTCATCTTTCATGGTATACAAATTAGGGTCGTTTTTACTTCTGTTGTAGCCAAGTTGCAGAAAAAATGAATCAATCTTTTCATACCAGGACCTGGGTGCTTGCTTTAGTCCATAAAGAGCTTTCTTTAATCTACAAACTAAATGTTCTTTCCCTTTCTGGACAAACCCCTCAGGTTGCTCTAAATAAACCTCCTCTTTCAATTCTCCATTTAAAAATGCAGACTTTACATCTAGTTGGTGAATCATCCAATGTTTCTTAGTAGCTAAAGCAATCAACATTCTGATGGTATTTAGTTTAGCTACAGGGGCAAAGGTTTCTTCATAGTCAATGCCTTCTTTTTGTGAATACCCCTTTGCTACCAATCTAGCTTTTAATTTATCTATGGTTCCATCTGCATTAATCTTTGGTTTATACAACCATTTACAACCTATGGTTTGTTTCCCTTTAGGAATTTCAACAGCTCCCAAGTGTTGTTCCTGATTATAGATTCATATTCTTGTTCCATAGTTGTTTTCCATTCACTACATTCATTTGCTTCCTTATAACTAGAAGGTTCAACAACATTCATCATACTAGTTATAAAAGTTTTTTCCCTATATCTTGCTGGCAATTGAGATTTCCTACCTGATCTCCTAAGTGGTGGGGTAGCTTCAAACCTTGTATGATCATCATTTTCTGGACTTGGCTTGATAGCTACATCATCTTCTTTTCCTTCTTGTTGCTGCTACTGCTGTTGTTGCTGCTGCTGCATCTGCTGCTGCTCACCTAATTCATCACTTCCTTCTTCCACCAGGAACGGAATATCCCATTCCTCATTGTTCTTATGAGATTCTTCATGATCCTACTCATGGAATATGACATCTCTACTAACAAAAATCTTGTGAGTAGAGGGATTAAATAATCTATAAGCTTTATATTGTGAACAATACCCTATAAAGGTACTTCTGATGGCTTTTGAATCTAGTTTTCTTCTGTCTTCCTTTGGAATATGGGCAAATGATTTAGATCCAAACGCTCTTAAATGTTTTACTGCAGGCTTAAATCCATATACTGCTTCATAAGGAGTTTTAAACTCAAGACTCTTTGTAGGACTCCTATTTTCCAAATAAACTGCAGTATTCAATGCTTCAACCCAAAAACCGTTCAAAATATCCTTACCTTTCAACATGCTCCTCACACATTACACCAATTTTCTATTCTTTCTTTCCGTTACTCCATTCTGCTGAGGAGTATGGGGTACTGTGAATTGCTATAATATCCCATGGCCATACAATACTTGATAAGCTCATCCTTCCTGTATTCTCTCCCTTGATCGGAGTAGAGAATTTTATATGCTTCTCTATTTTCTTTTCAATCATATTTCTGAAGTGCTTAAAGTATTCAAACATGTGACTTTTATTACTCAAAAAAATATAACCAAGAAAACTTTGTGCAGTCATCAATAAACAGTAAAAAATACAGTGCAGCTCCTAATGACTTTGTTTGCATGGGTCCACAAATATCTGTGTGCACTAATTAAAGTATGTCTCTCTGTTTCTTCTCTACTCAAACAGGGAATTCCTCTCTATGCATCTTTCCTAATGTACAAGCATCACAATCACTATGCACTTGTTTTAACATAGGAAGATCTCTTACCATTTCCTTTTTTTTGAAGTAAAAACAAATAATTGTAGTTGATATGACCAAATCTCTAATGCCACATCTCTTCTGTAGTCAAACTCATTGTTGTCAAAGCTCGAACTGGTGCTGGTCTTACATCCAATTTGTATAGACCTCCTGTTCAAATTCCTATAGCAATAGTCTTCATGCCATCTAACAGATCTTTAATATAACATTTAGATTTAAAAAATTCAACTTTAAGATCTTGATCTGTAATCATGGATACAAAAATCAAGTTCTTTGTTACACCGGGCACATACATGACATTATGAATTTGTCTTACAGTACCATTAGGTAAAATGACAGAATTTTTCCACACCCTTTGAACTAATGACTTCTATCATCACCTAGGTAGATTTGTGCTCTGTCGTTGATTTCTTTAAAATCTTCGAACCATTTCTTGTTCCCCATCATATGTGTTGACGCTCCCGAATCTACATACTAGATGTCTACATCAACATTCTCATCAAAGTCTGCCATGAACAATCTGAAGTTCTGCTCATGATTATCATTTGCGAGATGACCTGCATGTCTTTTCTGCTTTTACTATTGTTCATGATATTTATTCTTACTGCACTCCCTAGCGATATGACCAAGTTTTCCGCAATAAAAGCATTTAATTTAGAGTTGTTTCTATTCGGATGCATACCTTAAGTCTGATTTGGTCTTTTCTGTGAGTTTCCTCCATTTTGTTGTTGCGGATTTCCTTTTCCTTTGAAGAAGTTCTTTTTCTCCATCAACGCAAGTTCGACACTCTGGGGCTTTAGAGTCAATCTTCTTTCTTCTTATTGCATTAATATTCCTTTTAGTTCTTCAAACTTTGGGATCCTCCCCCTCACATTTATCCCAGTGATAAACATTTGGTAGTCATCAGTCACACCATTCATGGTAATGGTTACTAGATCTGTATCTGCAACTGTTTCACCAATGTTTGCCAATTTAATCTTTAGATCTTTGATCCTCACAATGAAGGAAGCAACTATTTAATTTTCCTCCATATTCAAGGATAAGATCTTGCTCTTCAGGAACAGAAGACGATTTATATTCCTGATCTCATACAAATCCTTCAATATTCCCCAAATTTCACTTGTTGATTTGCATTCTCTGATATGTGGTATGATGCAGTCTTTCACTAACATCTTCAGCAACGTCCTTGCTTTACCTTCTCACTTCTCCCAGTCTGGGATCGATGCTGATCCAGATGCTGGCTTTTGCTCATCCCTATTTGCAATCGTCCTAGCACTCTGCACTTCTAGCAGAGTCTACATCTTGAATTTCCAATTCGCATAATTGGAGCCATCGAGCTTGTTATGCTCCTTCAAGTATGCTTCATAATTTTATTATTCATCTTAGCGATTAAAAAAAAAATTGACAGGTAAAAAAAAAAATATGTGCCCCAGATCTATGTCAAAGACAGAAATCGCTGATCTCCACAAGTTCGATTTTTGCTCGTGGATTCCTTCTTAGGCAGATCTCTTGTTGTGATCCATGCCAATCCACAGCCTCGATGAAAATAAAAAATGGCACATCAGCCACTAGCCTCTGCGCAGACCTCCACGATCGGAGCAACCTTACTCCAAGCGACCTCTGAGTAGGTTGATCCCATAGCTTATTACCACAACCAATTCCAAAACAGAGACGCGTAGCCACCTCTTTTTTTTTTTTTGCACGGTCGGTGTGATTAGCTAACACAGATTTGCGACGGTCGGTGCGATTATCCAACACGGATTCACGACAGTCTTGTGGGAAGTCTTAGAGTGGGATCGGCACGATGTTTCCTCCAAACCATGAGACGGTTTCGCCTCATGCGCGACGGGAAAATCCTTCACTCAGCGAACAGGTTTCTCAGCCCTATTGCTCTGATACCATGTTAAAAAGCAATGTTTGAATTAATAAAAGACAACCACTGGTCAGCTCTACGACATAAAGTCTGAACTAGGAGAGTCTGGCTCTACAGAATTCTCTACATACTCAATGTACATCACACATTATATAGCAATCATGGTTTTAGGGAAGTTAGAACCGTACCCTAGAAAATAGAAGCTAATTCCTATCCTGAGGTACCGTGAACCAATTCACTATTCTAGGATATTCTCCATTATCTCTAACACTTCATTGTCTGATTGCAAATTAAGAGCACTTGCAAACTACTTTGGAATTTGAAGATTGCATTTGACTAATTCATTACTCTAGGTCTGCATTGACATTTGGTGGTGTTGGAAAACAAAACGTATAGAGTTACTACTAAGATCACACAATGACACAAAGTGATCCAACGATGGAGGCAATTTAGGTGGAGTTTTGGCTATGGTGATTCATACTATGAAGAGAAAAAAGATGAACCATATCTGGCCCTTGAGTGGAAACAATAAGAAGATGTTGTAGTATCTCTAGAACCCATGTCTAATTTTGAAATGTTTGTCATTTATTATTTGAATAATATGAAAAATATTATTGGATTAAATTTCTTGACATAATACAAAATAGTTAGCTTCAGTTGACGATATCAAGAAACAATTATGGAGTTGAGAGCTCCGTAGAAACTCCGACTTGGTTTTGAACAGTTTTTGCAACTTCCATTTAGGTTACTAATATCATTCTTCCTTGACCAAGAATAAATCCTCTAAGTATTTTTTATGAAAGCACCTCATACACCTTAATAAATCCTCTAAGTATTTTTTATGGAAGCACCCCATACACCTTAGTATTGCTTATAGCTTTGAATTGATATTTATCTTTTTCTCTGTAGAGGTGTTAAAGGGAGTGGTATCTCCTTTTGGATAAGCCTGATATTTTATTTCCTTACTAATTTCTGATTAAAATTCATAGAGTTGGTTGTTTCATTTTCTTACCAAATACCTATTAAATGCGAAGAGGATTGGTTGTCTTTTAACTATTGGTTCGATATCTATATATTACAACCATAGATTATGCATATTATACATGAGTCAAACGTAATAAAAAATGATGCTAGGATGGTAATAGTGATCTGGAAACTAATCAGCATTATCTGTTTCGTGATCTTTGGGAAGAATGTAGGTTAGAGGATGTCAATCTTGCAAGAAAAACATGTTATGATAATTGGAGGACCAAGGGGCATCAGCCTTGCAATTGAAATGGAGGTTCTTGAAGAGGGAGGATGTGTGACCCTCATCTCTAACAATTCTTCTCAAATATATGACGTTATCTGAGACATTGCTTAACAACGGAAATATTCTCTGGATAAAGTTTGCACAAAGGTTGCAGATGTAGGGGACTATGAATCCATTTCAACAACTGCAAAGGAGTGTCATGAGTGGTGACCTTTTAACGTTGTTATCTACAACACAAGAATAGTTAGAATAGGCTACACGGATGAAATCAATATTGGAGATCTGGATCTAGTTATCGACACTAATCTTGGTGGGGTAGTTTACAATGTTCATTCTTTGTTACCATTGATGAAACAACGAAGCACCAAGTCAAATCCCACATCCATTGTTCTCATGGTATTGTTGGATTCTATGGCTAAACAATACGTTGTGATGTATGAAGATAGTATTTTGATACATTCTGATATCTCGGCTACCATATAAAACCAAATTGTTATAGAAACAATGACTGGCAATGGCTGGTTGATAAGTTCTTCAAGAGAATTTCTGGCTGGGAATTTCGTTGTTTATCCATGGGTGGTCGTGTGACTCTGACAAAGGCAGTGCTAACTCAACTAGGCATTTTCTGGGCTCACTTATTTCATATCCCATTGGCAACTATAAATAACATAAACAGAATTATGGCAAATTTTATTTTGGCTGGTTGTAACTGAAAGCACAAATATCACCTTACTAAATTTAGCCATATTGCATGCTCAAAGATGAGAGGGGGATGGGGTATCATGAACCTTAAACTATTTGGCAAAGAATTATTAGTGAAATCTCTATGGCGGGCTGTCTTCAGATCTGGTGTATGGAGTAGGATGATCCACCAAAAGTATATGAAGAATAAAAGTTTCACTTGCTGGTTTCGTAAAAATTCCATTAGTATTTCAGGTGGCTCGGCTATATGGAGAAGCTTTCAAAAAGTGGGAAATTTTTTCCTCAATCATCTCAAGTGGAACATGGGATTTGGACACTCCATGATTATTGGCCTTGATCAGATATATGGAACAAATGGGGGATGCCTTTTCTCTGAACCATTGCGCCTGGCTCTTCTTAGAAAAGGCTATTTGTTCTGGAATCAATTGATTCGAACATGGAGTGACCACTTTCCTATATGGAACTCTCCATTACAGATGGGGATGACAGGACAAATGGCGGATGAATGGATGTTCATTATTGATGTTTTAAAAGCTACTGGGATTTGTAGGGAGGTCCATCATGACAGACTTATTTGGTCTGGGAAAATGAAATCTGCAAATGTTGTGGTTGCAGACATATATGATAAACTGTGTGAGGTAGAAGGCGGATATGTGGTGGATCCGATGCTATTTGATTTATGGAAATGTCATGTCCCATGTAAAATCATCTGCTTTACATGGCTTGTTTTCCACAACAAGAATCTAACATGGGAGAATCTGCAAAAACGTCAATGGCATGGTCCTAGCATATGTGTTATTTGCAAGCAGGAGGAGGAAAACAATGCACATCTATTTCTGTCATGTCAACATGTTTCCAAGGTATGGTTTAAACTTGCTGCTTATTATGATTTTCCTCACCTTCAATTTCAAAATGTTGCAGATTGTTTGAGATGGTGGCTTAAGCAAAAATTGGCATGGAGGAACGTTCCTCTATTTGTATTCTGGACTATATGGAAATGGAGGAACAAACGTATCTTTGAGAACTATTTTGAAGATTTTGGAGTTACATATGAAAAGATCATTTCATTAATGGCACTTTATCCAGCGAAGGAGACTCTCCAAAAACAGAAGCAGAAAAAGAGTGTTGCTCCTCCTATGGTATATCTGATTGCCTTCTTCGATGGGGCTTCACAAAACCAAATTTGTGGATGTGGCATATGGCTGGTTATGTCACCCGATTTGCAGTACAGGGCATACTGGATGCAGGGATAGGCACCAACAACAAGGCTGAGGCAATGGCGCTTTGGGGTATCATTTGGCTTATAAGTTTTTTAAATATCCCAGAGATCCATATATATGGTGACTCCAAGATTATTGTGGATCATGTTAAGAGAAATGCCAACATAAATCAGCCCTCCCTTTTGGGCTGGTTAAGGAGAATTGATTGCCTCTGGACAAAGATAGGATGTCCTCCTATTAATTACATAGGAAGAGAATATAATTAGACAGCGGATTTTCTCTCAAAGAAGGGCCTTCTGGGTGAAACGGGTAAAGTTTAGATGGTCATTTACATGGAGGCACAACAACCACACTCTATGGTTTTTTCATTCCCCGGATAAGTTTTTACATCAACAATTCTCGATCTATTTTGCTTTTTGATAAAACTACTAATTCCATACTTGTATGTGTAGATAATTGGAACTGTAAATATGGACGCTATATTTTTCTATTTTTTTGATAGTTCTGATGATGATTTAGAAGGAACAAACATTTCTAGGATGATCTTTTTGATTAAGCTTCTTTTCTTAAGCAACAGGATTATATCTGGGTTTTTGGCAGTTTTGAGGGGATTGACTATTTCAAGCTATTTGGTAATCTGGAATGCTACAGTGTACATTATGTAAGACAATTGATGTATATGATCCATCATTTTTTTATTATCTAATATACAACTTTTTTCATACTGGAAAAAAAAAAGAAGATAGTATTTTGAGATGTTAATGCCTATTAACGAATGGAAAGCCCATCTATATTCCATTAGCGATTCATTTGTAATTGACTTATTTTAAGCATGTTTTAACTTTTGCATGTTGAATTATTACGTAGTGGACATTATAAATATAAACATGGTTTTGCATTGGTAAACACATTTGTAATAGGTCAATACAATAGTAAGTTCACAGGGGCTTCACTCAATGAACCTCGTGGCATACTAAACAATATCCTTAATTTGACTATATATTGGAAAATACCTCTAAAAATCACTTTATTTAACCCCTTACCAATACAAACCCAATACACCTTCCGAATTTAAAAAGCCCCTACTTTCACTAGATATTGTAGGTATCCATTTTTCATTAACCTTTTTTATACCCCTTTATATTTATATCCCTTTATTTTCATTGACAATGCTATGTAGATTCTACACCTAGAAAGAATAACCTAAAAACTAGGTAGTTGAAAACTTGAAAGTTTCAATAACAAATACGTAGATATAAGTTGGTTGATTTACAAAGACATACCGCGAAAAATTTGAATGGAAAATACATAGATTTTAACTCTCAATCACATCCATCTTCTATTGAATACAGAAAAAGATAAACTACAACATTTCAAAATAAAATCTCAATAACCAACACAATGGCTCACCTTTCATCTTTCTTATAGAATATGAAGACAAGAGAAAGTACAATGAATATGGACACATGCAAAATCCTATTTGGTTGGACTTGTTATCACCCCAAGAAACTCTCCTAGGTTGTATATCAGAGATGCTCGGGAACATTACAAACTCAACAAAAATGTTGGAAAATGGTGGATGAATGGAAGGAATGATGCATATTCAAGCCAGATAACCACTTCTACTATGCTTAATGCCAGACATGGGTGAACACCCCCAGACTACAAGGCTTTAGACCACCAATTACTCACAGTTTGAGGAACAGGTGAAAATGGAGAATACTGACCACACCAGTAGATGCACAGGACCCTGTGATGGCCGGCTGCAACCAGTTAAAAGGTCTGTAAATCTATTTCCTAATGGACAGACAGGATGAAAACTCTCTGGCACTAAGAAAAAAGAAACATGCATACACATTCAATGATACATACTAGATTCTAACATAGAGGTGGGATTACAGCCCCTCTAATGCTAAACATCAAGAGCACGTGAACAAATGCATAACAGGCACAACCTGGAACAAAGAAGAAGTGGAAAGTGAGCAATTGACAACAAAAGAAGCTTGTATTAGCTGAAAATGAAGACCAGATGCTGCAGGTATCACAGTAGTTACAGTCTCCAGAAGTTGAGTTTTACATCAAAATAACATTCATCAACCTCCATTACATTTTGTTTCTGGGTCCATATAGAGTTTGTTTACAAACATATCTGCTATCCTATGTGTGGAGTGGTCATAACTGACCACCAACCACATTTACAATCTAGTATGGATCTCTGCTGCAAACTATGTGTTTTAATAAATCAATTTGACATTCACTGGTACTTTGTTGTCCTTCCTAAACAGGTGGAGTATTGTATGAATAAATTTCAATAACTGCTGTAGGCATTGTAATGCTCGAGGATCGTCCTTTCTTTCTCGGTCGTGCTATTCTTTGAATGTGGTTGCTAAGGATTCAATGCACAGAGTACCGGATCATGGCTTCCTTCCTCCTTCAGGTGCACAGGACAGGCCAAAAACACGAAAACCGTATGGAAAATGAATGAGAGCCTGGGAATGAATGCTAGCCGTTAGATGGAATTGGTGAACAGCAGAGATTAAATTGGAGGGAGCCATTGGGAGGAAGCGGACAGAGACAATTGTGAGCGGTCGGATCGCGGTTGGGCAGATCCGACGGCGATTGGGCGCGAAAGGTGCACGGAAATTAATGGGCGGGAGGACAGGCAGACGGCGGTAAGCTGTTTCCCCGCACCGCTTATCGGAGGAGGGCGGTATTCGTATGTGAGGGCGCGATCTAGTCTTTGTGCGACACGTGGTGGAGGAAAACCACTTTCCCCGCAGATTAACGAACTCGCAGGTTGCGGTGGCGGGAGGTGCGACTGCCGTCAGATCTCACAGGAAATGATCGGACGGTCAAGGTTTAAAGAACATGATTTGATTGATGTGACAGGGGAGGGCCTCGGCAGTAACGTTTTTTGTATGCGCGCAGTTATATGACCATGGTTTTATAGGTTTAGCTTTGTGCCCGGGACCTGGGGGAAAAAGGGTTTATACGGGGTTTAGAGAGGATAACAGAAATAATGGAGCTAGGGATAATAAGGAGAATGAAAGGGAAGGAGGAAACGGGGGTAGCGGGAGTTATAAGGCTATAAAGCAAATGAAGGGGGAAGGATAAAATGAACCGCTGCGAGCTCCCTTTTTGAAAAAAACATACGGCCACGGTGTCGTTGACCCAGAAAAAATCGAATTATGCAGCAGAGCTAACACTGGCTCCTTCTGGGGATGAGATCCTCCCTGTGAGGTCTCAAGAACCTGCAGACCAATGCCTTCCTGATAAAAACAAATTAACAAAATTCCTAGTGTTACATTGGGCATGGAGTCTACTTTGCCTATACAAAACTGATAAAAACCAAATATTTACAACTTTTAAGGCCAAAAGACCTTAGATCACATAAATTTTCAGAAAATGCCCATTAACTGGGCCATCAAAAACTGCCTCTCCTCCCATGCTTTTCATTATGAAGGTGTTGTTCCCGTGAATCTGAGAAATGATGAAAGGCCCTGTCCAGAAAGTATCAAATTTCCCATTATTGCCTTTCTTTTCTTTCAATGCATCCCACTTCAAAACCAAGTCACCAACTTGAAAATTATCTATTTTTTCCTTCTTATCAAAGGCTTCCTTGATCTTTTTCTGATGTGCTGCAGCCTGTTCAACCAGTTGTTCTCTAATCTGATGTACTTCTGCTAAATCAGTGATCCTCTTTGCCATGTCTTCTTCTTCATTCTGTTTTGTTTGAAGGAATTTTGCCACGGGGAGAGTTAGCTGAATTGGGAATACAACATCAGTGCCATATACCAGCTTGAAAGGAGAATTCCCTGTGGATTTCTTAATGGTCACTCTGTCAGCCCACAATGCATACTTGAGCTTAGAATCCCAATTCTTTTTATTTTTCTCTAACAGCTTCTTAATTATCCTTATCGGGATTTTATTAGAGGATTCTGCTAGACCATTTCCTTGAGGATAATATGCGGTGGAATGAACCAGTTTAATGCCCATTGAATCACACATTTCCACCAATTCTTTTTCCTTGAAGGCTGCTACATTATCTGTGACCAGTTTATGTGGACAACCAAATCTGCTGAAGATATTCTTTGTCAAAAACTTCATGACCACATTATGATCAGCCTTCCTGGTAGGGATTGCTTCAATCCACTTGGTAAAATAATCAGTGGCTACTAATATCCATCTATGCTGGCCACTGGAATGTGGATTGATTTCTCCAATGAAATCCAAACCCCACTGCTGAAAAGGTCCTTTTGCCTGTATTGGTTTTAGGGGCAAGGACTTCAACTGTTGTTTTCCTTCAAATCTTTGGCACCTGTCACAAGATTTAACAAAAGCAAATACATCAGAAAATAAAGTGGGCCAATAGTACCCAGCTCTGAGAATTTTATGGGCTGTAGTCTTCCAATAATGGTGTGCTCCACACATGCTAGAATGAAATTGCTGCATAACTTCTATTGACTGCTCTTGTCCAGACACCTCAAAAGCACTCCAGATGGATCCCTCTAGTAGAGCATATTTTCATTAATGAAATATTTAGCTACCCTAAGCTTGATAGTTCTGGCTTGACTTTGAGTAAATCTTGAAGGGATTTCTAGCTTCAGCAAGAAATTAATTATTGCAAAATACCAATCACAAGAAGCTAGTTTTTCGGCCACTAACTGCTTTCTGTCTGGTTCAGCTGCTTCCACTTCTTTATCTGTCTGACCAATTTATGCAATTGTGCACAGGAAATAAATATCCAATGATCTGCAATTTTCTTTAGCCAATAATTTGGCAAGACCCTGACCTCTGACCAACTTGGTGGGCTTCAGTTCTATATTAAATTCAATCAATTTTGCAATCCTTTTAGCCCTTCTTCCATTAGCATCAAGTTGTGTGAAGACATATTTTATTGCAGCAGAGGATACATACGCAATTATCTTGGAATGCAGGATATAAACTCTAAAAGCTTTCAAGGATTTGATAAGGGCATATGCTTGTTTTTCAATAATATCATACCTCAGTTCAGCATCCCTCAAGTTCTTGCTGAAAAATGCTACTGGATGTTCTGAACCTTCCTCATCTGCCTGCAATAAAACTGCTGCAATGGTATCTTCAGAGGCAAATGAAAATATATGGAACTCCTTGCTGTAATCTGGGCTGCTTAGAGTAGGAGCTTCCATAATGGCCTTTTTAATAGACTCAAACGATTTTCTTGCTGCTTCAGTCCATCTAACCTCTGACCCCTTCTTCAACATGGAGGTAACATGCTTCACTAGTTCTGCAAAATTTGGTATAAACCTCCTTACAAAATTAATTTTGCCCAGAAAGGACTGGATATCTTTCTTTGATCTTGGGACAGACAAAGTCTATATTTCTTTTACTCTTTCTGGATCAATCCGGACACCTGCAGCAAAAACAATATGTCCCAACAGCTTGCCTTCTTCTAAAGCAAATTGTGATTTTTTAGGATTGACTGAAATCCCAAACCTTCTGCACTTCAAGAACAC
Source organism: Pinus tabuliformis (assembly GCA_031772625.1). NCBI lineage: Eukaryota > Viridiplantae > Streptophyta > Pinopsida > Pinales > Pinaceae > Pinus > Pinus tabuliformis. The sequence goes on from CM062819.1 coordinate 8,952,497, forward strand.
CCTTTTCAAATGCTGCAAATGATCTTGATGGCTGCTGGAATATACTGTTATGTCATCAAGGTAGATGAGGACAAATTTATCCTTCTCTCCTACAAATGCTATATCCATAACACTCTGAAAGGTGGCTCCAGCATTCATCAACCCAAAAGGCATCTTGGCATACATAAAAGTGCCCCGAGGAGTGGTAAATGCAGTCTTCTCTTGGTCATCTAGGTGCACAACAATCTGATTAAAACCTAAAAATCCGTCCAAGAAAGACATTACTTTGGCACCTGAGACTTTCTGCAGCAAATGCTCCATCTTGGGTAGGGGATAATTATCTTTCTTTGAGCACTTGTTCAAGTTTCTGAAATCAACACACAGTCTGATTTCTCCACTTTTCTTCCTCACCACTACCAAATTGGCTACCCATTTTGAATATCTAAGAGGGACTATGATCTTGGCAGCCAATAACTTTTTAATTTCTTTTTCAATTTGAGGAAGAAGCATAGGATTTATTGGTCTCAGCTTCTATTTGAAAGGTATGGTATTCTAAAGGGATTTTATGCTGAATAATCATTTTATCATAATTTTTCAGGTCGCTATACTCCCAGGCAAACACATCAGTAAATTGCTTCATTAATTTGCAGTATTCAGCACTTTGCTCAGTAGAGAGATGAGTGGACAGATTAATGTATCTAGGCTGACCTGGACTTCCTATATCATGCTTACGGACTGCAGATTGATATTATTTTTGGGCAGCCTTGTAAGGCACATCATTCTGGTCAAATAGTCTTTCTAGAGGAATTAGACCCTTTGGGATATGATTGTTGGGAAGCTGGACAATGCTATTTTTACCAATTTCATTTCTAAGCTGGGATTGGGGGTTTTCTTGCAAGGCCTCATTTTCTTGGTCAATTTGCATTTCAGAAAACTCATCAATGACTTGAAGAAACCTATTTATCTCATCGTCATCATCAAAAACTTTCCAATGCTGGACATTATCAGGCAAGGATGGTCTATATTTCATTTGGACTTCATAAACTAGTCTGCGAGGCATGGGAGGAATAAACATGCTAGCAGACACGGAAAGGGAATCAGCAAGCTAATTTTGGGCTCTAGGAATATATGAAATACAGAAATAATCAAAAGAATCTCTGATTCTCCATACCTCATCTCTGTATGCTTTCAGCCTTGGGTGCTTTGCTTGAAATGTTTTATTTACTTGCTGAATGATCAGATCAGCATCTCCAAATACCTTCAGATTCTTGATTCCTCAGTCTTTTGCTGTGTTGAGACCCAATAGCAGACCCTCATACTCTATTATATTGTTAGTGACCTGGGAAACCAGCTTAAAAGACAGCTGAATGCACTTATGTTGTGGAGATATTAGCACCACCCCTGCTCTTGCAGTCTCCCTGGAACATGCTCCATCAAAGAACATCTCCCAAACCTGATTTCCTTGCTCTTCTTCGACCTGAACTGTTGGTTTCCTAATCTACATTGAGGCCTTCTAAGATTCTTCTATTTGGAGGATACATGCTCCAAAATCAGTGTCCACAGTATATATGGGATGATTGGTAGGATTCTTCTCATCACTGATGATGTATGCCAACTGTGCATCTCTTTACAATCTCCTGCTTTCTCCTCCAAACACTGGGATAGTGGCATAAGATAGATCATTCTGTAATGTCCCACCTAGTCTCTTAATCCATCATCTGGACAGCAGCATGCCAAACTTAGGAGGGACATCTGCTACCACAATATCCATCATCATACTTTTCATGGGCAGCTGAGTTAGGATAATGGCTAGGTCTTTGATTAATCCTAGGCATTTCACTTTCCTTGAATCAAAAGAAAATAGATCATGATAGGGTCTAGTGATATCAAGGCCTAACTCTTCCATGACAGCTTTAGGCATTAAATTGTGGCTGGCCCCTGTATCTAGCAGGCAGTTGTGGAGGATTTTATGATGAATGGTCAAGGAGACATAAAAAGATGGAGAATTATTATCAGCAGGTTCAATCATGGGGCTAAGCACAATGGCAGGCTTGTCATCTTGCAAATTGACAGAGTCAGTGGAGGTCTGTGTGGTTTCCAGCTCAAGAGCTTCAAGGATAGGCTTTCTAAATACTTCACTCTTTACCAACTCTACCAGAGGCACAGATATTTTCAAGTTCTGAACTTCTGACTCAAAGCTGAAAGAGGAAGACAACTTATCAGAACCTCTTACCTCTTGAACTGGAGCTTTGAGGATGACTGGGTTAGTTGCTAGCCTTCTCTGTCTACTATTATGTGACTCTGTTTGGACAGCAGCTCTTTGGGCAGGATTCTCTCTGACATTTTTTTCATTTGACCTCAGATTATATCTTCGTTGCTCCTCAGTTTGTAGGACAGCTTCCCTATCCCATTCTTGGCTGTCTTGTTCCTGCAGCAATGATTCTTCATAATTAGCCAAAGTAAAAAATGCAGCGCTGCCTTTATCTTCCATGCAGTGAATTTCATCCTCATCATCAAATTGTGCCTCCTCCATGACTACATTTTGGAAAGGAGCTTTAACTTTCTAATCTTCTTTTGATTCTTCACCCCTCTGAATTATTTGTAACTGTTCATTTGCTCTTCTAAAAGGATTTGGATTTCTTGGAGCAAATGTGTTCTATTGCCTTGTTTTTCCTGAATTCTGCTCAACCTTCAGCTTTGAAATCTCAGCAGCCAATGACTCAATCTCTTATTCATTTTGTCTAATTTGGGTTCTGAAGATGAAGCAGAAGAAGTAGAAGCCTGACCTCTCTGCCTCCTTCTGTTAGCTTGACCTTTGAGCTTTTCTGCAGCCATGATATTAGACTCTACTTCTAGGGCTGCATCTTGCATGTCAGCTAGAGTGGCACACCTTCTTTCTCTCAATAATAGGCAGAAATCAGAGTCAAAAGCATTGGCATAAGTGGGTTTGGCAGAGGTGGGGGTAGGCTTTACCTCAGCTGGTATCTTATTATACATACGATTGAATCTTTTATTAAAATCAGGCAATGATTCACCATTTTCCCTCTTCAGGTTACCAAACTCAGTATGGTAATACAACAAGTCTTTTTTATCTCCCCAGTGCTTCAAAAATGCATCATCTAAGGCTTCAATATCTGTTATAGATCTCTGGGGTAATTCTCTTAACCACTTCCTGGCCTCTCCATCAAGGCTCTAGACAAAAGCTCTCATCCACACATCATTTTCACTTATATCTAAGTTTTCAGCATAACTGTAAAAATCTTCTAGGTGTTCTTCTGCTGTCACTCCCTCTGTGCCAGTGAACTTAGGCATATATTTTTGATATTCTCCCACAGGCATGGGATTCAAAGGAACAGGCAAGACCAAGGGTCCATACCTGGCAGCTACAATTCTTTCTATCTTCGTAGGTGCTTGCTGGTCTGCCATGATTGGAATATGTGGAAGGATACTGGCAGATTGAATAGTAGGGAGTAATGTGATGGATGGCAGAGACAAAGGGATGTTTTGGATAGAATGGGAAACTTTCTTTGGACTGAGATTCAAAGGGGAACTAACCGCACAAGGGGCTGAATTAATCTTTGAAGGAATTTCCTTATTAACAGTGTTGGGCTCTAAATCTTCAAACTGTATATCTTCAGCCATGACTTTATCTTTTAGAGATGAATGAGATTTCTTAGTCTTACTTGATCCTGATGCCCCTTTCTGTGATGCTTTCTTCGATTTGACAGTCCTCTCAGGGTCAGGCACTGATTCAGCTGGTGATTTTTGAGGATTTCTTCGAGTATGTCTCACAAACTGAGCCAGAACTTCAATGTGGAGTCGCCAAAGGTTGGTCTTCCTCCAGTGGAGTCGCCAGATAGATGATTACAACCAGAAATGTGCCCAGACCTTGTCTATCATCAAAGCTTGGAACTGTGTTGTTCTCCCAGGGAAGCTGAGCTTCAACCTCCTATCCCCGGCAACGGCGCCAATTAATGTTATCACCCCAAGAAACTCTCCTAGGTTGTATATTAGAGATGCTCAGGAACATTACAAACTCAACAAAAATGTTGGAAAATGGTGGATGAATGGAAGGAATGATGCATATTCAAGCCAGATAACCACTTCTACTATGCTTAACCCCAGACATGGGTGAACACCCCCAGACTACAAGGCTTTAGACCACCAATTACTCATAGTTTGAGGAACAGGTGAAAATGGAGAATATTGACCACACCAGCAGATGCACAGGACCCTGTGATGGCTGGCTACAACCAGTTAAAAGGTATGTAAATCTATTTCCTAATGCACAGACAGGATGACAGCTCTTTGGCACCAAGAAAACAGAAACCTGCATACACATTCAATGATACATACTAGATTCTAACACAGAGGTGGGATTATAGCCCCTCTAATGCTAAACATCAAGAGCACATGAATAAATGCATAATAGGCACAGCCTTGAACAAAGAAGAAGTGGAAAGTGAGCAATTAACAACAAAAGAAGCTTGTATTAGCTGAAAATGAAGACCAGACGCTGCAGGTATCACATTAGTTACAGTCTCCAGAAGTTGAGCTTTACATCAAAATAACATTCATCAACCTCCATTACATTTTGTTTCTGGGTCCATATAGAGTTTGTTTACAAACATATCTGCTATCCTATGTGTGGAGTGGTCATAACTGACCACCAACCACATTTATAATCTAGCATGGGTCTCTGCTGCAAACTGTGTGTTTTAATAAATCAATTTGACATTCACTGGTACTTTGTTGTCCTTCCTAAACAAGTGGAGTATTGTATGAATAAATTTCAATAACTGCTGTAGGCATTGAACTGCTCAGGGATCGTCCTTTCTTTCTCAGTTGTGCTGCTCTTTGAATGTGGTTGCTGAGGATTCAATGCGCAGAGTACCGAATCATGGCTTCCTTCCTCCTTCGGGTGCATAGGACAGGCCAAAAACACAAAAACCGTATGGAAAATGAACGAGAGCCTGGGAATGAATGCTAGCCATTGGATGGAATTGGCGAACGACGGAGATTAAACTGGAGGGAGCCATCGGGAGGAAGCAGACGGAGACAATTGTGAGCGGTTGGATCGCGGTCGGGTAGATCCGACGGCGATCGGGCGTGAAAGGTGTGCGGAAATTAACGGGCGGGAGGACAGGCGGACGACGGTAAGCGGTTTCCCCGCACCGCTTATCGGAGGCGGGCGGTATTCGTACACGAGAGCGCGATCCAGTCTTTGTGCAACACGTGGCGGAGGAAAACCACTTTCCCTGCGGATTAACGAACGCACAGGTTGCAGTGGCGGGAGGTGTGACTGCTGTCAAATCTCACAGGAAATGATCAGACAACCAAGGTTTAAAGCACGTGATTTGATTGATGTGACAGGGGAGGGCCTCGGCAGTAATGTTTTTTGTATGTGCGCAGTTATATGACCATGGTTTTATAGGTTTAGCTTTGCGCCCGGGACCTAGGGGAAAAAGGGTTTATACGGGGTTTATAGAGGATAACAGAAATAATGGAGTTAGGGAGAATAAGGAGAATGAAAGGGAAGGAGGAAATGGGGGTAGCAGGAGTTATAAGGGTATAAAGAAAATGAAGGGGGAAGGATAAAATGAACCGTTGTGAGCTCCCTTTTTGCAAAAAACACATGGCCACGGTGTCGTTGACCTAGCAAAAATCGAATTATGCAGCAGAGCTAGCAGGACTTTGTCAAATCATATCCCTAATCTGATCACCTAGTACACCATAGTTGCATGGTAAGAGTGCCAAGTAAGTTTGTCTCCATCAAAATATGAAATAAAGCTTGCAAGCATGCATCACTTCCTTGAGATCTGTGTCCTCTATCTAAGATGGGAATTTCTCATGCATAAGTGTTCTAATTGACTAAGGATATGCACCCTCTTAGTAAGAATAGATCATGCATGTTAAGAATAACAAAATAAAAACTCTATTAATAGAAAAACTTTATCCAAAACTAAAATTGATAAATTTGAAACAACATCTAAACTAGCATTAACTAAAGGTGTGACATGTGTGCCCTTAGCATGCATGTGCCTCCTTATTCCAAACAATATTCTATTTCACTATCTCTTGTGGCATGCATGTGCCCTTTACCAAGCAATAATCAGTATCATTGTCTCCTTCACTTTCATTCAACATGTTCATCACTAATGTAAGGAAAGGGTGAAGGTACCATATATGTTTTCTTCTCTACTGCCCCATCATTGGGAGGATCACTAGCTGAGCAACAGGTAAAAAATGTTAACACACACATTAGACATAGATCATAGAGATATTAGTAATGTGATGCATGTATGTTCTAGAGCAAGGCTGCTTGGGAGCGGGAGCAGGAGTGGGAAGTGGGAGTGGAAGAAGGAGCGAGGAGTGACATTTTCAAAAGCTCTGAGGTTGGGAGTGAATTTTATGTAATATATATTTTTATATATTTTGATACATATATGTCAAAAAAAGCATGTAGAATGATGAATTTGCGATAAAAAACATAAAAACATGGATTGAACAATTAAACATCATTCATCTAGTAGTTATAATCTTCATCAACCATAGGTCCACAAATTACAAGTTCTCATTTATATAGCATGTAAGAGTGCACATAACCAAAATAACATCAAGTGAAATCCATCTCTGAACCAAAAATACATCAACAAATAGGCTCTAGATGGCCCCTAGCATCCAAAAAAGTCATCCTACAACAAATACCTACATATCATCAAAACCATTGCCTATCTTGGGATTTTTATCATTAATATCACCCTCTAAGCATTAACATAAGATAGAAAAAATGTAGCATGTCAAGTCAAGATTTTGTTCGAGTGACGTGTACATTTTTAGTAGGGTCGAGATAGAGGATATTGACAACCACTATCACTAACATCAAGGTACATAGAGGGCTTGGTTCTATTCATTAAATGTGAGTTCCATACCCTCGTACATGACAAAATCCAATGGCAACATTACGATCCCCCCAATCTTGAAATCTTGAAAAAATAATAAGTCTGCTGGATTTTGAGTGAGATTTGAAATTCTACTTTCTCCATATGAAATATAATGAGGTTGGAACCACTCTCAAACATCATGAGCCATTTCATGGTAATGTTAAAAATTTAAGTGAAAGGATGAAAATGAAAGATAAAGGGGAATTTCACTTTTACTTTAAAAATTTAACATTACTATGAATTGCATGTCAATACTGGGGCCATAGGTTTGAAAATTAGGCAACTATGGACCTAATATTACCATAGTTTTTTCTTTCTCCATCCCACTCTCGATACTCCCACAGTTCTCGTGAACGTGTATTTCTCTAGCCCACTTATTTTTTTTCCTCCGCTTGGCCAATGTATTGTATAAACAATACCTTATAATACACATATTGCTATACAACATATAAAAACCCTTTACCCCCTATTATATGCTCAATATATTATTTCATTTTTTCATCACTTTTTATGCCCCAATATGAATGCACGTGATATGCTATTGCTTTGTTCATGAAGTTCCCGTGAGTAAGTTATAAACATTTTTACACTTGTAAATAAAATTTGACCTTTGTCAATGAATTTTTCATTTTATAATTACCATGCATTTACTTAATGCACGTGAAATATGGATAAATACGCGTGATTTTATAATTATATGTATTTATTTAAGGCATTTGGAATATGGATAAATATGCCAACTTGTATAAGTGTATGCATTTGTATGATGCATTTGAAATATAGGCAAAAATGATGACTATGTTTTATATTATTTGCATATGTTCTTACATGGGTAATAACAAGAATGGTTTTGCTTTAGAAGAAACAAGCAGATTATTACCTGCGGTTTTGAAACAAGAATAATAACTAGAAAAAAATTACCATGGTTTTGCAAATTTACTCCCATGGTTTTTCATTTTGATTAAATGCATTAAAATTATGGTTTTTCAAATAGTAGTTAAGGTGTTGCATGTGTTAAGTAGTTATGGTTTTGTACTTAATGATGCATGTAAAAGTAAAATATTAGTTATGGAAATGATTTTTACTTTTATTTATGCTTGTGAAAGAAAGTATTCTCATGCAAAGATGTATAATGTATAGAATATTATTAGTGATTTTGACCTAAAAATGATAACTGATAAAGATTTAATATTTAAGATGGAGAGATTTTGATTATATTTGGAAGAAAACACCATAGCCTTTTTGGTTTGTGTTGTTACCCTTCCTCATGTGTTTTAAGAAATTGATAGATCAAAGCCATGGTTTAGGTCCAAAATTCCTTTTAAATCATCTTATGAGTCATTAGTAGAGCCTCCTATTTCAAAATGACATCTAAATCAACTATGGGGGCCACTATCAGGGCCTAGAGCTAAAGAAGAAGGTCTAAAAACACAAGAGATGCTTATTGGACCCCTATCGGGAAAGCACAACAGGGCAAGAGGACATGTTTTATGCAGGCATGCATCGTCGGTTAAAGGTCGAGCATCTCTTGAGTGGATCGCCTTCCATCTCTAGCTGGAAACTCCCCGGAAGCATTTTAGGGGGTTAACTTCCTCAGGTGTTAAACAAGCACCCCCCAAAAAAACAAATCTTCAGATCTGGATTTGACGGTCCAGATTCATTCCGGGGAGGGGAGTGCGAGTTCTAGCCTCTCGCTATCCAACCCAGTGGAGGATGGTGGGAGCGGGGACCATGCGCCACCTGGACCAATTGGTGGACAACTTTTCAAGCAGGCACAGATTCAAAGGTAATGATAACTCCACCCACACCTGCACCTATCCACCCATCCTCACCATCACCCAATCACATCTAGCTAGGTGTCCCCCCCATGACGTCACCCCCATGTCAACCAAATGTTTACCCCGTGCCAATTATAAAAACCTTCCTGCCTCACCATTTTCAAACATTTTTCACCACTACATCGCTCTCTCGCCAATTACCTGTATAGAAACGTCATTCAAGCTTAGTTGACCAAGTACCTCCTCCCGACATCGTTTTTTACCCTCTCCACGAAAACCAAGTAATCCAATTACTCTTGTACACCTGTAATTTTTCTTTAGTACCCATAAAAAATGAAGAAAGCATCCCCCTAGACCCCAAAGGCTCGAAAGGTCAAAACCTCTTCCAGCATTGATCCCCTCATGGATACGGAGGCTCAAGTAGTTGACCCTGCTTGTGCATATCACTTGTCTAACCTCCATTTTGACCTATATGGAAGCCATGTCACGGGGGAGGACCCATTTTGGGTAGTTGACTCTGGCCTGTACTACCAAATCACACCCATTGTGCACCATTTTCTAGAATTTGTCTCCTGGTTGGCCGTAGCATACATCGACGAGAAAAACTGCTTTGTTTCCTCCTTTGGGGTCAAAATTATTGAAGTAACCTCATAGCTAATCCAAAATTCCCTAGTTTACCCTAGTTCTCTAGAACCCCAACAGTTAATTGATGTCACCCTAGTGTATCATTACTCAACCCTCCTAGCCAATGAACAACAATATTTCATGTAGATGGTCTTGGCCCCTGACCTACAAGCCATGCTTATAGCTGATAACTTCCCTATCACCATCTTTGTTGAATCTATCCAACCCATCCTATCCCTAATTTCCCATCTGCTAAGGGATGATGATGCCAACATAGCCAACAAAGACACCTTGGGGTTTTTAAGACAAATGATGTAGCCTGGCCACCTATTTGATATTCCAACCAACCTAGCTGAGGCCATAAGGTTTAAACTACACCATGTTTCCACAACATCTTATTTCAGGTACTATTCTTTGTTGTTCTACCCATTTTTTTATACCCATGTGGATGAGTTTGAGTGCATGGGCCTCAACTTAGTGGATGGAAACAAGTAGAGGAAATTTTTGTTTGACTGCAACATTTTTGTTAGAAGAGGCCATATAGTGGTGGTTACTCTCAATTCATATCAACTTATATGCCCATATCATATAAGATTATCCATGGTCCCCCGCCGAGAGTTCTCCCCTAGCAAAGAGAGCTTCTCCAGGTTACCAAAGACAACAAGGTAGGGAAATGGTACCTTTTTGAGGATCACACTAAGATCAGGGTTTATGGCTGTGAACTTCCCCCTTACCATCTACCTGTGTTCATTCCTATGAGGATATTTGTCCTAGAATTTATCAGGCAGAGTCTCAATGCGTACTAGCTCCACTTTATCCTTGCAAAGAATGGACATATGTGTAAATTGGGAAAACCCATGGGGCCTTTTGTTGTCAACTCTAGACAAGCCTTTAAGGTAGTTGAAGCATTACTCAAGAAAATGAATTTTGATCTAGGAGATGTTTGGAATTATGACCCTGATGGTGTCATTGCTCAAAGGAGGGAGAATATCAAAGCTTTGACCTATGAACATGAGTATAAGCCTGAAATTGAATGGAAAGCTAATCTTGATTCATGGCCTATGGATATATAAATGGAGACTGAGCCTCTAGTAGCCAGGGACAAAGCGCAAAAAAGGACTGTGGACCAGACTGGAGATATAGAGATGGAGGATATACATGAAGCTAAAAAGGAAAAGACCCAAGAGACATAAGAAGAGGAACTTGAGACTACGCTAGTGGAGACAAGGCCAGATCAACTAGGTTTCCAAGTGACCTTGGAGGATCCATCATAGGATGCTACCTCATCCTCTTCAGAGGTAGCTACCTTAGGTGCAAAAGGAAGTGCAACTGGTACTGGTTCAAGTTGGCCTACTGGAAATGCCATTGAAGAAAGAAATAAGAAGGTGAGAGAGGAGATGAAACAACAAATGACATCTCACTTAGTTCCATACTAGACCAGATTGTTGGCTGCTATGGATTTAGAAAGAAATCAGATGAATTTTTCACTACAACATCCATTGGCATAGTCTTTGCCTGCAGGTTCTCAATTTAAATCCTTAGATATTTCATTGGAATTAACACAGTGTTCCCCTGCCAGAAAAGATAAATTTCCATAGGAAAGTTGGAGATATGTTGTATAGCGAGATCAACAGGAATGCAATAAACATAAGCAAGGCCGAGAATCTATTGGAAAATGTTGGAACCAGGTTGAAACAAGAGATATCCAACTCAAGGGCTTTCCACATGTAAAATGAGAGCTTTGAGGAGTTGGTAATGAAGCTAGGAGTGAATCCAGAAGATAAAACTTCTTTTGAATCTCTCCTTCAAATATCCCTAACAAAAATCCAGGAGCTGAGGAATAAGTTGAAGATGTCAGGTAGTGACCATCTCCAATCCAAGGAGCTTGCACAAGTAGAAGAAGGGAAGGAGATATTGGAAAAAGAGCTCATTGACAGGAACAATGAAATAGTGGCCATGAAGTAGCAACCAACAGAGTTGCAAAAGAGAATAGACTCACATATATGTGCAGTGATAGTGCCTGAAGATCCTTAAAACCCAACTGAACAACTCACTAAGACCCTCATTGAGCTCCAGCTTTCAGAGGGGGAGCTTAAAAGGGTGCAAAACGATATAGATGTTGCTTAGAAAATCCTAACGTAGAAAGAGAAGCAACTGGAGACTGCCAGGACAAATACATAAATCATTGGTAAGAATCTACAGTCAGCAAAATAGGAGATTTTTGAGCTCAAGGAAAAGCTTAAAGAAAACATGTCCTTGTTGCAAGCCAAACAACTAGTCTGTGATGAGATCATTGAAGAGGTTAGGAGCCACTAGGAGTATATAATCTTAATGGATGAGAAAAGGGTTGTAATTAAGGATTATGAAGACTTCATCTTGTCAGGCAAACAAGAGGGAGAAAACAACTCCCATATTGCCAAAAGGTTCATTCAGTTTATGAATGAGAGGCCACTCAGTGAGATGAGGCCCATAGATGTGGTGGACAGAGTAACTGCTGTCTTAGAGATTTCCAAGATTGTCCAAAAGGAGGAAGCTAGGGTCAAAATTGAGGAGTACCTAGAGGTAGTATCAATGAATGTGGCTGCCTTCAACACCATGTTTGACGGGATTGTCAGAGAAGGCTTTCCCAGCTGCTGGGACTTTGGGGGAGTGTTGATCCAATGGGGAAAATACAGTAAAAGACAACTGGAGGCCAAAAGCAAAGTAGACTCTTCTCATGAGAAGACTGCTACTCTGAAGGATAAGATTGTGGTAAACTATCTAAAGAGGGACTTTCAGCTACTGGGGATGGTCAAAACCTTGTTTTTCCCTAGACTGAACTACACAAGTCTGACCAACCTCAAGATTGCATATCAATGGTTCTTCTGAGATCCTCTGTCAGCATCAACACTGTGGAAAAGATGTGAGTAGTTGTCAACCCTCCTGTGCTCCAAATCATCAAACCATCTATGTAGCCTCTTCATCTTGCCCATCGTGACCACTAATACTGTGGATCATGTTGATTATGACACTTCTTATTTCCTGTTTATGTAAATATTTTATTTTCATCTAGTCAGTTAGGGTTTCGTTTAGTATGGTTGTGCCATGGAGCACATTGAGGTTTTTGTTATTGTTGTCCATTGTAATGAAATCAAGAAGAAATGTTTTGTAACGACCTCTCCCTCTGAGGCCCTATAAAAACAATTTTATGAGACTGAACCAAGGGTTCAAAATTTTGGGTTTTCCAAGAGAGAAATTATGTTTACTATCAAATGCATTATATGCACTATGGAAGATTAGTAAAATTTTTTTGGCAATTCTGGCTCATTCAAATATGTAGTATGTGATCCTTCTGTGTTTGTCCCATATGTCTTCATTATTATTCTCATATTACATGTAGTAGTAGTTTTTGGAAGTGCTTTCATGGATTTATGGATTCATCTTAGTCTAATGCCGATGAAAGGTGCCTGTATTGATATGAAAGCTAATCCTTAAAATGTGCTCCATGTGTCTTTTCATTCCATTCAATTCTTTGTTCCAACTATTTCACTCTAAATTTTTTATGCATCAGATTCTTAAAATTAAGCCTTGTGTATCGATTTTCCTTCTTGCTACAGTCTTCTACCAAATATACTATAACGAAAAAAAACTACAAGTTCATGTGATGTTGGCTGCTACAAATCTAAGGTTAATGCTTCTGTGAGTAATAATTTTCTTTAGGATATGTATTCCTCCTCTTAAGTATGGTTTTGAATAGATTTTCGCTTTAAATGTTAAACACTGAGTGTGATGTGAATCTGCATCAAATCTTCAAGACACTCATCAAGATGTCCTAGGCATTGGTCTCTCCTCAACGCAAGCACTGTCTCTAGGAGCTATTATAGGTAATCATGAAATTCAATTGGTTGTTAATGATAGTGTTTGTAATGAATAATAATGACTTTCACAAAGAATTAAGTGATAGTTTCTAAACCAACCTCTTTTGTTGTGATCAAACAATGGATTATAACTAATACTAATTGTAGGCAATAAGGTCATTATATATATAGCTATTGTTAGCATTCAAAGTGGAAGATTGTCAAGTGTAGTTTACAAATGGGCAACTTGGTTATATTGTTAACTTGTTATGGTCTGACAATGGTGATACATGATGGGGAAGAAAGTTACTATAGTAAACAACCAGGCCATGAGGATATTGGACTCTAAGAACTATTGGGTATTGTGTTTAAGAAACATGACGACATGTATAATGTATGGGCCTAATCATTCTTGAATTAAAGATTATGTTTCTTTAGTAAAATTTCAACAATGGACAAGGGATGAAATCCATTGGTTTCCATTGAGTTAGAGGTGAAATCCCTCATGAAAATTTTAATAAAATAAATGTTTGTTGGTCTTTCCCTTTAGGGTTTCCAGGGTAATATCGATGTTAATTTATGTGATTTCCTATTTGGTTATCTTTATGATGTGTTCACCTTGCTTAACATTGCAAAAATATATCATTCATCATGTTTTTATAAGTCCTCATGAACAACGTTAATAATGAAAATTTGCAACACACTGCATTATCATAACAAGTTGCACTAATGATTATTCATATACGAAATTTTCTATTCCACCTCTATGGTGAATTCACTTAATGATTGTGCTAATACCATTTGATTATCAAATTAAGCGTATGTGATAAGTCATTCATGGGATGTTACATGCTAAAAAAAATGTAAAATTCTTTAATCCTATGTATTTTGTTATAGGTATACTGAGGGATGTGATAGTCATCAAGACATGTCGAAGAAGAAGAATTGTGAGAGCGGGAGCATGTAGCTTCCAATGCCTCAAGTTATTTATGATATTGGATGGGGATTTTAGAGGAGAAGCTTTGAAATTTTGTTTTTGCAAAACATCTCTCTTATATATATATATATATATATATAAACTTAATTCAAATTGATGAGACTAAATAAGAGTGTCTGAGCGGGGAAGAGAGGGTAATGTATTGTTGACTTGGCTGAAACTACACTACACTCTATGGATTTCTCTTTTTTCTTTTGCGTGTTTACTTTTGTTGTCTTGATGTTATTTACTCTACTTTTGTTTTCGCTACCTCAATGGTTATTTATATGTTCTTACTTTTCATGTGCTTTTGAGTATCAGGTTTTCTTTTTGGCTAAGATTTTATAACATCTTTTAAACATTTTTTGATTTGGTTTCCTTTGAGATCAAGATTACAGTAGGCTTGGTTAAAACCTGTAGCCATGATTGAGGAATATTATATAGGATGTGCACTGGGTAAAGAGGTATGCACAATTTCTTTTGGATTTATTTTATTATCTAAATACATGTGTTTATTTTATTTCATTAGTTTAGTATTTTAATGTATGTGAAAGTACCAAAACATTGTCGAGGAGCGCTTGTGAAAACATTGAAATTTGTAGAGGAAAAACATTTAGATTTGAAGAATTCTCATTCTAGGTATTCATTGTATATGCCACACTTTAATCTTATTTCCAAACCCTGAAGGAATAGGTGTTGTATTTATTAAAAAGGGGAAATAATAGTTGTTATGGAAGCCTAAAAGGAGAATATAAAGTTGAAACACATTACTTTTTCCTATTTTTCCATCAATGGATTCTCCACATGTGGGCTTTGTCACTACAAAAGAAATCTTGGATCATCTTCCTCCACTCTTAACCAGCTTTTATATTTCCTTTCCTCAGGTCCCCATTCTCTTTTGCACAGACTATCATAGGTATTTAAAACTAGAGAGCATCACAAAGACACTACAGAGCATGGAGACGATGAGGATCTTACATACCCTTGATGCCTTGAGTTAAGCTCAATATGAATCACAAGAAATCTTCTTTTTTTGGGAACTTTTGGGGAAACGAGCATAAAAAAATGGTAAATCTAAGAAAAAAATATGGATGACATTCATTTTCTCTCTCTCACTGTTGTTGTACCAACAAACTTATACAAACAACATTGATCACCTCCCAAAACAAAAAGGATAAAAACATGATTGTTCCCACTTAGAAAAAATAACCTTGTATATTTATGTATTCACATTTCACTTTGGAGAAAGGACTAGTCCTTTTATCTAGCTTACATTATCGTAAGTGTTTAAAATTATTTTATTTAAATTTATTTTGACAATTTTATAGTAATGATAAAATTCTTTGGCGCAAATGACATTATGATATATTTGTCGACGCGTTTTGAACCAGCAAGTGTGGTTCATCGTCAGGAATTTAATGTTAATAACAATAATTACAAACTTCCTCCTTCCTCTCATGATAATAAGGTTATTAATCTCTCGAGTTTCTCCTTTCCCCCCTCCATTTTCAATCTTCTGGGTAGAGGTTTAAATTTTTCCCTAGCCCCTAGAAAGATCCCGATAGAAGACATTATTTGTGACGTTGAATTTGGGATAAGGGGCTTACCTGATAATATCAAGGACACTATAAGGCAGGATTGTGCCGTTGTCCTCAGAAAGGCAAAACCACCCATCAACAACATTAGCAAGGATGAATTTAATGCCCTCCAATCCTTAAACCAAAACAAAGATATTGTGGTTCTAAAAGCCGACAAAGGAGGGGCTACTGTCATCCTTAAAAAAGAAGATTATCACCTGAAGATGTTAGATCATTTATGTAATAGTGGAAGCTACAAAAAGCTCTCCAAGAATCCTATAAAAAATATATCTAGGGTTGTGGCTCTTGCTATCAAGTCCAGTAGTTCGGTGAGTTCCTTATGCCATAAACTCATTGAAAGTAACCCCATCACTCCCAGGATATATGGGCTTCCAAAGATTCACAAGGAGGGGACTCCCCTTAGGCCCATTGTCAACACTATCGGAGGTCCTACCTACCTTCTTGCTAAATTCCTGGCCTTGAAACTTAAACCCTTGGTTGGCCTTATGGAGCCCTTCGTCAAAGAATCTGCATCCTTTGTTGAAGAGCTTAAAGGTATTAGACTTGACCCTAAGGACATTCTTGTAAGTTTTGATGTAGTCTCCCTCTACACTTGTATTCCTATAAAGGAGGCTATGGAGGTTATCAACCGGCTCACAGACCCTGACACCGCTAAGTTAGTTGAGATCTGTCTCACTTCCACTTTTTTCTATTTTGAAGGTGAGTTCTTTGAAGAAACCTGTGGTGTGGCCATGGGCTCCCCCCTGTCCCCCGTTGTTGCTAATATTTTTATGGAAGATTTTGAATCCAAGGCTCTGGCCTCAGCTAGGCTATTGCCTAAGCTATGGAAGAGATTTGTGGATGACACGAATGTCATCTGGTCTCATGGCCAAGATGAGTTGGATCTCTTCTTCTAGCATCTTAACAATCAATCCTTCACCATTAAGTTCACTATGGAACAAGAAGTCGATGGATGCCTTCCTTTCCTTGATGTTCTTATTTCAAAGAATAATGACGGGTCCCTATCCCACCAAGTGTTTCGGAAGAAAACTCATACCGAGCAATATATTCATGCCAACTCCCATCATTTCCCTGCTCAAAAGTTGGGCATTCTCAACACACTTGTTACTCATTCCTTAAGAATCTCTAATGAAAAAAGCCTCGATAAAGAAAAAGCCCAACTCCTCAATGTCTTTGTTAATAATGGTTATAGTAGGCACCTTGGTCAAAGGGATTTCCTTAAAGCCAACAAGAATTCGTTGGTCAAAAAAGACCCTAAAGGTCGAGCCTCAGGGGTCCATCTACTGTTTATCCAAGGGACCACTAATAAAATTGCAAGGATTCTTAAGAAACATAATGTTCCCTTGACCTTTAGACCTCTTAACACCCTTTGTAACTCCCTCCGATCGGTGAAGGATCCCATCGACCCTAAGGACATGAAAGGTGTCTATATGATTCCTTGTTCTTGTGGGACCCCCTATGTTGGAGAGACTGGTCACTCTATTAATCAGAGAATTAATGAGCACGCAGCAGACCTAAAACATGGGAGAACCCGATCTTCCGCCCTTGCAGAGGATGCTGAGAAGACCAAGCATCATGTGTGTATTGAGGAGGCCCGGGTTATTGCTAAGGTTCCGCAGTTTCACCACCGGAAATTTAGAGAAGCCATCGAGATTGAAAAAAGGCCAAGCAATCTCAATAGAGATGACGGCTGGAAGATAAGCAGGTGCTGGATCCTTGCCCTCTCCTCCTAATCGGTGTCTTCCACCTTGTCTCCCATCTTCTATTAAAAAAGTTTGGAATGATTATGTATGCATTAAGTTTATAGTTATTTATTAAGCCCTATTAATAAGCTATACGTTCCTTTAAAATTAATATCAATAATACTACTATAAGAATACTATAATAATAAAATTTATAATATCAATATTAAGAGTAATAAATCCTTAATTTTTGGTTTTTTGTCTTTTTAGTTCTTTTTTAGGAATTTTCCATCATATTCCTTCCCCAAAAATTTTACTAGATTTATCTAATCTAGAATTTATTAAATAACTTAAATATACATATTTAGTTACTAGGCTCCACTTATAAAAATATACAAGCCATCAATAACTTAGGATCATTAAGTTTTAAGTAATAATAATATAATTTTAGATTAATAATTAAATCTATTAATACTATAGTTATAAGGATATTAAAGATAAGAAATACATGATATTATTAATACAATTCACTATGAAACATTTTAACATAAATATAGTTACTTTTTCTTAATTATTAATACTACAAGTTTAGTTGAACATTATAATAAAATTATTAATTTAACATTCAAGAACCGAGAGTATATTATAATAATAGATATTAATTAATGGATTGGATTTATCTAATAAAATTACTATAATTAAAATAGTATTAAATAAAAATAAAAATTGGTCCATATCCTTAATCCGGTCGAGTCCGATTGGTTGGTCAAAGTTAGCCGTTACATGGTCAAATATAGCCGTTAGTCCCATTTCCTAGTCAAACTTAGCTGTTGGAAGATCTGCTCTCCCTATTTAACATGCAGCCATGGTCTGATTCTTCAACTTGTCCTGACGATGAACCACACTTGCTGGTTCGAAACGCGTCAACAAATATATCATAATGTGATTTGCGCCGAAGAATTTTCTCATAACTTGATATGGATCACAGAAGCCTCAATTCTACAATTTTATAGTAATATATAATTTATGTAAGTGAAGAGTAGAAATATTATGCATCGTGCGGAAATTCAAGAATTGCACATGATAAATATGTAATCTTCTTCTTATGGGCATTAATCAGAGATTTTCACCAACATATTCTAATGACAAATGATTTGGAATCTCTTAGACGATAATAGATCCTGATTTTAGAGATACTTGTGTTGTCAAAGATACCTACACATTCTTCCTGCTTGTTGTTTGTTGTTTTATGTGCTTCCCTCGTTTTATTCCAATAACATTTCAATCATGCTCAGTTGGTCTTATAATAAAAAGACATCAGCCATGGATGAAACTTATTTACTGCTCTTAATTCTCTTAGATGGGCTATATGAAATTTGTTATTGAATATTTTGGTGGAGTGTTTAGTATTCACTAGTCCAAATTTATCTTTATTTCCATTGTTTTTTGAATTAGAGGATAATTTTTAATCTAGGTCATGTCTATCCTATTTATAAATATTTCCAAAATCGACAACCAAAATATATTTAACACCACTATGAAATTCATTTAACACCACTCTTTCATTTTGATATTAAACTCTATAGAAGTGGTTGATATGCATCCCACATTATTTGCAGTGAATGGTTGAGGTATGCTTTGCTAATTAGAGGTTTATTTTCATCTTTGATTATAACTTTGTTTATTTGAATTCAATGAACTCACATGATTCTATGTGTAGGTGAAAGGATTTTGGATGAGCACCGATGAAGATGTTGGACTCTATAGCTGAAAAATATTGTCAAATCAATCCTGAAAGATTTTCATTCAAGGAATTTATCAGTTATTCCACAATTAACTCTACTATGAGATTCCCTAAATAATATGTGGTCTATTTTATAAATGAAAAATAAAATAGTTTTTATGGACTCTTAAAGAAAAAAAGAAAGTCTAATAACACTACTTTAATAAATTTATTTATTTAAATAACTTTTTTATTCACTAACATTTTTAGTGTGAACCAAATCTTAAATTTCCTTCCTGCATTTTGAACCAAATTCTAAATAACCTTTCTTTATATTCTAATTGTGTTCTACACAGCCTGCAACCTAATCGATGACTTAATTGTCTGCCTATTTTTTTACACTATCGCCTTTCTTTTCACTCCAATGTTGTACTAAGAAAATCATAGATACATAGTAAACACCCCAATAATATATAAAGAAGTTTTAAAAATTTAATTGATTTAATAAAAAAATTACTTAAAAATGAAATATAAAGATAATATTTTTTTTTTGACTTTTTATTATGGAATAGATACATGAATATATATCTTTCTAATTGAAAATTAAGGGCAGCTCTTTTAATTTTATCATTATTGTTAACCACATGAATATTTTTGAGAGCTTGGAAAGAGAAATTGCAACTAGGTTTTTGTGCTTTTCCACGGTTGAACTATTTTCAATGAAAACAAAAATCAGTAGGACTTGGCAAACTTGACATATGCATTTTTGGAGCGAGGGAAGGGCTTTTGTGCTTTTGAACTGCTAAATTCTTTACAATCATTATCGCTAGCACTGCTTTAGAACTCACACCATTTATGTGGGAAATAACTAGCGAATGAAAAAATAATCGATAGTTAAACTAGTTACTATCAGTGGATCAACACATTGCTTCAGTGGAAATCGAAAAATGAATAAGATTTATTCTTTCTAATTAAAAGTGTTAAGAAAACTCTTCTTTATAATTTTTTTCAGGGGGAAGGGCATCATTGCTGAAGAAGCAACATATACAATATATACATCATCGTCTGTACATCAGAATTGAAACCAACATCTGTTGCGCGCAGGCAACACAGCGAACCGACGGAGCGGTGAAACACAATGTTACAATAAGTTGCAGAGCAGTGCATCATGCGAGGTGAATCAAACCCTGGTGGGGGGCCACAAGCCGACCGTCCCAACCACCAGGCCAAACGACCATTATTTTCATAAGAAAGTGATAATTATATGAATTTTAATTAAATTAATTAATTATATTTTTTTAATAGCAGTGGCCCTTCCGTATAGGGTAGTAATTTTTGTTTCAAGTTTCTGTAATCCATAATAAATTAAACAAAGTCCTTCGGTAGAAATCACATGAGAGAATTTTTTGGCCGACGCGTTTGGAACCAACAAATGTAAAAAAATCTCTAAATTGGTGATTATGTGTTAAAATATTAATTTAATGCATTATGTTTTATATTTAAAAATATCAATATCATTTTAAGTTAAATATTATATTTGACATTTTTCTATAACTAGTTTTAATCACAGATCTAGTAAGAGTTAAATGAGATAAAATCTCTTGAGTTGCAAACTTATTTTACAATGCAAAATTTAAAAAAAGAAATGCACCTCTTACTCTTGGGGCTTGATAAATCCGTGGTTAAGATAAATTTTTACTAGTTAAATACTAGGATTGTGTAAACCATATATAATAAATTTGCAATATTTTTTAAATTTGGGAAAATCAATTTAAAACAAAAATAAAAAATAAAAAATTATATTTTTGGAAAAACCATAGAAAATTAGTCCACCTATAAATATTAACTTTTAAATAAGAAGATGATATACATGAATTTGTAAATTAAAATATTAAACAAATTTCCTATTAAAAAATAAATGATGTACATAAATTTGTAACCCCTATAATATATATTTTTTAAGAATTAAACAAATTTCCTAAAAAAAAATATGAAAAAATATTTCAAACCTAGAGGGAATTGGAATTAGAATCGTAAGATGTAAAATTCTAACAATTTTAATAACAAATAAAATATTTTCAATAATAAAGTCTTTATAGAGAAATTTCATAAAAAATAGTTGAAAACATTATTTAAATACTTATTTAAATATAACGAGCGAGAATTCTGGCTTGAGACATTAATAACAAAATTTAAAAAATAATGAATGAGAGGACAAAATAATTGATACTTAAGAAACAACTTAATTGTTTTGTTTCGATATAAGCTAAAATCCAAACCATACAAATCGATTCCTTCCTACACTCAAAGAAAATTGAAAATCCTAGGATTAATGTTTTTAGTATATGAAGAGTATGCAGAAATATAAATTGAGAAACAACTCAATGCTAAGGCAATATCTAGATATTCTGCTACAATTAAAGGTCTACAATGGTAACTTGTGACGTTGTATCTTAGTAAAGGAAGCTAACATGATAGTTATACAAAATTATCGATGATTATTATGATAACGTAAAAAAATAAAATTATTGAATTTGAAATCAAGAAGGATTATTTTTTCAGGTATTATATCATCATTAAAATCATAGAATTTGTATAAAGCATTGATGTATTAATATTGAATTTGTTTAATTATAGTTAATGTTTTATTTACACAATGAAACTATAAAGTATTTATTAGAGAGGTTTAAATGAGCTTAAAAATAAAAATGTATTACCAAAATCAAATTTATAAGAATTAATAGCATTCTAAATGATGATGTTAACTATGGAGGATGATTCACTATTTTTGAGTAAAAAAGATAAAAATAAAAAAATAAAAACTGTTTTTTCAATTCGTATTTTCAACTTATAACATTATATTTTGACTCAAATTTCAAGCGGGAGCACTCATTGGATGCAGAATTTAGTTTTTCATCCAAGGAATACTCATATTGCCTACTTTTGATGAACCTTGATACATGAAAAATGAGAAATACATGAAAAATGTGATTGCAATCACGTTTTTTCATGTACTTCCCATTTTTCGTGTAGCAGGGTCCTTCGAAAGTATGCAACATGGCTACTCCTTGGATGAGGAATTAAATTTTGCGTCCAATGATTGCTCTCGCTCAAAATTTGAGTAAAACCGTAGGGAGATTGTTAGGTGTGGTTTTTTACCTATTTTCTGCACATTCTTTCTCCAGTTTTGATCCTTCTGTCCTCCAGGCTTATGACTTTACATGATTAATTCCCCTGTTTTCTGACATTTATAACCTATTCTACTATCATGTTACTTTGCCGTATTTTACTGAATAATACGATGCTTTATTCTTTTTGTGGCTAACTGGTGGAGCATTGAAGAAGTATTTTGGAAAGCTCTTCTCGTTTTCAGGTGTTGCTCGTAAGAACAAAGTTATGGAGTAGACAAGAAGCGCAAATTGACTACAAAGAAGGGTAGAACAGTTCGTTGTTACACCCTGGATGCTGTCACAGGTTGTTGTTACACATTGGATGATGTTACTGGTTGTTGTTACACATTGGATGCTATTACAAGATGTTGTTACACTACGCGCTAATACAAAGGTCCGTTGTTACACCAAGGGTGTTGTCACTAGTGATTTCTGTAACATCCTGAACCACTATTCACTCACAGGATGTTGTTGCACCGAAGCTCGCAAATGTGGGTACTATTCCACATAACAGTTGTCGGCAGTAGGACTTGTTTATTTTGGAAGCAACAGACCCAAGCGGTTACAATCCTAACTAATGTATATTTGTATTGAGAAATAATTTGTAACTACTTTTATTTTTTATCAGCATGAGAATCATGAGATTCTCATGACTTATCTGTTTCTAATTTCGGGTATGTAATAACTATAAATGAACTCAATTTTTCATGTACAAGGACATGACATATAGAAAAGTACTGTTACTATGCTTCTGTAACTCAGAATTTATTTTTGATTTTAATCAACACGGTGATGCTGTTACTGCTCTTCAACTGATTTGTTAATTACTTTTGTGTTATTCCTACGCCCTGCTGATGATCCAGGTGGCTCCAGAGAGACACACAGGACGAAGAGGGCTCAAAAACCAAAGTGTTCAGAATGACTTCGAAACAGGACCAGAGCGTAGATCTCGTCGTCTTGATCATGGGGGTGTGAACGGTTCGTCAAACCGAGCTCGTATGCGAAAGATAGAGCTCTTCAAAGTTTGACATGACAGGGGAAAAGAGGGGCCCACAGTGTGCCACATGGCATCCTAGTAAGCAGGTGGGACCCACATGGCAGCCCATCAGCCATTAACACTTGGCGTTCTTTCATTTGGTCTCCTAAACTTGGATAAGAGACAAGAATCATTTTTTATGGAAAATGGTTATTGATTAACCATATAACAAAATTTGTTTTAACATATAGTTATTAAAATAACTATATAAAATAATAAAAAATAAACAATATATATGGTTTCGGGATCGGCGGCCATAACCCCCGCCAAACCCTTAAAACCATCACATATATATTTTAAGGCCGATGGCCATAACCCCCGTCGACCTTATCGCAATCGCAATCAACAATAAACAACATATATATGTTTTAGGGTCGGCAGCCATAACCTTCGCCGAACCCTCCAAAGGCCTGCCGCATATATATATATATATATGTATGTATGTATGTATGTATGTATGTATGTATGTATGTATGTATGTGTGTATGTATGTATGTTACATTGTATTATGGGGTGGGCGCGGGCCATCGGAAGTAGACCCTGCCCACACCCTATCACCCCAACCTGATATATATGCCGTCGATTGCAATGTGCCGACACCACACCGATCGCCGATTATATATCACCGATATGAATTTCGGCGAAACCACCATATATGTATGTATGTATGTTACATTGTATTATGGGGTGGGCGTGGGCCATCGGAAGTAGACCCCGCCCACACCCTATCACCCCAACTTGATATATATGCCGCCAATTGCAATGTGCCGACACCACACCGATCGCCGATTATATATCACCGATATGAATATCGGCGAAACCACCATATATCGCACCGATTAATACGCCATCTGCCATGCCAATCACTGATTTTGTATGTTGCCAATATAGATATCAGCGAAACCACGTAAATCGCGCGGGCCATCGGAAGTAGACCCCGCCCACACCCTATCACCCCAACCTGATATATATGCTGCCGATTGCAATGTGCCGACACCACACCGATCGCCGATTATATATCACCGATATGAATATCGGCGAAACCACCATATATCACACTGATTAATATGCCATCCGCCATGCCGATTGCCGATTTTGTATGTCGCCAATATATATATCAGCGAAACCACGTAAATCGCGTCGATAACGTCGCCAACACCCATGTTAAGCGCTAATTTCCAAGGCCGATCACCGATTTTAATGCACTGATAATGTAGTAATGAGGGGTTTAAGGGGCGGGCCACCCAATGTGGACCCGACACCCATTAATGCATCATTTTAGTTTACAAAAGAAACTGTTGGTATTATTTCGGGAGGGGCGGGATTTGATCCCCCGACCTCTCCTCAACCGTTTGCCTCTTTTACCAATGCGCCAACCACTTTCCCTTGGTAAATCCACCGAAGGAAATTTATTTAAACTCAAAGTTTTTACTTCTGCACATAGTTCGAGGAGGCAGAATGTGGGCACGGATTTCAAGGCAGTGAATTAATTAATATTTTAATGGAGGAACCATGAATTTTGCAGGAGGGCAAAATTTTCACTTTGTCAGAAATTGACAAATTTTATATGGATTTTACACCTCTTGTCGCCATGAACACAATGGTGTTGTTCATTTCTTCATCAGAGTTCTACATTTTTCAGTCATTTTCAGAATGCACGTGGAACCATGATTTCAGCAAAAAACAAGTAGCGGAACCATGAGCCATGAAATTCTCCCAAGGAGGTAAAATTTTGACATTTTAGAATATAGTCAAGTTTATACTTGTTTTTCATGGTTTTCTGTAGGGATCGCAATGGCGAGATCAGATTCACCATATGAGTTGTAGATTTCCAGTCCATCCATGGAGTAGAATCTTTGAGGAATCCTGGGGGAATCTAAAAGATTCCTTGAGCCCAGAATTCTCAACTTCTCAGAATTTGGATTTTGGATAGTCAATTCAGCACTACTTGACGCCACAAATTTGATGGTGTCTTCAAATTTATTATTCTCTCATTTCTTCTTCTAGTCTCTTTATTAAGTGCTAGTGCAGATGTCCACATTCATGTGCGAGCAGCCATCTTCATACGATCGATGCCTTGAGATTGATGGTCCGAGTAGCTTCAGCAGTGTGACATCCACTACTTCAGACGGCCCTTAGTTGTGAGGTATATGATGTGTTCATGTACTTCTTCTTTCTGCATTATGTTGCACACATCCTTGATTGATGTTGATGCAGGATCTTGTTTATTACATGTTGTCATGATTCCTTGCTTGATTTGATGTGGAATCTTCTATGTAATGTACTTGCTATCATAACTCATCATGTTATGTTTTGAGATCCCTTGTTGTATGTTGCTGGGATACTCTTGTTGTCATCATGCCTGTTTGTTTTTGAGATCCCTTTTGTGCCATGTTGGCGGGATGCTCACCATGCATGTTTTTGTGTCATACTGATAGGAGTCTTTTGATTGAGAATTCTGGTTGTGGAATATCTCCTAGAGCCACTCCTGCGTGAGGGAATTTTTCCTTGTATGATCGAGACATCATCTCTGTGTACATCACCATTATTGGCAGCACCTAATGCAGCGGCCTACACCATCTTGACACCGGGGCCCGGAGACGTAGTCCCTCCTGGACGAACTCCGTTATCAACGACTTATGTTTTCATGTGCTGATGATTGTTATGTTCCTCTTCTTTTCCGCATGTAGATGTATTCATTAATGTTCTTTTAAAATGAAATTTAACCCATCATGAAAGTAAAAGGTCTTGGAAAGGTCCTTCTTCACACCAGACTTGGATCAAGTGGTATCAGAGCAGTCTTTACGTGTATGTGAATTGCAGTGTGAACAATGGAACATGCAGCGACAGAGAATGAAAGAGCGATGTACGAGACCATGCTGAACGTTTCCAAGAAAGTGGAAATCGTGTATGAAACTCTACAGTTAGAGATAGAGGAAAAGGAGCGATTGCAACTTCATTTGCAAGCCACAGAAGAGGCCATGGAAGAACTGAAGAAAAACAAACACAATCTTCAAACAGAGAATGATGAATTGAAGATGCATCTACATGAAGAGAAGGAGGAAAAACAAAGTTTTCTACGACTGCTGCAAGCAAAGTACGAGGCCTTGGAAAAGCTACCGCGAGACTCATGTGAGGTAAAAAGTACTTCTCCATCTTCATGTATGTTTCCTTATTATGATTTCGCTGTGTTTGAAAATCATACCATAGGAATTGGCTCCAAACTGTTGAAGAGAATGGGGTATGAAGGAAAAGGCTTGGGCGTTAATGGCCAAGGCATTGTCAACCCCATCAAAGTAGAGGAATGACCCCGTCAGGCAGGACTTTGGTATGTCAGGAAAGAAGTTGGGGAATGTGCTGAGACATTTAGCGAACCACCAACAATAGATGATGAGCAGCCCTCATTAGTTCTTTCCAAATCGAAAGAGGAAGTAAAGGATGTTGATTTCCTTTCGATTTCATCTTCTCATAGTATGATGTCTGTTGGAGATGTGGAGATCCCAATTACACGGAAAAATATGAGGCTCCTTAGAAAGACAAGGAACGAGGAGAAAGAAGAACTTGGTGTTAATAACCAAGGCATAACTCAACCTTTTGAGGTTGTGCATGAACATCGATTTGCAGGCTCGAGATACACTAGAGGAGAGTGCTCAAAGGTGTCAGATTCATCCGAGACATCGTCGAGGAAAGAGAATGATGGGAAATCCCCATCATCCCATGGCAGTTTCCATTGCAGGGAGAGAGCTGAGGCAAGCTCTCATCGCCATACTGACATCAGGAACAACAAAGGAAGGTATAACCATTTTCGATCTTCGAATGTTCATTTTGATTATGATCATGTTGTTAATAATGAACGAA
Source organism: Pinus tabuliformis (assembly GCA_031772625.1). Classification (NCBI taxonomy): domain Eukaryota; kingdom Viridiplantae; phylum Streptophyta; class Pinopsida; order Pinales; family Pinaceae; genus Pinus; species Pinus tabuliformis. Next base: position 8,979,701 of record CM062819.1, read on the forward strand.
AATCAAGGCATCGAAAAACATGTACCTTTTGTGGTTTACCTAACCATACCTTTTCTAAGTGTTGGAAAAGAATGGCAGCACTCATGAGGCGTGAAAGACCCTCTCAATAGCATGAAAAGAAACAGGTTAAGTAGATATGGAGGAAGAAAGCCTACTGCAGTCATTGCAATAGAAATGGCCATCAAAGAGCCACTTGCTGGAGGCTCCATCCAAAGCAGCGCCTTAAAGACAAAGCATCGGTGCGTGAACCAGGAAGAGCGGTTGTTCGACAAGCAAAACCACCTCAAGGAGGTGACCCATTCACCATGATAAGTGAAAAATGGTTTCTATACATGTTGTCATTTCATGGTCATTCTTTTGTAAATAATTTGTTTCATTTTAATGTGTAAAAGTGATGATGTGTTTTCCATCACTTGGTCAGCAACAATGATGTCTGGTCATGTTTTGAGTCGTATTTTGAGTTGCATGTTAAAACTCTGAAAGTGATGTTATGTTTCCATCACTTGTCAAAACAATAGTGTTTGGCCTTATGTATGTAAATCATGTGTTGCAGTGATGAGGTGTTTTCCATCACTTTTTGAAGCAACAATGATATGTTGGCCTTGTTGTCATAGCTGGGGTATTACATCCATCTTGATGTAAACTTGACCACCGAGTATGTGTTATAAACCCACGCAAGTGTGGGACGTTTGGGTCTTTAGTTGGTCATGTCAGTCAAAGAATGTAGTTTCCAAAACAATGTACTATAGGTTGCAGAGGTAGCAGGTGTCGGCTCGTCGCTTAAGGCTCCAAATAACAAAGGTGAAGGAGATGGAAGCGAGACCTTTTAAGGACGCTTGTGATGCACACAGGGTACAGAGAAAGTTGCAGATTATTTTTCATGCTTTTGGAGGACCAAAATCTCCTCAGTTGGGAGGATTGATCCAGGTGGCTCCAGAGAGACACACAGGACGAAGAGGGCTCAAAAACCAAAGTGTTCAGAATGACTTCGAACCAGGACCAGAGCATAGATCTCGTCGTTCTGATCACGGGGGTGCAAATGGTTCTTCAAGCCGAGCTCGTATGTGAAAGATAGAGCTCTTCAAAGTTTGACATGACAGGGAAAAAGAGGGGCCCACAGTGTGCCACATGGCATCCTAATAAGCAGGTGGGACCCACATGGCAACCCATTAGCCATTAACACTTGGCATTCTTTCATTTGGTCTCCTAAACTTGCATAAGAGACAAGAATCATTTTTTTATGGAAAATGGTTATTGAATAACCATATAACAAAATTTGTTTTAATATATAGTTATTAAATAACTATATAAAACAATAAAAAATAAACAATATATATGGTTTCGGGATTGGCGGCCATAACCCCCACCGAACCCTTTAAAACCATCACATATATATTTTAAGGTCGATGGCCATAACCCCCGCTGGCCTTATCGCAATCGCAATCAACAGCAAACAACATATATATGTTTTAGGGTCGGCGGCCATAACGTCCGCCGAACCCTCCGAAGGCCTACCGCATATATATATATATATATATATATATATATATATATATATATATATATATATATATATATATATATATATATATATATATATATATATATATATATATATATATATATATATATATATATATATATATATATATATATATATATATGCTACATTGTATTATGGGGTGGTCGTGGGCCATCGGCGGTGGATGCAGCCCACACCCTATCACCCCAACCTAATATATATGCCGCCGATTGCAATGTGTCGACAATGCACCGATTGCCGATTATATATTGCCTATATGAATATCAGCGAAACCACCATATATCGCACTGATTAATACGCCAACCACCATGCCGATCGCCGATTAGGAATGTCGATCGCCGATTTTGTATGTCGCCGATATAGAAATCAACGAAACCACGTAAATTGCATCGATAATGTCGCCAACGCCCATGTTAAGCGCCGATTTCCAAGGCCAATCACCGATTTTAATGCGTCGATAATGTAGTAATGAGGGGTTTAAGGGGCGGGCCGCCCAATGTGGACCCAACCCCCATTAATGCGTCATTTTGGTTTACAAAAGAAACTGTTGGTATTATTTAGGGAGGGGCAAGATTTGATCCCCCGACCTCTCCTCAACCGTTTGCCTCTTTTACCAATGCGCCAACCACTTTCCCTTGGTAAATCCGCCAAGGAATTTTATTTAAACTCAGAGTGTTTACTTCTGCATAGAATTCGAGGAGGTGGAATGCAGGCACGGATTTCAAGGCAGTGAATTAATTAATATTTTGATGGAGGAACCATGAATTTTGCAGGAGGACAAAATTTTCACTTTGTTAGAAATTGACAAATTTTATATGGATTTTACACCTCTTGTCGCCACGAACACAATGGTGTTGTTCATTTCTTCATCAGAGTTCTACATTTTTCGGTCATTTTCGGAATGCACGTGGAACCATGATTTCAACAAAAAACAGGGAGCGGAACCATGAGCCATGAAATTCTCCCAAGGAGGTAAAATTTTGATATTTTAGAATATAGTCAAGTTTATACTTGTTTTTCATGGTTTTCTGTAGGGATCGCAATGGCGAGATCAGATTCGCCATATGAGTTGCAGATTTCCTGTCCATCCATGGAGCAAAATCTTTGAGGAATCCTGGGGGAATCTAAAAGATTCCTTGAGCCCAGAATTATCAACTTCTCAGAATTCGGATTTTGGACAGTCGATTCAGCACTACGCGACACCACAAATCTGATGGTGTCTTCAGATTTCTTATTCTCTCATTTCTTCTTCTAGTCACTTTTCTAAGTGCTAGTGCAGATGTCCACATTCATGTGTGAGCAGCCATCTTCATATGATCGATGCCTTGAGATCGATGGTGAAAAAAATATGTGTAGTTTTTATTTATTTATTTATTTTTGCATAAGTTTGGTTTGAAAAATTAGTTTGAAGGAATTCAAAGGGCATAGTGAATCATTATTATCAGTAATTGATGCCTCAAAGAAAGAAAATGGAAACACCTAGTAAGCAACTTGGAAGCTCTAGCATGACTCATGAAGAAGAGGAAAAAATGCAACATGATATATCAAAATTATGAGACCAAGTGCAACAAATTTCACTCACACAAAAAGTAACAGAAGCTAAGATGTATGGTTTAAAGAAAGACATAGAAGCTAAGATGTATGGCATGGAAGCTAAGATGGATGGTTTAAATAAAGGCATAGAAGCTAAGATGAATGACGTGGAAGCTAAGATGGATGGTGTGGAAGCTAAGATGGATGATTTAAAGAAAGGCGTGGAAGCTAAGATGAAAGATTTGAAAAAACTTCTACAAGAAATGGTTACTAATGGCGAAAGGGTAGTAAAGGAAACACATGATGAGAACAAAAATAAATGTTAATCATGATTTTATAGACTCTAATGCTGGATCAAAGAACCACCATGTTCCAAAGATCGATATGAGGAATTTTGATGGCAAGGATCCTGCAACATGGATACTACAGATGGAGCAATTTTTTGATCTCCATAATGTCCAAAATACACAAAAGGTACACATTGCAACTTTATATTTGGAACCAAATCAGTTTGTATGGTATCGATGGCTTTGCTCTCGTAAACATATTGTCACTTGGGCTATTTTTACAAATGAAATGATAGCACATTATGAGGATACAAAAAGCAACACTTTTTTTAGCCAATTGTTAAATCTCAAACAAATGGGTTCAATGATGGAGCACATTGAGGAATTCCAAAATTTGAATATAAGGGTAAAAGATATTCCAGAGGAGCATAGGAATGATGTGTTCATAGGGACTTTAAAGGATAACATCCAACATGAGGTTCGCCTTTGGGAACCTGATTCATTGGAGAAGGCGTTCAGGTTGGCAAGAAAACTGGAAAGAAAAATTATGGAAACAAGGAAGCCTACCACTCACAATCATAAAGATGGAAGTGTTATTGCCCCTAACCATCCACAACCTACAAGTTTAACACAACAACAATTGGAAGAAAAAATAGCAAAAGGGCTTTGTTACAATTGTGATAGAAAATACACTAAAGGTCATAAGTGTGCTGAGAAGAAATTATTTTACATAGATTGTGAAGAGGAGGAAGAAAAGGAAGAAGAAACGTCAAAAGAAGAGGATATACACCAAGAACAAACCCTAGAGAAATAAGAAATGAATCCAACCATATCTTATAATGCATTGGTTGGAATTACCACTCCTCAAACTATCAAGATAGAAGGGCATATCAAGAAGAAAAAGGTAATAGTGTGATTGATTCGGGCAGTAACCATAATTTTATTCATTGTAAGGTAGCCAAGGAATTGAATTGCTTCCTATATCTAGCACCAGAGTGTCAAGTGATGGTTGCAAGTGGAGGAACCATAACTTGCTCAGGGAAGTGCCATAATATCAAGCTATCCATAGGAGAATATGTATTGAATAGCCCAATGCTTTCCATTCCAATGGGTGGTGCTGATATTGTACTAGGAGTCCAATGGCTACAATCCTTGGGTACAATAGATTTTAATTTTCAAGAACTTTTCATGAAATTTTCTTTAGAAGGAAGGGAAGTTGAATTAAGGGGTATCACAGGGAAACCGAAAAGGATAATCATCTCTAACGAGATGACAAAACTTCTAAAGAAAGAACAACGAGGCATAATTTCACAATTATGTTCACTAGAGGTTCCCACATCGAAATTATCTATTCCTCTAGATCTCCAAAAAGTCTTGGATAATCATTCCAAGGTATTTGAGACTCCTAAAGGCCTCCCACCTATTCATGATCATGATCATGCTATTCATTTGATTCCAGGAAGTGTTCCTCCAAACATCAAGCCTTATAGATATCCCTATGCACAAAAGAGTGAAATTGAACGTATGCTTGCAGAAATGTTAGAGGCTGGTATAATTCAACCTAGTCAAAGTTATTTCTCTCCTCCAGTAGTATTGGTTCACAAGAAAGATGGATCTTGGCGCATGTGTCCAAATTATACGGAGCTCAACAAGCTCACTATTAAAGATAAATTTCCTATTCCTGTCATTGATGAATTATTGGATGAATTGCATGGATCAATGTTATGTAAAAATTAGTTAGATTAGGTTATTATTTAATTTTCTGTTTAATTAGATGAAAGGGCACGATCATAAGATCATGCCCTTTCCCAAAAGGGTGTCCATGGCGGTATATAAGCCAGGCATCCGCAATTGTAATAGCATCATCTGTAATTTATCTAATTATTAATAAAATATTTGCATATCCATTTCTGCGTTTATAAGTTTTTCGTCTCATCTGGTATCGGAGCAGTTCGTTCTCGGTCTACAGTTGTCCGTCCGCTGCTCACAGCCTGTCGTCCGTTCACTGCCCACAGACTTCCACTACCATTGTTGTCCGCGTCCCCCATCCCCGCTGCGTCCGTCCCATACACCCACCATCGACTGTAGCCAGCCTGCGGTGATATTCGATATAATTTTTTCGAATAAGTCAAAGGGTTCCGTTAATTGACGTGTTCAGAAGTTAATGATATATATAACATAATTATAACGTGTTTGATAAGTTTCAGAACAGTGATGAAAAGACGTGATTGTCCATACGTTTATGTTATATATAAAAAATAATTATAACGTAATTTAATTATATGTATATCATATTTAATTTATATATAATATATATAATTTAATTATAAGTTATTTTATAACTTTAATTGATATATATATATATATATATATATATAGGTTAATAATTATAAATTATAATTATTATAATTTATAATTAAAAAAAAAAAAAATTATTATTAATTAAATTAAATTATTAAATTAATTTAATTTAATTTAAAAGAAAAGAAAAAAAAAAAAAAAAAAACCCTTACGCTAGCAGATAAATACACGCCCCCGCAAACCTGCTCAATGTCGACAATGACAATGGCAGATTTCCAGAAAAAATTGGTTGACGCAGAGCATAAGATAAATAACAACCACGACGAGGTTAGTAAAAGATTAAATGAAGTCGAGAGCAAGCTTAGGGAGAAAGCAGACAAAATCAAAAATCTTCAAGATACGACAAATCGAATAGAGATAAAGATGGAAAGTCAACATGTCCAAACAGAAGTAAACATCAGAGATGCTTTAACAATGCTGAGACTTCTGTGTAAAAGGTCGAATTGTACACCCGAAGAGCTATTAAAAGAAAGTGAAGAGAATCAAGAACACCTCTCATTAGATTCAACAAAGTCAACAGATTCTCATGAAAAGGTCGAATCCCCAAGAAAATCAGCGACACCCCACCAAGAAGCAAGTAACACAGCCTTTACAAACAAGCAACTTTGGGATACCCTTACTAATCAACATCCTCTTTTTGCTCAACCATTAGCCACATACCAGAAGAGGGCAAAGGTTGAGATGCCTAAATTCGATGGAAACGAAAAAAACAATGTTGCATGGATAAATAAAGCAGAAGAATACTTTGAGATATATGACATCACTGACGATGACGAAAAGCTCAGACATGCATCCATGAAAATGGAAGGAGAAGCATATAACTGGTATATGTGGTGGAAAAAAACAACACACGTCATTAGCTGGAGAAAATTTAAAGATGATTTTTTTTAAAGATTTCGAGGTGTAAAAGAAGAAGAGTTCTTTTCAAAACTCATCAAATTACGACAAAAAGGAAGTGTGGATGAATACACTCAAGAATGGGAGACCTTAGTAGTGGTTAGAACAACGTGGTGGTTCTCATTGACTCTGGTAGCACACACAATTTTTTGGATGCAACCATGGCCAAGAGACTCAATATTTTTTCATTTCCCTTACCAAGCATGAAGGTAATGGTAGCAGACGGTAAGAGGATTGAAAAGGTGGGGAAATGTCATAAGGTTAAATTGCAAATTCAAGACTTCAATTTAGAGTCTTCGTTTCTCATAGTACCATTAGGAGGAGTAGATGTAGTCTTAGGTGTCCAGTGGTTATGAACCTTAGGTACTTATGCCGCTAACCACCAAGTACAATTTATAAAATTCAAATCGGGAGGTCAGAAGTACAAACTACACGGATTCCAAGCACCAGAAAATCAAATTGTATCATCATCTCAGATGATGAAGATGATTCGAAGAGGAGCACCTGCTTATGTAGTACAATGTCATCAGTTAGAAATGTTATCTGCAAGTATGACCAGTGAAGAGCCACTAGAGATACAAGAACTAATTAGGAAACATGAAGAAGTATTTCAAGACCTACCTCCAAAGATGCCGCCTAATAGGGAAATTGAGCATACAATAGAAGTCAAGGCAGGATCAGACCCGGTTAACATCAAGCCATATCGATATCCACATCACCAAAAAATAGAAATCGAGAGATTAATCCAAGACCTCTTAAGGTGTGGAATCATCTCGAAAATTAAAAGTCCTTACGCTGCTCTAGTGTGTTGGTAAGGAAGAAAGATGGGTCATTTAGGCTATGTATCGACTATAGGGGATTAAACAAAATAACAATTAAAAACAAGTTTCCAATCCCCTTTATCGACGAAATGTTGGATGAGCTACATGGCACAAGGTATTTCTCAAAATTGGACCTAAGATTAGGTTACTATCAAATTAGAATAAGATTAGAAGACATACCAAAAACCGCATTCCGAACACACGAAGGTCATTATGAATTTAAAGTAATGCCGTTTGGATTAACTAATGCACCAGCAACGTTTCAAGCAACTATGAATGAATTGTTTCGCCCACATCTCAGAAAGTTTGTGTTAGTATTCTTTGACGATATTCTAATTTACAGTAAAACTTGGAAGGAGCACTTGCAACATTTGGATAAGGTTCTTACACTACTTAAAGAATGCCACTTTTATGTAAAAAAATCCAAATGCACCTTCGGAAAGGAAGAAGTAGAATACCTTGGACACATTATATCCCATGAAGGTGTAAAGGTGGACCCTAACAAAATCAAAGCTATAAAAGAATGGACCAAACCTGTTAATATATCCAAGCTAAGAGAGTTCTTAGGTTTGACAGGATATTACCGAAGGTTTATTAAAAACTATGCACATATAACTGCACCTCTAACAAATCTTTTAAAGAAGAATTCGTTTCTATGGGATGAGGAAGTAGGAAGGTGTTTTGAAAAATTAAAAGAAATTATGTCTAATGCTCCCGTATTAGCAACACCAGATTTTTCTAAACCATTTATCATTGAGTGTGATGCTTCTGGATTCGGTATAGGTGCAGTACTAATGCAACAAGGACATCCCATAGCTTTTGAAAGTAGGAAGCTCAATAAAAGAGAACGCCTCAAATCCACATACAACAAAGAAATGCTCGCTATCATGCACGCACTAGCTAAGTGGAGGCAATATCTTTTGGGAAGTAAGTTTTCTATTCGAACAGACCATAACAGTCTCCAACATCTCCTTCAACAAAAAACACTTTCCGAAGAACAACAAAAATGGATTGAAAAAATTGCCGCTTTTGACTTGGAAATACTACATAAAAGAGGTAAAGACAATGTAGTAGCAGATGCCTTATCCAGGAAAGATGAAGAACCAACACTACTTGCAATGTCGGTTGTTGTTCCTGAGTGGCTTAATGAAATTCGAAGTGAGTATGCCAAGGATCCAGAAGTAACAGCAATAATCAATAACCTTCCCAATAACTCAAAATTTGAGTGGAAGAATGATATCCTATGGTATAAGGGAAGAATATATCTAAATACAAATTCCAAGTTTAAGTTTAAGATACTCAAGGAATTACATGACTCACCGTCAGCTGGACACGTAGGATTCTTTAAGACTTACTACAATGCACGTCAATCCTTCTTTTGGAAGGGAATGAATCGTGATATTCAGAAGTATGTAGCAGAGTGTGACAAATGTCAAAGGAATAAAAGCGAAAATATTACGACACCAGGATTACTTCACCCCTTAAACATTCCAAATCAAAAGCGGGAAGAAATCTCAATGGACTTTATCGAAGGATTACCAGTATCTGAAGGCAAGGACAAGATTTTCGTAGTAGTCGACAGACTCACCAAATATGCTCACTTTATGGCAATAAAGAAGTCATACTCAGCAAAAGAAATCACTGAAATATTTTGCAAAAATATATATAAGTTACCCGGTTTTCCAAAAGTCATTGTAAGTGATAGAGATGCCAAGTTCAAAGTTAATTTCTGGAAGGAATTGTTCAACCATATAGGAACTTACCTAAATATGAGTTCCGCTTATCACCCGCAAACAGATGGCCAAACAGAAGTTGTCAATAAATGTTTGGAGGCCTACCTACGTTGCTATGCTACAGAAAAACAAAATAAATGGGCTCAATGGTTACACCTTGCTGAATGGTGGTATAACTCCACCTATCATACATCAGCAAAAATGACGCCATTTCAAGCCCTATATGGGTATGAACCCCCGAAATGGAAAGATCTAGCTATTGTCCAAACAAATCTACCTGCCGTTAAAGATCAACTAGAAGAAACCCAAAAAATCGTCCAAATATTAAAAGAAAACCTGAATAATGCAAGGAATCGTATGAAGCAACAAGTAGACCGGAACAGAACTGAAAGAGAGTTTGAAGTTGGAGAATGGGTATTTGTTAAGCTCCAACCATACAAACAATTATCCTTAAAACAGAAGGGAAAAAACAAATTGGCACCAAAGTTTTATGGACCTTATCAGATCAACAAAAAGATTAGCCAAGTTGCGTATGGTTTAAGCCTTCCAGAGGCAAGTCGTGTTCACAACGTCTTCCACGTATCTTGCCTTAAAAGGGCACTAGGTAACAATCAAACAGCGCAAACAACACTTCCATCCCTAGATGATGAGGGAAGAGTCATTTTAGAACCAGAAGGTATTTTGTCTACTAGAGAAAGAAAGCTTCGTTATCGTACTATCAAGGAATATCTGATCAAGTGGAAGGACTTGCCCGAAGAAGAAGCTTCTTGGAAGAATGAAGCATTTTGTCAACAACATCTGTCGTTACGTATGCTTTGAGGACAAAGCATTCTTTCGAGAGGAAGGCAATGTTATGTAAAAATTAGTTAGATTAGGTTATTATTTAATTTTCAGTTTAATTAGATGAAAGGGCACGATTATAAGATCATGCCCTTTCCCCAAAGGGTGTCCATGGCGGTATATAAGCCAGGCATCCGCAATTGTAATAGCATCATCTGTAATTTATCTAATTATTAATAAAATATTTGCATATCCATTTCTGCATTTATAAGTTTTTCGTCTCAATCAATTTACTTCACCAAGTTGGATCTTCGTTCTGGATATCATCAAATCAGAATGAATACTAAAGAAATTCCAAAAACATCATTTAGAACTCATGAGGGTCATTATAAATTTTTGGTCATGCCTTTTGGCCTTACCATTGCACCTTCTACATTTCAAGGTTTGATGAATTCCATTTTCAAACCCTTCCGTAGAAAATTTGTGTTAGTATTTTTTGATGATATACTAATCTACAACAAGTCTTGGAAGGATCATGTTCAACATGTTGAAAGGGTACTCAAACTATTGGAGGAGAAACAATTATATGCAAAAATCTCCAAATGTTTCTTTGGAGTACAAGAGGTGGAATATCTAGGTCATATTGTATCTCATGAAGGTGTTAAGGTAGACCCTAGCAAAATTAAAACCATTAATGAATGGAAAATCCCCACATCCATAAAGCATCTACAAGGATTTCTCAGGTTGACAGGGTATCATCACAAGTTTGTTAAGAATTATGGGATAATATCAGCACCTCTAACAAAATTATTGAAGAAAGTTGCATTTTCATGGACTCCAGAAGCAACGAAGGCCTTTGAACATCTTAAAGAGGCAATGTGCCAAGCACCATATTAGCTACACCGGACTTCACAAAAACCTTTATTGTGGAATGTGATGCCTCAGGAAATGGAATTAGTGTTGTTTTAATGCAAGAAGAAAGACCCATTTCTTTCAAAATTCGTCCAATCAAAGGAAAGTATTTACACAAAGCTATTTATGAGAAGGAAATGTTGGCAATACTACATGCACTTAAGAAATGGAGACCCTACTGTTGTGCTGTACAACAACCCCCCATTTCATAAAATTTTTCTTGAAAAATCATAATATGAAATGGGTCCCTTTTAAACTTAGATGTGTGAATAAATTGGTATTAACTCATCATTAGAAAAACCCTCATCAAAAGGTCCAATGGAAATGATATATTATAAACCTTTTGATTAATAATACAATAGGTCTTTTAAATAATTATAAAGCTCTTTTTATTACAATAAAGCGATCGCAAGATCGCATATCGTAATAATAAGAAGAACATATATAAGAGACCCATTGACTCACTCTGATCCAAAAAGGGAAATAGCTATCGGATATCGTGGAAAGGCAAAAACACATCGTATATAGAAAACACCTCCCCCATTCCTCTGATGCGATAAAAGGTATCGCCATCGGCAATCGGCCGTAACAACCCAATACATGACTTGTGACACTTTTAAATTCTCCGATGCGATGAGGCGTATCGTCATCGACGATCGGCGATTTTGCAATGACATAAGTAGCATGACCCGAACCCATCCCCGATCACGATGCATTAAATCAATGCGTGTGTTTCAAAACATATTTGAAAGGCTTGCATGCATTGTATCACCTTTTGGTGATCGAGGGATATTTTGGACTATTATTAAAACCTTCCCGTTCACGTTACCAATCATCGATTGCTATTTAATTCTGATTATCCGCCAAAAATATAAGCCACACTTGAATGAATCATTCATCATATAAATGATATTATGGGTATTTAAAAGCTCCTTTACCATGATTGACAGGTTAAACGGCCAATTAATGAAGCAGTTATGCCAAGATTTTCCACTTAGATTCTATCTGCGGTAGTTTCACTATAATCTTTGATTATTCACTAATTGATATAATTTTTTCACATTGGATCATACTACCTATTTCTGTATCACGTTGGTTTCATCCCTTGTGCAGAACTCCGCTGAAATAACAAATCTGAAACAAATGGGAAAGAAATCCAAGAGATCTGCGGCAGCAGTAGCCCCTACAGTAACAGTGCAGCCAACCAGTGATCCAAGACCAAGTAAAAAATGCTTAATCTCAGACACTACATGTCTCGGCCTTGGAAATACAAGTTGGCAAAGTATCTAAAATTTAATTGAACCAGAAGATCCTGAGGAAGTATCGGAAGAAGCTACTGCAAACTCAACTAATAAATTAGAAGCTTCCCTGAAAGACTTAGTCGACTCATATTTACACAGAATAGCAGCACAGGAGAAAATTCTTCCATACACTGATGTAGTCAGATGGGTGGTTGAAGAAATCTCAGTTTCAAATAGAACATTTTTCACAGCAGACGAAAGAATTTTTGGTTCATTTCAGCCTGATGACTTGAGGAGGATGTACCATTTACCCGAACCTGAAAAAAATACAACAAAGCCTTTCTGGAGAAATTCGCAGCAGAGAATGAGACCGAGTCGGCCCCAATCAAGCAATGGAGACAGAATCCCGCAAAGCACAAACATGAATCATCGAGTAAGTACTCCATGGATTCATTATCATCTCCTTACTGTTATGCTAGGGCAATGATGTGTAGGATGTGGGGAATGCATGATTCAACAAAGTTTACTATTGAAATGGTACCTTTAATGGAAACAACGGTTAATAGTTATGTGATGGATTGGGAAAACATATTTTCCGATAAATTAGCCATTGCAATTCTTGACTTCAGAACAAATGCACGTAAAACCACTAGAACCATTCCCCCTTTTTATTATAGTGCTTATATTATGGATACTCTTTTCTTTAATTTCGAATACCCAGTACTCGGGTGGAGATGGACTTCACAAGACCCTAAGCCAATCCACATTTATCATCAGATGTTATGGAAGGCACACTATAAAGACCACTTGTATCAAATCTGTAATGGTTTCATGTTACCTATCTATTATGCCATTTTTGATAAGCCTACCCCAAGGATTTCCGAGGAGGCAACAATTGACTTGACTGCTGTAGGGAATTGGTTTGGGGAAGAAAATTTCACACATATAAGGGTTTATGGTAGCCTCGCAAGACCCCATGTCCTTCCTTTGTATATACCTGATAAGCTATTGGCTCGAGAGTTGGCCTACCAAATAACCACAGCAGGAACATCCAAAACTCTTAGGAATTCTAAAAAGCAGTCATGGCCTACATTTCCTTTGAGGTGCAGTGTGTACACTCTCCATGATTACAAACATGCGGAGAAAGAGACAGAAAAAATAAGCATGCTCAATCTTGCAACCATCCCCAACAGGCAATATGACCCAAGGAAAGTTGCCTATAATGTGCTTGAACAAGCCAAACTTACAAAGTTTGACCATGAAAAAGATCAATTTGACGGCCTGTTTTCTTCAGAATCATTATTTCAGGTAAAAGCATTGGCCAAAATGAAATATAAAGATGAAGGACTGGTAGAATTTAATAGGCTCAGAGAATAGAGGTTGCAGACTCTGCCTCTGGACTTATTAGCTACTACCCCAACAACTCAGTCAAGTGAGCTTGAACAACGAATTATTGACAAACCTCCCGCTACAGAGAAAATCCCCGAAAAGGGAAAAGAGCCAGAATAGGAGACAGAGCAGGAGAAAGAAAAGAAACAGGATAGTGAATATATTGATCTAGATACTCAGATTGATCCCAAAATCCTCAAAGAGTGGCAAAAATTTGACTCTATTATAAGCAATCCTGAGACTTCACAAGGGTTCGGTACACCTCAAGTAACAGTCGGTCAAGAAACGACAACAACTACGGTTCCAATTGAAGGAACTAGCGGCCTATCCATCAGCAAAGATGCAGAAATAATTCCTAAAGATCCATCCGATCAGATTGTTTTGCAGATAGAAGACATACCACCATTAGATGTCTTTTACAGTCCCAAACACAGGGCTGTGGTGAAAAGACAGAGAAAAAGGATGAGACTTGATCAATCTTCCCTCTTACCAGAACAAACAGAGATGGCTAATGTGGTGTGGAAGGAAGAATTTAATCCTTCCGATGACCTTACAAAACTTTCTCAATATGCTGAAGCCTACTCGTCAGCCACCATGGATAAAGCCTCGGAAGTAAGCAATCTTCTTAAGGAAAGAGATCAAACAATTGTTTCATTGTAGTCACAAGTGTCCGAAGCACAGAAAAAAATAGAACAGTTATAACAACAACTATCAACACAGCAGCAGATGAATAATCAATTAAATGAGCAATTGCTCAAGGAGAAGCAGAGGATAGACTTAAGCGCAGTACAGAAACAAAAGGAATTATCAGAAGCATTAGCTAGGTTGAAGACAATGAACGAACAAATGAGTAAGACCAAAGATGAGCAAATCGCTCAACTGTCACACCAAGTAGAAAAGTTCAAGAATCTTCCTCAACCAGCAGAGTTCAGGTTCGAAGCTCTCCAAATCAATAAAGCATTGATTACATAGCTAAAATTGCTATGTCATAACATTTCTCTGGTTGAGCCCCTCTATGAGATTACTGCATCAATAGTTGACAAATCAGTCGATGCCAAACAAGATTTAGAACAGGCCGATGACACTTTAACCAACTTTCTTGCTTGGCAAGATACCAGTGAAGGGAAAGCCGCGAATCTACCTAAAATTCTAGAGTCACACAAAGAAATCATTTTTCTAGAATGATAGTGACAACTGATGAAAGCAGAGAGAGAAACCTCTAGATGCAGATTATCAACCAGTAATTTAATTGAGTTAATCAATGACACTCTTTATTTGTCTAACATGATTTCACAATGCTCTCCAGGTAAATTGACGTCAGCCAAAACATTGGAACAAAGATGTAATCAAGAATTGGAGAAGAATGGAAGGTTAATCGCCGGCATCCAAAGTTTAACTTGGGATACCTTTTGGTTTTTCTTAATTAAACCATACAGTCAGAGGGCCGCACTCAAATGTTTAACTGATGCCATCAGTTGTATGATTCCCGAAATCCATGATGCCACATACTCAGCTCAACTACATTCTTGTCTGAGTCGCCCTCCAGAATTGCAACCGATGCTTGCCATCTGCCAGCTCAAGCCAAAGGGAGATCGCCCGAAATAATGAATCATGCTGCCGACTGCAAATAAGCCGGTTTTGAGGAGATACTCATAATTTAGTTGTACCAATTAATAGCATTTTTATTTTATAATTAGTTAGCTTAATTAGTATTTATAGGCCCTTTCATGCATTTAGAAGGGGTCCTCAATTTTTGTATGAACTCAAATCAGGAAGTCACACTATTGTGCTTCTGATATATTTTTATGAAGACTGGGCCAGTATTCTGAATTTTAACGAAGAAAGCTTTGATGAGATGTGCACTATTGCCTTATTGTGGAAGTGTTTCTAAGTTAGAAGAAGGAATTTGAATGCGATTGATATCAGGAGTGATCCGAGTAATATATGGTACTATTATCTATGCTCTTGCCTCATTCTTACATGTGAATCAACATTTATTGAATCTTGCTATCATTGGATATATGTATGTGTTTTAACAACAATCCTTATACTTCTCACTATTGAATGTCTAAGGAGTGTTATTCTTTCAATCATATCTATGTCAATGATATATAAAGAATAGTGTAATAATGTTTTAATGATTACTTTGTTCAACTACTTGAACAAAGTAATTATCATATGAATAAATGCTTTTGTTTACCAATAGAGTCATCTACATGCCTGTTTGTGGATAAAGATCATCAAAAGTTACACTAAAGCAGAAATTTCCCGGGATAGGATAGTTGTTCATAATTTTACTTTTAGATTAAATCATTCATCCATTACCATTAGATATTAGAGAATCAACCACTTATCCATCATATTTACCAATCATTGGGAAACTGGTTCCATTATTTCCAGTCGGAGCCACCACACCAAACAGAAAAGGAGTTGCCTTTAAGGTCCGGACCGGGTGGTTTTCCCCAATGTTGTTGCAGCGATTTTTGAGGCATCAACATTTTTGGCACTAGAAGGAGGGCATGAACTGTGAATGGCGAGCAAACCCAAACCTATAACCCATTCTGAGAGTAAATCTCCCTCCACCTCACCTCGGACCTCCCATTTGCATACTGGAACACCAGTATTCAAACGAGAAGAAGAGGAGTCAACCACAACTGCTCAAACCCATCATACTTCAGAACGATTAAGTCCTGAGTCCCCTGAAGTACAGTCTCTTATCCAGAAACTTCAAGGCTTTTCAATATCACCACAGAAATCTGAGGTATCTCAAGGCAGTCAGACTTCGCAATTCAATCTACCTCACCCTCTCACCAGACTTCAAAGCGGAAAGCTCGATATTGAACCTACTGAGTTGCCTTTACCCACAAGGAAAAGGGAAAAAAAGAACACTGAAGGATCTAATAGTGAGACTTTCTCATCATCATCTTCCATCTCATCTTCTCCAATACGAAGTCAGCCATCCACCCCTCCATTACACATTGTTGTTCAACAGGGATCAGGAACTTCTACATCTCAACCTCAAACCTCAATATCAACTCCTTTCCCAAACATTTGGAACTTCATCGGAAATATCATCTGCTATTAGTTTTCCAATGGCTCAGAATCCATGGAGTAGTCCTGGTATGGTCAATATGCCTGCACCATTACACCAATTGCCAGATTCTCCTGAAAAATGGTTGTCGAAATTTAATCCAGATACAGGGACACCAACCGAGGAGCATATTAACAATTTCATGTTATCAGTTAATTTGAAAGGAGTAACAGAGGAAGATGTTATCGTTAGGCTCTTCCCTTATACCTTACAAGGATCAGTTGGGTCTTGGTATTTTTCCCTGCCCTTTGGATCCATTACTAGTTGGAACATTTTCCAAGAATAGTTTCTGACTAAGTATGGCGATGATAGATCTTTAACAACGTTAATTAATGATCTCTCGAATCTTAGGATAGAATCTAAAGAACCTATTAAGGAATTCAACTCACGATTCAATAAACTCTTGAATAAGATTCCAACTGCCTCTAAACCAAGTGAGCAAATCAAAAGCGAATGGTATATAACAGCCCTACCTTCAAATATAGCTATTTTTGTAGATAGAGCTACAAAACCAACTTTAGCTGAGAACATGAAAGAAGCGCTTGCTATAGAAAAATGCATCATTGTTTTAGAAAAGAAAGCTGCTCTTGAAGATAGAAAATCCAAAAAAAATTCATTTAAGGATGATTCAAGGAAGAAAACCCTTAAAGATCCATATGATATGGAGGGACTACAAAAAGTCCTAAAGACTATGTCAAATGAAATGGTTGAAATCAAAAAGCAAGTAGCTGAAACTTCAACAAAAACGCCATTTAGAAATTTTAAGAAACCTGAATCAAAACTGCCAAATGCCATATCTAATGCAGACTCAAATCCTGAAGAGGAAGAAGAAGATGAAGCAGTCTTACCATCCGATGATCTAGAAGAAGAAGAGATTGTTGAATGCCATGGGATGTGGGATTTTATTTTACCCAACTCTGATACAGAAAATGAACAAGAAGCTTTTCCTGTGACTACCAGAAGTAAGGGTACTTCTGAACCTGTTCAGGCAACTTCAAAGAAAAGGAATGCAAGTACCACTACTACCAAAGAAAAGGTTTCCACAAAGAAAGCTGCAGCAATGCCATCCCAAAATCAGCCATCATCTTCAAATTCACCTTCAACATCTAAGACATTAGTAGTTACAGATTCTATGGATTACAATATTATCAAAGATATGAAGAAGACTAAGGCAAATATTACTATGTTTGAGCTTAGCAAACTCAAACATCAACAGAAATGACTTCTTAAGGAGCTAAATGTTGTACCTTCTTCACCCCTCCCTAATGCTGTATTGTCGAAAGCTGCTAATGATTCAGGTCAACCACCTCCTGGTAGGGTAGAAGCTACTAATGCAGTTTTAATTGGGGATAGATCAAATTCTCATACTCCTCCTTTTCTCTTGACCTATGAGATCTATAATAGAAATCTACACAACTGTTTAATTAACTCAGGGGCTTCCTCTAATATAATGTCAGCTTCAGTTTGTTCCAAACTGAACATTGAACCCCAAAAGTCTGCAATTCATATTGTACAGTTGGATAGAACTAAGGTCCAGGTTTTAGGGGAAATCAACCCAGTGACTATCAGGTTATCAGCTGATCCAAGAGTGGTTCAGAGAATTGACATTTTAATTGCTGATATACCTAAATTTTATGGGTTGATTTTAAGTAGAGATTGGTCTGAGAAACTCCATGGTTATATTTCAACCGATTGGTCCCATATGTGGTTACTTTATAAAGGAAAGCCAAATTAGATCAAAATCGATCAGGAGAAACACATGACCAATACTGTTACCGAATTCGAACAGGAAAATCAACCAATAGCATTCAATAACAATATTTTGGGGAATTACTCATCTGAATCATTCTTTGGCAATTTTACTACCCAACCATCTCCTTTCCCAATTAATAACTTCACATCTCAAATCGAAAACTTCTCACAAACAGATAGATCAAGATGTGTTAATATCGCTGAGGAAACTGTAAATAAAATTGTTGATAGTTCTTTATTTTGGTCACTATACTTTGATGGATCTAAATCTAGTGAAGGTGCAGGAGCAGGATGTATTTTAGTTAATCCCGAGGGAGAAAAAACTATGTTATCATGCAGATTGGAATTTAAATGTACAAACAATACAGCTGAGTATGAGGCCTTAATTCAAGGACTTTACAAAGCAATTGGTCTCAAAGTTCAATATCTAAAAGTGTATGGTGATTCAGAAATTGTTATCAAACAAGTTAGAAATTCAATTCATTGCCTTTCTAGTCATCTCAAACACTATCAGTCTTTGGTATAGGAACTCATATCTCAATTTTTAGCATTCAACATTTCTCCCATCCCTAGGTCCCAAAACGTAGCAACCGACTTGCTAGCTAACGTTGCCTCCAAACTCCTTTCATCCGAAGATTATAGCCCAGACGGATTTTCAGTAGAATTAATTTTTAGACCATCAATTCCTGATAATGTCACCAACTGGCGAGTGTTCAATCACGATGAAGACATTTTAAATTTCTTGACTTCCGATAAGTCCTATGATGATCAAATCATTGATGAAAGTGAGCATGACCTTCAAATGAATGAAAAACAAGAAGAAAACTCAATACCTAAACCAGTGGTCAAACTTGAGGATCTTTATGATATTAAAGACAGGTTTAAACAGGTAACCAATTCAAAACTCCAGAGTTCTACTTTAAGATTTGAATTGATAAACCTAGGTACTAAGGAAAACCCTCAAAACATTAATTTGGGATTAGGACTTTCATTACAAGAAAGAACAACATTCATTAGATTGTTACGGAAAAACAAAAATGTCTTCGCTTGGAAATATGATGATTTGAAAACATAAGATGCATCGATCATTCAACATACTATTCCGTTTCTTTCTGAACAAATCCCAGTGCAACAGAAGTTAAGTAAAATTCATCCTAATCTAGAGAGTCAAATAAAGGCTGAGCTAAACAAACTCTTAAAGGCTAAGATAATTTTCCTGCCAGACATTCAAACTGGGTGTCCAATATGGTGTCAGTTAGAAAGAAAAATGGTGACATCAGGATTTGTATCGATTTCAGAAATCTTAATAAGGCAAGCCAAAAGGATAACTTCCCTTTACCTACTATGGAGTAGACACTCCATTCAGTAGCTGGTTCTGAGTTAACGTCATTTTTAGACAGTTTTTCAGGATATAACCAAATTTTGGTCCATCCTGATGACAGGCTTAAAACTACCTTCAGAACCAAGTGGGGAACTTATGCTTATCAAAAAATGCCTTTTGGACTTATCAATGCAGGAGCTACATTCCAGAGAGCAATGGACGTAGCATTCAAAGGATTGATCAACAAATCAGTAGTTGTCTATTTAGATGATATTACTGTATTTTCTAAGAAAAGGTCTAATCATTTACATGATTTAAAACAAATCTTTGAACGCTGCAGAAGGTATGGTATTTCGCTTAACCCAAAAAAGTCTTTTTTTGCTCTTAATCAAGGAAAGCTTTTAGGCTTCATTGTTTCAAAGGATGATATCTATATTGATCCAGACAGAATTAAAGAGATTTCTGATATTCCATTCCCTCATAATAAAAAATCCATGCAGTCATTTTTGGGTCAAATTAACTTTGTCAAAAGATTTGTTCCAGATTTTTCCCAGATTATTTTACCATTGCAAATGATGATTAAGAAAAATTCGGTGTTTAAATGGGGACCTGCAGAAAAAGAGGCATTTGATTCTATCAAACAATCAATCATAAATTCCCCTGCTTTAAGCACTCCCAATTTTTCAAATCATTTCATACTATATACCCTCGCATCCGCTTCATCTTATGCAGCAATGTTAACACAAATTAATGATCAAAACTTGGAAGCACCAATCTCATTCTACAACTCAAATCTTCAAGGTGCTGAACTGAATTATTTGGAAGTTGAAAAAAAATCCTTTGCTGTGTACAAAGCCATTAAACACTATAGGCCCTTTCTCTTAAAAGCTCACACAAAAGTTATAGTTCTTTTTTCAGCGGTAAGACAATTACTAGTTCAAAGGGAATTAGGAGAAAAGAGAGCAAATTGGGTCACAGCATTGCAAGA
This sequence comes from Pinus tabuliformis, assembly GCA_031772625.1. Classification (NCBI taxonomy): domain Eukaryota; kingdom Viridiplantae; phylum Streptophyta; class Pinopsida; order Pinales; family Pinaceae; genus Pinus; species Pinus tabuliformis. Next base: position 9,000,350 of record CM062819.1, read on the forward strand.
ATATGACTTAGAAATCAAACCAGCAAAGATCGTCAAAGGCCAAGGTTTTTGCAGGTTGTTAGCAGGAGCATACAATATTCAAGAACCTGAAGGTACAAAAGATACTGAAGAAATTAATCAGATAAGTATCACAGATCCTAAATCACAATATGCAGATCTGATTTTCTATTTAAAAAATGGATACGCCCCTTCTAATATTTCCTATAAAAACAAACGTGCCATTAGATTGAAAGCAAAAAACTTCATAATTGTAGATGATGTATTGTTTAGGCAAAATTATGATTCAATTTTATTAAGATGCTTAGAAAAACCTGAAGCACAAAAAGTTTTGCAGGAGCTTCATGACGGACCAGCAGGAGGACATTTTGGAGCTGATACAACAGCTCATAAAATCATTCATGTTGGATATTATTGGCCCACCTTGTTGAGAGATACTCATAAATATGTAAGGAAATGCCAAAGTTGTCAAACATCTAGTGGAAGACAAAGAAAACCAGATTTCCCTTTGCAACCTGTAAACATTGAACAACCTTTTGGGCAATGGGGATTGGACATCATTGGAGAAATCACTCCACATTCATCCAAACAGCATAAGTATATCCTTACTGCCACTGATTACTTTACTAAGTGGGTTGAAGAAGTTCCTTTGAAGACAACGAACTCTTAGGCAATCATGGAATTCATAGATCAATTCATTATTACCAGGTTTGGTGTCCCAAACGCTCTTGTTTTTTACAATGCATCTTATTTCTCTAGAAATTATATATTTGAATTTGCTATCAAAAGGGGATTTAAATTGAAGTATTCTGCAAATTACTACCCTCAGGGTAATGGTTTGGCAAAATCCACCAATAAAAATCTTATTAAGATTATTAAGAGAACTATTGAGCAGAATCATAAAAACTAGCATAAATCTCTGATATTTGCACTATGGGCTGATAGAATAACACAAAAGGCCTCCATAGGCACTTCACCATTTAATCTAGTATATGGAAAGGAAGTTGTCATACCCGCAAATTTAGTACTTCCATCTCTAGCTTTAGTGCAGTTTATTGAGGAAAGTCCCTCATCTTCTATTCAACTAAGACATGATCAAATTTTAAAATTAGAAGAAGAAAGGGAAAAAGCCAAAATTATACATGCAAAACATCAACAAATTATCAAGTCATCTTTTGATACAACTTCAACCAGTTCAAAACAGTTACAAGTTGGTGATGTAGTTTTGAAATGGGACAAAGCCCATGAAGATAAAGGAAAACACACTAAGTTCTAGAAAATGTGGCTTGGACCATTTCAGATCAATGAGAAGATAGGCCCTTCTACTTTCATATTGCAAGATCTATCAGAAAAGAGAGATTCTCTTCCTGTTAACAGCCTTATCTTGAAAAAATTATTCAATTGAGGAGATAACCCCTTCTCCCTTTGCAAATATTCAATTTTGAGAAAAATTTGTGTACATAGTTTATTTGCTAGGATTTTAGGAAAATAAAATTGTATGAAGCCTTCAATTGGTTGTTACTATATTGAAAAGTTACTCAAAAGAAATAATTTTGATATTTACTTTTGAGAAATGGAAGCCTTAAACTAAAGGAAAATTTCTAGGAAATTAGGTATATTTAGATTCTGAAACCCCATTTTATTTTTGCGAAATCTTCTCAAGATTTAGAACTACTGTGAATCATTTTAATGTTTCTAAGCAACCTGAAAATGGTTATCAATACAAAATAGAAACTGATTCAATCTTAGCATCTTCAACTCTTACCCTGTCATCCATCTTCTCTTAAGGAGAAAATTGTTCATCCCATTCATCAAAGTTTATAATTACTCAGAGTGTAATTATAAAATATGTATGATATAAAAGATAAGAGGTCTTATTACAAGCCTGCTTACCATTATCATTAGGGGAATAGTTTAACTGACATTACCAATACTGCATATCAAAACAGGGTAATGGCTTATAATTATAAGACAAGGGGTCTCATCACGAGCTAGCTTGTTCAGTTAAATTACAACCAGTGAATGGCATTGTCAAACAGCTGGCCACCAAACCAGGACAATGGCTTTTTATCTTACAAAATAAGGAAAAAGGAAAAAAGTGATACAAAAATATGAAGGCATATTTTTGAATTCATTCTTCTAATTATGCTCTGAAATGGATGGGATAATGAATGATCAAACGGTTAAAAGGTATCCCTATCGAGACTATAGACGTTTGCTAGCAGCAGAGGCTCTACCTATGACAGAGGAGTCATTATAAAGCTAAGTTAGAAAAGTTTTTGTTTTATCATTATCAACCAATTAAGGCTAATTTAAAACATAGAATGTATTTAATTTTAACACGAGAAGAAAATAGCAGAAATAGTTATCATTATATTCAGAATTTATGATTACCTAGTTATATTAGAATTTTTTCCTAGTCAAAGTTTCCAGATTAAGAAAGTTTAAATATTTTAACATTTCTCAGAGATAACTGTTTCTCCCAGTGAATCGCCAATTGTTGTGCTGTACAACAACCCCCCATTTCATAAAATTTTTCTTGAAAAATCATAATATGAAATGGGTCCCTTTTAAACTTAGATGTGTGAATAAATTGGTATTAACTCATCATTAGAAAAACCCTCATCAAAAGGTCCAATGGAAATGATATATTATAAACCTTTTGATTAATAATACAATAGGTCTTTTAAATAATTATAAAGCTCTTTATTATTACAATAAAGCGATCGCAAGATCGCATATCGTAATAATAAGAAGAACATATATAAGAGACCCATTGACTCACTCCAATCCGAAAATGGAAATCACTATCGGATATCGGGGAAAGGCAAAAACACATCGTATATAGAAAATACCTCCCCCATTCCTCCGATGCGATAAAAGGTATCACCATTGGCAATCGACCGTAACAACCCAATACATGACTTGTGACACTTTCAAATCCTCCGATGCGATGAGGCGTATCGTCATCGGCGATCGGCGATTTTGCAATGACATAAGTAGCATGACCCGAACCCATCCCCGATCGTGATGCATTAAATCAAGGCGCATGTTTCGAAACATATTTGAAAGGCTTGCATGCATTGTATCACCTTTTGGTGATCAAGAGATATTTTGGACTATTATTAAAACCTTCTCGTTCACGTTACCAATCATCGATTGTGATTTAATTCTGATTATCCGCCAAAAATCTAAGCCATGCTTGAATGAATCATTCATCATATAAACGATATGATGGATATTTAAAAGCTCCTTTACCATGATTGACAGGTTAAACGGCCAATTAATGAAGTAGTTATGCCAAGATTTTCCACTTAGATTCTATCTGCGGCAGTTTCACTATAATCTTTAATTATTCACTAATTGATATAATTTTTTCATATTGGCTCATACTACCTATTTCTGTATCACGTTGGTTTCATCCCTTGTGCAGAACTCCGCCAAAATAACAAATCTGAAACAAATGGGAAAGAAATCCAAGAGATCCGGAGCAGCAGCAGCCCCTACAGCAACAGTGCAGCCAACCAGTAATCCAGGACCAAGTAAAAAAGGATTAATCTCAGACACTACATGTCTCGGCCTTGGAAATACAAGTTGACAAAGTATCTACAATTTAATTGAAGCAGAAGATCCTGAGGAAGTATCGGAAGAAGCTACTGCAGACTCAACTAATAAATCAGAAGCTTCCCTAAAAGACTTAGTCGACTCATATTTACACAGGATAGCAGCACGGGAGAAAATTATTCCATACACTGATGTAGTCAGATGGGTGGTTGAAGAAATCCCAGTTTCAAATAGAACATTTTGCACAACAGACGGAAGAATTTTTGGTTCATTTCAGCCTGATGACTTAAGGAAGATGTACCATTTACCCGAACCTGAAAAGAAATACAACAAAGCCTTTCTGGAGAAATTCGCAGCAGAGAATGAGACCGAGTCGACCCCAATCAAGCAATGGAGACAGAATCCCGCAAAGCACAAACATGAATCATCGGGTAAGTACTCCATGGATTCATTATCATCTCCTTACTGTTATGCTGGGGTAATGACGTGTAGGATGTGGGGAATGCATGATTCAGCAAAGTTTACTATTGAAATGGTACCTTTAATGGAAACAGCGGTTAATAGTTATGTGATGGATTGGGAAAACATATTGTCTGATAAATTAGCCACTGTAATTCTTGACTTCAGAACAAATGCACGTAAAACCACCAGAACCATTCCCCCTTTTTATTATAGTGCTTATATTATGGATACTCTTTGCTTTAATTCTGAATACCCGGTACTCGGGTGGAGATGGACTTCACAAGACCCTAAGCCAATCCACATTTATCATCAGATGTTATGGAAGGCACACTATAACGACCACTTGTATCAAATCTGTAATGGTTTCATGTTACCTATCTATTATGCCATTTTTGATAAGCCTGCCCCAAGGATTTCCGAGGAGGCAGCAATTGACTTGACTACTGTAGGGAATTGGTTTGGGGAAGAAAAGTTCACATATATAAGGGTTTATGGTAGCCTCGCAAGACCCCATGCCCTTCCTTTGTATATACCTGATAAGCTATTGGCTCGAGAGTTGGCCTACCAAATAACCATAGCAGGAACATCAAAAACTCTTAGGAATTCTAAAAAGCAGTCATGGCCTACATTTCCTTTGAGGTGCGGTGTGTACACTCTCCATGATTACAAACATGCGGAGAAAGAGACAGAAAAAATAAACATGCTCAATCTTGCAACCATCCCCAACAGGAAATATAACCTAAGGAAAGTTGCCTATAATGTGCTTGAACAAGCCAAACTTACAAAGTTTGACCATGAAAAAGATCAATTTGACGACCTGTTTTCTTCATCAGAATCATTATTTCAGGTAAAAACATTGGCCAAAATGAAATATAAAGATGAAGGACTGGTAGAATTCAATAGGCTCAGAGAATAGAGGTTGCAAACTCTGCCTCTGGACTTATTAGCTACTACCCCAACAACTCAGTCAAGCGAGCCTGAACAGTGAATTATTGACAAACCTCCCGCTACAGAGAAAATCCCTGAAAAGGGAAAAGAGCCAGAACAGGAGACAGAGTAGGAGAAAGAAAAGAAACAGGATAGTGAATATATTGATCTAGATACTCAGATTGATCCCAAACTCCTCAAAGAGTGGCAACAATTTGACTCTATTATAAGCAATCCTGAGACTTCACAAGGGTTCGGCACACCTCAAGTAACAGTCAGTCAAGAAACGACAACAACTACGGTTCCAATTGAAGGAACCAGCGGCCTATCCATCAGCAAAGATGCAGAAATAATTCCTAAAGATCCATCTGATCAGATTGTTTTGTAGATAGAAGATATACCACCATTAGATGTCTTTTACAGTCCCAAACATAAGGCTATGGTGAAAATACAGAGAAAAATGAGGAGACTTTATCAATCTCCCCTCTTACTAGAACAAACAGAGATGGCTAATGTGGTGTGGAAGGAAGAATTTAATCCTTCCGATGACCTTACAAAACTTTCTTAGTATGCTGGAGCCTATTCGGCAGCCACCATGGATAAAGCCTCGGAAGCAAGCAATCTACTTAAGGAAAGAGATCAAACAATTATTTCATTGTAGTCACAAGTGTCCGAAGCACAGCGAAAAGTAGAACAGTTGGAACAACAACTATCAACACAGCAGCAGATGAATAATCAATTAAATGAGAAATTGTTCAAGAAGAAGCAGAGGATAGACTTAAGCACAGTACAGAAACAAAAGGAATTATCAGAAGCATTAGCTAGGTTGAAGACAATGAACGAACAAATGAGTAAGACCAAAGATGAGCAAATCACTCAACTGTCACACCAAGTAGAAAAGTTCAAGAATCTTCCTCAACCAGCAGAGTTCAGGTCCAAAGCTCTCCAAATCAATAAAGCATTGATTACACAGCTAAAATTGTTATGTCATAACATTTATCTGGTTGAGCCCCTCTATGAGATTACTGCATCAATAGTTGACAAATCAGTCGATGCCAGACAGGATTTAGAACAGGCCAATGAGACTTTAACCAACTTTCTTGCTTGGCAAGATACCAGTGAAGGGCAAGCCGCGAATCTGCCTAAAATTCTAGAGTCACACAAAGAAATCCTTTTTCTAGAATGGCAATCACAACTGATGAAAGTAGAGAGAGAAACCTCAAGATGAAGATTATCAACCAGTAATTTAATTGAGTTAATCAATGACACTCTTTATCTGTCTAACATGATTTCATAGTGCTCTCCAGGTAAATTAACGTCAACCAAAACATTGGAACAAACATGCAATCAAGAATTGGAGAAGAATGGAAGGTTAATCGCCGGCATCCAAAGTTTAACTTGGGATACCTTTTGGTTTTTCTTAATTAAACCATACAGTTAGAGGGCCGCACTCAAATGTTTAACCGATGCCATCAGTTGTATGATTCCCGAAATCCATGATGCCACATACTCAGCTCAACTACATTCTCGTCTGAGTCGCCCTCCAGAATTACAACCGATGCTTGCCATCTGCCAGCTCAAGCCAAAGGGAGATCGCCTGAAACAATGAATCATGCTGCCGACTGCAAATAAGATGATTTTGAGGAGATACTCATAATTTAGTTGTACCAATTAATAGGATTTTTATTTTGTAATTAGTTAGCTTAATTTGTATTTATAGGCCCTTTCATGCATTTAGAAGGGGTCCTCAGGTTTTGTATGAACTCAAATCAGGAAGTCACACTATTGTGCTTCTGATATATTTTTATGAAGACTGGGCCAGTATTCTGAATTTTAACGAAGAAAGCTTTGATGAGATGTGCACTATTGCCTTATTGTGGAAGTGTTTCTAAGTTAGAAGAAGGAATTTGAATGCGATTGATATCGGTAGTGATCCGAGTAATATATGGTACTATTATCTATGCTCTTGCCTCATTCTTACATGTGAATCAACATTTATTTAATCTTGCTATCATTGGATATATGTATGTGTTTTAATAGCAATCCTTATAATTATCACTATTGAATGTCTAAGGAGTGTTATTCTTTCAATCATATCTGTGTCAATGATATATAAAGAATAGTGTAATAATGTTTTAATGATTACTTTGTTCAACTACTTGAACAAAGTAATTATCATATGAATAAACGTCTTTGTTTACCAATAGAGTCATCTATATGCCTGTTTGTGGATAAAGATCATCAAAAGTTACACTAAAGCAGAAATTTCCCGGGATAGGATAGTTGCTCATAAATTTACTTTTAGATTAAAACATTCATCCATTACCATTATATATTAGACAATCAACCACTTATCCATCCTATTTACCAATCATTGGGAAACTGGTCCCATTATTTCCAGTCGGAGCCACCACACCAAACAGAAAAGGAGCTACCTTTAAGGTCTGGACCGGGTGGTTTTCCCCGATGTTGTTGCAGCGATTTTCGAGGCATCAACACCTACTTAATGGGAAGACACTTCAAGGTAAAAATAGATCATGATATTCTTAAATACTTTTTAGAACAAATATTATCTTCAGAAGAGCAGCAAAAATGGGTCACAAAGATGTTGGGTTATGACTTTGAAATCATCTACAAAAAAGGGGAGTAAAATGTTGTGGCAGATGCACTCTCAAGAAAGGATGAGGATGTGGAAGCATTTCTATGTGCCATTTATATTATCCAACCAGATTGGATAAATGAAGCAAGGGATGAATGGAAGAATGACGAAGAAGTGTGGGCACTCATTCAAAAGATACAACAAGATCCCAGTACATTTGATACATTTAGCTGGAAAAATGATTTGTTATAGTACAAATATCAGTTATATCTATGTAAGAATTCCCAAATCAAACAAAATATTTTGAGGGAATTGCACACCTCCCCCTTAGGAGGGCACTCGAGATTTTTAAAAACTTACCACAGGGTTAAGAAGGAATTTTTTTGGGATGGCCTTAAGTCGGATATTCAAAAGTTTGTGGTGGAATGTTTGGTTTTCCAATAAAATAAAGTTGAAACAATTAAGACCCTAGGTCTATTACAACCTTTATCCATTCCAAGCCAACATTGGGAGGAAGTTTCAATGGATTTTATCACAGGTTTACCCAAGTCCGAAGGAAAGAGTGTTATCATGGTGGTAGTTGAGAGACTTACCAAGTATGCACACTTTTGTGCATTATCTCATACATTTAAAGAGAGTACAGTTTCTACTACATTTATGGAAACAATTCAAAAGCTACATGGAAACCCAAAGATTATTGTAAGTGACAGAGATCCCATTTTCACTGGAAATTTTTGGACAGAATTATTTTCTTGTCTTCGTACTCAGTTAGCTCATAGCTCATCTTATCATCCTTAATCTGATGGGCAAACTAAGATAGTAAAAAAATGTTTGGAAGGATATCTTCATTGCTTTGTATCTGATAAACATACACAATGGGCCAAATGGTTGCCTCTGGCTGAATGGTGGTATAACACTTCCTTCCATACAACAACAAAAATGACCCCATTTATGGCACTTTATAGATATCATCCACCTTCCATCACATCATATTTAAGAGAAAATTCTAAGGTTCAAGCATTGGAATATCACATCAAGCATCAACAACAAGTTCTCTAACTCTTAAAGGATAACCTCACCTTGGTGTAGAATAGAATGAAACAGTAGGCAGATCAACATCGCAGGGAAAGAAGTTTTGATGTAGGTGATTGGGTATTCCTACGGCTACAACCATATCAACAAATGTCCCTCAATAAAGCTAAGAAGGATAACAAATTATCACCAAAGTATTATGGTATGTACAAGGTGTTGCAAAAGATAGGTACTATGGCATACAAATTGGAGCTTCCTGCAACTTCCCGAGTGCACCCAGTTTTCCATGTGTCATGTTTAAAGAAGGTTATAGGTGACAAGCTCCCAGTTCAAACAATATTTCCAGAACTTGATGAGGAAGTAAAAATCATATTGGAACCTGAAGTAGTCAAAGAAACAAGAACTCGACAGCTACAAAATCGATCAATTTCAGAGTATCTCATCAAGTGGAAGAACTTACCCATTGAAGATTCCACATGGGAGGATGAGAGTTTTATACAGAAGCATCTCGAACTACCCAAGCATTGAGGACAACACTTTTTTGAAGGAGAGGGACATGTTAGGTCCCTATAATACTAGTGATTCCCCCATTACTATTGTCATTGTATCCCTTATTGTTATTGTTGTGCCCCTAGTGTCCCCATATTTTTATTATTGTGCCCCATAGAAGCCCACTATTGTTATTTTTGTACCCTTATATTATTATTGTTAGGTCGGCTTTGGTTTTATTGTGACCCCTTAGAATCCTATATATATAAAGGGGGTTTTTTCATTTGTATCATCCAAGAATTGTCCATTTATGTAATGTAAAGGAGGTTGCCCCCTCAAAGAGGTTGAATTCTATGGCGTTGATCTTCCTTTTCTATCTTTTTGTGAGCTGGTTTCATAACAGGAAGTAGTGGAAGCTAATGTTTTATAGGAATATTTTGGGTTCACTCATGTACTTGGTGAACACATGACCCGATATGTGCTATGCAGTTAACCAGCTTAGTCAAGCGATGGTTAGGCCTACCAAGCTATATTGGAAGGTGGAAAATCATGTATTGAGATACCTCAGAGGTAGTACTCAGTTTGGGTTATGGTACAAACAGACATAGGGAGTGAAGCTTCAAGGCTTCACCGATGCAGATTGGGTAAGGAGTCCATCCGACAGGAAGAGCACATTAGGAGGGATATTTAGTATTGGGTCAGCGACAGTTTCTTGGTACAGCAGGAAACAGAGATCGGTTGCACTCAGTTCGACAGAGGCAAAGTACATGACTACAAGTCAGGAAACATGTGTGGAGTGGAAGTATCCTCTCTATGGACAGAGATGATCCCTCTAGCCCAAGTGTGGGTCTAGCCACAAAAAAGACAGTCTAATGTAAATTTGTTGAATTGAGGCTTCTGTGATCCATATCAAGTTTATGAGAAAAAGTTTTTCTTAGATTAGAATTGAATAAGAGGGCCTACCTCTTATAGCGCTAATCCACTTGATGTTAATATTTCTTCCTTGCTCCAGCTTCCTTTCATTCCTTTCATTCAATTAACTGAAACAAACATGCAAGAAACAACAGCAAACGTGATAGCATAAAATTGAATTCAATCTACTTAAAAGGTCAAGGAGTTTTAAGCTATCAAATTTAATATTACACACGATGTAGGAAATAAACCATTAGTTGTATTAATATAAACTTCAAAGAGAAATACAACCGAAGCCTTGACATTGCAGGTTCCCTTTGGCATGTCCAGGTTCCAGCACCACTATAAGAATCTCATGATTCACCCTCAAAACAATGGAAGTTCAAGGCCTCTTTCCCTTTTCTCCAAACCAAACACTATAAGCTTATTCTCCCTTCACACACAAACTAGAAGGCTAAGGTTCTCAAGATGGCTATCAAGATTTGTAGATAATTCCTGCCCTTTCACTAGCTAGCTGAGGTTGTAAAATGAGGAGTTTATATAGCTTTGATAGAGTGGAAATGGATCCTCTTATGGTGGGAGAGGCCTTATCCATTTTGGTTTGTTCCATCTTAAAAGGGGAAAGGAGCCCAAATAGTCTCTCTCAGCTCTATCCAGCCCAACCATTTACCAAACTTCCATTCATGAAGCTTCTAGACTTGGATGCATCAACTCCATTTTTAAAAACTTGCCAAAAGAGGGTCGGTGCAGGTGATGAATGGCTCACTTGCATCGTTCAGCACTAGTCCTAGTTTTAAACTCTGCAAATCGGTGCAAGGAGGGAACTAAGCACTAGCGCCAGTCTTGAAAACTAACCTTGAAGGAATATTCTTAGGAAATGATGTAAGAGGGAAATGTTCTGCAAATGAAGAGGAATGTAGGGACACGTTCTTCATGGCAGGGAAACATATGAGGGTCACTGTAGAGGTATTCTAGGATTGAGGAATGGGGAGCACAGGGACAGTGACAAAATGTTGTGTAACAGATGGCCCCTAAAGCATGAAGGCCAAACAAGAGTGAGGGGTGAAATTATTTATGAGTAGATGCATGGATTTGAATACTATCGTTGGAAAACCTACAAGCAAGCATAGATACATATACATTACTGAAATCTCTTATACATGAATCGTGGTATGGACGCAACCATCTAGAAGAAGATCATGTAAATGGATCCAAGGTATGGGTGCAACCATCCAGTAAGAAGGATCATAACAAACCTAAGGTATGGTCATAGCCATCCAATAATGAGAAGGATCACATATAACAAACTCATGGTATGGTCGCAACCATCCATCTGAAAGAGACATGTATGTAAGCATGGTCATGTCACATCGCCCTGCAACCTAGACTTGTGTAATCTGAGCCTAGGGTCTTGCGCTCCAACATGACCCGATCAAAGTACAATTTCTAGCATGTGAATAGATGTGCTAAAGTCAAACATGCTAGAAAATCACTTGATTACTAGTTAGTGATGTGAACTGTTAACAAGCGCGAGAGAAACCACCAATAATGACAATGTCTCTCAAGGTACCAGAAACATAATTCATGGAGTGTGAATAAGTAAATGAAGTCGAACACCCATGAAATCACTCGATCGAAAGCCAATGATGAAAACTTGTCGTCGAGCATGAAGAACTTGCCATCAGGGCATGCAAACTCTAAGGTACTGAAAGGGAGTCTCTAGGTCAACTTCACGGATAATGAGCTGAAGTCGACAGGAAGTGACCTTGTCAAAGGAGGGCCATGATTTATCCCACATCATTGACACGAGACAAGGGATGCAATGATTATGAGATGATACAGAGATTCAGGAATGAGTGTAAATTGCAGAAAGATTAACTCTTGAACATATCAGCGACACAACTCCGGAGTTTGGTAGCTTTTGGATCCATAGGATCGGAGGTCATGATGACGTGACAGAGATCAGATGGAAAGGAAAAAAGTGGCAGCCCAAACCCAGGAAGTTCAATGGTGAAGTGGGGATATCCCAACCTAACACTAAGCAGAAGAGTGTCATGGTCAAGAGTGACAAGCTGTCGACACAACTAGTAAAAATTTCCCATTTTCCCCCACCATTTCTGGCAGGTACCCCAATTATTTTTTATCACAAGCTTGAAGGGGATAACATATGCTTGTAATGTAAGTCCATCCTTCGGATAGATACGACCTAGTAAGATTAACAAACCCTAGGAAGGAGAAGCTCGTGTCCGTCATGGTGACGAACCCGATGTCATTTAAATTTTAATGAGTTCGACAAAGGAAAAAATTGGTATCTTTTTCATGTTTAGAGAGTTTGAAAAAGACACGGAAAATAAAACTCCAAAAGGTCCATTTTCGTAAAGTTGTCTCTCGAGCCCGAAAAGGTAGAAAACAATACTCGAAAGAACCTCTTGACCATGTCAACCAAGGAGTACCCTTTTCATAAATATTTTATCCCAGCCCAAAAAAGGGGTAAATGTATACTGGGTAAATGACGTTTCATAACCATTTTACAAGGTCAAAAAAACAAGAGCTCGACAACCTTTTTGTGTTTCAAGAGTTGGAAAGGAGCTTAAAGAAGACTCCCCATTTTTATTTTCTTTAATGAGTCAAAAAGGGAAAAATACTTGGCGATATTTTCATTTGAATTTTTTACGAGTCGGAAAAACAACTTAAAGAAGACTCTAGTTTTGCATCATCACTGGCAATCCATCACCTGTTGCTACACAAGAAGAAAACATATTATCTGTTTCTAAGGTAAAATGGCGAAAAAATGCTTTTAAAAACCCTAAAACATGGCTAAAAGTTTATAAAAAGGGAAAAGGTTAAAACATTTTTACCATTTACCTCTTTTACCTCATTTGGAGAAATGTTTACCCATTTGTGCACTAAATCCTCAGGAGCAGATTGTAGCAGATCCAGGAGGCCAATCGATGAACTATCTGTTGTAGGTAAGAGCTGAGGCCCTAAGCTTTGTTTTCATACCTGTAGTTTTATGCATTTAGTTGTTTTTCAGGGTTTTTTTGAAGAGTTTTTTACAAAAAAAAATTCTCCCTCAGTCGGAGTGAGATCCAGGCACGGGATCACACCGATCGAGGGTTTATAACTTAGGCACTCACGTCGTCAGTGCAACTATTTTAAAACAGTCGTGCCGACACAGAAAGTAGATTTTTTTTCAAATTTCGACCGATTTAACTGCTTTTAATTCAAAATTCCTCTTGTAAAAACTGATGTTTAAGTAAATGCATGTTGTTTGCAGGCAAATCACAGCAGGAAAGATGGTGATTGAATGGAAAGAATGCAAGCACGAAGGAATTGTTTCATTGGAATTCGAAGATCAAAATTGTCTAGATGCATTGAGGAACTGCAGGCTCCTCAAGTTCTTTCTTACACCGGGCCTTCGAGCTCAACCTGAGCTACTACAATACCTAATCATTCTATGGGATATTGGACGAGAGGTATTTGTGATCCATGATCAAGAGCTGGAGCTAGAGACTTCAAACATATACTTCATTACCAGATTGTCCCACAGAGGGGAACCAATCCAATTGTATGGAGGCAAGCCTATTGGGGTGAGTGTGAACACACTCCTTGCAGAACATTGTCTGGAAGCTTTGAAATCTAAAAGTGGTAAGGTTGACATCATGACCATAGGTGACCTTGTACTAAAGGTGTTTCTCTTTACCATTAACAGAGTTATTGGGGTTTAGGCATTGCACGAGTCCAACAAGCCTAAGTTCCAGTATGCCATAGACTGCATGGTGCCCACTATCTTCAACTGGGCAGAAGCCATGAAAGTGAACATGAAGAGCCAATTATCCAAATGCAAGGTAGGAAACCTAAGGAAATTTGGATATGTTTCTGTTCTGGTGACTTTCTTCCTGGGATAGATCCCACTGTTCCACTATCAGCTGGTGGAGGTAAATCCCCCAATGCCATGAGATCCATGGATGGTCCGATGGAGTGAACTGATGCCCAGAACTAGAGGGGGCCATCACATGTCATACAAGCCTACTTTCTTTACATGGTTGACACATCAGCTCATTATTGTGGAGGATTGGCCATATAGCGGGACTAACTTCCGTGGTGATCCTGACATGCCGCTCCTAGAGGGGGAGGATTTTGATGATGGAGGTGAGGAAAACAATTTTTTGGTTTTTATTTTTTATTGTTTTTGAGATATATGCATCTGTGACACTTTGATTTTGTAATTGCAGATGTGGCACCAGAGCAACCAGCCGAGATGTCCCCGATCGCTAGATGCGTTGCTCGACAATTTGAGATTGCTCCTTATCAGGAAGGAGTCGAAAACGAGGAGGAGATTACACGGAATCTCAATAACTTGACCAGAGGCATCCCAGAGTATGCCTAGATGGAGGACATTCCATGCCATTATCAGTGGCACACAGTGGGAGTGATAGATCGGATCCGCCGATTACTGGCTCACGTAGTATGAGCAGTAACGTGCTATCATGAGCACAATGTCGAGTAGTCCATAGTTTTAGCATTTATAGTTTTGAGGCCTATGAGCCACATATGTACTTGGATCACATATATTATTTTTTTGGTTTTGATGTATGACACTCAAACATTATCGACATGTATATATACATATATACATATATATCTATATATATATATATATATATATATATATATATATATATATATATATATATATATATATATATATATATATATATAGATATATATATATATAGATATATAGATGCTACATTTCCTGTTTAATATGATATAATGTTTTGTTTTTCACATATTGCATAAATGTTTCTCTGGCACATAATTAGCCAATGCATTTGTTAATGTATTCATATGCCTAGGAATGTGATGATATGTAATATAATCAAAATTTCTTTCCAATAGACGAATACGCAAATACATTCTCAATATCTAAGGCTTTCTGACATAATATTGCCTATTGAGCTGAAGAACAACAAGTTGTGAATAAAGGTTAACAACCATTTCTTGAATGTCAAGAGCAATGGCTTCTCACAAGAGTTCAATAACTTCGCTATATTCAGCAATGTTATTAGTTGTTTGACCCAAACAAATACCTTGAAGATCAATCAACTCACCATGAGGCTCATAACTAGCCCATGCCACGGATGATAGATTTCGGGTACTACGGAAAGCACCATCAGTGAAATCGACTTAAGGAGTCACAGACATCTGCAAAGTAGGTGAATACATAATAAGTAAGAAAGCTGCTTGGAAAACACACCACACCAAACTGCACAAAAATGAATAACACACTGTACAAAAGTAACCATGTGAGATGACTCAGGCATAGTAATTTTTGAGGTACAACCCATTGTGGGGCTTGTCCAAGTGGTATCCCTCATAATCAATCAGCTTATAGGCCCCTTTTTGTAACACAGGCTTGACAATATAGGTCCATGCCACATGGGTTTGAATTTTCCTACCCCCAACTTATCATTAGCTTGGTCATATAGCAAGACTAGATCACCCTTAGAAAAAGCATGAGGAGAGACGGACTGATCAAAATGGGATTTAACTCACTTTTCTGTGCTTCAATGACTAAAGTAGTAAGCCGAAGGGTTTCATCCAGTCGTTCCAAATATAAGAGACGCTCTTCTTGAGGTGAGGTATCAGGGAGCATTTCGACAACCAATTTGAGTGAGGGAATTTCACATTCAATCGGTAAGGTAGCTTCCAGACCGTAGACTAGCTAGAAAGGGGTGAATCCAGTTGCATCTTTAGTCGAGGTTAGGTAGGCCCACAGAGCTGAAAAAAGCATGAGATGCCAATTGGA
Organism: Pinus tabuliformis; assembly: GCA_031772625.1. Lineage (NCBI taxonomy): Eukaryota > Viridiplantae > Streptophyta > Pinopsida > Pinales > Pinaceae > Pinus > Pinus tabuliformis. The sequence continues at coordinate 9,016,144 of CM062819.1, forward strand.
TTTGTGCATCCCAATGGTGCACTGAAGCATAGTGACTAACACTTTGTTTACAGCTTCAACTTGGCCATTGACCTGAGGGTAGTATGGAGTTGAGCCATCATGACACAAGACCAATGTAGAAGTCAGCTCAGCCATCATGTAATCATGAAAATGGGAGCCATGGTTAGTGACAATGGCTTGAGGCACTCCAAACTTGGAAATCACATGATTGAATAAAAATTGCTCCGTCGTTTTACCGTCAGCTGAATATGTAGGCATTGCTTCAGCCCATTTGGTGAAGTAATCCATGGCAATGATAATATAACCATTCCCCCAGGCAAAATGAGGGTTACATGTCATAAAATCAATGCCCCATTTGACAAAGGGACCAACGATAATAACGGGGTGAAGGTGAGCGGGTGGGTGCGCAAGAATGCAATCCTTAAAGATAGAGGGCCAGAAATAGCCATCACAGAGTATATTTTGAGTAGTGGTGTAGCCAGACAAATGACCACCACATGCACCAGAATGGCAGTCATTCAAGACTCTTTCGGCCTCATCGAGAGTTAAACATCGGCGAAGAATTGAATCAACACCAACGCGATATAAATTATCCACAATGATGCGGTAAGGTTGGGATTGATGCCAAATGCTTCGGCGATCATCCTTGGACAACGCAGACCAGAAGGTAGAAGTTTGGAGATACACGATGATATCACTGTACCAAGGATCGAGAGTGATAATTAGAAAAAGAGTCTCATCAGGGAGCTGCTCATCAGCACTAGTAGGAAGAGAAGCATAGGGAAGAGAGAAAATCAACTCAGCAAATACAAGTGATTTGTTTGATTTGGTAGTAGTGAACACCAAATCAAATTCCTGGAGGATGACACTCCACTTGGAATACTTTCCCCCAAGTAACTGACGAGTCAGAATGTAATTCGTGGGGTTACACTCAGAAATCATGGTTGCATCGTGGAGGAGAATATAATGCCGAAAGCATTGAACGGCCTGAACAACAGCCAAAACCAACTTATCGACATGAGCATAATGGGTCTTAGTATCGAGGAGGTTGCACCTGAGGTAATAAATGACATGTTCATGACCTTCGTCATTGTCTTGCACCAACACCATGGAAATAGTGCTAGAAGTTGCAGCTAGATAAAGGAAATAATCATGATGATAGTTCGGAGGATGCAACAAAGGAGCATTAATGAGGACAACTTTATAGTCATCAAAATAATTTTGGGTAGCCTCATCCCAAATGAATGGATTTTCTTGCTTAAGCAATCGGGTGAACCCTAAAGCTAGCTCAGCATAGTTAGGAACAAAGCAACGAAGGAAATTCACTTTCCCTTGCAGACTCTGTAATTGATGCAACGAAGAGGAAGGGGATAGATTAACAATAGCCTCAACTTTGAGAGGATCAAGATGAATTCCATCTTTCGAAACAATAAAACTGAGGAGTCGTCCGGATTCGACGCAGAAGACACACTTATGTGGATTCAACTGAATGTTATAGTGTCTGCAACAAAGAAATATTTGTCAAAGATGATCGGGATGGTCATGGCACTTACGTGCATGAGCAGAAAGATCATCCAAATAAGGCTGAATGATGTTTTTAATGTCATGGAAAGCATAGGACATTTCTCGTTGAAAAGTAGCCCCAACATTCTTAAGGACAAAAGGGAGCTTTCTATATGCAAAAGCGTCCCACGGACAGATAAAGGAAGTCTTATCTTGATCAGCCGGTGCAATGTTTATCTGGTTATAACCAGAAAAACCATCCATAAAGGAAAAGATCTCACTCCCAACACATTCATCGATGATCTGGTCTATAAAAGGAGTGGGATAATTATCCTTTGGATAGGGACGATTAAGGTCACAGTAATCAACACAGACTTGAATGGTGCCTTGTTTCTTAGTCACCGATATGATATTGGACACCCAATATGTCAGAGGGATAGGATAAATAAATCCATCTTTAAGAATTTTTTCAACTTCCCCTTTAATGGTGGTCGCTTTTCTAGGGTGCACTAGACGAAGTCGTTGACGAACGCACTTCATGTTAGGATAAGTTGGAATTTCATGCATGACTATACTTGGGTCAATGTTGGGAATTTCTTCATACGACCATGCAAAAACATCTCGAAACTCTTGAAAAAGATGAGTGTAGATCTTGATCTCATCAGGAGAACAAGTCACCCCAATATGAACGTTTTCAACGATACCCAGTTTAACAGAAATGTCAATAGGCATCGTTTGGGTAATATTGCCCATGTTCCCTTCCGACCAAACTTCATGGGTCATGATAGGCGTTTGAAGTGGTTGGGTTGGGAAATGAGAAGAGAACTCCTCAAGATAAGTAGACATGACCATTGGGCCAGGTAAGAACAAGGAACGATAATGAATATCATTCCACGGTGCTTCCTCCAGAGACATAATTTCCATGATAATTTCGTCAGAAGGAAATGTCTTGGTTAAGGGATCAGGAGAATCCAAAGAACCAAGCCACAGGGATTGAGAATAGGTGTCAAGAGACGTACTCGAAGCAGTATGATTAGTGGGTACCGAAGCCGAATCCGTAACAATCTCCACATAATTGATCTCGGCAGGGCTTGACGGCATGACATCACCCCATGTATCAACAAGATCAGGAGAGGGAATGACCCAAGGATTAGACTTAACCGAGATCATGTAGACTGAGGAAACATGCAGAGGTGGGAGAGGAAAAATACACATCAAGGCGGGATCTTTGAAAATTCCAGCCCCCACGCTCTCATAAGGAGCACCGGTACGCTTCACATAAGGAACATTGCGATCCGAGGAAGAAGAGGCAAAGAAAGACAACTAGTCGACCATGATGATTTTCCCTTGATGAGGAAAACAGAGCACATGGACCAAAGAGGAGGCTACAACATGCATGGAATGGGTCCAACTCTGTCCGTGTAGAAGATTATATTTAAGATTTGCATCAACAATTTCTACTTCAACATTGACTGTCTTGCCTTCCAAGGTAATGGCAATATTAGGAAGGACACCAAAAGGTCGAGAATCATGTCCATCAAAGGCTTCCAATGTGTTAGGTGATTGGTTAAGGGTAGGATAACCAATTTCCTTCCAAGAAGAGATAGACATGATGCAGGTGGAGGCACCTTCATCAATGATGGTCCTGTGAATTTTCTTCTCATTAATGATCACCTGAATGAGAAAGGAAATTTGATGAGGTAAGCGCGGAACATGGTTTTCAAGATCAAAACAAATGAGATTGGAATCAGATGGATCAATACCTCCAATAGCTGACAGCAATGCTTTCCACTGAGAAGGACAGCTTTGAAGGACCTCGAGAGCAGACATAGCTAATGGTGCTTGAGCCAAATCCTCAACAATGTTATAATCCTGAGCAGCTCGAGCATTTGGATTATACGAGGACTTTCATAGCACACGTCGAGAGGGTGTTCGAATAGAAAAATCAGGATTAGGTCACTCTATATGAAGAGTACCAAAGGTAGATGAGATAGAGGAGGAAGGGGTACCTTATTTCTCTTTCCTTGCCATTGGAGTAGGTGTTTGATAATATTTTGATTGGTAGCCACATTTATAGGTGTGTTCATCATGAACACTTGGGAACCTGTGGAAGTGGAAGACTAAGGTTGGTCTACCATTTGGGCTACTAGGATGGAAAGGGCTCTTTCAAGATAGCTGGGGTCCCTTTGAGCAAGTGACTAACTTCAGATCGTCAGGGACAATATTTAGTGTAGTGATCCTCCTCACAAATGAGACATGGATACTTGGGCTTTCTTTGAGAAGCATCGCCAGTAGATGAGTTAGGAGGGCCTTGTTTCGGGGCATCAACTTTGGAATTGAATTTTCCCTTCTTTTTACCCTTAGAGGATTTGTCCGCTGTGGTAGACTGAACAATGTGAACCGTAGAGGTTTTACCAGGACCAATTGAATTTCGAGAGGTATCATTGGAACTAGTGTTTGAGACCACTTTCTACTTGGAAGAAGATTTTGTGGGGGTTTGAGACAAAGAACCAATCACTACATCAACAGGTGGGGTAGCCAGAGAATTCAATGATGTCAGATTAGTGATGGTCTCAGAGCATCGAGTAACATCTCATATAATGTACCAGATTGCGAGTAGACTAGGTCCAAATACTGGGCATGAGCGATGGATTACTCCTCTGTAACACACCCACCCATAGTTATGTCCCTAGAAATTGGGTCGACGAATGATTTGGTGAACCATTCTGTTAGCAACTGATCAGTAATTTCAAACTTGATTAGGCGACGATGACGTCTCCATTCATGGATGTGATCGGAGATATGGGTCGCAGTGTCTTGCTTAAGTGACGTAAGTAGATAGGTGCTAGTTTCATAGTGAACTGGCACCTGGAAATGAGTGAGGAAATCCATAGCGAGAGTGTTGAAGTCACTATAGGTACCTCGAGGCAATTCGATGTACCATTTTGAGGCGGCCCCTGTGAGAGTTCTTTGAAAAAGCCGTAAATGGATAGAATCATCAACGTACGAATTGGAGGAGCACCAAAGGCAATATGTCATCACATGGGCTTGTGGATCCTCCTTCACTTTTCCCTCAAATTTTGGGCAGTCGCCCAAAACTTTCATTGGAACTGGAGGCCAATAAGGTGAATGAGGAATAGGATCATTGGTAAGCCTTGACACATCAGGGAGTTCCAACGTGGCCAAGAATGGAAATTGTGTATTAAAAGGAATTTGGGGCCTCTAAGTAGGCTCGGACTGCATAACCCATCCTTGTTGGTAAGGATTTTTCCCCCACAATGGATGATTTTGTCCATATGGAATCTGATTTTGCCCCCACTGTAGGTTACCTTGCCCGTAGGGAGGATTCTGTCCTGGGTAGCCTTGATACTATCCTGCCATAGGCTGCTGATAAGCAACATACAGGTTAAAAGGTTGTTGAGCCTGTTGACCTTGGACATAAGGATTTTGAAACTGCTGACCCTGGACATACGGATTTTGCACCTGCTGCCCCTGGACATAAGGATTTTGAACCTGTTTCCCTTAGACATAAGGATTTTGAGCCTGCTGCTGTAGGATTTGACCTTGACCTTGCAAAGGCTAACCTTGCTGATATGAATACAAGGGTTGATGCTACCTGGGTTAACCTTGTTGTTGTAAAGGATGGCTTTTCTGCTGTAAAGATTGTCCATGCGATTGTAGAGGTTGACCTTGCGAGGACATAGGTTGGGAGGATTCATGAACAAACTGTGTGTGTGGCTGCAAATTTTGTTGCAACTGTTGCAAGGGTTGCCCCTACAGTTTATTGTAGTTTTCCTTGCTGCTGCACTACCTACCCTTGCTGCTGCCAAGATTTCCCTTGCTACTGTGAAGGCTGCCCCTACTGCTGCAAGGGTACTTGGATAGTTCCTAGGGTGACACCCTGAGGGTACTAAAAGTTCCCGAATTGGATTTGGCCATATCCACTAGGCACAACAGATGGACTAGGCTAAACATAGGGCCCAGCTAGAAGGATGTAAGGTGGATTTACCATCGTTTGTGAACCATATGGAACATAAGGAGGTTGGAACAGAACCTGAGCCACATATGGCTACTGGTACTAGACGTTACTTGACCCAGATGGACCAACAGGGTTCGTAATAACATTGTAAGAGGGTTGATTCATTCCAACCATGTGAGTTTGTGAGCCACTCACATTGGTTTCACCAGACATCATGGATATATTCAAATCTTTCCCCCCAGGCAGTGGTAGAGTCTGTCCACTCACTAGAGTGGTAGAAGAAATTACCAAGACTTGACTTGAGACTGTCAGTTGAACTAGAAGAGTTGGTTGAAACGACAAAACAAGTGGAGTTGAAATGGTGGGTTGCACCGGAACTGAAGTGACTGTAGTTTGCACAATTGGTCGAGAGGTTGGGTTTTGAACGAATGAACCTGAGGTAGGAATTGCGTCGGAAGACCAAATAGGGTTGTGATATAATGGCGAGGCACTAAGAGTGCCCTAAACCAACTGATTTATAGAGGTATAACCATGAGGCAATAAAGGCTCGCTATACTTAAGGTAGACGCTAGTCATAATGCTTCCCGTATAAGGGAAACCTTTTGGAGGGAACGAATATCCCTGCTCATCAAATACGTGAGGAGTGTGTGTAGCAGAAACCTCCGAGTGACCCAGAGAGGAGACTAGAATCTCACCTTCTGATTCCATGGGTGGAAACAAACGACGATGAGCAACCAAAGATGTTCGAGGAGATAATTCGAACAAAACACAAGGTAGATCGTATAGACTGTACAGACACTGCAGTGATATCACAACAGAATCGAAAAATTGATTAGAGGGTAAACAACCAGTCCTTGCTGACCTTCAGGAGTCAGCAGACTCTCGGGAGTCTGGATAGGATTATCCAGAGATTCCGGGCCAGATTCATAAGGTGACCAATTATCTGATGGAAGAGGACGAGATGACAAAGATTGAATACTCAAAAAAATTCCAAGTTCAACACCTTGATCCTCGAGTGACTGCGAGAGTTTAGGGAGAGGCTCCTCAGATGATCTTTCAGATGGAGGAGTGGAAGAGGAACTAGGTGAACCTGATGGTTCTGCCATGATGACTTTGTCTCAAACAACAAGAGAATAGAGATTAATTTCAGGGCTTCTTTAAAATATATTGAAGGTATACTCACGATGTGGTCTAGAATAAGACTATTAGGAATGTGATGTGATCGTGGAAAAAAAAATTTAAGCTGCTGAAATAGACTGATGCCTTTTCATGTTTTAAGAGTCGAGAAAAAGGCAAAGATGACTCTAGTCACTTTTGGTTTGAACGAGCTAGAAAGGACAAGTGCTTGATGATCTTTAAAATTTAAAGAGTCAAAAAGAACAAAATGACTACTCAAGATAATCTAGGCAAAAGGATTACCAAGTAATTGTGAACTGCAGAATACCTCCCGACGAACCAAGAAGTATGGGCAGGAAATCTCCCCGAATGTTGTGTTCGATGTATCATATTTACAAGGCGACAGACTCGACTTCCTACGGATAAAGAATTGCAAACCTAGTGGGGTCTCCCTATATATACACGACGGTACGGGGAGCACAAGTTCGTACTAGCGTTGTCTAGTGCCGAAACGAACAACAACTTCTAAGTTTAAAGACGTCGTAACACGTCTCTAGCCTAGACCTCTAAATGTGAGTGTTAAGTTTCAAATGCGCCTTAGGTTAATTGAATACATTTTAAAGGTTTATATTGAAATTAAGTCTCAGTTTTTAGGCCCTATCAATGTCACTTGAAAAATTCCTATATGCAGCTATATGAGACAAAACCCTTTCAATTCGATGAATGTTTACACTAATTGAGAGTAGAGAAAACAATCAATGCAACAAACAAGCAACTGAGAGTAAGATGACTCTTCACTACTTCGCTTTTCAAAACAAAATAATGAAAATTATTTCCACTTCCTATCCTTCCTATCAAATGCACTTCAACTAGTCCTTTCAACAGTAAAAGAAGATCCTTTCATTTTAAATGCTCATGATGATGCAGTTCTAGCTTTCAATGATGCTACTTAATGCAACATATCAATTTAACAAACTAGAATGATGTATTTTTTCAATGGAATGATAAAATGAATCTTTCACATAGACATTTCAATGAAAAATTTTCAAACAACCAACATCAATCATATACCAAGCAAGATAAGAAGAGCTCCTCTCAAACCAAGCATGCAAAGACTCAATCGAAACAAAATGACCAATGTAATCTATGCTCAAAAAGAGACGTTCAATCAAGAGAAGAGAAAAAGAAACTTTTTCACTTTTTCAATTGAAAAAAAAGCAATACAAGGACTAAAACATGAAATGCATGGGGTAGCTAACCAACAATTTGACTTGATGAGCAAACAAATGGTTGAATGGACAATGACCTAGATGTCCTAGGGACACAAACCATCCAAAATCTCAAAAAATCAAGTAAGGTAAACTCAAACCAATCAAGCAAACAAATCAAGCTAACGAAGTTTTCTAGCCAAGGAGAATACAGATAAACAAGCCAAGAAACAGAACTTATGAGGAAAAGACACATTGGCAATGATTTAGGAGAAACCCTTATTTTAACCTATAGGCATCGGCGTGAATGCCTAACTGAAAAAAAAGCGCCACAAGGGGCTACGACGCAACTATTCAAGGGTAAATAGTTTTGATCGGTGCAACTACCAGAAAATAAACAACACTGATCGAGGGATTCAAGGAAAAAATAAAAGTTTTCAGAAATCAAAACTAGACTTGTCACTCTAAATTCAAGAATCTAGGCAGCAAACAGTGTAAAGCATAGAAAACCAAAGATAAAGAGTGATATGACAAAAGTCAACACAAATCATGAAATTCAAACAATCCAAAGAGAGGGATGGATCCCTAGCGGAGTTGCCAATTTGTGGAGTAGGAGTATCCTCTCTACGGACAGAGATGATCCCTCTAGCCCAAGAGTGGGTCTAGCTACAAACAAGACAATATAATGTAAATTTCCTTAGACTAGAATCGAATAAGAGGGCCTACCTCTTATAGCGCTAATCCACTTGATGTTGATCTTTCTTCCTTGCTCCAGCTTCCTTTTGTTCCTTTCGTTCAAATACTTGAAACAAACATGCAAGAAACAACAACAAACATGATAGCATAAAATTGATTCAATCTACTTAAAATGTCAAGGAGTTTTAAGCTATCAAATGTAATATTACACACGATATAGGAAATAAACCATTAGTTGTATTAATATAAACTTCAAAGAGAAATATAATCGGAGCCTTGACGTTGCAGGTTCCCTTTGGCATGTTCGAGTTCCAACACCACTATAAGCATCTCATGATTCACCCTCAAAACAATGGAAGTTCAAGGCCTCTTTTCCTTTGCTCCAAACCAAATACTATAAGCTTATTCTCCCTTCACACACAAAATAGAAGGCTGAGGTTCTCAAGATGGCTATCAAGATTTGTAGAAAATTCCAAGCCTTTCACTAGCTAGCTGAGGTTGTCAAATGAGGAGTTTATATAGCTTTGATAGAGGGGAAATGGATCCTCTTATGGTGGGAGAGGCCTTATCCCTTTTGGTTTGTTCCATCTTAATAGGGGTGTTAGCACCTAAATCTGCCTTAGGCTGAAGGAAGGCAAAATTCAGGGTAACCACAAACCACGCTCAGTCTGGTAGCTAGCCCTACCAGAACAGGAGAGGGCTCTCTCCGGGTCACACTCAGTGAAGAATAAACAATATGGGCTGAGATGACTTAAAATGAATACTAATTTTAGGCTAGTAAATAGATGTGAAAGAGAAACAATTGATTGAATGACTGAATTTTCTGGGCTGTATGGGACCAAAGGACAGCAGGAGCTGAGAAATTAAATCAAAGACACAGATTGTTTCTTGAGGCATGATAGGCAGGAAGTTTAGCAATCAAATTTAAATAATATGGAGTGGAAAGACTGTTTGAGAAGCTGAAAAGGGCATAGGTGATGAATCCTTTTCAGACAGAAGAGGAACACAGAACATGAACGCTTTCCCAAGGCAGAGCAAATAACTGGATTCTACCTCTCATACTTAAAAGCATTCAATTAGAAATGATCATGAATGGATGGTAAAACATAACATGGTACATATGAAACAGAAAGAAGAAACAAATTGCTAAACTCACACCACATGAGTCTCCTGAATCAGAGCTATATCATTTCATTAAAATCTCTGCCAAAACTGTACAATGCAAGTGCTGGGTTTTTTCTCCACACTGCTCCCAGAAACTCCAACCCTTTACAAAATGACTCTCAATACAATAAATAAGCTTTTCCATGAGAAAGTCGATCCACCCAAGAGATGAGGAGCCAACCATCAGCAGTTACATTCAATTTTCTATGAGGATCAATTAGAAAAAAGCAAATATGAGCGCAGATTTTTTGGGTGGCTGTTCGCCTTCATTTGGCCACTTCGATAGCAGCCAAAAACGCTTTTTAAACTTTGCCTTTGATGCCAGGAAAAATGTATTGTAAATGAGCGGGCCCACTTGGAGAAAATTGCGAATCGAAATTTCGCGAAGCGGGAGTGATTTTGGCCTTTGGGTCTCTGTGCGCCGCACCAAAAACTATATGCGTCGCGCCACTTTGGAGCTCGTTTTGGGTCACCTTCTGAAGTCCAAATTGATCCCAAGTGTGCTTGGTGGAAAGCCTTGCCTGTCTACTCTCCAACCCAAGTGGAATTTCTAAATTTTGTGCCCATTTGCCCCTCCAAAACTGCAATCTCCCAAGACTGCTTCCTGTGTGTCAAAATAGGGGCAGAGAGGTCATTTTTTGGGTGTTTTTGACCTCCTGAGGACTCAAAATTGGCCCAAACTTCTTGGCCATGCACCAACAGTCATGATTTTCCATGGAAAATCCAAAAATGTAAACCTTTTGTCATTTGGAGCTCCCTATTGTAAGCGCGCGCCACGTGGCGCGGCGCACAGGGAGAAAAACCCTGTTTTTTGCACAAAAATCCCAAAACTGCCCCAAATTTCTTGAAATTTGGGCTGGAGCTTCTTCATTAAGTGTTATGGTGGGCCAAGGATTGACTCGGCCAATATCCAGAGTCGATCATGCTCTTTTTTCTTCTTTTTCCTTTTTGATGCCTTCTTGGTGCATGCAGTTCAGTGGTGGAAATGACTGTCTTGTTCATATGATGTTTCAGTGTCTGTCTCCATAATGTCCATGCAAGGTGTATCTTTAGCAACTTGTTGAGAAAGAGAATTTGGTACCCTTTATTTCAATGCCAAATATGTGCCAAGTAGGAAGGGACTGTGATGAATAGGGACAGTGGGTATAGTGGAGTGTGGGAAAAATGTGATTCAATCAAGTGAAGGTGAGGACAGTCACTTGACTATGTTTGGGAATTGGGATTTGAGGATTTTACAAGTGAAATGAGAGAAGGAGAGTGATAGGGAATGGTAGGGTTTAGGAATAGGGATAATAGAACTTAGGAATAAGTGATTTGGGAATTGGGAGCATGGGCTTAGTGAATTTTGGGGGTATATTAACTTGGGGAATAACGGAATAAGGAGAGTATGAGATTAGGGAGTGATGAGGTGAGGGGATACTTAGTTGCAACACAAAACCCTAGCAGCAATCTCCTTGGCAAATTTTGAAGAGATAGGGTTTGTTTTCTTTAACACGCTTCACCATTCATCAAACACCATCAACAACCATCAATCTTGGATGAAAAACCATGAGAGAAGTTCAACCTACTTGTACCAATGGCAATCCATGCATTTTGGGGCAATCTTGGAGAAAATTTTTAAAAAAAATCAGCCTTGGCAGCTCTATGCACCGCGCCTTCCCAATGCGTCGCGCCAGTGTAAATTTACACTGGAAATTTTCTCCCAGTGCGCCGCGCCTCCCTTGTGCGCCGCGCCTTTTTCCAGGTGACTTTTGGAGGCCTTCCCGGTGTCCATATTGGGTGCAATATAGTTTGTTGGAAAGGTCTTTGAGTCTACTTTCCAACCCAACTAGAATTTTTCAATTGGGAGTTTATTTGCCCTGTCAAAAATCAAATCTCCCAAGACTGGTCAAAATGTGCCAAATGAGGCTGCCTCAAGGCAGAGTGCTGTTACAGTCAACTTTTGAATGCCTTTCTCAACTCCAAATTGAGCTCATCATATCTCATTGGAAATATATTTGTGTCTAGTTATCATTTGACTCATCAAGCAAGTCATTTGGCCAACCGCTCTAGGAGAAAAATTGATTTTCCCAAGGTCACTTCAAAGGTGCATCAATTCTCCCGAGGCAATTGTATTTTTGACATTTCTCTAAAACCTTGACACCTGTGTAAAAAGTGAAGGAGGTTTTCATTCCTTGTATTATTTTGGACAAAAACCTCTCTCAGTTTTTCCAAATTCATCTTTTATTGCTCAGAAACAGCATTGGAGTAAAACCTATCCCGATGTGTGGAACAAGAGATTTATCGAAATGAAGCGAAATGAAGGGGATAAGCGACTTCTAAATTCTTGGGAAAATTATTGGAATTAGGGAGGGATGTTAAGAAGCAGGGGAAAGTGGAATTTCAAATATTGGGTGAGGGGAAGGGGTCCAAAAAGGCAAAACACAGGTCCAACCTAGAAAATTGCCAAGTTGTAGCAAGAAACTAGGGTTTGTGCGAAAATGAGGAATTTGGGGGATCTCAGTGATGGGAAGTGTTTGATAAGGTACTTTAAGGATAGGGAAAGGTGTATAAACATCAGGATACAAGTTTTGCCGATGATTTGACCGTCCAAGAGAAATTGCCTTCAAAACCCTAGGAGAGGGAAATGACCTTACCTAGGCGCAACTGAAGCATGAACAAGGTGTAAAATGACCCAGTGGAACTTGACATGATAATGAAAACCCTCTGAATGATGGTACACTTAGCTGAACGGTGACATGGACCGACATTTGGACAACTTTGACAGGAATAAAAGCAAACCCTGGACCTAATGCCTAGTGACCAAATTTTGCTTGAAGACTTACTGAAATGATAAAATTTGACCTTGACACCTTAAAATCACTTTGTAAGAGCATGTTTGATCACTGGAGGAAGGCTGCAAAGACTGACTCTAACAAGGGGAAAGGAGCCCAAACAGTATCTCTCGGCTCTATCCAGCCCAACCATTTACCAGACTTCCATTAACGAAGTTTCTAGACCTGGAAGCTTCAACTCCATTTTTAAAAACTTGCCAAAAGAGGGTCGGTGCGGGTGATGAATGCCTCACTTGCACCATTCTGTGCTAGTCTTAGTTTTAAACTCTGCAAATCGACGCAGGGAGGGAACTAAGCACTAGTGTCGGTCTTGAAAATTGTGCTTGAAGGAATATTCTTAGGAATTAATGTAAGAGGGAAATGTTCTGCAGATGAAGAGGGATGTAGGGACACATTCTTCATGGCAGGGAAACATATGAGGGTCATTGTAGAGGTCTTCCAGGATTGAGGAATGGGGAGTATAGGGACAGTGACAAAATGTTGTGTAACAACATGTGAGGCTTTCTAGATGAGGAAAATCCTGGTTGGTTTGTTTGGTCAGCAGATGGATCCGACATTGATTTATTGTGATAATCATAGTTGTATCAAACTCTTTGAAAATCCATTCTTTCATGATTGGTCCAAGCATATTGATATCCGGTATCATCATCTCAGAGATTGTGTATTGAGGTGGATCATGTTGTTAGATTACATTCCCATGGAGGAGCAAGATGCTGACATCTTGACAAAGGCATTGTCAATATGTAAATTCGAGTTTCACAGAGACAGGATCAGGGTAGTTGATAATCCCTTTCTTGTTGAGAGAGAGTGTTGAGAAATGGTAACAATAAATTCTAGTTTAATTTGTCCTTGAATTAAAATGTGAATTAAATTCAAATTCTATTCTCATAACAACTTAAAATAGTTAAATTAAGTTTATTAAACTTACCTAACTTAGGAAATTCGAGTTGGAAGTAATTTTGAATTCATTTATATGTTCTCCCTACATTGTAGGAGTCCAGTGTGAGTTAATTGTGGGTTGTAAAATAGAAGACTCAGTTTCATGAGTTAGTTCAGTTAAATTAGTTCTCAAACTGATTGAGAGAACTAATAGTGAATTAACAGTCAGTGGTGACACTAATGAACTCCACCAATGCTACTCTATTTAATTGAATATTTACTCATCAGAAACTCATGCATGTCGATTATGAGAAAGACCCAATTGAGACTAGAGTGCAGGGACAATGTACTATTTGTTTTAGATTTTTGTGAGTTGCACTGATAGTGCATGCATTCAAGAACTGATCCTTGAGGGATTACGCTATTTTTAGAGGCTTTATTTCCCTTTAAGTAAAATCTATCCTTCCTAGGAATTACACATTGGAATAGAGAGTTGGAGAGCTTGTGAAGAGGCTAATATTTGGCCTTGAGCTTTCTTGTGAGTTGGAGATTGAATTTGTTGAGTGCTGGGATTGTTCTTGAGAGAACAAGCATTGCAATTTCATCTTGATTTTCTGGATTAATACAAAACAGATAGTTGGGTTTTGAGTTGTGGCTTTCCCTGGATATTTATTTTGTTATGTGCCTTTGATTCTCTTGAATCCTCTATTGATTATTGTTTTCTCAATGTTTATGGGCTTCCGCTGTAAAGAGTAGAAGTAGATTATTGTTTTTTTCTTTAGTACATTGCATGAGCTTGTGAATCTACCGGATTTTCTACATAAAGTGAACAAGAGTGTCAAATTCTAGTTAACTCAAGTTTTTTCCTCGTGACTAAGAGAGAATTTTGGTAAAAAAAGTTAGATGAAGGGGGAAACTTGTTATAGATTAGGATAATGTGGTCCTCCTGGTACATAGCTTGTATTATAGTCTTATATAGTCTAGGAGAAAGGTGTATTTCAACCAACAACATAGTATTCTCTGCCAAGATGATGAGAAGGTATCTTCATGTATAACACATTTAAGAAGATATCACAATTCAAATTGATAACTTAATATTTGTAAACAAATTTAGGGTAATTGACAACATTCATCAAAAAGATAGTAGTATCCTCATATATAACAATTCTCCATCAAAAAGTCATTGACAATTTTCAATATACATATATGACTACTATATCAAAACTTATCGTAGATATCATTATTCAAAGGTAAATTCACAACATTACATCCAAAAATAGTAATATCATCATACATAATAATTCTCCATCAAAAAACATTGACAATTTTCAACACATATATAAAGTAACAAGATAATACTAATAATATCCTCATCATCTTTAATCAAATCAACTAAGATTCAAATGTGTGATTATCATATCAAAATCTTTTGTGAACACCATTATTCTAAGGTAAATTCACAACATCCATCAAAAGATAGTAATATAATAATTCTACATCAAAATAATGTTGATAATTTTCAATATATACATAAAAAAACAAGATAAAAATGATAATATCATCATCATATTTAATCAAATGAACTAAAAGTCAATGTATGATTACCAAATAAAAATGTTTCATAGATATCATTATTCTAAGGTAAATTCACAACGTGCATAAAAAATAGGAATCTCATCATACACAATAATTCTTCATAAAAAAATGTAAACAATTTTCAACATATTCATAAGGTAACAAGACAGTACCGTATCATCATCATTATTCGAATCAACTAAAATTCAAATGTATGATTACCATATTAAGGAATCCCAACTAAATATAAAAAAATAACGCATGGCTAGCTAGCATCACGAAAATCATAGTCAAGATCATCCTCATTATCATTTCCATGATCATCATCCTGACCATCCTAATAATATCATCCACATATTCATCACCAATGTCGTTGCCATCCTCATCATCGTCGTCTCTGATATATGATGTAATCTAAACATAGTCTGTATCATCATCTTCATGGTCACTACATGTAGCGTTCTGGAAAAAAAAATCAATAGTACATGTTAGTACTAATTCTACAGCAAAATGAATATTTTTATTACAATGCTAACCATAAAATGAGATAGGACATAATAACATTTAATAGTTCTAAAAAATAAAATGAAAATATGGTTTAAGATATATTGGAGATCTAAATAAGATTACACTTGTAATTCACATTAAGTAGTAGAAGCGTTTTTTAATGCATATGAAGTAGGTACCCATTTGTTCTTCATATTATATTGTGGATGTTTCTTATGATTTCCATGCATGATTGGTAAATCGAGAGTTACTTGAAGCTTTATTTCAAATTATAATTGTAATTCAGGTTAGAAATAGAAGAAATTTTAACAAAAAAAAATGTCACATGAAATATTGAGTTGTTTTTAATGCATGTACTTTTCTCTATTAGAAAAGAAGTCACATACAATATGGATGTCACATGAAATATAGTAGAAAATAATTGTTTTCTACTATTGATTGTTTCCAAGCCCATGGTTTTGGTAACCACCAACAATAGAAAATAATTATTGACCATGGTGATTTGATGGAAAAGGTGGACAGCTAGTGATTTCCACTCAAATCATTGGTAAAAAAATCATCCCACATAAAAAAAACATTCTTTTACAAAAGTGAAGGCCTATATTCATATTATTTATGGTGTCTTTCATCTAGAGTCATGTACTTCCGTCATATGTCCAATACTATAGGTTACAAAAACCATGTGTGAATACCATAAATCACTATTGTAAAAACTAATAAATAGTTATATGCAATAAAAGTTAATTGTACCATTAATTTTTTTATGGAGAAAGTGGATAGCCACCAATTTCCACCCATATTATGCCTAGTCTCTTCTCTATCCATGAAAACCATATTTATGAGAATTTTGATATGCCAATATAGATTAATAATTTTCATTTAAGAGGAAAATTGATTTATGAAATAGTTTCCCACATCCTGAATCCAGTCCTGGGTATCTGATCAACTTGCTTATCAAGAATTAATCTTCATGTTTTTCCAACACTTCAACATTAGAAAATCACTCTCTATTGTTTTAGGGATGATATCATGGTGTTTGAGCATGACATGTGAGCCGCAGCTTGAGCATACGTTTGATTGACAGAGGAGAGGGATGCATTGGTGGCAGTAGTGGGGCTAGGATGACGTCTCCTACCTCCGAGCTAAGTGGTGGAGAGACAATATGTATCCATGACATGAGACACATAGAGGGTGAAAAGAGTGTTGGCATTTTGGCACAGGTGTGGCGCTTTGATACAGGTGTTGTCCTTGATGGCAACTCTCTTTGATGACAGATCTCCGTTCAGACTACAGAATGAAGAGAAATCTCATATACGCAGGTTAATCAAGTCCAAGTTGCGTATACACGCAGTCTATATGCATACTAAGTCGCGTATACGCATGTTATATATATACGGAGGAGCGTATGCACGCAGATATATTAACAGAAAAGGGCGTATATGTCGGGAAGCTTCCCTTTGGTCCATGGTAGTTAGTCCTCGGTACTTGAGCCTATGTATTTGGACCAAAGTATCTCGACAGACGTGTTGATCCCTAGTTTCTAAGTTGATGGTATTGGATTTCTATGGTTTGGCCTTGGTATTGAGCAAGGCCTAAGGCTATATAAGGAGGAGAAGATCATTAGGCAAATCATCTTTGAAAAGGCTTGAATATCTGAAAAAGAAAGAGATCTGGTATGCAGGTTCTGGGTTGCTTGATCTAAGCTAAGGAGAGATCACTTCGGTTGATGGAAGACTAGATCTAAGGATAGATCGGGATCTGATGATTTGAAATGCACTATTATGATATGGTTGATTATGCGTATTTCTAGATCTGCATACTGACGCAATGCTATGTTCTGGGTCTAACTGATGTCTGGTACAGCTGCAAGTTGAGAGAATTTATTTTTAGATCTGTACGCAGGTTGGCTTCGGTAAAAGCGCGTGTATACGCGGGTTTCTCTCATTGAAGTAGCGTATATATTTTGGAGCTTGATTTTTGAGTTACAATTGGGTCTGATTGTTATTGCAGAGTTCTGTAGTCTGCTCTGTGTTCTGGTAACTAGTGTTTGACAGGGTTTCAGTGGTTCAGTGATTGATGATGCTAGTATTGGATGTTTTGTGCTTCAATGACTTGTTGTGAAAGTTGAATGAATTGTGGTCTTCAGATTGTAACGTTGTGCTTCAGGAATATCCAGTCTGAAAATGTATGAAAGGTGGTACCTGAAAGAAAGAAGATTGTAGGCCAGCACCTACGTACTAGTATCTTGGCTAGTACAAGAGCAAAGGGGGTTGGAGCTCCCTTCCAAGGAAGTTTGGAGAACGAGAGAAGGTTGTAGCCTTCTGCAGGTTGTAGCCTGCGTACTGGTATAAGGCTGCACCAGTACAAAATGATTGTAAACTGAAGTTTCATATTAAAGAAAGATAGAGACGACTTGCAGCAGGTGGTTTTCACCCACATTGGGTTTCCACCTTATATCATGGTGTTCATGTGTGTGGTTTTTGTGTGATCTGTTCTACTGCATCTGTTTACTCTTAATATGGTGAATAATGTCCTTATGCACTTAACTGAAGATAAATTGACTGAATTATAAGATTTCTGGTTATACGCTGTTTTCCTTAGACACAGTTGCGTGTACACGCTGGTTCACTTAACAAAAGTAGCGTATATGTTTCTGAGCATTGAAAAAGTTTTATAGTTCTGATAATACTGATTCACCCCCCCTCTCAGTATTATTTCCAACAATTGGTATCAGAGCAGGTCCTTCAGAGAAGCTTGATCGCTTGAAGGTAGATCGATCATCATGAGCAACTACGAGAAAGAAGCATCAATCAGGCCACCGGTTTTTGATGGGACAAACTTCAATTATTGGAAGGTAAGAGTTACTGCATATCTTCAATCTCTTGGTACAGAAGTTTGGAACATCGTAGAAACAGGCTACACTTTTCCTTCAGCTACTCCTACAGATCCAGCCGAGAAAAAGAAATATGAAACAAATGCGAAAGCAGTCAATACTCTATTGGGATGCATCTCTCAATCAGAATTCATGAAGGTAATGCACTATAAATCTGCAAAAGAAATATGGGACAAAATGGTCACGAGCTATGAAGGAGACGATCAGGTAAAGCGTGCTAAACTTCAAACTCTCAGGATTAAGTATGAGACTCTCAAAATGTATAATGATGAAAGTGTGGCTAACTACTTCCTTAGGGTAGATGAGATTGTCAATTGCATGCAAAACTTGGGTGAAGAAATAAAAGAGGCCATTGTGGTTGAAAAGATTCTAAGATCTTTGTCCCCCAAGTTTGAATCTAAAGTATCTGCCATAGAAGAAAAGGAAAATTTGCAAATTCTTACTATGTCTCAGCTTCACGGAATTCTAACCGCTTATGAAATGAGAAAGGGAGGTCCATCAGATAGAAGAGAAGCTGCCTTCAAGGCTTCAGGCAAAGAAGATTATTATGAAGCAAGTCACCTGCCAGAAGATGAAGAAGAGGAATCAAATTTCGTCAGAAATCTTCAAAGGGGTTCTGGAAGGTTCAGAGGTAAGTTACCTTTTAAATGCTTTGCTTGTGGAAGAGTAGGTCATTATGCTGCCAAATGTCCTCACAAAGATAAGAATGACAAGGGAAAGGAACCTGTTAAATGGAACAAGAAACAATATGAAAAGAAGAAAAGCTACTACACTCATGAAGATAGTGATGGATTTTCAAATAGTGATGAAGATGAACAAGGTAATAGATATAAACTTTTAATGGCTTTTGAAGATGATGACTACATGGATGCTATAGATGTAGAAGGCTTTTATGACGAAATGAAAGATCTCAAAGTTTGTTTAGAAGAGAAGAGTGCTATTATTGATTCTCTACAATGTCAACTAGCTGAAAAGGAAAAACATCTTGAAAAATTGGAATGTGAGATTGTTTGTCTTAGAAAGGAGATTGAGAAAACCAAAGCAATTAATCTTAAGTTTGTTAAAGGATCTGAAACCTTGGATGAGATTATCAATGTGCAGCGATCTCCTCTGATCAAGACAGGTCTTGGATATAATGGAGAAACATCTCAAGCCTCTACCTCTAAAAGTTATCGTGATGCAGCAAGGAGAAGCGAGCAAAGGCCAAATAAAAGTCATCAGGTGAATCAGAGACAGTTTACCTCAAAAACAAATAAAGACCATCAAGAAATTCGGGGACAAACTGCCTTAAACAGAAGCTACAATCAGCCACAGGTAAAATTTTCCCAATTTGCTCCAAGAATGAATAGAAGCTACAATCGGTTGGATGATAGATCTGATTATCGCAGAAGTTTCTTTAATGGCCAATGCTTTTCTTGCCATAACTTCGGTCACAAAGCAGCTCAATGTGTTGCCTACAAAACGATCATGACTAGAGAAGCTCAAAAACAAGGGAGAATGACTGAAACCATGAAAAGGACTTATAACAACTTTTCGGTTCTTGAAAATGAAGTTGAATGCTCTATTTGTAATAACTTTGGTCATGAAGACTCTGAATGCAGGAGCAGGTTCCGGAAGACAACTCAGAAGGAACAAACCTCAAATGTTAGAACATGGAGAATAAAAGAATCACAACCAGAAAGATGTGGGATAGCCTTTTATGCAGAAGGTCAAGAAAGTCTATGGTACATTGACAGCGGATGTTCGAAGCATATGACAGGGGACAAAGAAAAGCTTGAGTCATATACCGCATTAGAAAAGGGGAAGAAAGTTTCTTTCGGGAACGATATCTCTGCAGCCATAAAAGGAAAAGGTGTTGCTCCGTTGAAAGAGGAGGTCAAAGCAGGAAATGTTTTATATGTTGATGGATTGAAGCATAATCTTCTCAGTGTCAGTCAGATGTGCGATCAAGGAACTGAGGTAATATTTAGATCAAATGGATGTTTTGTTCGCGATCTTGATACAAGTAAAACAGTGATCAAAGGAAGAAGGACTCCAAATAATCTATATATCTTTGAGGAAAGACAACAATGCTACTTAAGCAAGGATGATGAACATTGGCTATGGCATCGGAGGTTGGGGCATCTAAGCTTTTCACAAATAAGGAAAGCATGCAAATATCAGGCAGTTCGTGGTCTTCCAGATATCAAAATTCTAGACAATACCATATGCAAATCTTGTCAATTTGGAAAGCAAACCAGAACTAACTTTCCAGAGAAGGAAGGATCAGCTAGCATGCCTCTCGAGCTAGTCCATACAGATGTATGTGGTCCATTTAGGAAGAGGACACCTCGAGGAGAAGAATATCTGATATTATTCATTGATGATTTCTCCAGATTTGTTTGGTTAGGGCTCATGAAGCACAAAGATGAAGCATTCGAAAAATTCAAATCCTTCAAAGCCTTGGTTGAAAATGAATCAGGACACAAAATTAAGTGCCTCAGATCTGACAGAGGTGGGGAGTTTACCTCAAACGAATTTTTCGATTTCTGTGAAGAACATGGGATAAGAAGAGAATTCTCTACAGCTAGAACTCCTCAGCAAAATGGGGTTGTGGAAAGAATGAACAGAACAATCCAACAAATGGCTCGTGCTATGCTTGATGAATCAGGTACTCCCGCAACCTTCTGGGGTGAAGCTGCACATGCTGCAGTTATTATTCTTAACAAAACAAATGTCCGAGTAAACAGCACTCAAACACCTCATGAGCTCTGGAGTGGTGAGACTCCTTCGGTGAAGCACTTCAAAATCTTTGGGAGCAAATGTTATATTAAAAATACTGATGAGCAACTTGGCAAACTTGAACCAAGAGCAGATGAGGGCATTCTTCTTGGTTATTCTCCACATAGCAAAGCATACAAGTGCTACAATAAAAGACTTGGCAAAATTGTTGACAGCATTGATGTAGTGGTTGATGAGAAGGGATATATTCCTAGGCAAGTTCATCATGAAGACATTGAAGAAGATGAAGGCTACCCTCAAAGACGGAATGATGAAGAAGAAGAACCTCAAGAAGAAGAAGAACCTCAAGAAGAACCAGAGGAGCAGACAAGAATAGAAGAGAAGACTCCATCCAGATATTTTCAAAAGAATCATCCGGAATCTCAGATTGTGGGGCAGAAAGAAGCAGGAGTACAAACAAGAAGGACACTTGCAGAAGCTTCAAGCTATTTGGCATTACTCTCCTCCACTGAACCACAAAATATGAAAGAGGCATGCAAAGATGAATGTTGGGTCAAAGCAATGGATGAAGAACTTGAGCAGATCGAAAAGAACAACACTTGGGAATTAGTTCCTAGACCAAAAGATAAAAATGTAATAGGAACAAAATGGGTCTTCAAGAATAAATTGAATGAAAATGGAGAAGTAATTAGGAACAAGGCCAGACTTGTTTGTAAAGGGTATGCACAGCAAGAAGGAATAGATTTTGAAGAGACCTTTGCTCCTGTGGCAAGACTTGAGGCTATCCGAATGTTCCTTGCTCTCTCAAGCTTTCAAAACTTCAAGGTATTTCAAATGGATGTGAAATCAGCCTTTCTGAATGGAGACTTAGAAGAAGAAGTATATATTGAGCAGCCAGATGGTTTCATTCTTGGGAATGATCCAAACCTTGTATGCAGATTGAAAAAGGCTCTCTATGGACTCAAACAAGCTCCAAGGGCTTGGTACTATCGGTTGGACAAATATCTTCACCAACAAGGCTTTTCAAAAGGATCAGCAGATAGCAATCTCTATATAAAAGTTGAAAATAACAAATTGCTAATTCTTGTTGTTTATGTAGATGATATTATCTTTGGCAGCAATGAAGAGACTATGAGTCAAAACTTTGCCTCGGTTATGCAGAAAGAATTCGAAATGTCACTACTTGGAGAATTGACATATTTTCTTGGATTGCAAATTCAACAAAATGAAGGAGGTATCTTCTTGTCTCAAACCAAATACCTCAAGTAGATCTTGAAGAAGTATGGCATGGAAGAGTCAAAGCCAGTATGTACACCCATGGTTACAGGATGCAGCCTCAGTGCAAATGATGAATCAGCAGCAGTTCACCAACCCACTTATAGATCCATGATTGGGAGTTTGCTCTATTTGACAGGTACCCGACCAGATATTACACATGCAGTAGGAATTGTTGGAAGATTTCAAGCCAACCCAAAGGAAACTCATCTTCAGGCAGTCAAAAGAATCTTCAAGTATCTTCAAGGGACCCAAAACTATGGCTTATGGTATCCTAGAAATACAGATCTCACTCTTCATGCTTACACAGATGCAGATTGGGCTGGAAGTGTGGATGATAGGAAAAGCACAAGTGGTGGTGCTTTCTTCATGGGTTCCAGATTAGTATCTTGGTTCAGCAAGAAACAGAGTTCGATTGCCTTATCTACAGCTGAAGCAGAATATGTGGCTGCGGCATCTTGTTGCACACAACTTCTTTGGATGATGCAGACCTTGCAGGACTTTCAAATCACTTGCACTCCACCAGTCTCTATCTTATGTGATAATACAAGTGCAATCAGCATTTCAAAGAATCCAGTCATGCACTCAAAGACCAAGCACATACCAATCAAGTACCATTTTCTCCGGGAACAAGTGCTTGAGCAGAAGGTCAAGTTGGAGTATGTTCCTTCTAAGGAACAAGTTGCTGATATTCTCACAAAACCACTGCCCAGGGAAACTTTTGAATATCTCAGACAAAAGCTGGGAGTAGTTGATGCTTCATCCTGCTGTTGAAGCTTGTCTGTTCTACAGAAAAGTTGGTATACGCAAGTTACGTAAGGGATATACGCGTATATACGCCGATTTATGCTGGGAAAGTCGCGTGTATGGTGTACGCTTGTTGCAGAGAGTATATCCGCGTCCATACGCTGGTTTGTGCAGGATAAATCGCGTATATGGAGTTCTGAGCAGCAAGGGCAAACTCTGGTTTGAAAAGGTCTGAGATGGGTATGTCAGAATCCTTCAGACACAGTTTCAGGAGGTGCAGCAGGCACAGGTTCAGGGGGAGCAGCTTAAAAGTCTCATAAAGCATTGTTGGCATTTAGATGTTTTGGTTGTTGGTTTCAGGAGAAGGAGCTCAGAAAGAAATCCTGGTTGCTGATCTAAAAGATGTTTATCAGATGCTGCTGGTGACTTTCATAAGTCTTGGTCTAGATCTGTTGTCTCTATGTCATGTATCTCTTTTATGATATCTCTTTTATGGTGTCAAGGTCATGTAACGGCCTATGTTGGTTTCCCCACTATGCCTGGGATGAATGATGTAATATAATTGGTTGTTTCTGATGTGTCCCCTCTTGGTAGGGAGTATGGATGTATGTATTGAGTCTTTTGGTGATAGGAAGGTCCCTTATGGTGTATAAGTCTTGGTTCTTGTTGAAGAACACCTTTTGCAGATCTGGCCTACAGTCAGGGGGAGCATGATTCAGCACAGCCAAGCAGAGGTATCAGCATGTACTCAGGGGGAGCACAGCCCTTTGCCCTTGATGACAAAGGGGGAGAATGATTCTAAGGATCTTGAGGTTGCCATCAAGTCCAAAGGGGGAGATTGTTGGCATTTTGGCACAGGTGTGGCGCTTTGATACAGGTGTTGTCCTTGATGGCAACTCTCTTTGATGACAGATCTCTGTTCAGACTACAGAATGAAGAGAAATCTCATATACGCCGGTTAATCAAGTCCAAGTTGCGTATACACACAGTCTATATGCATACTAAGTCGCGTATACGCATGTTATATATATACGGAGGCGCGTATGCACGCAGATATATTAACAGAAAAGGGTGTATATGTCGGGAAGCTTCCCTTTGGTCCATGGTAGTTAGTCCTTGGTACTTGAGCCTATGTATTTGGACCAAAGTATCTCGACAGACGTGTTGATCCCTAGTTTCTAAGTTGATGGTATTGGATTTCTATGGTTTGGCCCTTGGTATTGAGCAAGGCCTAAGGCTATATAAGGAGGAGAAGATCATTAGGCAAATCATCTTTGAAAAGGCTTGAATATCTGAAAAAGAAAGAGATCTGGTATGCAGGTTCTGGGTTGCTTGATCTAAGCTAAGGAGAGATCACTTCGGTTGATGGAAGACTAGATCTAAGGATAGATCGGGATCTAATGATTTGAAATGCACTATTATGATATGGTTGATTATGCGTATTTCTAGATCTGCATACTGACGCAATGCTATGTTCTGGGTCTAACTGATGTCTGGTACAGCTGCAAGTTGAGAGAATTTATTTTTAGATCTGTACGCAGGTTGGCTTCGGTAAAAGCGCGTGTATACGCGGGTTGCTCTCATTGAAGTAGCGTATATATTTTGGAGCTTGATTTTTGAGTTACAGTTGGGTCTGACTGTTATTGCAGAGTTCTGTAGTCTGCTCTGTGTTCTGGTAACTGGTGTTTGACAGGGTTTCAGTGGTTCAGTGATTGATGATGCTAGTATTGGATGTTTTGTGCTTCAATGACTTGTTGTGAAAGTTGAATGAATTGTGGTCTTCAGATTGTAACGTTGTGCTTCAGGAATATCCAGTCTGAAAATGTATGAAAGGTGGTACCTGAAAGAAAGAAGATTGTAGGCCAGCACCTACGTACTAGTATCTTGGCTAGTACAAGAGCAAAGGGGGTTGGAGCTCCCTTCCAAGGAAGTTTGGAGAACGAGAGAAGGTTGTAGCCTTCTGCAGGTTGTAGCCTGCGTACTGGTATAAGGCTGCACCAGTACAAAATGATTGTAAACTGAAGTTTCATATTAAAGAAAGATAGAGACGACTTGCAGCAGGTGGTTTTCACCCACATTGGGTTTCCACCTTATATCATGGTGTTCATGTGTGTGGTTTTTGTGTGATCTGTTCTACTGCATCTGTTTACTCTTAATATGGTGAATAATGTCCTTATGCACTTAACTGAAGATAAACTGACTGAATTATAAGATTTCTGGTTATACGCTGTTTTCCTTAGACACAGTTGCGTGTACACGCTGGTTCACTTAACAAAAGTAGCGTATATGTTTCTGAGCATTGAAAAAGTTTTATAGTTCTGATAATACTGATTCACCCCCCCTCTCAGTATTATTTCCAACAAAGAGAAGTGGAATACATAAAAAAGAGAGGAAGAGGTTGATGCTAGTGAAAAGGCTAAGGGTAGAGATAGGGGAGAAACTAGGGGTGCACGAGTAGAATGAACAACATAGATAAAATACTAATAGAGAAAGGAGAGTCAAAGGAGGGTCAAAGGAGATTCACGAGACAAAGGGAAATAACTTAAACTCAAAGGGAGGGTACAAAAGACAGACCACCCACAATTATTTCCCAACGTAGAGGAGGAAAAAACAAAACACTGACATGAAAAATTTACAAGGTGGCTATGGTTGAAAATGGAAATAACGATTATGCCTAACTTAAAATTCTTTAACTAAAAGCAGGTTAACAATGTATCCATTCAGCTACTATTTTACTTCTAATAAATTAATACAAAATTAAATATTAATATTTATAATTTATTTAATTTATTAGAGTCAAGTTATTTTAAAATTCAAATTAGAAAATATTAATATTTATAATTTATATAATTTATTAGAGTCAAGTTATTTTAAAATCCAAATTAGAAAATAGTTAAATTTTATAATACAAAATAATTTTAATATTAACAATATTTCACTTTAATATATTTTAGTAATTATATAAAACACAAAAGACAAAATAATTTTGATGATGATGATGATGATGATGGTTAACGTCTGCTGAGACCAAACATTGGTCTATCGGACCTAAAGAAACAAATTATTTATTTGGATTTAAGATTTTATTCCTATGCCCAAAAAGCTTGGAGAGAAGCCTCCCGAGCTCACTATAGTTTTGACATTGTAAAAGGCTACGAAGGTCAGTATTGTAACAAAGATTGTGAAACTAAGATCTAATGTGGTTGTACGCGGGGCACTCTAAGAGGAAGTGGTTTTCATCCTCGATGTTCCTATTCTCACATATATGGCACATCCTTTCCATCCATGGCATTTTAGGAACTGCCCAACGACCTGTTTCACTATGGAGCTCATGAGAATTCGTTCTAATCTTTGCTATATTAATTTTCTTCTTTGAGCTAGTTAAAATAGAGAGATACTTTTGATCTTCTAGGGTGGGGTTGATGACCTTCTTATAATAACTTAATTTTCTTTTAGCCGCTAAATCTTTCTCATACCACATTTTTTCTTTGAACTTAGAAGTAACAATATCTTTAATGTTATTTATGTTTTGCAATGCATCATTATCGTTGATCTCCCAATAGTTTAACTAGGCCCTTGTGTCTTTATGCCACCCCCGATTGAGCCTTAGGTGGTTTTGGCTGAAATTTAAAGCTAGCTTAGGAAGTCTATGATCATCTATGTTATTGAGTTTGTGCTTGTACAACAGAAACCTAATCATAGCTAGGCTCTCAATAGGGGAAATACCTGCTTCTATAAGGAGAATGGGATAGGGTGTATTACTTTTAATTTTCAGATTATAAGTTATAAAACGCTTCTAGATTTGCTCAATATTTCTCCATGATTCTCTGGAGATGCTGCAACCCCAAACCTCACAACCATATAAGATAACAAGAGTGACTAAAGTTTCAAAGAGGAACTTCTTTTTATCCCACATTACAAGGTTTGCCGTTTTACAATTATTTTCAAGACCAAAATAAGCTTTCCACCCCCCATTAATCCTTTTCTCAATGCTATGGTTCTAGTTGAGCTTGTGATGAATATCAATTCTTAGGTACTTGTAAGAATACACTTCCTCCAAGTTATTATTGTCATACATAAAATTAGCGTAAGTGTCCTTCTTGGATTTGATAATCATAACTTTTGTTTTGTCAGTGTTAACAGTCATACCCATGGTAGAGCAGAAATCCTTAAGAAGCCTGAGTTGCTTATCAAGATCAAATGGGCACCTTGCCAAAAGAACAATATCGTCAGCATAGAGAAGAAGGATGACGACTATCCCAGCTAAGATCGTGCCATCACATCCTGCTTCCTCTAAATAGCCTTCGAGCTTATCGATGTAAATGCCAAATAGGGTAGGGGAGAGGGGGCAACCTTGTTTAACTCTGATGTTACACTTAATATCTTTCGACCACCCCTCATTGCTCTTTAGCTTGGCAATTACATTCTCGTATAACCTTATAGCGGTAGCTCTCAACTCGAGAGGAACCTTTAGCTCTTCTAATCTATTCCAAAGGTTGTATCTAGGAACCGTATCGAAAGCCTTTCTAAAGTCCACAAAGCAACAAAATAAATTGGATTTATCATTACGACATTCCTCCGCAATGATCCTAAGCATAACGAGGTGGTCTGTTGTTGAGTGATGCCTTTTGAAATCTGCTTGGCCTTTAGCCCGCTTACCTTCACTTTCAAGCCATATGCTTAGCTTCTTTTCCAAAATACTACCATATAACTTGGCTAAGAGAGGGCTGATCATAATTGTCCGATAATTAGAGGGGTTATTTGTATCCCCACTTTTAAAAATAGGGATAATGAGGCTCTCAGTCCAAGGTTTAGGGAACCCTTGCTTGACTGCTTGATTGAAAAGCTTGTGGATGTCGGGGATGAGGACAGGACCTCCAATTTTTGAGATTTCCACCTGGTAACCTTCAATGTCCTTAGCTTTCCCATTAGCGAGGCGATTAACCTCAAACTTAATGTCTTCTAAAGAGAAAACTTCTTTCGTTGTGAGCAGGGTTTCCAAATTATCCATGACATTTGGAGATTCATAAAGCTTTTTAAGATAGGAATTCCAATCATGAAGAACAATTTTATTATTATCTTTAGTCTTCCTAGTCAGAATTTGCCTCCAAAATTTCTTAGGAGCTACCTTAGAGAGGTGTAAGAGATTTTCTTGTCTTTGACGAATGTATTGCCTCTTTTTCCTTTTAGTTAGGGCTTTATATATTTTTATCTTGTCCATTTTAAGAGATTCATCAACAGCTTCCTTGATTGCTTTCCTCGCACTTTTACACTCTTTCTCATACCATGGATTGGTTTTGCTATTTCTTTTATTATTTGAAACTTCAATTGAGAACTTGTTAATAGAATATGAGAGGGTTGTAGTAAAATTATGATAGAGGTCTTCTATGTTGTCTATACTAGATAAAGGAAGCAAATTAGTTTTTAATTCATTTAGAAAGAGATCATTTTTATTTCTATCAAATATTAAGTTCTTTTGGCTATAAGTATTATTTTCTGTGGGAACTCTATGTATGACAAAATTGAGAGTTATAAGTAAAGGCCTATGATCAGAGTCAGGTTCGTGGTCGTTTAAGATGTCAAAATTTATTATTTTGTTGTATAATGGGAGATCGGAAATAACGTAGTCTACCACGCTGCTACCAAGTCCATGGATGCGGGTCATCTTGCTGGAATTGGGCCACTTCTTTAGACCGTTGCAAATTATGAGATCCTGAGCACTACAGAGCTTGACTAGCTCCGACCTAAACAAATTTTCCCCGAGGTCTTCAGAGCTCCTTTTGTACCTACTAGCCAGAGTAGGGTCTTCGTCTAACCAAAGAGGATTAGGGTTGGAATGATTGCTTAGAATAATAGCTTGGTTGTTTGAAGTTCGAGCATTAAAGTCACCTATTAAAAGGATATTACCGTCATTCCTTAGGCTAGAAATATCATTCTCTAAACCATTGTAAGGGTTAGTTTTATCTAGATTCTTCTTCTTATAGAAGTTAGAATTGATGGGGGGAAAATAACATATTGTTATGTAGGAGTTTTTATTATTAATATCTCTGATCTCTATCCAACTATATTGGTTGTGAGGGTCGTTTTTATAAATCCTAGCATGGGGGGAGATGTTCTTCTTAATGTAACAAGCTATTCCCCCAATGCCTCTACGGGAGGATCGCTTGTTCCAAGTAGACTATAGCGTAAAGCCATCTATGTTAGGGACCTTAGATTTTTCGTGCTCCCAAGTTTCAACAAGCAAAATAATATCAACATCATTTGAAATCCAACTTAGCTTGGGGCCTTTGTTCCATGGGAAGCCCCGACAGTTCCAAGAAAGGATCCGGAGCATGTTTAATTGCTATTGATTACTATCTTTTTGGTTTCTATCTCGAATAAAGGCTTTTCTATTTCTGATTATTGCCCGTTTTCCTTCCTTTCTAGCTTCTTTTACCTTTTGAACCTCCTTTCTTAATTCTGCTTGATCTTCTGGAATGAGATCTTCATTTATGAATATTCTCGTTCCTTTTAGACTTGAGGTTTTACTAAGTATGTTGTACTTATGATCAGTGGAGCTCACCTTTATGCGGATTAGTCTTCCTTTATTCTCGGTTAATTTCCCCAACCTTGTTGCTTCTGTGAGACACACTGTTTCAATTTGTAATCTATTATGTAATTCTGTTTGGGCTAAGGCTAAAGTATCCTCATCTACTTCCTCTTTTAAACCTAAGATTATAATATTAACAATATTTCACTTTAATATATTTTAATAATTATATAAAGCACAATACACCATTGACTTTTATCCTCTATTTTGATAAATTATTTTTTATAATTATTAAAAATAAAATAAATTTTGAAAAATATTTATGGTTGTCTATCTTATTCACTAAATAAATGACAAAAGCATCTTCTTCAATAAATAAGTGAGGAAACATCATTTTCAATAATAAATTTAAAATTCAAACAGAATCATAACTAAACAAAATAATGTAATCAGAAGTAGAAATTGGAGAAAACAAAATTATAATGATTTACATAAATTTATTTTTTTTAATTATATTTTGAGAAGAATCTTCGGCGAAAATCACATAGAGATATTTTTGTCGACGCTTTTCGAACCAACTAGTGTGGTTCATCGTCAGGACAAGTTGAATGAGCAGATCTTGCTATGCATTATAAATAGATAGGGCAGAATATCCAATGACCAAATTTCTAGATCAGGTAACGGCTAAAGTGGTTCATCGTCAGGACAAGTTGAATGAGCAGATCTTGCTATGCATTATAAATAGATAGGGCAGAATATCCAATGACCAAATTTCTAGATCAGGTTAAAATGACAACAGCTAGATTTGACCGGAAACAGCTAGTTTGACTATGAAGGGTATAAACATTATTTATTCAAATAAGTTAATTCGGTTATTAATTTTCTTATTAAAATAAACGTAAATGGACAATTTTATAATTATAAATATATATTAGAATAAGTGAGTTAATATACTATAATCATAAAATAATCAAAGTAATTATATATAAATATTAAAAATAGAGTATTCTATAAATAGTTAATTATATTTTAAATAAAATATAAGTTAAAAAGACATTTATATCTTAATTTAAATTAAGTAAATAAATAAATTAATTAATTAGTTATCAAAGATATTATATAAATATTAGAGTTATCATATATGAGAGAAACATTCATACTTAATAAGATCAAGATTAAAAGCCAAATAATGTTTTGATTATTTATGTGTTAAATAATAAACAATTTACTAATAAAGTAAATTTAATTTTATAAAATTTAACATATATTATGAATAAATATATTTTATAAAAATAGGTCAGAAGTAATGTTTCTATGTATTATTTTGTGATTTTTTAAATATATATTTAAAAATAATTATAAGTGGTCATCTAAAAATCAATAATCTAATTCTTATATATAATTCCTTTATGTGATCAATAAAAAAAATTAGTTACGCAATCTCTCTGCTCACCTCTTCAGATTTCTAACAGAATATTCTATTTACTGATTGAATACATTAAAAGCTCAAAGACGGTCCATATTTTAAAGGCATATGCAGATAAGAGACTGGACTGAGTCTTGAAGATGACCGCTTGACACGCAAGTGTCCCACCTCACATCCACCCTGTCGTTTATCCCATAAAGCCGAGTGAAAATCTCTGATTTTCTTCGCACGGATTTTGGCCGTTGAATCACATGGCTAGACTTTTAAGTTTTAATACAATTTCGCGACTTCATGTTTTGGCCAAGGAAGGCCGGGGTTTTGAATTTAAGGCATCTCGTGTGTTTGACAGAAGATGAAAAGATGATAAGATATTGAGATATTTATTGTGGACAACGACAATATAGTTGACCAATTCAAGCATCAACCAAAGCAATTTTCTATATATTGCGTTGGAAACTTATTCCAGTGAAAAGTGTGTTGAGCCTCAATACGCAAAGAAAAGAAAGAACGATGGCAACTGCAATTCCAGTTGAGCAGACTCGTGATGGTCTCGGTGGAATTATTGAGAAGCTAATGTCCAATGGAATTAACAATCTTCAAGTCCAGGAGAAGTTTATCCTGCCTCCCAACGAACGCCCTTGCATGTCTGAGGTCTCTTATTCTGACAGCATTCGGGTGGTGGATCTCAAAGATCTAGATGGCCCTAACAGAGCGAAGGTACTCCAACAAATCAGCAGTGCCTGTGAGGAGGATGGATTTTTCCAGGTATATATGTCAAACCTCAACAGTTTTTCAACCTCATGACTTTTTTTTTAATGTTTTCTGTTTTTGGAACACCGATGAAAATAAATGGAGTGAGTGAAACACAAATTTACTTTTTATTGGTTAATGGTTTGGAATTATTTTGAAAAGCTGGATGGTTTTAAAAGTTACCAAATTCTTGTTTCAAATTCAACTATCCACTAATTAAATTGTTCCATAAAATACTAGATCTATGAACCAGAAATAGCTGATCATATACTGGAATTTCTTTAATAGCTAGTCATATACTGGAATTAATATACTGAGTGAGCATGAAGTTGAATATTTGAGTGACTGTATATTTTGTTGACCACAATATGGTTGATACGGTGAAGAACAGATAGTGAACCATGGCATGCCAGAGACTGTCATGAAAAGCATGATGGATATCGCCAAAGAATTCTTCGAAATGCCCGTGGAAGATCGAGCATGTCTTTACTCAGAGAACCCAAGGCAGCTCGTTCGGCTCTCGACCAGCACGAATGTTAGCAAAGAGAAAGTCCATGACTGGAAGGACTATCTCAGACATCCTTGTCATCCTTTAGAGGAAGTCATCGGTTCTTGGCCTCAAAAACCTGCAGCCTACAGGTCGGTAAACAGCAATTTTTTAGACACAACTCATCAGATATGTCATGTAACTTGTTATGATTTAGCTTTTGCCTTTTTTTTTTTTACAGGGAGGTCGCTGGCAAGTACGCTTTGGAGATGAGAGCACTATGCTTAAAGCTGCTGGCAGCCATCTCAGAAGCTCTAGAGCTGGAGTCTGATTACCTGGATAAAACATTTGGAAAACACGACCAATTGATGGTTATAAATTATTATCCTCCATGCCCAAATCCAGATCTTACCCTTGGTATACCAGGCCATTCAGACGGTGGGGGCATCACTGTTTTGATGCAAGGCGATGTGAGCGGCCTGCAAGTTCTAAAAAATGGAAAGTGGGTTGCTGTAGAACCAGTACGTAATGCCTTCGTTGTCAACTTGGGAGATCAGTTGCAGGTTTGTAAAAACTACGCAGATCCCATAAAACATAGTTTTCAATCTTTGTAAAAGTTGCAGATAGACTTAATCATGATACTTGTGTGTTCCTTTTTGTGATTTGAATATATTAAAAAGGTGATCAGCAATGGGAGATTCAGGAGTGTTGAGCATCGAGCAGTAACAAACGCGTCGAGTGCACGTATATCAATTCCTACGTTTTACAATCCTTCAGTGGATGCGTTTATTGCTCCTGCACCATCCATGGTTGATGAAGCGCATCCAGCTCAGTACCGTGGACATACGTTTGACGAATTCCTTGGAGTTTTCTGGAGCCAAGGATTGATAAAGAAAACTGTATTGGATCATTTCAAGATCCACAATGCCCCATGACTAAGGTTGTACAACATCTCTCTACTTTCTTTATCTAAAGTTGACCAACATTATCTAATTTTAGTTTTAATACATGACATGCGTGGCAGGTAAGGTAGCGTTCCATGCGCCAAAGAACACATGTGGAGTAAACTATTGAAGCTGCTGTCATTGACATATCGTTTTTATTTCTAGGAGTATAGTAAGTGATAAATAAATAGCACATATCCCCCCATGGAGGCTAGTCTACCTAACTTTGTATTCAGGGTAATCTATCAGGTTGAGTGTAAACAACAATTCCTAAATTGATGATAAACAAGTATACATGTTTATGATTATTATTATGCTCCTTTGTAATGGTATGGTTCGTGTTGTTGTTTATGAGGGTGTGGTTCTTTATATCGGTGGTGTTGTTGTTTATATATCGGTGGTGTTGTTGTTTATAAGGAAATAATTTTTTTTTAGTGTTTTGAAAATTGAAATTTAATATTTTTATATTATAATTTTAAATCAAAATAAAATTCTATAATATTCTTTTTTATTTTTATTTATAAATTTATTATTTATAAGGAAATATTGGTGATAAATGAGTATATGTTTATGATTATTGTTGTGCTCCTTTGTAATGGTATGGTTCTTTATGTCGGTGGTGTTGCTCTTTATGAGGGTATGGTTCTTTATGTGGGTGGTGTTGTTGTTTATAAGGAAATAATTTTTTTATTAATTATAATGTTTTGAAAATTGAAATTTAATATTTTAATATTATAATTTTAAATTAAAATAAAATTTTAATATATATATAACTCAATATCATGTTTGAGAAGGATTGAATCTTGTACGGAGGAGCCACTGCAACTAAGGTTCATCATTTTGAACGGGCACGCTTGCAGGTTTCTAAGTTGAAGGCAGATCTGGCATTTCTTAAAAGGTGCAAAGATTCCACCACTAATTGGGTCATTGGATATTCTGCCCTATCTATTTAATGTGCAAAGCGAGATCTGCTCATTCAACTTGTCCTGACGATGAACCACACTGGTTGGTTCGAAACGCGTCGACAAAAGTATCTCTATGTGATTTTCACCGAAGAATCTTCAAAAATTTGATATGGATCACAGAAGCCTAAATTCAATAAAAGATTATTCGATTATATTTTAAATTTTAAATCAAAGCGAGTGAAATATATTTTCCAAATTTTAAGTGATATATTATTTTTATATTTATAATGGTTATAAATTAATAATATTAAGTAATTATATTATATTTTTAATGGAAAATTAATAATTTATTTAAAAATTAATTTAGTTTATTATTATTAAGAAAAATATTATACAAAATATTCATTTTATAGAGTTAACCTTGTGAGAATTAAAGTTAATGTGAAGAATAACATTATTTCTTGTCAGTATTCTAATTAAATTTAGTTAACAATTTATATTTATAATATTATAAATAATAAATGATTTTTTTTTTTTAAATATGATTATCTTTCATTTTCAAATGAATCCTAATTACAAAAGACTCTATTCAAAAATATGGTATTAGATATAATTTACATATCTATTCTTAATAATGAATTGTATTAGATATTTATTAATAGTGTGATTTATCCATTTGGTTTTTGGTTATTTTGGAATTTTGATTTTTTAAATATTTGATAGATTTAATGTAAAATATAACTCTTAAGAGCAAGGTTCTAATTACATGGAACTTTACCTAATTCAGTCTCACATTTTACTTTAAAACAAATACCCAATAACATATTCATTTGAAATATATAAGATATTTAATTTTATTTAACACATTCATGAATATTTTATATATTTATATTTAAATGTATTTCAAATCAAATGATATATGTAATTTTTTCTTCATAAAATGATGGTTTCTATGAGAGTTGAACGGTTGCAAAGTTATTTATAAAATTTAAATTAGTAATTGTTTTTAAGGTATAATAAGTAAGTTAACAAAAGGGGTATGCAGTTTCATGTGTATCGATTTAATTTTCAATGTTTATCACACATCTTAAGATGTGGGTGTGATTAGTAGATCAAGAAAATGTTTGGTGGCATGTTATTTGTTGTAGAAAATTTGATTTTACTGTGATGCAATTATCACAATAAATAGATATTTTGTTGTTACATGAAAGATCTAAAATTATTTCTTCTTTTTTTTTATGTATCAAAATTACTTTACTTTTTCTGTAAGATATAATTTTTGTTTCCGTGTATCAAAATGATTTTCATTTTCTTGCCATACATTGCACAGAGAATATTGAAGGCTAAAAAATTGTGTTGAAGGGTGACCTTTTGCACGAAAGAAATGTTATTTTAAGAAGCAACTCATCACACTAGAAATATCTAAGTCACATTGCTATTTATAACACTTCATTTTTTTTCTTAAATATCTAATCACAAGAGACTTTAAAACAAACATAAAAAGTAAAATATAATATTTACACTCTATTCAACATTCCTTTCTCCACTTATAAATATTGTAGTTTCTATTTAAAAATTACATATTAAATAAAAACAACATTTATCAACACCATTGTCATAAATCATTTAAAAAAAAAAATATTACACACATTCACCTTGATTGTTACCAAGAGTCAAATTTCAACAAGTCACAACCTTCTAGGGAAGACTAACACGTCCTAAAAGTGTAATAACAAAATTAACCGTAAAAAAATATTAATTTTTATTTATACTTATTTCTTTATATATATATATATATATATATATATATATATATATATATAACAATGTCCCTTGAATTGGGCCTGGAGTATGCCCTAAAACTGCTTCTGCTTGGCTAAGAGCTCGTCTTCCTCGGACGTAAGGAAACAGGTTAACGGCCCAAGACCCAGAGGCATCTGGCAGGAGTGAAAGCCTGCTCCCTTACGGACCACCAGCGGGTTATTTCAGGTGGCGTGGTTTTCCTTGATAACAGTGATGTGTCAATTGACATTTGCGGATCGCAGCCAGAGATGGTTGTCCTCACTGTTGGTTTGACAAACTGAGTTTGATAGGTTTTTCCACCTTTTGAAAAAAAAAACAATGTCCCTTGAAATAAAATTCATGGCAATCTACTTGATAAATTGCAGAGATAAGGTACAAGAATTTCCATGTATGATTTACAAAGTACATTTTGTTTTCTTTCCAGGTAAATTTCATAAAGGTTAAATGGATAAATCTAATGTTAGGAACCAGTAGTGGGTTTTATTGCAGTTTGGGTAGTGTGCGTAATTTAATGAAGCCTTGAATGCTCGGTGGATTTTGCGATCGTGAACGGCTCTTGCATTAATTCTCGGTGGATTTTGCGATCGTGAACGGCTTTGCATTAATTTTTTTGTGGAGCATTCTAATTTTTAGGTCCTCGACCCAGCTTATGCACCTAGGCTTACGTTCAAGTGGCGATAGGTCTTCATTGTCCGATTGCAAATTAAGAGCACTTGCAAACTACTTTGGAATTTGAAGATTGCATTTGACTGATTCATGACTCTGGGTCTGCATTGACATTTCGCGGCGTTGGAAAACAAAATGTATAGAGTTAGTAGTAAGATGGGACAACGACACAAAGTGATCCAACAGTGGAGGCGTTTTAGGTGGAGTTTTGGCTATGGCGATTCATACTATGAAGAGGAAAAAGATGAACCATATTTGGCCTCTTAAGCTTGAGTGGGAAACAATATATTTTATATATTTATATTTAAATGTATTTCAATTAAAATGATATATGTAATTTTTTCCTTATAAAATGATGGTTTCTGTGAGAGTTGAACGGTTGCAAAGTTATTTATAAAATTTAAATTAGTAATTGTTTTTGAAGGTATAAAAAGTAAGTTAACAAAAGGGTTATGCAGTTTCATGTGAATCAATTTAATTTTCAATGTTTATCACACATCTTAAGATGTGGGTGTGATTAGTAGATGAAGAAAATGTTTGGTGGCATGTTATTTGTTGTATAAAATTTGATTTTACTGTGATGCAATTATCACAATAAATAGATATTTTGTTGTTACAGGGAAGATCTATTTTTTTTTTTTTTTATTATGTATCGAAATTATTTTAATTTTTTCTGTAAGATATAATTTTTGTTTTTGTGTATCAAAATGATTTTCATTTTTTAATTATGTATCGAAATTATTTTACTTTTTTCTGTAAGATATAATTTTTGTTGTGTGTATCAAAATGATTTTCATTTTCTTGCGATACATTGCACGGAGAATATTGAAGGCTAAAAAATTGTGTTGAAGGGTGACCTTTTGCATGAAAGAGATGTTATTTTAAGAAGCAACTCATCACATTAAAAATATCTAAGTCACATTGCTATGTATAACACTTCATTTTTTTTTCTTAAATATCTAATCACAAGAAACTTTAAAACAAACATAAAAAGTAAAATATAATATTTACACTCTATTCAACATTCCCTTCCCCACTTATAATTATGATAGATTCTATTTAAAAATTACATATTAAATAAAAACAACATTTATCAACACCATTGCCATAAATCATTTAAAAAAAATTATTGCACACATTCACCTTGATTGCTACCAAGGGTCAAAATTCAACAAGTCACAACCTTCTCTGGGAGACTAACAAGTCCTAAAAGTGTAATAACAAAATTAACCGTAAAAAAATATTAATTTTTATTTATACTTATTTCTTCATATATATATAACAATGTCCCTTGAAATAAAATTCATGGCAATCTACTTGATAAATTGCAGAGATAAAGTACAAGAATTTCCATGTATGATTTACAAGGTACATTTTGTTTTCTTCCATGTAAAATGGATAAATCTAATGTGAGGAACCAGTAGTGGTTTTTATTGCAGTTTGGGTAGTGTGCGTAATTTAATGAAGCCTTGAATGCTCAGTGGATTTTGCGATCGTGAACGGCTCTTGCATTAATTCTCGGTGGATTTTGCGATCGTGAACGACTTTTCATTAATTTTTTTGTGGAGCATTCTAATTTTGTAGGTCCTCGACCCAGCTTATGCACCTAGGCTTACGTTCAAGTGGCAATAGGTCTTCATTGTCCGATTGCAAATTAAGAGCACTTGCAAACTACTTTGGACTTTGAAGATTGTATTTGACTGATTGATGACTTTGGGCGTGCATTGACATTTCGCGACTATGGAAAACAAAACGTATAGAGTTAGTACTAAGATGGGACAACGACACAGAGTGGTCCAACGGTGCAAGCGTTTTAGGTGGAGTTTTGGCTACGGCGATTCATAGTATGAAGAGGAAAAAGATAACCATATTTGGCCTCTTAAGCTTTTGAGGGGAAACAATAAGAAGATGTTGTAGTATCCCTAGAACCGTGTTTAATTTTGAAATTTTGTCATTTATTATTTGAATAATATGAAAAATATTATTGGATTGAATTGCTTGACATAATATAAAATAGTTAGCTTCAATTACGATGATTTTTTATTTTTTATTTATTTTTTTCAGATGAGAAAAGCATTATATTCATTCATAGAATTTTGACATTACATCTCTTTAGATTCAGTAGCTTCATGGATCTTATAATCAGATTAGTCTATGAGAGGTTCAAAAAATAATAACAGTTCAGATAGTTTTCTTCATATGGCCCATTTGATACAGACCTGTATCATTTTATAGAGATTCAAAAAAGGATAAAAGTTGCAGTATGTGTTATCACCCCAAGAAACTCTCCTAGGTTGTATATCAGAGATGCTCGGGAACATTATAAACTCAACAAAAAGTTGGATAAATGGTGGATGAATGAAAGAAATGCTACATATTCAAGCCAGATAACCACTCCTACTATGCTTAACCCCAGACATGGGTGAACACCCCCAGACTACAAGGCTTTAGACCACCAATTACTCATAGTTTAAAGAAAATGTGATGATGGAGAAGACTGACCACACCAGCAGATGCACAGGACCCTGTGATGGCCGGCTGCAACCAGTTACAAGGTCTGTAAATCTGTTATTTAATACATAGACAGGATGACAGCTCTCTGGCATTAAAATAACAGAAACCTGCAAACAAATTCAATGATACATGCTAAATCCTGACACAAAGGTGGGATGACAGCCCCTCTAATGCTAAACATTAACAGCACATGAACAAATGCAAAGCAAGCACAGCCTGGAACAAGAAGAAGTGGACAGTGAGCAATTAACAACAAAAGAAGCTTGCATTAGCTGAAAATGAAGACCAGATGCTGCAGGTATCACAGCAGTTACAATCTCCAGAAGTTGAACCTTACAACAAAATAACACTCATCAACCTATTACATCGTGTGTCTGGGCATATATAGAATCTGTTTACAAAATTGCTCTGCTTAGCTATGCGTGGAGGTGTCTTAATGGACCACCAACCACATTTACATTCAGATCTGGGTCTCTGCTGCAATTTGACTGCTTTAATGGATGAATTTAATCTTTCTGGTGCTCTGCAGTCCTTCCTGAACAGGTAGAGTGTAATATGTACAAAGCTCCATGACTGATTAATGCAGTTATCTTCTTGAGCCCTGTACTGTTTGTCCTTTGGCCATGCTGCTCTTTAAATGTAGTTGTTGAGGTATTACTCTGCAGGTATAGGGCAGCTGATGGCTTCGTCCTCCCTCTGGCTGCAGAGAATAGTCGAGAGTTGAGGTTTCATGGCGGAAGAAGGTCCAATAGAAGAATCAATCTCAACCATCGAATCACACAGATTAATCAGTGGAGATCGCTAGATGAAGAGTATTGCGAATTAGCAGATGGCGAATGTGGGCCGTCGTATCCACAGATGGATGGCAGGGATCACATCAGAAGGAGCTACTGGGAGACATATGCGCGGGAGCAACAAGGGCCGTCGGATCTAGACACGCCGGATCCAACGGTGATCGCTATCTGAAGGCGCGCACAGGTTAACGCGCGGGAGGACGTACAGGACGGGCGG
Source organism: Pinus tabuliformis (assembly GCA_031772625.1). Lineage (NCBI taxonomy): Eukaryota > Viridiplantae > Streptophyta > Pinopsida > Pinales > Pinaceae > Pinus > Pinus tabuliformis. The sequence goes on from CM062819.1 coordinate 9,056,276, forward strand.
TATTCCCCGCACCGCTTATTGGCCGACGGTGGTTTCCGTAATATGGGGCGCGATCCAATACAAATACACCACGTGGCAGTCCGAAACCACCACCCCGCGGGCTAACGGGTGCGCAAGTCCACTGATCGAGGAAAGCGTCTATCATCGATTTGGCGATGGACGGTCAGATGGCGAGGAAGGAGATCAATGTTTAACGGATGCGATGAAATAATGAGGATTGTTAGATCTGAACGATCAACGGTGGAGATTTAAAAAACGACAGAGGGCTATTTTGGCGCGGGTTCATGTGTTAAGCGCCCAAGAGTTAAAGCGAACAGGTTACACAGAATTTAAACAGGGTTTTACAGGCGGAAAGGAGGTGAAGCAGGGTGCTACAACTGAGAACAGAAAGGCTTTAGGAAACAATAAAAATGGCGGGGCTGGGAGAATATGAAGAGAATGAAGGAAGAGAAGGGAGAAAAACTTACTGCGAGCTTTCATTACGGCCAAAAACCCACCATTAGACCCAAATTGACCTTAAAATGCTGAAAATTGATAGCAGAGCTAACATTGGCTCCTTCTAGGGATGAGATCCTTCCTGCGAGATCTCAAGAACCTGCAAACCAATGCCTTCATCCAAAACTCAGCTTTAAAAACATTTGCCTAGTATCCATTGGGCATGGAGTCAAATTAAGCCCACTCCTAAAACTGAAAAAGAAATTATTAAGGCCTGAAAACTTGAAACTTCAAAGCTGCCCATTTGCTGGGCCATCAAAATTGTTGCTTGTCATCCGGTTCATCATAAATCAGCAAGACAAGATTTATTTGATTCTCTACCTCAAACAGTTTAGGACTTTTAAGCTTGACAGGAAGATTTGGATCAAATTTCATTCCCCTTCTGTGTATTTTCTTCCTTGGATGTTCTTCATGGGAGCCTTTGTACACCTGCTGAATAACCACTGTTGCTGTGTACTTGTCTGTGTCTTTTATAGTCTGCACAACTAATATGAACGATGCACCATTGTATTCTTTTACAGGGGACATAGAGACATTTTCTGCTCCTAAATCTTTGTTAGAACAGTCCTCATCCAAGGAGGGATTCCAATACTGCACATCATCTTCCTCTGTCATCTGATAAGCTACCCTTTTATTCTGTGTGGGGGCCATCTGAGCAAGTATCAAATTATCAAAACTGAGGTGATTAGTCTCAACCTTGAGAATTGAATTATGTTCTGCCTCAGTGTTTAAGTGGCAACCTTGAGGGATTGTTTTTTGAGTAGACAGAGGGATAAAAGATGATGGGGAGCATTCCTCTCCCTTTTTAATCACTGGTCTGGGGGTGACAGTAGGCTAGCTAATTTGCAAATCTGCATAGCCATGGGAAGATGAGGTGGCATCGGGCACAGATTCTTGGAGGATGAAGGTGCCTTCTGCTGATTGATGTTGCTGATAAGCTTGTTGTTCTGCAGGCACAACAAACTGACAAGCAATGCCACTTGATAATGCTTTTTCATATGCAGCTCTGGTTAGGAAAGGAGCACCTTCCAAACCATGGACCTCCTCCTCATGCTACACCTCCTCCATGACTATATTTTGTAAAAGGGTCTTCACCCCTTTATCTTCATTTGCAATCTTTTTTCTTTGCAAAATCTACATCTGCTCATGTGTTCCTCTGTATGAATTTGAAGTTGAAAAAGAAATGGAACAATGAGATGCTGCCTCCTCAGAATACTGCTCAGCTTTTAACTTGGAAACTTCAGAGGCCAAAAACTCAATCATCCTAGCTAATTCATCTATCTCAGGCTCTGAGGATGATGAGGATTCACCTCCCTGTCTTCTCCTTTCATCATCACCTTCGAGTCTTTCTGCAGCAATAATGTTTGCTTCTACTTTAAAGGATGTAGCTTGCATATCAGCCAAAGAAGTACATCTTCTTTCTCTTAATAGCAGGCAGAATTGGGAATCGAAGGCATTAGCATAAGTAATCATAGCAGAAGCAGGGGTAGGTCTTACTTCAGTTGGCATTCTGCTGTATATATGATTGAATCTGATGTTAAATTTAGATAGTAGCTCACCATCTTCTCTCTGCAAGTTCCCAAATTTTTCATGATAAAAGAGCAGATCTTTATTGTTCCCCCAGTGCTTTAGAAACACATCATCTAAGGCCTCAATGTCTACAATAGACCTAGTGGGTAAATCTCTAAACCATTTTCTAGCTTCCCCATCTAGGGTTTGAACAAAAACCCTCATCCAAACATCCTCTTCATTGATATCCAAATTATCAACATAGCTGTAAAAGGCTTCTAAATGCTCTTCAGCTGATATTTCTTCTTCACCAGTAAACTTTGGCATAAATTCTTAATAATCTCCTGCAGGCATGGCATTCAAAGGGGTAGGTAGGACTAAGGGTCCATACCTAGCGGCAACTATTCGTTTTATCTTTGTAAGAGCTTGCTGGCCTTCCATGACTGAGGTAGGGCAAAAGGATACTGGTGGACTGAGTGGAATGAATCAATGAATGGAATGGCAGAAACAGAGGAATAAAATGGACAGCATGGAAAGCTTCTTTCAATTGAGGTCCGAAAGGGAAAAGAATAATAAGGAGCTGAATGAATCTCTGAAGGTGACATTCACTAACAGAGATACATGGAATTTTTTAAGGCTTACCTGACCTTGATGCTCCTCTCTGCAAAGTCTTTCTTCTACTTAACGGTCTTCTCAGGATCAGGCACTGGTCCGCTGCTGATTTCTGAAGATATATCCGATCATGCCTCACCAACTACACCAGAACTACAATGTGGAGTCGCCAAATGATGGTCTTCCTCTAGTGGAGTCGCCAGATAGATGATTACAACCAAAACTGTGTCCAGACCTTGTCTATCATCAAAATCTAGAACTGTGTCGTTCTCCCAGGGAAGTTGAGCTTCAATCTCCTCTCCCCGGCAACGGCACCAATTAATGTTATCACCCAAAGAAACTCTCCTAGGTTGTATATCAGAGATGCTCGGGAACATTATAAACTCAACAAAAAGTTGGACAAATGGTGAATGAAAGAAAGAAATGCTACATATTCAAGCCAGATAACCACTCCTACTATGCTTAACCCCAGACATGGGTGAACACCCCCAGACTACAAGGCTTTAGACCACCAATTACTCACAGTTTAAAGAAAATGTGATGATGGAGAAGACTGACCACACCAGCAGATGCATAGGACCTTGTGATGGCCGGCTGCAACCAGTTAAAATGTCTGTAAATCTGTTATCTAATACATAGACAGGATGACAGCTCTCTGGCATTAAAATAACAGAAACCTGCAAACAAATTCAATGATACATGCTAAATCCTGACACAGAGGTGGGATGACAACCCATCTAATGCTAAACATTAACAGCACATGAACAAATGCAAAGCAGGCACAGCCTGGAACAAGAAGAAGAAGTGGACAGTGAGCAATTAACAACAAAATAAGCTTACATTAGCTGAAAATGAAGACCACACGCTGCAGGTATCACAGCAGTTACAATCTCCAGAAGTTGAACCTTACAGCAAAATAAAACTCATCAACCTATTACATCGTGTGTCTGGGCATATATAGAATCTGTTTACAAAATTGCTCTGCTAAGCTATGCGCGGAGGTGTCTTAATGGACCACCAATCACATTTACATTCAGATCTGGGTCTCTGCTACAGTTTGACTGCTTTAATGGATGAATTTAATCTTTTTGGTGCTCTAGAGTCCTTCCTGAATAGGTAGAGTGTAATATGTACAAAGCTCCATGACTGATTAATGCAGTTATCTTCTCGAGCCTTGTACTATTTGTCCTTCGGCCATGCTGCTCTTTAAACGTAGTTGCTGAGGTATTACTGTGCAGGTACAGGGCAGTTGATGGCTTCGTCCTTCCTCTGGCTACAGAGAACAGTCGAGAGTTGAGGTTTCATGGCGGAAGAAGGCTGAACAAAAGAATGGATCTCAACTATCGAATCACACAGATTAATCAGTGGAGATTGCTAGATGAAGAGTATTGGGAATTAGCAGATGGCAAATGTGGGCTGTCAGATCCACAGATGGACGGCGGGGATCACATCAGAAGGAGCTACCAAGAGACATATGCGCAGGAGCAACAAGGGCCGTCGGATCTGGACGCGCTGGATCTGACAGTGATCGCTATCGGAAGGCACGCACAGGTTAACGTGTAGGAGGACGTACAGGATGGGTGGTTTTGTGGGCGGGAGGTATTCCCCGTACCGCTTATTGGCTGATGGTGGTTTCAATAATATGGGGTGCAATCCAATACAAATACGCCATGTGGTAGCCCGAAACCGCCGCCCCCGCAGGCTAACGGGTGCGCAAGTCCACTGATCGGGGAAAGTGTCTATTGCCGATCTGGCGATGGACGGTCAGATGGCGAGGAAGGAGATCGATGTTTAACAGATGTGATGAAACAATGAGGATCGTTAGATTTGAACGATCAAAGGTGGAGATTTAAAAAACGACAGAGGGCTATTTTGGCGCGGGTTCATGTGTTAAGCGCCCGGGAGCTAAAGCGAACGGGTTACGCAGAATTTAAACAGGGTTTTACAGGCGGAAAGGAGGTGAAGAAGGGTGCTACAATTGAGAACAGAAAGGCTTTAGGAAACAATAAAAATGGCGGGGCTGGGAGAATATGAGGAGAATGGAGGAAAAGAAGGTAGAAAAACTTACTGCGAGCTTTCATTACGGCCAAAAACCCACCATTAGACCCGAATTGACCTTAAAATGCTGAAAATTGATAGCAGAGCTAACAATATGCATTCAAGCAGACATGTTATCTAGGTAATGGAAACTACCCAGCATCATGCCAGGTTTCCTTCATTTTAATATTCACACGGAATCCATCTAGCACCTCCCGCACTCCAAGCTTAGATAATCTGTCTGCCTCCTATTGAGATTCCTGCATATGTGCTGAATGGAAGGTTGATTAAGGGAGCGCCATATTGTCTTGATCTGTTTTAGCTAGCCCTGTAGAGAGGACTTGTGGATAGTGGCTTGTTCTCCCACATCGTCAGTAACAACCTTAGAGTCTCCAAATACATGAATGGTTTGTATGTCCAGAAATTTGGTGAACCACAGTAGCCCCCATAGTGCCATTACCTCTGCCTTAGTGTTAGTGCCAAGTCCTGCCCCCCAGTGTACATGGTATGACAGCTCTGGATGGATGTATAAGGTGAAGCCGCATCCACATTTGCGGTCCTGTGTAGCACCATCGAAGTAGCCCGCCGGATATTCAATCTCAGGATTTGTATGTGATCAAAAAGGATTTTGAATTGATACATTCTGTAAGACTGCCTCGATCTTGTTTAATATTTTCATCAACACCTCTGTCCCCAGTTCTCTGTGGCTATTGAAAATTATGTTGTTTCGCCACTTCCATATCTCCCATATGAAAATAGTAGGGATGAGGCATCGTAGGCCATGTTGGTTGCTCCACCATATCAACCAGTTTTCAATGTCTCCAAATAGCAGTACCAAGAAAGAAATTTTGTTTTCCAGATGTTGCCAGAGTATGGAGACTTTCGAACATGTTATGAAGAGGTGTAAATTATCTTCAGCAGCTCTCCCGCATAGAACACAGTATCTAGGACCAGACCAATTCCGCTTCTGCAGATTTTCCAAGGTCAAATTTTTGTTCTTCCATACAAGACAGAGAAAAATGGAGATTTTAATGGGGAGGTGTGGGCTCCAAAATTTGGCAAACCAACCATCCCCCTGATGGTTTTTTTACAAGAAACAAAGTTTGTTGCATGTATCTGCAACCTCAATATTGTCTTCTGTCAGTTTACCCTCCCAGGCAATCGAGTCACATTCCTCATCATAGTAGAGACCTGATAGTTTCATATGAATCCGGATGTTATCCCAGTGAGCAACGACAGTGCCATTTAGGTTCAGATCAGATGATTTTTTCCATACTGGGCAATTATTTACCCAGGCAGTAATGAGTTGGTGCCAGAAGAAGATCCCTTGACGATTTAGGCACTAAATGATGGAATATGGGAAAGGGTCCATGTCCATCAGTCCCCAGATGTGGTCGCGGCCAATAATGATATGATGTCCAATGCCAAGCTTCCAAGTAAGCATTTTGAGAAATGTATTCCCGATCTTAGTGAAACTACGCCATATGGCAGAGCCAGATGTTTGTCCAATATGGCCCAGTCACATCCATACTTTGAAATCAATGTTTTTCAAGTATTTTTGATTAATTACTTGACACCAAATGCTAGTGCTGAAGATCCCATGCCATATGGATTTTAGGAGGAGAGCGTGCCCAAATTGCTGCAAATCAAGAATGCCCCATCTGCCCATCCTCTTTGGCAGAGTGATGTGATTCAACTTCGAGAGGTGGTATTTTTGCTTTTGTCTCATGCCATACCAGATAAAATGTGCAGTAATTCCATCAAGCTTCTTAATGATGGATGAAGGCAACTGGAATAAATGTGCCTAGTAGACGCTTAGTTGCGTTATCACAACTTGTACAAGTGTGAAACACCCTCCCATGGAGAGACATCTGAATTCCCAAATGGAAATTTTCCAGAAATATCTGTCAACCAGCCATTGTCAGTGCAAGATCCTATACTTACAAGGGTTTAAAAGAAAACCAAAGTATTTTAAACCATCATAAATACATTCAAAAGCAATACCAAACATATTAGAAATATAGTCAGTGGTCTCAGAAATCCCCAATATGTGCATAATGACCAATTTGCTTTGATTCATTTTGAGACTAGTAGCATTTGCAAATCTATAAAAAAATTGAAATAAATGGAGCCATGCAAACCTGTTTAGGAGCCCCATTATAAGTACATCATCCACAAAAAAGCTATGAGAGATTCGAATATTTCTCCCAATCTTAAGAGGAAGAAAATGTTCAGTGGCAACAACATCAGATATGTGTAGACTTAAACCATCCAAAGCAAGAATGAATAAGAGGGGCGATAATGAACATCCTTGCCTAAGGCCCCTGCCCGCCTTGAAATAAGATGTCGGATATACATTGATGATTACAGCAAATTGAACAATTGTGACATAGGCCATGATCTAATCGATGGCAGGGGATTGTATACCAATTTTATGGAGGATGAATCTCAGGTATCCCTAGTCCAGGCAGTCGAAAGCTTTTTTGAGGTCCATCTTCATAATAATAGCCTCAAGTTTAATAGAGTGGATAAAATGTAAACATTCTTGAGTGGCAACAACATCATGGATCTGGCGATGTTTGAGAAACCCAAATTGCTATGGGGAGATGAATGACGATAGGATGGGCTTTAGGGGGTTGGCAATGGACTTTGAGATGATTTTATAGACTAGATTACAGAGAGAAATGGGTCGGAAGTCAGAGAAGGAGTGGGTGATGGGATTTTTTGGAATGAGGGCAATATAAGTGGAGTTTAGATGGGGGTGAACAGAGCCCAGAATTCGGGATTCTTCTACGAGGTTAACCAGGTTCGACTGAAACAGACCAAAAAAATGTGTAAATAATTCAATGGTCCAACCATCCGGACCGGGGCTCTTGTTGCCATGAAAGGAGAGAAGGACATCATGTATTTCCTCAGCAGTAATAGGTTTAAAAAGACCGTGATTTGCTTCCTCATTGAACATTTTTGGATAGTGATTTATGCCCCACAGTAAATCCTCCAAGCAGTCCGAGGGTATGTGGCCATAGGCCGATTTGAAAAATGTTAATGCAGTCCGACTGATGTCTTCTTGTGTTTGACACTTGGTTCCATCAGAGTTGTATATCTCCCAGATGGAGACGACAATTTGCAAAATGATGAAAAAACTTAGTATTGCGGTCACCCTCCCTAAGCCAGATGGCTCTACTTTTTAGCTTCCAAGTCATTTCCCTTTGGAGCAAGATTTTGGATCTTCTTTTCTCAAGAATTTGAATGCAGGATTGGATGTTCTGTGGAAGCGAATGCCCAGTCAAGAGTGGGTGAATAGATTCCAACTCTTGTTCAATATCCACAAGCTATTTTCTTAGATGTCTCTTCTTATCAATCTCCCACTTCTTAGTCGCCTATCATAGGATCCTTAGCTTGTCCACAAACGACCCCATATGAGATGGGGAAAAATAAGTCGTAGTGTGCCATATGTTTTTGACCAATTCAGTGTAGGATGGGTCTTCTAACTAGATCCTGTTAAATTTGAATGGTAGCCCCCTTCTGAAATCTCGATGATGCCAGTGTAGAATGATAGGGCGGTGATTAGAAATATGGTAGCTGATAATGTCAGATGTGACCAACCCAAGTCTGTTAATTAGCATATCATGTAAGAGAAACCTATCAAACCGCTTCACAATGTAAGAATCCCCCATCCTGCCGTTATCCTAAGTAGGGGAAATATTTGAAGGGAAGATATCAACAAATTTATGGTCTATTATAATGGCTTTTAAAGAATCCGCCCTGTTATCCCTGCGACATGAGCGACCCCGATTTGTGTGCTCCCACTGTACAGTTTAGGTCCCCCCCCCAGAATGAGGGATGTTATGCTCAGTAGCTCCGACTCAACCAACTATTTCCAAAAAGGCTCCCTTTCACGGTAAGGAGCGTAGATATTGAGAATGTGTATACGACCCAATAGTCCCCGTATACTCCCAGGAAGTAAAATGTCGGCAAAGCATGAGAATGCTCGCAGTCTGACCCTGTAAGGATCTCAGATAGCAATCAATCCCCCTGAGTGTCCATTAGCATCAATGGCCGCCATGTGCCATTTCGGAAACATTCTGCGAAAATATCCAATTGCTTGGGGAGCACGATGCATTGTTTCTTGTAAGAGTCTAATGAAAGGGCCATTTGTGGTGAATAATTCCTTCAAAGCCAGAAATTTGGGGTGGCTCCAAGACCCTGCATGTTTAAGGAGAGGATAAAGGTCATCTTTTTCCTTGAGTGGACGGTCGTGCTCCAAGGGCCCGAGGTATGGAATCAGCAATGGGGACATCTATAAGGGAGTGTGCATCCACAGGGAAAGGTGCGGGGGATTTATGTGGATGGCCACGAAATTGTCGGTTGTCACGTGGCTTTTTCTTCCTGATAGTAATGTTTCCAGCTGATGTGGGGCTAATGCGAGGTGATGGAGGACCCGGTGGTTTATGGATGGTGAGGGACCGAAGGTGCAAGGTTTTCCTCTGAAGGAGGAAGTCAAGGTCGCTATCCATCGAGTTTGTGGGTGATTCTATCAGAGAGTGTGGGCTAGTAGGGGTAGATGAAATAGGTAGATTAGTAGTCGAAATAGGGGGAGCAGCACATGAGGGGGGTTTTCCTGGACGTAGTAGATGTGAGTGCCTAATAGGGGGTCACTGAGAGTTGGTTGTGGTGGAGCATTAGGTGGCAGGGATGGGTAGTCTTGATAAGGTTTAGAATGCTCAATGGGAAAAGTGTCAATGGGGGGTTCCAACCATTTGATAGTGAGGTGGAGGATATGGGAACATGAGCATAATGCAGCAGGTGTTCCATAGAAAAATGAGAAGGAATGCCAGGTGGGTGATGCAGAGAAATATCTAAGTGAGGTGGAGTGCCATTGCCATAAGAAGGAGTCTTGGATCCACCATATGATGAACTGTCTGCACCCCGAAATATATCTCGATTCCATTTCCTTTGTTGAGTCCTATGTGCAGTCGAAGGTCTAACAGAGTATCGACGAGGGTAGTGTGCTAGTAGGTGTCCAGTACGATGGAAATTTAGGTATCGGAAGGGGACACCCCAGTAGTTTAGATGTTGAATAAGATTTGAGTCATTCCAACAGATAGTAATGTGGTCTGGAAAGCCACCTCGGTAATTTTTTTCAATAAGGATTGAGGCCACATGCTTGTCGGGTGCCCCCAAGCAGTGGGGATCCACATATACGAATTTTCCAATGGCGTCCCCAATGTCCTGTAAAACCCTCGGCGACCAAAATTCAATGGGGAGTCTCGACAGTTTAACCCAGATAAGATTGTTCTGTGGAGTATCTCTTAAGGGTTAAACCCGATATACCAGGAGTATAATGCAAGAAAACTGCGGCCTTTTACCCATGGAATGGACTTAATCTTCTCGAGGTCTTCCTGGCATAAGAAGTGGAAACTATACCATCCATTTAGCAATCTAACTACCATTGGCATGTAGTCTAGTAGAATATGCCATTTTGAATGAAGCCAAGCCCTCATGTTTGAATCTTCCATTTCAGCGAAGTGCCATTTCCCGACCAGTGCTCAATTTTGAAGGCTAATTACTCTGTCGGATAGCTCATCGTATCCAAAAGCCAGTTTAGTAGCAAGTCCAGTGATTTTTATGGTCCGGGAAGGGTGGCGGGCATGTCGTGCATTCACCAAGTGTGGGGGATCATGCAGCATTGATGGTGCATGTAGGCCATGTGGTGAAGGGGATAATGGATGAGTTAGTAGCCCCGTGTCCAGGATAGTGGTCCTAGCACCATATTCTTGTTCGGTCACCATCGTGGCATGGTGAGTACTGCTTGTGTAGAAGAGTCGGAGTCCACCTGTTCCATAAATGATGGGGTACATAGAAAGAGCGAAAACAACCTAGAGAATGTAGTCGCTGATAAATATGGATGTCAGATGGTAGGTGGAATGTATTCGATTCAGTACTGAGAATATCTAGGAATTCCCATTGACAGATATTTCACATCCCAAGGCCTCAGAAAAGGAGCTCATGTTACAGGGAAAAGTGTCTATTTAGAACTGCTCTATCCCACTAAGGTGTGACAGCTGCCTTAGAAACAAACAGAGAAAAACTACTTTTGTATTTCCGTTATGAACTATAGATAGAGAGGAATAGAAAGAACCAACCTGTGTCTTGCGCTAATCCTTTGATCCAATCCCTCTCTTCTTTGATAGTCTCCAGCTACCTGCTCCCTTACTTGCCCAGCTTCACAAAGTACCTGTAAGATCACAGAAGAAGAACACTATACAAAGACATGGATCTATATTCATAAACAACTTAGGATCAAATTTAAGTTAACCATACAAATGTAACAAGCATCAATGATACAAAAGCATGGAGGAAAACTCAAATAGCTTTTATTGATAAACAAGAAAATATCCAGGAGGAGTTACAACCAGTGGTTCCTGACCCAGCATCAACCTCCCAGCAAAGAAGCCCCTCTTCACCTCAAACAAAGCATAGATCACCCAACAATCTGATGTTTGTCTCAAAAAACCAACAACAATTCCTTATAATATGCAAAATTCCAGCCTCTGGATCTCTGGGATGAGGGATCCATATATAGATATATCTAAGGAGGATGAGTCAGCTTGTGATTTGATTAGTGTCTTCTCTCTGTCAGTTCTTGCTTCCACTTGGAAACTGAAGGCCTCTTACTCATCCTTGGTCGAATTCAGTGAGGCAAGTGTCACAGGAGAAGACTCTGGAAGCTTCCATTGTCTCTCCACCTCGTGGAATGACACTGACATTTGTCATTTCTCGCCCATCGCACCCCACAGAAGGGACTTTTGAAATGCAACGCACCCTCACAGTGTATTTAGGTGCAATGCAACGCACCTAGCCAGTGGAGCAGCTGAAATGATCCTGTTTTGACCTATTCTGAGCAGTTTCTGGTGGAGAACTTCTGGGAGAAGCTGTAATCTGTTGACCTTGTTCCTTTAGGCGTTAGAACAACACTTTTAGGGACTTAGGAGCCCTTGATTTATGGACATTTCATGCTTGGGGTTGTAGGGCCCAAAAATGTCTATAACAGTTGCCCCCTAAAGTATGATGTCGTTAATCTTTTGGTGTTGGGTGAAATGCTTTATTATGAGGATCCGAAGTTCTTTCAATGCTGGGAGGAGACCTGTAATAAGATACAATACAATACATTATCTTCATACTGTTTTCATGATCTAGCTGAGGCGGGCATTCCCATGCTCAGTTTTATAAATTCATTTTCATGTACATAGGACAGACAATCGTCTGAGTGTAGACTGATGATTCTGGTAGAGCCATCATCCTTTTGAGTGGATGATTATCTGTGCAGCAATGATGTACATTTAATGTCTTTATTTTCCTGAATATATATCACAGCCCGGGTGGATGAAACTAGATTCGGGGTCTTCAATCTCGTCCGATCTTCACTCGAAGTACAAGTCGATCCATGTGAGAGATGTTCTGAAGTCGAACATGGAAAGACATCGCTTGATTACCAGTTAATAATGTAAACTGTTAACAAGCGTGAGAGGAATCACCGATAATGATAATGACCCTCAAGGTACTGCAGTACAATTCACGTGGTGTGAATAAAGGACTTGGCGTCGAACACCACGCAAAATCTTTCGGTCGAAGGCCATTGATGTAAACCTGTCGCCGGAAGTGAGAAACTTGCCATTGAGGCATGCAAGCTTCAAAGTACTGAATGGGGTGTTCCTAGATCAAATTCTTGGATAATGAGCTGATGTCGACAAGAAGTGATCCGTCACAGGAGGGCCTTAATGAATCCCACATCAATGACACGGAACGGAGCAAATGATTTTGATGGAGGTGAAAACGATCTGGTGATATAAGGTTCAGGGTGGCGGTCATGAAAGAATGGAGTATAATGTATGGTAGTGGGTGAGACACAGGTGAATTCTCTGAATGACTTCTCTTGAACATATCGGTGACACTGATGTGATGGATTGGTAGCATTAACCCCAAATGTGGATGGTATGGCGTGACCATGGCGATGTGACCGGTGAATGAAACAACCCAACCCGACTCGGACACGGAGTGGAAGTGTCATGTTCAAGAGCGACTTGCTACCAATAAAGTTTCTTTGAGTTTTCTTCCCAATTTTCCCCAGTCATTGCTGACCAGTACCTCTTTATTTTTGTCAAGCTTGAGGAGGATAACATATGCTTGTTCTATAATTTTCCCTTCGGGCAAACCCATCGCTATGTTTTAACGAGCCTAGCGATAGTGAAACTCGTTCTCGTCTAAAGACAAGTTTGTCGCTATTAATCTTTTTAACGAGTTTAACGACAAAGATAACTCGGTCCTTTTCAATTTTAGAGAGTCTGAAAAGGAACGTAAAGGTAACTCCAAAATTCCTTTTTCGTCATCTAATCCCTTAAGTCCGAAAAAGTATAAAACAATACAGAAGGGATGAATTTTCGATACTTTTAACGAGCCAAACAAAACAAGCGCTCGATCTTTTTGTGTAATAATCCCTCAGCTCCAAAAAGATTAAAATCTAGAGGAGAGATAGCACTTCATGTCCCTTTAACGAGTTGGAAAGGCCAAGGACTCGGAAATCTTTTCATATTTTACGAGTCAGTTGAAAAGAGCTTAAAGAAGACTCGTCTTTTGAGGAACAAGTGATAAAACGGGTAGCAGATGATTCCAGGTAAGGTTTGGAATTTTCCAATCACGACAGTGTCACAAGGATGGCTAGTGAGATCACTCTTCGCAGCTGTTCCTCAAAATGGGTAAACAATCAAATGGAGGTGAATGATCGGCCAATGAAAAAGTGGAGGTGATGGTGCAAACACGACCAAGGCTTTAATGGCTGAAGTACTACATTCACGGTGGTTATTTACCGGGGAATAGTTCATTTTTTAACGAGCTTAAACGCGGGTGGAAACATTTGCTCATGTCTTATGTTTATTTTTTAACGAGCTTGAACTATGTGCTAAAACTGCTCGATTGAATGGTCCCTTTTTGATTTTACCATAAATAGCTTAGTTCTTTCAAAGATTGTACTTTATTTTCAACCGCTTCATCAAACTAGTCAGAAATGAACAATATATGCTTGAAAACGAGTTGGAACACTAATATTTTACTTTGAACTACGTAAAAAGTAATGAAAAAGTGTTTTTACCTCTCATTTTACCATTTCATTTGAACTTTGGTTTGTTGGAGCTTTGGAGGTGCTTTTCCCCCTTGATTTTCATCAGCTGATTTCGGGAGATTCTGTGGACGATTCTTGGCGCTGTCTGGACCAGGTAGGAGCTAAACCTGAGCTCTTTCATTTCATGGTTTCCATTTTTCATTCTGAGCTTGATTCCTAGTTTTTCTGAGCCCCTGGGGTTTGAAAAACTCGTTCTGCCTTCAGCGCACCCTCTGTGTATCGAAAGGTGCATTGAATGTTGGCCATTGTGAAGGCCATCTGACATGCAATGCACCCAGAGTACTGCTGTAGGTGCGATGGGCGCAGAGAAGGAATTCTGTGCACAATTTTTGATGGAAATTTTGCCCGTTTCTTGCCAAAATCAGGATCTAACTCTTCTCTTGTTTGTTTTTCAGAGATCTTTGGAGCAAGATGACCATTACATGGCGAGAATGTGAGCATGAAGAAGAGGACATGCTTGCCCTACATGATCCAGTTACAGTAAACGCATTGCAGAACTGTGGCTTGCTGAAGTTTTTCCGCATTTCTAGCATGAGACAACAGATCAACTTACTACAGTATTTGCTCGATGCTTGGGATCCTACCAACCAGGTTTTCCAGATCAGGGGAAAATCTATCCCCTTGACTGTAGTAGACATCTATTTCTTGACCGATTTGTCGAGGCGGGGTGCCCCCATCTCTTTATCAGGTTCGGCCCGAGGAGGTGACTCGGTGAGAGATTATGTTCGCCGGTACTACAGAGAAGGATCTCAGCCGAGCAAAGATGGCAAGATCATCATCCGTGATGTTATTGACAGGTCCCTCAGGACTATTCTGTTTACTTTTGGTAGGATGGCCGGTGGTGCGGCTCTTCATGTAGCCAACCGATCTTATATGCAGTATGCCTTGGAATGCCTCCAACCGAAGGTATTCAACTGGTGTGATGCAGTACTTCTTGTGATGAAAGAACAGTTGACCAAGATAAAGAGCGGGAGGTTGAAGAACTTTGGGTATGGTTCTATTTTGACCACCTTTGCCTTGGAGAAGATACCACTGATGCAGCCGTAGTACATTGCACTCGATTTACCTTCTCCTATTGAACCACGTATGCAGAGATGGGTTGACCACATGTCTAGGCATGCTGGCCAGTCTCAGATTTCATTTTCTGATACCTTCTTCGGGTGGTTCGACCGTCAGGAGATGGTCTATTCTGAGTATCCATACGCTGGCATGGACTTCCGGGGTGATCCAGATTTGGTACTGCCGTATGGTGAACAGTGGGGCGCCATTGGTAAAATCTCTGACCATATTCCTATTTATCGTTTTTGCTTATAATGTCCTTGTGCTTTACTCTATCAAGACTTTAATCAAACTCATGTGTACATGCAGATGTTGGTCCTGTTCGTCCAGCAGTTCGCCTGAGAGTACCAGCTGCTGCCCCAGCAGGAGAGGCCGTCGGAAGGGCTATCCTTCGTGACCTCGACGTGGCCGAGACTCTCGCAGCATTATAGGAGCAGGTTGAGGGCCTCACTCTTGGTATTCCAGATGTGAGGACTGACGAGCTACCCTTGAGTTTACAGCGGCATACTATTGGTGTGCCAAGACGATGGACTCGTCTCTTGCGCATGATCGCACAGGCTGTGACTTGCTATCACGAGCATCATTAGACTAGGGTGCCCCCTAGCATTTTGAGTTTTTTGGTCATTTGACTGATTTTGTCTTGGTTACAGAACATTATGTGTAAACCATAAACAGTTATATATATTTTTGATTTTCGGAGTTTTATTTTGGTTAAGTTACATGATCCAAATGCAAACATTGATGGTATGTTTCTTTTTATAAATGTTGCAAATGTCTATCTAACACATAATTTGCTAATGAGTCAGTTAATGTGTTTAAGTTTCTGGAAATATGTTGATATTGAATAGAATCAAAATGTCTTTCCAAAATCTTAATCCTTAGGAACATGCGATAAATAGCTAGATTTCGGACAGAATAGATACCAGTGAGTTGTAGTATTACGAGTTGTGAGTCTAGCCTGACAATTAGTCGGTGTATACCATGTGTGATGGCATTAGAGAGAAGTTCTATCAATGCGCTATATTCAGCGACGTTATTTGTTGATCGACCAATACATACCCCTCTGAAACTTACTAACTCGCCGCTTGGATCAAAAATAGCCCAGGCTGCGGAAGATAGGTTCCGCAAACTACGACTCGCTCCGTCGGCATATCCAACACATGACTCCAATAGGTTTGACATCTGCAACAAATGTAAAAAGTGGATTACTTGACAAAAATAAATACTTTAGCAAAAACAAAAACATAACAAAAGCATACAGGTTACCATTACGCATAGTAACGCTTGAGGTACAACCCATTACGAGGTTGCGCCAGCAGAATTTCATCATAATCCATTAACTCGTAGGCTCCTTTTGCTAACACTCGTTTAACAATATAGGGGCCCATCCATAAAGACTTAAATTTATCTGCTCCCAATTTATCGGATTCTTGGTCGTAAAGCAAGACCAAGTCACCTTCTGAGAAGACACGGGGTTTGACATTTTTGTTGAACTACGCCTTGACTCGTTTCTTATGGGCTTCGTTAGCCAAAGCGGCGTCACGGCGGATTTCATCCAATTGGATTAATTCCAAGAAACGAGCCTTTTCTTCTGAAGTTCCGGGGAGGAGATCAATTGCGAGTTTGAGAGACGAGATTTCACACTGGATTGGTAAGACTGCTTCCAGGCCATATACCAGTTGGAAAGGTGTGAACTTGGTTGCATTCCTTACCGATATTCGGTAAGCCCACAAAGCTGAGTACAGGATTAGGTGCCATCTTCTTTTGTGAACTCCAATCATCCTTTGCAGCATGCGTTTCAGGACCTTGTTGATTGCTTCAACTTGTCCATTGGCTTGCGGATAATATGGAGTAGAGCTGTCGTGAGACAACCCTAGTTTGGCAGCTAATTCAACCATCATGTGATTGCGAAAATGCGATCCATGATCTATGACTATAGCCTGTGGTACGCCGAATCTGGCGACTACATGATTGAAAAAGAAGAGGGCAGCTATTTCACCAGTATTATCTAATGTAGGCGTCGCCTCGGCCCATTTGGTAAAATAGTCAACTGCGACTATGATATACCCATGCCCCCCGGTCGAGGTGGGGTTACATGTCATGAAATTGATGCCCCATTTGGCGAATGGCCCAACAGCAACTATTGGCTGTAAAGGTGCGGGTGGTCTTCTGGTTTTGCTATCGAAAATTTGACAAGCATGGCAACTTCTGACTGCGGTTATGCAATCTTTGAACATTGTTGGCCAGAAGTATCCTGCTCGTAAGATTTTTTGCACTGTAGCATATCCAGATTGATGCCCCCCACACGCGCCTGAATGACAATCATTCAGGACTTTTTCGGCCTCCTCATGGGTGAGGCACCTCCTCAGAACTGTATCGATACCGCGACGGTAAAGTGTATCACCGACGATCATGTAGTCTTTTGCTTGGTATCGAATACGTTTTTGTTCAGAGTGGGAGGTGTTGGGCCTATATTTTTGGGTTTGGAGATAAATGATTATATCCCCATACCACTCATTGCTTGTAGATATCAGAAACAAATTTTCGTCCACGATTGTTTCTTCGGATGTGTCATCGTTGGACGACGATGGGAGATCGCATAATAATTCTGCGAAAGCTAGAGCTTTCTTTGATTTGGATTTTACAAATTCCAGATCAAACTCTTGTAGGATTGCTATCCATTTTGAGTATTTGCCCCCCAGCAACTGTCGCGACAATATATAAGTCATGGGGTTGCAATCTGACAGAATGGTAGTTTTCCGAAAGAGGACATAGTGTCGAAATCTCTGTATCGCTTGAACAGCTGCAAGCGCTAGCTTTTCAACGTAAGAATATTTTCTTTCTGTATCATTTAAGTTTTTACTTAAATAATATATAGGATGCTCAATTCCATCGACTTCTTGAACTAAAACCATTGCGATGGTCGTATCTGCTGCAGCCAGATACAGGTTAAAGTCTTTTTGATAATCAGGAGCGTACATTAATGATGCTTTCATTAGGGATTCTTTTAAAGCATCAAAGGAAGCTTGCGCAACCTGATCCCAGACAAAGGGTACTTCCTTTTTCAAAAGATATGTATAACCTTTAGCAAGTTCGGCGTAATTTGGAATGAACCTCCTCAGAAAGTTTGCTTTCCCTTGGAGTTTCTGAATCTGAAGCAAATTCGAAGGTGGAGGCAAATTTATGATTTCCTGGACCTTACATGGGTCGAGACGAATCCCGTCCTTGGAGACTACAAAGCCAAGTAAACGACCAGAACTGACGCAAAATACACATTTGTGTGGATTGAGTCGTATCTTGTAGTGTCGGCAACGTAGAAATATCGCTCTTAAATGCTGTGGATGATCAGTCCGCTTTCGCGAATGAGCCGGAAGGTCGTCGAGGTACGGTTGAACGATGTTTTTGATGTCATGGAAGGCATAATTCATTGCCCTCTGAAACGTCGCCCCTGCGTTCTTTAAACCAAAGGGTAATTTTCGATATGCGAATGTGCCCCACGGACAAATAAATGTAGTCTTTGACTGGTCCTGTGGGCAGATATTTATTTGATTATACCCGGAGAATCCATCCATGAATGAAAAGATTTCGCATCCGGCGCATTCATCAATTATCTGGTCAATGAAGGGTGTAGGGTAGTTTTCTTTTGGACAAGCTTGATTTACATCCCTATAATCGACGCACACTCTAATTGTTCCCTATTTTTTCATAACAGGGACGATATTCGATACCCAATCGGTTAGAGGAACCGGGTAGATGAAACCAGCATGGAAACGTTTTTCAACTTCTGCCTTAATGGTAGCGGCTTTCTTGGGGTGCACCTGCCTTAGCTGTTGTCGTACTGGTTTGACATCTGGATACATCTTAATTTCGTGTTCTACGATACTCGAGTCAATGCCTGGCATTTCACTGTATGACCAAGCAAAGAGATCTCTGAATTCGCGAAAAAGAGCGTTATATATTTCCAGTTCTGAAGGAGAACAACATTTGCCAACATAAATATTCTCTACAACATCTGTTTTGGCCAAGATATTTATGGCTATAGTCTCTTCAATGTTGGACAAGTTTCGCTCGGAATCCAGCATGTTTACAGTATTTGAGAGGAAATCAAAGACTGAAGGATGATAAAGGTCATCTTGAGTATCTTCTCCACAATCCGGAAGAAGGGAACGATGGTGGGAATCATTCCATGGTGCTCCTTCAATTACCATTGATTGGAGAATTCTTTCGTTGGTGACATGCACTTGCGACCAAGGATCTGAAGGGGTACCATATTCTCTAGACCTATCTATCCAAACGCTTGATGAGCATTGATTCAGGTTTGCCTCCCATGCTAGGAACATTGATTGCTACAATATTTCCATTGGGCTTGGGGGAAAAACCATTGCATGATCCATGTCGATATCGTTTTCTAAGATCTTTGTAGAAGATATCATGTTGCAGGTTCCTATCGACGCTACTTCCGCCAAGTTGATTGGAGGTGGAAGGGTGAAAGTTCCCATTAGTATAGGATCTTTTAATAGGCCTACTCCGATATTTTGAAGCGAATGAGGGCTTCCATGGATCATGGGAATGCTTCCTGTAACTTGAGAACCATTGGGGAGGAAGTTTTGTTGATCGACGATTGTAATCCCTCCTTGAAAGGGAAATGCAATCTTCCTGAAATAGGTCGACACAACAGCTGCCATAGCATATATCCATGGCCTTCCTAGTAGGATGTTGTAATCAAGATTGCCATCGATTACTTCAACATCTATTTCTACCGTTTTCCCTCCTAGTTCAACTTTCAAGTTACTTAGAATACCATATGGGGTATATGTCCTTCCGTCGAATGCTTTTAATGTTGTCGAAGATCGCGACAAGGTTGGAGATCCTAAAGTTTTCCAGCAACTCATCGACATAATGCATGTAGATGCTCCCTCATCAATAATTGTTCGATGAACAGTTTTGTTGAGGGTTTTCACTTGAACAAGGAAAGCTAGTTGAGCTGGTAATTGAGGATCGTATCCTTTATGATCGAAGGATACAAGATTGGAATCCTTTGGGTCTATCCCACCAATGGCTGATAATAAAGCCTGCCTTTGGGATGGGCAATTCTGTAATACTTCAAGAGTCAACATAGCGGATGGCGATTGTGCCAAATATTCCACTATATTATAATGCTGTGCCGCTCTAGCGCGGGGATTAAACGTCGACTTGTGTACTACTCCCTTTGGCGGTTTTATTGTCAATTCAGGAATGATGGGTGGCGCAACTTCCGTCGAAGTTGTTGTCGAACTACTAGGTCGATCTTTATCCTTGTTGTTCAACAGCTGTGGATTCCCATAATCTTTGTTCCTTGTCGATATCAAAGCATCATTTTGCTATTTTGAAACCGACAACATTAGCACTTGAGACGGGGAAGCATTTTCACTTTCAACCAGATTTGTTCCTGGATTTGGAAACGGATCGGTTAACACTGCGGAGGTTTTCGAATTCTTGAAGAATTTTTTAACCTCAGATCTGTGTGGACAACTTGCGGTCCAATGATCCTCATCGCATATGAGACATGGATTTTTTGGTTTCCTATCTCCAGGAGGGTTTGAAGAGGATTTTTCAAGTGATGATTCCTCCTGTTTCTTCTTCTTCCCTTTGCCTTTCTTCTTGCTTCCTGGTTGTTTGGTTTCTTTGCCTTTATCTGTCGATACGGCATTTACTTCCGAAGCAAGAAGCTCATCCTTTGCATTTTGACTTGAAATCTTACGGGCCTTTTTGGATGTAGCCTTTGTCGATTTCATGTCTGTTGTGCCAATCACGCCATCGCCGGCATGAGAGTCATTGTTCGATTTAGGAGGAGGAGGAATTGAGAATTCCGGTCTAGGGGCGTCAAGTATTTTATCGTAGAGCGTGTCGGACTAAGTGTAAATCAAGTCCAGATATCGCGCACGAGCGATAACTTGCTCTTCCGTTACGACTCCCCCCTTTGCCACATCTTCCGTGATGGAAGGCAGTAATGACTTGATAAACCATTCAGCTAAGAGCTGATCGGGGACGTACGTTTTTACCATCCTACGACGACGTCGCCACTCATGTATATGATCAGATATGTGAGTGGCCGTTGTCTGTTTGAAGTTGGTAAGAAGTTCTGTTCCCGTTTCGTACCTTATTGGTAACTGAAAATGGGTTAAAAAGGTTGTGGCTAAGGTACTGAAGTTATCGAATGAAGCTCTAGGCAATTCGATGTACCATTTTGCCGCCGGACCCGTTAACGTCCTCTGAAAGAGGCGAAGTCTTATTGAATCATCATTTAAGGTGTTTGATGAACACCATAGATGAAAGGTCATCACGTGATTCGATGGATCTTCACCCGGATTTCCATTAAATTTAGGAATATCTGATGGAAGTTTATGCAGAATCGGTGGCCACCAAGGGGCGTAAGCGATTGGATCGTTTGTTAACCGATTTAAATCAGGTAACTCTAAAGTTGCCACAAAGGGTAAGTGTTGATTTAGGTTAGGTGAAGCATACCCAAGATAAGATGGGATTGCCTGAGCAGTTGGTCTTTGCATACCGGCATAATGCATCTGATGCTGGTATGTTTGGTAAGGTTGGTGGACATGACCATTGTAAAATGGTTGATTTTGACCGTTTTGAATGTACGGCTGCCCACTATTAGCAAAGATTTGTTGCTCAGAACCTTAGTATACTTGTTGGAATTGCGGTTGTTGATATTGTACTAGCCATGGTTGTGAAGCCATGTGCTGTTGACCGATACTAACAGTTTGACCAAGATGAGGGGTAATTGTACCCGTCTGAACCTGTGTCATTCCACCAGTCGGCGACTGTGGTTGAGTCGCAGGGTCAAGGGGCTGTTGCATTACAACCTGAGAAACCTGAGGTTGGCATACAACAGGCGGCGCTTGAAGTTGCGACACTGTCACAATAGCTGGCGTAGTCGGTATGTTTGACATAGGTAAGCATTGTTGCATTGAATATACAACTCTTGGTTGTTGAGGTAGTATTGGTACCCAGCCGCTTGAGGTGATTCCAGTATAACCTGAATGTTGTTGTGAACTCACGTATGGATATCCTCCCGGAGGGGATAATGAAAGGGTATACTGCCCCCCATACGGTGGTAATCAAGAACTCAAGGGAATGGTTTGCCCTTGGGGGCCGGACTGCCCAAATTGACCTCCAAATGGATCAATTTTTTGAGACTCAACATAAGAGTTTCCAGATATTATTCCATATGAACAAACAGGAACAGACCATACTATCGAAGTAGCCCCTGAGTGGGTTCCTTCTAGCAGTTCAAAGCTAGTTGGGACAGATGGTATACCGGCGAACATTGTCGAAGTGATAACAGGGAGTTCTGCCGTCGCTGTGTCAGACGACACAATCCTAGATGTTGACGATTGTTCAGACATTTGTAGTCTATCCAAAAGATTACCTAGCGATTCTACAGGAGCTTCCGCTGGTGGTAGACTGACTTCTGATGAAGAAGGATATAGAGTGATCCCGACTCCAAATTGCGTTGGAGTAGTTGTTGGAGGATCTTCTACAATTTCTTCTATGGCAATCAGACCAGGTGGAAGGGGAAGACCATCAGGTCCGTAGAATATTTATGGTGTCGAAGAAGGTATGGAATCGGCAGCGACAGATGTTTGAAGAGTAAGACTCTCCGAACCGGTTGTAGATGGAATTGGTTCGGTAACACAAGTGTTTACTCTCAGACTGGGATCAGTATCACTGTCCTTCTGTGGCTGTTGAACTTCTTCTGTAGAGGCAGGGATTCCAGAAATGTTTGGAGTAACCGGAGTCTCTGATGTCGTTGGAACACTTGTTCTAACTTTAATAGGAGATTTGGAACCGGTTAAACGAGTTCGCTTTGTCCGTACTGGCTTCGATTCCGGAGACAAAGACGGTTGACTCGTAAGCCTCCACGAACGACGGGGTTTCAATTGACTTTCTTCCACGATTGCGGATTACTCGATCAACTAAAATAAAGGGGAAGTATTTTTCCGAATTAAATGAATTTTAGACGCTTTGACACAACTTGTTTTTTCAGTTTTTAAGAGTCGAGAAAAAACAAAAGATGACTCTAGTGTCCTTTGATTTTTAATGAGCCTGAAGTGACAAGTGCTCAGATGGACCTTTTCCGTTAAGGAGTCTGAAAAGGAACGAAAGGGACTGCTCTGGAAGTCTAGGTAGAGGGAGTACCAAACCAATCGCAAAACTGCAGAATACTTTTTACGGTACGGTAGTCAATCTTCCTGAATGCTGTGTTTAGTGCATTGCGATCGATAGGGCGGCAGACACGGCTTCCTATGGATAAAGGATTTAAGCCTATAGGGTTCTCCCAAAATATAATCGACGGTACGTGGGAGCACGAGTCCGTACTGGCACTTATCGTCTCAAAGTGGAGGAATCACCCAACCAACAGTGAAAACAACAGTTACCAGGCTTTACGACGCTGGAATACGTCTCTAGCCTAGAGCTCTAAATGTTGTGTGTTAAGTTCCAAAGCGTTGTTAGATTCATTGAGTTTATTTTAAGTTGATCTTGCTTATGAAGTTTGCCTTTTGGGTTCACCACGAGATGTAGATGTAATTCCTAAAATGCAATCTAAAGATGATAAACAAACTTTTATCTCTTTTATGCAATGAAAATCCTAGCTACTAGGGAAAAGAAAGACAAAATCTTTTCACAAAGACCAAAGAGCACACTGTAAATGCACTTTCCTAAATCAAGCCAAACAGACTGTCTATATGCAAATGCACTTGCATGTATTTGTTTTTCGACTTTCTTAGTATATGGATGCTAAAAAGAAAGTTGATGCACAAATCTGAATTTGTTTTCAAGCGACAAACACAAACAAGCTTCTTTTCGAAATCAAAAGATAGAGACGATTACGACACCTTACGATTTTGAAATGAACACTTGTTTTTGACACTAGAAGATTATAAATTCAGACCAAAAGCAATAGTAACAGGATAATCAACCATCAACAGCAATCAAACTCTTTCCTACGATTGAAATCGACACTTACGACAGATTCAAATCAAAGGACGATAGTACGATTACGCCACTTTTGCTAAGGAGAACTGTAAATGACTCAACAAACACACAAAAACATCTACAGTTCTTTTGTACAAAGGAGGCGGAATAACAGCAAGGAAAAGGGGTTTCAAACAGACATATACTGATCACAGGCAGCAAAATTCAAGAATAGAACTGGAAAGAATGAACCACATAAGCCACAACTGTACAGAGCTAGTCTGATCAGCGCACTTGTAACACAGAGAATCTGAAATGTAGCGCAGGTTGTCCACTCGGGAAGTGCGCTGAAATTCAGAATCTCTTAACAGTACCTGCGCTGGGCCAGAAACGAGACTCTGTTCGGGTTCCGGGTCACAGTTTGCAGTTCAGTTCTTGGTTTTTGGTCGAGTAAAAAGCAATCAGTAACTCAACAATCAGGGGTAGATCTAAAGAGGATCTAAGAGCTATCACAAGGGCAATCAGATAGTTTGTGAATCAGTTGTTTAAATCATAAACAGATCCAGTGAATGGATTGAAGCAGCATTTGTCTACTTTGCATTTGTTATGGCAGATGCAGTTCGAATGCCACTTATAAGTTTATGAAACAAACAAACAAAGAATGATAAACAAACGAACTAATTAGTTCCCCAGTGGAGTCGCCATTTTGTTACAGGGAAAAGTGTCTATTTAGAACTGCTCTATCCCACTAAGGTGTGACAGCTGCCTTAGAAACAAATAGAGAAAAACTACTTTTGTATTTCCTTTATGAACTATAGATAGAGAGGAATAGAAAGAACCAACCTGTGTCTTGCGCTAATCCTTTGATCCAATCCCTCTCTTCTTTGATAGTCTCCAGCTACCTGCTCCCTTACTTGCCCAGCTTCACAAAGTACCTGTAAGATCACAGAAGAAGAACACTATACAAAGACATGGATCTATATTCATAAACAACTTAGGATCAGATTTAAGTTAACCATACAAATGTAACAAGCATCAATGATACAAAAGCATGGAGGAAAACTCAAATAGCTTTTATTGATAAACAAGAAAAGATCCAGGAGGAGTTACAACCAGTGGTTCCTGACCCAGCATCAACCTCCCAGCAAAGAAGCCCCTCTTCACCTCAAACAAAGCATAGATCACCCAACAATCTGATGTTTGTCTCAAAAAACCAACAGCAATTCCTTACAATATGCAAAATTCCAGCCTCTGGATCTCTGGGATGAGGGATCCATATATAGATATCTGTAAGGAGGATGAGTCAGCTTGTGATTTGATTAGTGTCTTCTCTCTGTCAGTTCTTGCTTCCACTTGGAGACTGAAGGCCTCTTACTCATCCTTGGTCGAATTCAGTGAGGCAAGTGTCACAGGAGAAGACTCTGGAAGCTTCCATTGTCTCTCCACCTCGTGGAATGACACTGCCATTTGTCATTTCTCGCCCATCGCACCCCACAGAAGGGACTTTTGAAATGCAGCGCACCCTCACAATGTATTTAGGTGCAATGCAACGCACCTAGCCAGTGGAGCAGCTGAAATGATCCTGTTTTGACCTATTCTGAGCAGTTTCTGGTGGAGAACTTCTGGGAGAAGCTGTAATCTGTTGACCTTGTTCCTTTAGGGGTTAGAACAACACTTTTAGGGACTTAGGAGCCCTTGATTTATGGACATTTCATGCTTGGGGTTGTAGGGCCCAAAAATGTCTATAACAGCTCATGTAGGAAATCTAGATAAGGTCGCCGCCAAATAGGAAGTCCAAAATAGGTGAGTTTATGGAAAAAAGAGAAGAAGAATAAAGTAATGGAAATGGTCAGAAGGAGTGATCCAAGGTCTGAGCAAGAAAGACTACGTCTGTCAGCCAGAGATTATGAGAGGGTTCCAATTCGTGTCAACGCAGAGTGACAAGTACTGAATCGGGAAATTTGAATCAGGTCGATTCTACGATAGTCGAGAGAGCCAGAAAAAGTTGCAGGAATAATGGCGAAAACAGAATGGAGGTAGTGGTCAGGGAGAGGATTGTGTAGTTAGTATGATTGGGTCATGTGTGTGCCATCACAGCAACAAAAATAGTGACACCCAGGGCGTGTCCACCACCTATCATAGAGTTTGAAACCCACAGAGTTGCATGGACATGAGATAATGAAGGATTTTATCTAGCGGTGAAATAGGGTGTTATAGCTGGTAGTGTTGTGGCAATTGATTTCTTTCTGGAGGAATTGTGAGCAAAATAGGTGAAAAAGGTCACTCCAGGTGTGCATGTGACCAGTGCCAGGGGTAAGGAAATGTAGTCAGATGATACAGAATAGTATATAGGCAACAACACAAATGAGGATGATAATGTGGGTAATTTTAGAGTGTGGTATGGAGAGGAGGGGAAGCAGATAATAGATCATTCTAATATATAAAGGAAATCAATCTGGCATGGAAAGGCAACCGAGAAGAAGAGAGAATTATTGCTTACATAGAATCCCGCACCTGTAAACTCGCTTATATTCTGACCAGTTATGATTTTGTGCTGAGACTATCATGATTAGCAATGTCTTTCCTGCTCTAGTCCCAGTTCCACCAGTTTCATGAGCAGCTCATAGCGCCAACATCATGATTCACTGATATCACCATATATATCACCTCTTGCATCTCCGAACACTCTGTGTATGCAAAGAAACTTATCAGTATCATCCACAAGAAAATAACGAAAAAGTGCAATGTAACCTCAAGTGCCACGACAACTTTTTTGAGATGACTAGCAGAATTTGATTGATTGCCCATTTTAACAAAATCCTAGTGAGTATTGCACTATTGTCATATTGACACCATTTTGAAAATCAACCAGTTTTGATTCTGTAAAAGTTTTTATTCATAATGGAATTTGGTGTACCTTTGGTTGGATTTGTCTATGAAAAATTGGTACCTTTAACAACTTTACAAGGATTTGGCGTAGTGTCCACTTTGTTTTTGAATATACTGTTAAGAAATACGGTGTGGTAAAGGCTTTTCCATTTCAAAGAAGCTTGGGGCTTTGAATTGTGGAGATGAATGTCTCTTTTGCCAATGTTTAGTTTAGAATTTCACACCTCCCTTTTTTCCTAAGATGAAGATTCCTTCCTTATCAAGAAACACTTATGGAATTGAGAACTCCGTAGAAACTCCCACTTGGTTTTGAACAGTTTTTGAAACTTCCATTTAGGTTACTGATACCATTCTTCCTTCACCACAAATAAATACTCTTAAGTATTTTTTATGAAAGCACCCCATACACCTCAGTATTTCTTCTTATAGCTTTGAATTTATATTTATCTTTCTCTCTGTAGAGGTCTTAAAGGGAGTGGTATCTCCTTTTGGATAAGCTTGAAATTTTATTTCCTTACCAATTTCTGATTAAAATTCATAGAGTTGGTTGTTTCATTTTCTTACCAAATACCTATTAAATGTGAAGAGTATTGGTTGTCTTTTAACTATTGGTTCAATATCTACATATTATAACCATAGATTATGCATATTATACATGAGTTGAATGTAATAAAAAATTGATGCTTGGATGGTAATAGTGATATGGATACTAATCACCATTATTAGTTTCGTGATCTTTAGGAAGAAGGCAAGTTAGAGGATGCCAATATTTCGAGGAAAACATGTTATGATAATTGGAGGACCAAGGGGCATCGGCCTTGCAATTGAAATGGAGGTTCTTGAAGAGGGAGGATGTGTGACCCTCATCTCAAATAATTATTCTCAAATATGTGACACTACAAGGGAAATATCTTGAAATGGAGGTTCTTGAACAGGGAGGATGTGTGACCCTCATCTCTAACCATTCTTCTCAAATATATGATGCTACAGGGAAAATATTCTTTGGATAAAGTTTGCACAAAGGTTGCAGATGGAGGGGACTATGAATCCGTTTCAACAACTGCAAAGAAGTGTCACAAGTGGTGACCTTTTAATGTTTCTATCTACAACACAAGAATAGCTAGAATAGGCTACATGGATGAAATCAATATTAGAGATGTGGATCTAGTTATCGACACTAATCTCGATGGGGTAGTTTACAAGGTTCATTCCTTTTTGCCATTGATGAAACAACGAAGCACCAAGTCAAATCTTGCATCCATTGTTCTCACTGGATTGTGGGATTCTATGGGTAAACAATACCTGGTGATGTATGAAGATAGTATTTTGAGATGTTAATGCCTCTTAACCAATGGAAATCCCATCCAAATTCCATTAGCGACTCATTTGTAATTGACTTATTGCAAGCATGTTTTAGCCTTTGCAAGTTGAATTATTACGTAGTGGATATTATAAATATAAACTTGGTTTTGCATTGGCAAACATATTTGTAATAGGTTAGTACAGTGGTAAGTTCATAGGGGTTTCACTCAATGATATTAAGTTCATAGGGGCTTCATTCAATGAACTTCTTAGCATATTAAACAATACCCTTAATTTGACTACATATTGGAAAATATCTCTAAAAATCACTTTATTTAACCCCTTACTAATACAAACCCAATACACCTTCTGAATTTAAAAAGCCACTACTTTCACTAGATATTGTAGGTATCCATTTTTCATTAACATTTTTTATACCCCTTTATATTTATATCCCTTTATTTTCATTGACAATGCTAAGCACATTCTACACCTAGAAAGACTAACCTAAATACTAGGTAGTTGAAAACTTGAAAGTTTCAATAAAAAATAGGTAGATATAAGTTGGATGATTTACAAATACATACCGTAGAAAATTTTAATGGAAAATACATAGATTTGAACTCTCAATCGCATCCATCTTCTATTGAATACTGAAAAAGGTACACTACAACATTTCAAAACATAATCTTGATAACCAACACAATGGCACACCTTTCATCTTTCTTATAGAATAGGAAGACGAGAGAAAGTAAAATGAATATGGACACATGCAAAGTCCTATCTGGTTGGACTTTGTCAAATCATAGCCCTAATCTGATCACCTAGTACACCATTTTTTCATGGTAAGAGTGCCAAGTAAGTTTGTCTCCATCAAAAGATGAAATAGAGCATGCAAGCATGCATCGCTTCCTTGAGATCTGTGTCATCTATCTAATATGGGAATTTCTCATGCATAAGTGTTCTAATTGACTAAGGATGTGCACCCTCGTAGTAAGAACAGACCATGCATGCTAAGAATAACAAAAGAAAATATCTATTAATAGAAAAACTTTATCCAAAACTAAAATTGATCAATTTGAAACAACATCTAAACTAGCATTAACTAAAGGTGTGACATGTGTTCCCTTAGCATGCATTCACCTCCTTATTCCAAACAATAGTCTATTTCACTATCTCGTGTGGCATGCATGCACCCTTTACCAAGCAATAATCAGTATCATTGTCTCCTTCAATTTCATTCAATATGTTCATCACTAATGTAAGGAAAGGGTGAAGGTACAATATATGTTGTGTTCTCTATTGCCCCATCATTGGGAGGATCACTAGCTAAGAAACAAGTAAAAAATATTAACACACGCAACAAACATAGATCATAGAGGTATTAGTAATGTGATGTATGTATTTTATGGAGCAAGGCTACTTGGGAGTGGAAGCGGGAGTGGGAAGTGGGAGTAGAATCGGGAAGTGGGAGTGGAAGAAGGAGCGAGGAGTGACATTTTCAAAAGCTCCAAGGTTGGGAGTGATTTTGGGAGTGAATTTTATGTAATATATATTTTTATATATTTTGATGCATATATGTTAACAAAAGCATGTAGAATGATGAATTTGCGATAAAAAACATAAAAACATGGATTGAACAATTAAATGTCATTCATCTAGTAGTTATAATATTCATCAACCATAGGTCCACAAATTACAAGTTCTCATTTATATAGCATGTAAGGGTGTACATAACCAAAATAACATCGAGTGCAATCCATCTCTGAACCGAAAATACATCAACAAATAGGCTTTGGATGGCCCCTAGCATCCAAAAAAATCATCCTACAACAAATACCTACATATCATCAAAATCATTGCCTATCTTAGGATTTTTATCATTAATATCACCCTCTAAGCATTAACATAAGATAGAAACAATGTAGCATGTCAAGTCAAGATTTTGTTTGAGTGATGTGTACATTTTTAGTAGGGTTGTGATAAAGGGTATTGACAACCACTATCACTAACATCAAGGTACGTAGAAGGCTTGGTTCTATTGATTAAATGTGAGTTCCATACCCTCGTACATGACAAAATCCAATGCAAACAATAAAATCCCCCCAATCCTGAAATCTTGAAAAAATAATAACTCTACTGGATTTTGAGTGAGATCTGAAATTCTACTCTCCATATGAAATATAATGAGGTCAGAACCACTCTCAAACATCATGGGTCATTTCATGGTAATGTTAAAAATTTAAGTAAAAAGATGAAAATGAAATATAAAGGAGAATGCCACTTTTACTTTAAGAATTTAACATTACTATGAATTGCATGTTAATACTAGGGCTATAGGTTTGAATATTAGGCTCCTATGGACCTAATATTACCATAGTTTTTTCTTTATCTATCCCACTCTCGATACTCCCATAGTTCTCCTGAACCTCTATTTATCTAGCCCACTTATTTTTATTCCTCCGCTTGGCTAATGTATTGTATAAACAATACCTTATAATACACATATTGCTATACAACATATAAAAACCCTTTACCCCCTATTATATGCTCAATATATTATTTCATTTTTTCCTCACTTTTTATGCCCCAATATGAATGCATGTGATATGGTATTGCTTTGTTCCTTAAGCCCCTATGAGTAAGTTCTAAACATTTTTACACTTATAAATAAAATTTGATCTTTGTCAATGCATTTTTCATTTTATAATTACCATGCATTTACTTAATGCACATGAAATATGGATAAATAGGCATGCTTTTATAATTATATGTATTTATTTAAGGCATTTGGAATATGGATAAATAGGCCAACTTGTATAACTGTATGCATTTGAAATATAGACAAAAATGATGACCATGTTTTATATTATTTGCATATGTTCTTACATGGGTAATAACAAGAATGGTTTTGCATTAGAAGAAACAAGCATATTATTACCCACGGTTTTGAAACGAGAATAATAACTAGAAAACCAATACCATGGTTGTGCAAATTTACTTCCATGGTTTTTTATTTTGATTAAATGCATTAAAATTATGGTTTTTCAAATAGCAGTTAAGGTGTTGCATGTGTTAAGTAGTTAAGGTTTTGTACTTAATGATGCATGTAAAAGTAAAAGATTAGTTATGGAAATGATTTTTACTTTTATTTATGCTTGTGAAAGAAAGTATTTTCATGCAAAGATGTATAATGTATAGAATATTATTAGTGATTTTGACCTAAAAATGATAACTCATAAAGATTTAATATTTAAGATGGAGAGATTTTGATTATATTTGGAAGAAAATGCCATAGCCTTTTTGGTTTGTGTTGTTACCCTTCCTCATGTGCTTTAAGAAATTTATAGATCATAGCCATGGTTTAGGTCCAAAATTCCTTTTAAATCATCTTATGAGTCATTAGTAGAGCCTCCTAAGTCAAAAGAACTTCTAAATCAACTGTGGGGGCCACTATCAGGGCCTAGAGCTAAAGAAGAAGGTCTAAAAACACAAGAGTTACTTATTGGACCCCTATCGGGAAAGCACAGCAGGGCAAGAGCACAGGTTTTATACAGGTGTGCGTCGTTGATTAAAGGTCGAGCATCTCTTGAGTGGATCGCCTCCCATCTCTACCTGGGAAATCCCCGAAATAACTTCAGGGGAGTAACTTGCTGAGGCGTTAAACAAGAACCCCCCCGCCAAAAAAAAAAAAAAAAACAAATCTTCAGATATGGATTTGACAGTCCAGATCCATTCCAGGGAGGGGAGAGCAGGGTATGGCCTCCAGCTATCCAACCCATCGGAGGATGGTGGGAGCGGGGACCATGCATCACCTGGACCAATTGAAGGACAACTTTTCAAGCAGGCGCATATTCAAAGTTAATGATAATTCCACCCACTCCTACACCTATCCACCCATCCTCATCATCACCCAATCATATCTAGCAAGGTGTCCCCCCCATGACATCACCCCCATGTCAACCGAATTGTTACCCCGTGCTAATTAAAAAAAACTTCCTGCCTTGCCATTTTCAAACATTTTTCACCACTACATCGCTCTCCCACCAATTACCTGTCTAGAAACATCATTCAAGCTTAGCCGACTGAGTACCTCCTCCCAGCGTCGTTTTTTACCCTCTCCACGAAACCAAGTAATCCAATCGCTCTTGTACACCTTTAATTTTTATCAGGTACCCATAAAAAATTAAGAAAGCATCCCCCCAGACCCCAAAGGCGTGAAAGGCCAAAACCTCTTCCAGCATTGATCCCCTCATGGATACAGAGGCTCAAGTAGCTGACCTTGCTTATGCATATCACTTGCCTAACCTCCATTTTGACCTATATGGAAACCATGTCAGGGGGAGGACCCATTCTGGGTAGTTGAATCTGACCTATACTTCCAAATCACACCCACGGTGCACCATTTTCCAAAATTCGTCTCCTGGTTGGCCGCAGCATACATTGACGAGAAAAAATCCTTTGTTTCCTCCTTTTGGGTCAAAATTCTTGAAGTAACCCCATAGCTAATCCAAAAAGCCTTGGCTTACCATAGTTCCCTAGAACCCCAATAGTTAATTGATGTCACCCTAGTGTATCATTACTCAACCCTCCTAGCCAATGAACAACAATATTTCCTGTAGATGGTCTTGGTCCTTGACCTACAAGCCATGCCTATAGCTGATAGCTTCCCTATCACCATATTTGTTGAATCTATCCAACCCATCCTATCCCTAATTTCCCACCTGCTAGGGGATGATGATGCCAACATAGCCAACAAAGACACCTTGGGGTTTTAAGACAAACGATGTAGCTTGGCCGCCTAGTTGATATTCCATCCTACCTCACTGAGGCCATAAGGTTTCAACTACTCCATGTTTCCACAACATCTTATTTTAGGTACTATTATTTGTTGTTCTACCTATTATCACCCCAAGAAACTCTCCTAGGTAGTATCTCGGAGATGCTCGGGAACATTACAAACTAAACAAAATGTTGGAAATGGATGAGTGGAAGGAATGATGCTTGTCCAAGCCAGATAACCACTTCTACTATGCTTAACTCCAGACATGGGTGAACACCCCCCGACTACAAGGCTTTAGACCACTAATTACTCATAGTTTTAGGATTAGGTGAACATGGAGAATACTGACCACACCAGCAGATGCACAAGACCATGTGATGGCCGGCTGCAACCAGTAAAGAGGTATGCAAATCTATTTCCTAAAGCATAGACAGGATGACAGCTCTCTGGCATTAAGTAAACAGAAACCTACATAACACATTCAATGATACATACTAGACTTCAACACAGAGGTGGGATGACAGTCCCTCTAATGCTAAATATCAAGAGCACATGAACAAATGCATAATAGGCACAGCCTAGAACACAGTAGAAATGGAAAGTGAGAAATTAACAGCAAAAGAAGCTTGTATTAGCTAAAAATGAAGACCAGACGCTGCAAGTATCAAAGTAGTTACAATCTCCAGAAGTTGAACCTTACATCAAAACAACAACCATCAACCCTGATTACATCTCTGTTCTAGGTATATATGGAGTTTGATTACAAAGATATGTTGTTGTTCTATGTGTGGAGGGGTCATAATTGACCACCAATCACCTTAACTATCTAATATGGGTCTCTGCTGCAATATGCTTGCTTCAATGAATTAATTTGACATTCTCTGGTGCTCTGTTGTACTCCTTGAGCAGGTGAAGTGTCATAAAGGATGAAATTCCTTAACTACTGGATGTGCTGCTCTGCCCAAGTCTTGTCCTTTCCTTCTTGGCCATTATGTTTCTTGAATGCAGTGGTTGAGGATAAAATGCGTTGGGTACTTGGTAGATGATTGCTGTCGTCCTTCAGGTGCACGGCATGACCAGGGTGTGTTGACTTCGTGGAGGATGTACGAGTGGGCAGAGGATAGATATCAGCCATTGGATCACTCAGATGGACGGCAGATATGGCTCAGCAGGAGATATCGGGAGAAACGGGAGCAGACGATTGTGAGCCATTAAATCTTGGGTGGGCAGATCCAACGGTTATCGGGGGCGGAAGGTACACGGAGCTTAACGACCGGGGAAAATAGTTCGGGCGGTAAGCGGTATTCCCCGCACCGATTATGGGGGATGGGCGGTAAAGGTACGTGAGCGCGCGATCCCACTCAACGCACAACACGTGGATGACAGGACATGGCAGAAACCACCTTTATTGCAAGTTAAAGAGTGGTTAGTTTATGATCGCGGGAGAAGCGGATACCATTGGATTTGCGTGGTAGATGATCGGACGGTGGAGGAAATAAACAAGTGGGTCATACGAGCCTATGACTGATGTGACAGGGAAAGACTTTGCGAAGGAGCGCTGTCCTGTGATCGCGGTTACATGAGGCTTAGGTTTTGGAAACAAGGGCTTAAGTAGAGCTTTGGAGGAAGAACAGAGAAGGTGGGAGTTATGAGGGTGTGAGCAGAGTGAGAAGGATGACTGATACAGGTTTTCTTTGAATAACAGCAGCACGGCTGAGCCTGCATTTGACCCTCCAAATGTCCAAGCGTGTAGCAGAGCTAACACTAGCTCCTTCTGGGGATGAGATCCTCCCTGTGAGGTCTCAAGAACCTGCAGATCAATGCCTTTATAATGAAAACAAATTAGCAAAATTCCTAGTGTTCCATTGGGCATGGAGTCTGACTGATCCTACACTAAAACTGATAAAATAAAATATTTACAACTTTAAGGCCAAAAGACCTTAAACAACATAAATTTTTAGAAAACGCCCATTAACTAGGCCATCAAAAACTGCTTCTCCTCCCATGCTTTTCAGCATGAAGGTATTGTTCCCCTGGATCTGAGAGATGATAAAAGGCCCTGTCCAAAAAGCATCAAACTTCCCATGATTGCCTTTCTTTTCTTTCAATGCATCCCACTTCAGAACCAAATCTCCAACTTGAAAATTATCTGTTTTTGTCCTTCTGTCAAAGACTTCCTTGATCTTCTTTTGATGTGCTGCAGACCTTTCAACCAGCTGTTCTTTGATTTGGTGTACCTCTGCTAAATCAGTGGTCCTCTTTACCATATCTTCTTCCTCATTTTGTTCTTCTTGTAGGAATTTCGCCACAGGGAGAGTTAACTGAATTGGGAACACAACCTCAGTGCCATATACCAGCTTGAAAGGAGAATTCCCTGTGGATCTCTTGGTGGTCACTCTATCAGCCCATAGTGCATACTTGAGCTTAGAATCCCAATTCTTTTTGTTGTCTTCCAGCATCTTTTTAATTATTCCTATCAGGCTTTTGTTGAAAGACTTTGCTAGGCCATTGCCTTGAGGATAATAAGAGGTGGAATGAACTAGCTTAATGCCCACTGAATCACACATATCCACCAATTCCTTTGCCCTTAAGGCTACTACATTATCTGTGATTATTTTATGTGGACAACCAAATCTGGTGAAGATATTTTCTATCAAAAACTTCATGACCACATTATGGTCAGCCTCTCTGGTCGAGATTGCTTCAATCCACTTAGTGAAATAATCAGTGGCTACTAATATCCATCTGTGTTGGCCACTGGAATGTGGATTTATTTCTCCAATGAAATCCAAGCCCCACTGCTGAAAAGGTCCTTTTGCATGTATTGGTTTTAAGGGCAAGGACTTCAACTACTGCTTTCCTTCAAATCTTTGGCACCTGTCACAAGATCTAACAAATGAAAACACATCAGCAAACAAGGTGGGCCAATAGTACCCAGCTCTGAGGATCTTATGGGTTGTAGTTTTCCAATAATGATGCCCTCCACATATGCTGGAATGAAATTGCTGCACAATTTCCATTGACTGTTCTTTGTCCAGACACCTCAAAAGCAATCCAGATGGATCCCTCCAGTAGAGCAGATTTTCATTAATGCAATATTTAGCTACCCTAAGCTTAATAGTTCTGGCTTGACTTGTGCTTAAGCTTGGAGGGATTTCTAGCTTCAGCAAGAATTTAGCTATTGCAGAGTACCAATCACAAGAAGCTAGATTTTTTGCCAATGACTGCTTTCTCCCTGGTTCAGCTGCTTCCTCTTCTTTTGTTTGACCACTTTATACATATGTGCTTATGAGATTTATGTCCAATGTTCTGCAATTTTCTTCAGCTAATAGTCTAGCAAGACCCTGACCTTTAACAAGTTTGGTGGGCTTCAGTTCTATATTAAATTCAATCAACTTTGCAATCCATTTAGCCCTTCTTCCATCAACATCAGGCTGTGTTAGGACATTTTTTATTGAAGCAGAGGGCACATATGCAATTATCTTGGAATGTAGAATATAAACTCTGAAAGCTTTCAAAGACTTGATAAGAGCATATGTGGAGAACTATTAGGTGAAGTCTCGATGCAAGATGAAGGGGTTATCGCTTATGCTTCACGTAAACTCAAGACCCATGAAATCAATTATGCTACACATGATCTAGAATTAGCGGCATTTGTAATGGCCTTGAAACTATGGAGACATTATCTGATGGGGTGTCAATTTGAATTAAGAACAGATCATAAAATTCTTGAGTATATCTTCACCCAAAAGGACCTTAATGCTCGACAATGACGTTGGAGTGAGCTATTTAGTGAATATGATTTCAAGATATCCTACATCAAGGGGAAAGAAAATAAAGTTGCAGATGCTTTAAGAAGGAGAGCTAGAGTTCATTCAATACTGTCATTGAAGATAAACTTGAGAAGCCAGATTCTAAACCACCTAGTAGGGGACCCGCAATACCAACAAATAAAACTTGCCTTACAAGAAGAAGTGCTGGTGGCAACCAGGTGGGAAGGATACACCTTAGATAATGATGGATTGCTATGATATAAGGGTAAGATGTACGTCCTGGCTGATGATGAACTTTGGAAATTAATAATGAAGGAAGCCAACCAAGGTCCATATGTTACACATCTAGGAGTCCAGAAAATGTATGAAGATGTTATTTTTAATGATTTTCCTTATCTACTTGATTAAAAATGTGTGGTGAACTAAATAGGAGTGCTTACTAGCTAAGGCAGATACTTTTATGGAGTATCTAAATCATGTTTTATTGTTTAAATTTTATGATACATCTAAATCATACACTATGATTTCAATTATATTTTAATTAACTGTTATGATGTTGAGTATAATGTTGGATGAGGTTTTGTGATATGATGGTATGAGGATAATGATGCACATGTGGTTCTTATAGTTGTTACAATAGTAATGATGTACGCTTATGATGATTATGATATGCACAGGCATTATGATGTTATGTTGAGGTATATTGACATGTTCATTTACTACGTGATGATAGGTCTTTAATGTTGAATGTTGATGTTATAACTTTGGATGGATATTACGATGTGAAGCATGTGGTAATTGTATGTAGAGTTATGACCTGCATAATTTTGTGATAACAATGATGTTATGTTCTCATGATGACATGTAAGACTTGACATTTAGATTATTTTCTATGATACTATGGTTATTGCTAATACATTGGATGCATGTTGAGATGTGGTGATGGACAGGAAATCCACAAATGGGCCGAGAGGGTAGTTTTATTTGATGATATGGTAGGAGCCCATACTTGCAAGGGAAAATATGTAACACCATATGGGCTGGGGACAAACTCAATCAACACTACATATGCCAGTGGTTCCTTTTGTCTTGTATAGATCTTGATGGATAACTCTTGAGGGGCTATGAGACCATCTTGAGGAGGCCAAGTGCCTGATATTGTAGGCTAGGTGCATGGTATTGGATTGGGATGCCGAAGTCTAGTGGGGGTGTAAGGACTTCGATGCCTGGGGATGTGCACCTTAGTAGGTGTGGAGGGAGTGGGCCAGCCTTGCGAGATGCCCCGAGTCATTGAGTACCGTACCAGATTCCTGCGTTGGGGCAGATGAGGTCGGAGTCAGGTGTGAGCCTTGGGGCCAGCCTTGGACTAGGATACAGACCGATGAGGCTTATGCCTAGTTCTGAAAGTAGGAAAAAGGACTGAGATTCCTTGAGATTTCTT
This sequence comes from Pinus tabuliformis, assembly GCA_031772625.1. Lineage (NCBI taxonomy): Eukaryota > Viridiplantae > Streptophyta > Pinopsida > Pinales > Pinaceae > Pinus > Pinus tabuliformis. Next base: position 9,094,327 of record CM062819.1, read on the forward strand.
GGGTGTTGTGAAAACTTTCGATGCTTGCTGGTTATACTAGTTCAGCAGAGGGTGTAGGGCAAACATAAAGTAATAAATAACTAAATAAATAAAATGTTAAATTATTCAATTTAACTTCGGGACAAAGTTCCTTAAAGAGGGGGATTATGTAATGTCCCCTAATCATAATAATAATAATAATAATAAATAATATAATATAATATTATTTATCAGAAAATAAATAATAAACAATAAAGAAAAGATAATAATAGTAAATAAATAATAAATAATAAATAAATATAATAATAACAAATAAATAAAATAGTAAATAACAATACTAGAGTTCTAAATAAGTAGATATAAAAGTAAAACTATAAAATAGTAATAAAAAGTACAGTTAATAAAAAGTAAAATAAAATATGAAAGAGTTAACTAAAAGAAATATAAAAATAGTAAAAATAAGTAAAGTTATTAAAAAGTAAAAATGAATAAAATAAGAAATAATTAAATTAAGAGAAAATTTAACTTAAGTAAATCTTAAAAAAAAAAGTTGCAAGTTGACACATGGAATGTGTGCATGCGGTTCCCCTTCCAATGTTTTCTCTATTTAATAGACGGTGAGGAAGATGAGAGAGCATTCCATCATTCCATCATTCATTCTCTTGGGAGAAAAGTGTTGTGAGACAAAGGATTCCCTGGCAGTAGTACGTTGGTTGAGGGCTCGGGGGTGATGAGATGTAGAAAGATTATATGTAGCTGAGCCTACGATTGGGTGGCGATTCGTCCCCAAAACTTTGTTATGGTTAGCGACATTCAAATAGCATTCCACTCCGAAATTACAAGGAATATCATCGCTACAAGTAAGTTGCATTCGCTCCTATTTCTCAAAAATTCTATGCTAATTAGTTGAATAGAGGTGTGTTGATTGTAAATCACATAACTGATCTACTTAGTTGCATGTTTTAATTCAGGGTTGTTACATTATGGATAGGGGCTAAAGTAGACACAACCCCTTCTTGTTCCATAAACCTTTTATGTTGTATAAGGGTTCGAAGGGGGCTTGTAGGTTCACCTCTAACCCAAAGATCTATTTTTTTTTTCTTTTTTCAAGAAGACAGTATAGGCCTTAGCCCACTTGATTTGATTCTTGGTAAAAGATATGAAATCTTGAAACTGGACATCTCCGATGAAAGGGCTGGGATTGCCATCCCTTTCATCCTCTAGGAAGAAATTGTAACTCACATAGAAAATATTTCACATCTTCATCCTATGATTCAAAACATTTAATAAAATCAGGGATGGAGTTAAATTCAAAGGATTGACCAGATCTAATAGATTTAACCTTTAACAATAGGTAGCACTCAAGCAAGAAAAGTGCATAATTCTCAGCAGAAGATCTATAGGCTAGTGCATCTGAATAAATAGAACAAATTGTCATGATTTGCTCCAAAGATTTTAAAGTTGAGCCTTTGTTTCCTCCACTTTATTTCATTCTTCTTTGAGATTAACATATGTCTCATCTTTTGTGACAGTCAACTCATTTAATTTTTTCAATAATTCCTGGTACTTTTCCCAGGGCACAATTTTATCTTGATACTATGTTAGAGTTTGTTGGGATTTTGCTAATTCCATTTGCAATTTCTGAATAATAGCATCTGTTACCAAAGGTGAATAAAGAGGCGTAACCATAGTCTGAGTAGCCTCACTACAAGTTGATACCGGATCTATCTAAATGGCTACTTCCATTGATGTCATAGAAAAACAAAGATTTGTTTGTGTCCCTACAGAATTAGTACAAATATCCTCTGTTTGGATTTTGACAACTCTGGTACAAGTTTCTTTAGTTTGAGCCCTTATTCGACTAGTACCAATATCTTCAGTCTGTGTTCCAATGGAGTTGAGAAAATTCTCACTCTAAGTCCTCATTGTTTTAAGTTCCACTCTTTTCTTATAAAATTTCCTAGAATCTTTTAGCCATTTCCTGAGCTGTTTGATTTTCTTCCTTAATTTCTTATTTTCCTGACTTAACAGCTTCAACTTATGATTATACTTTTTCTTTTTTCTTTCAGTGGGTTTCTCTATTGATAAAGAAGGAACAACAACAACATTTTCAAAAATAGGAGAAGTTTCAAAATTGCTAGGGTCTTGTTCAAGTGGGAATGTGTCACCTGAATTAGCTTCTGACTCCTAGTTTTCTGCGGCAAAAATTTTGGCTCTTCTAATTCCTGTATATCTCTGGTATCTTATGAAGAAAGAAATATCTCTATGTGATGAGAACTGTGAGTAGAGGTGGAAGGGGTATAAGTGTGGGTTTGTTCCTGTGGGTTTTTAGAATGACCCATCTCCTCAAAATGAGTCCCCAAATTCTCTAAAACTCGAGCCACTTCTTCCTCAAAGTCCTGAGGAAAATTGGTTTGTTGACTGACAGGGGATCCATGGGATGGTCCTACCTCTTCTGTGAGCTCAATAATGTTTCTTCATTGGCTTATTCAGTCAGATCGTCTCCGTTTAATAGGAAAATATGTCAAGATAGGAGCTACTCTTATTTGTTTCCTCTTTGGAGCCTGTACTTCTATGGCTTGATTTTCTTCCTCTATCTGGTCATTACCCCATTTAAGTTGGGCAACGTTCGTTTCAGGTTGGTCATTTTCAGGGATTCCTTCCGGGGATGGTACATTAGGACTTATAAAATTGTCCCAAGTTAACTGCAACTGAGTCAATTCCCTAGTGACTATCAATTTAATCAAGCCATGATGGCTGACTATGGCATGGGGGTTTGTGGCTTTCCTTACTCTACTAGCAACTTCATGTAATAAAAAGTTCAGGAAAAATGACAAATTGATTACTATATTTTGTTTTAAACCTGCTAGAAATTTGAAATGCCGAGTTCTTACCATGTCAAGGCATTCATCGCATGTAATGTATTTATGAATTACTCTAGCCACTTTTCACCATGGCTCGCTCAGAGATGCTGGGTGAATACCTTTGCCTTTTCGAACTAATTCCTCGCTAGGGTTTGTAAATAATTCCACAGCTTCTTGGAGTGTCGTATGCTTTTCCACCCATTTCATTCCCTCGGTAGGAAGGCATGTGACCTCTATCAGGATTACTTCAGTAACTGTTATGGGCCTGCCTTTGACTATTGTGCTCTCATTCTGTAAATTCTGCAAGAATTCCAAAGCTATGTCGTTATTAAACCCCTGCAGCTGAGCAAGATACTGTGCCCAGCCTATGCATTCTAGAATTCCATGGACTTGCTCAGTGATTTGTAGCAGTGTAGGCTCGTTGCAGATGGAGTTGCCACCCATATTTGCTATTTTTATGAGAACAGTTGCAATTCTACATGCAAGACTATTGAATCCCAAAATTCTTGTGATGAAACAACATATGTTATGTTACATGCATAAGTATAGACAAAGAAAGCTTAGCATGAAATCTTTGCTAATCATATCCTATCAAATCAACGTATGGTATGGCCTTCCCCCTCCAATCAGAAAAAGGTTGACCATGACCTATTAAGCATGGGAAAAAGGGGAGATATACGGAGTCATCAATATGATGGGAATCAGTCAGATTAGCCATATGGGGAAAATTAAATGTAGTAAATGCGCAGTCGTACGACTCGTTAGAAAATATTGTAATCATTAAAGCATGCGAGAGATATATATCATGAGAAAAGATTTTCTTTTTCGGGAATGCATAATGAATTTAGATAGCGCACTTTTTGAAAATTATTACTGCTTACGTCAGGTAAACTGAAAATGCTGATGTGTTCATATGATATAAATATGCCACCCATATGAGTTATTAAAAATATGTACACTTAACAAAGGTGATTTCTCCCTTTTGTGTTTAATAAAGAAGTCCTAATGGCATAGTAAAGAGATGGTAGTTCAAATTATACTCCAATACCACAGGCAGAGCCACTGCTACTAGCAGGCATCCATAGCCTCGACAGGGTTGCCTTTTAACCCTTAGATGAGCCAGTATCCTTAAGTTATAAAATGATTTTCCTCAAAAAGGCAATTGTTCTGGCATGATGACTAGATAGTAATAATGCCACTCACCATATCATAACAAAGTGAACATGGTGGCTTGTGATGAGACCTCCTAGCCTTTGACATTTAGTGTCGAAAAGGCCATTACCCTAGTGTGGTAGCCATAATGGGAATGTCACTTATGTTAATCTCCTATGATTGTGGTAGGTTGGCTCATGATGAGACCCCTTATCCCTTTGAGAAAAATTAGCTTGGCATATTTCCACAATTGTTTTATTTATTAAGGGAGGCTCATCAACTCCTTAAGAGTTAGGGATGGTGTAAGAAGTAAGAAAAATGACAAAGAAAATATGCCTTAGTTCCTTTATTATGTTTTTGAAGGGAACCACCATTTGAGTGTGTAAGAAAAGGAAAACTAGTATGGTGGTGATAAATCATGAACAATTTATAATATGTCTGAAAAACCAGGCATAGAGAAGATATATACATGGATAAGACATGTCAGATTAAAAAGTAAATATATTCACCAAAGGGTAAAAAAATCATGATAATCTAAAGATTAATTCTTTTTAAAGGTTTAAATCGAAATTCATAACCAACAGAATGATCAGCATGTACAAAACAACAATTGGCTGAAGGGAACAACAATAAGTGTTCTTTTGAAAGGGAACAACAATTGTTTCTTTGGAAGGGAACAACAAGCGTTCTTTTGAAAGGGAACAACAATTGTTTCTTTGGAAGGGAACAACAAGCGCTTCTTCAGAAGGGAACATCAAGCGCTTCTTCAGAAGGGAACAACAACTGTGTTGAAGGAACAGTTATTGTACCTCTGAAGGAAACGACAACTATAACGAAGGAAAAAATAGTCGTGCCTTCGAAGGAAACAACAACTGTACCTTAGAAAAATAATTTATTTATAAGAAATAATTTCTGTAACAAAATGTAAACATGCTGAAAGGAAACAGAGAAAGAAAAAAAATAAAAATTTAACCTAATTTCAAGAAAAATATATACATTATTTACAATATAGGAAAAAACAATTTTCATGGAAATGAAGTTGTTGGGTTACCATCCCTGCAACTATGATTTGAAGAGTAGGATCACTACTTACCTGCTGATAAAAAGAATCCTTTGTGAGTGGCTGATGATAGAGGCGTAGTCGATGTCCATTCACCAGAAAAGGAGCACCAGACTCGTCGATGGTGATTAAAGTTATGGTGCCATTGTTGTGCACTTCTTGAATTTCATAAGGTCCGAGCCACCTTGTCTGTAATTTCCCAGGAAAGTCATGGAATCTGGAGTCATACAGGAGCACCCAATCACCTTTCTGAAATGATTTCCTTTTAATAAGCCTATCATGCCACTTAGCCCTTTGTTGTTGAATAATAGTTGTGCGTTGGAGAACAAGTAAGCGTGCTTCATCTAGTTCATTTAATTGTTGTAGGCATTGTGTTTGGGCCTTTGTAAGATCCAGTCCAACCTCCTGGGTTGTCTTAAGATTCTTTATCTCAAATTTTATGGGGAAAATAGGTTCTTTACCGAAAACAAGTTGGTAAGGGGAGTAACCAGTAGTATTGTGCCATGTCGTGTGATAGGCCCATAGGGCTTCTGGAAGCTTAGCAGCCTAGTTCTGTCGATTTGTCGAGATTGTTTTAGTTAGGATTGCTTCCAAGACCTTGTTGGTGCTCTCTACTTTCCCATTTGCTTGTGGGTGGTATGGAGAGGTAACTCTATGTTTGATATGATGATTTCGCAGAGTGGCCAAGATTTTATGTCCTGTAAACTGCGATCCTCCATCTATTATTACCTCCCTTGGTAATCCATATTGTACAAACAGTTCAAAGAGAAATTTGATCACTGTTTCTTCTGTGGCCCATGGAAAAGCTATTGTTTCTACCCATTTAGTCACATAGTCTATGGCGACCAGTATATAGACCTTTTGATTTGATGGTGGATTGAAGGTTCCAACAAAGTCCAGTGCCCATATTTCAAAGGGTTCCACCACCAACTAAGGGTGCAATGGAATCTCATCAGCTTGGCCAGGACAACCCATCCTCTGGCAGCTGTCACAGGCCTGAACATATTTCTTTGCATCTTTAAATATGGTGGGCCAATAATAGCCCATCTAAAGGACTTTATGTCCAATTCTATGATCTACAAAGTGTCCACCATAGGGTTCGTCATGGAAAGCTTTCAGGACATCATAAACCTCATCTTCTTGAATGCACCTTCGAATCTGCAAGTTGGAACCAGTGTGAAAAAAGTACCTGCCAATCTAGAATAATCGGGCACTACGTTGGATAATCAGTTTCCTTTCCTCTGGTGACAGGTGTGTTGGTAATTTTCTGACTGCTAAATAATTTGCTACATCTGCATACCAGGGTGCTTTGATCGTTACAACAAACAAGTGTTCATCCGGGAACTAGTCATCTACTGATAGAGGATTATTTGTCTTAGGCACCCGAGACAAGAAGTCTGCAACAAGGTTTTCTTTTCCTCGCCGATCCTTAATATTGATATCGAACTCCTGTAGTAATAGTAGCCATAGAGTTACTCGTCCATTGGTGATTGGTTTATTGGCCAAATATCTGATAACAGAGTGTTTAGCATACAAAAAAACTGGATAGCCTGTTATATAATGTCTAAATTTATTGATAGCATATATAACAACTAGAAATTCTTTTTCTGTTACTGTATAGTTTAGCTCAGCAGGGGTAAGATTTTTTCTAATGTAATAGATGGTGTAGGGCTTCCTATCCTCTTCTTTTCCAAGAACAATGCCTATAGTTGTATCCAATTCTTCTGAGGAGATGTGGAAAGGTAACTCCCAGTTCTGTCCTCACAATACTGGTGTTTTTGAAACCAATTTCTTCAGTTTTGTGAAAGCAATATCACATTTTTCAAACCAATCAAATTCAACATTACCTGTTAGAGTATATAAGGGTGCAACTATTTTCAAAAAATGTCCTATAAATCTGCATGCAGGGTGTAGGTAGTGTAAGGATACCCAAGGAAACTATGTACCTCAGTCTACGTGCGAGGTGTAAGCAGTGTAAGGATTACCTCTATTTTTGTTGGGTCTACCTGGATTCCAGTTGCAGAGATATAGTGTCCCAAAACCACACCTTCGGTCATCATCATGTGGCACTTTTCATGGCTTAAACATAACCTGGTAGAAATACATCGTTCAAGGAATTTCTCCAGATTTTGTAAAGCCTAATCAAAATCATCTCCGTAAGGGGTAAAATCGTCCATATATACTTCAAGTCCTTCGTTAATCAGATCAGAGAAAATACTTAATATCGCCCTCTGAAATGTGGCTGGGGTGTTGCATAATCCAAAGGGTAAAAATCTATATGCGAATGTACCCCAAGGGTAGGTGAATGTAGTTTTATCCTGGTCTTTCAGGGAAATCTAAATTTGGTTGTAGCCGCTGAAGCCATCGAGGAAGGAGAAAAACTACTTCCCTGCTAAGGTGTCAAGGACTTGATCAATAAAAGGAAGAGGGAAATGGTCCTTTTGGGTGGCTTTATTAAGCTCTCTGTAGTCGACACAAATTCACCACTTCCCATTTTTCTTGGGAATGACTACCAACGGGGAGACCCACTGACTATCTGAGATGGGATAAATAAAATTTACATCCAACAGTTTTTGTAGTTCCTATTTCACAATTTCTCTGAGGTGCAGATTTAACCTCCTCTAAGGCTGTCAGATGGTACAAGCATATTTCTCAGTATAGATATGATGAGTACATAGCTGAGGGTCAATACCTTTCATATTTGAGTATTCTTGTGAAAAAACTTCTTTATATTTCCTAATAATATGAATTTGTCTTTGTTGTTGATGATTGTCTAGACTATCATTAAGGTTAAGAGCTTTTCCTGGTTCAAACTCAATTGGCCTACTCTTATGAACAAAAGTTGTAGGTATATGTTGATCATTAGAGTCCTTCAAGGGGTCTCCTTGTGCCTCGTCATCAAGGATAAATTTTAGCATTTTGCATATTGGATTATTCATAGAAACTGGTTTATTAATGAAGCTGCTAATTACATCATCTTCTTTTTTATTCTTAAATTCAAGAGCTTCTTCCAATGTGAGAGGAGAGCGTATATTTTCTTCCAGATATCTAGGTGGGTGTAACTAAGGATTTACAATACGGAGACTTGGTTTTGATGGAGGATACAAAATAAGATTTTTCACAACATTTCCTTTAGTGATTGTCATGTTTCCTGCATGACATCCTATGTAAGCATCTGCTGTTGCTAACCAAGGTCAGCCTAATATCAAAGGGTGTCCATCTAGCCTACTCCTTGGGTTAATGACTAGGAAGTCCACAGGATACTCCCAAGAATCAACAGAGATGGTTACATCTTGTAAAGTACCTTCAGGCTTAACTACTGATCTGTCGGCAAGTTCCAATAAAGTTGAGGTTGGTTCTAAAGATGTAATACCCATAACATTACAAGTTTCAGCAGTCAGAATATTGATGGCTGCTCCAAGATCTACTAGTGTGTTTGGAAAAGTACAGCCTTGTATCTGAACAGTCACTACAAGATTTCCTGGGTCTTCATACTTAATTGGTGCTTGTTTGCCCAAGATCAGGTCAGATAGAGTTCCTACTACGTGAACAGTTGATGGATTTTTCAATTTCCTTCCAGGTTTCTTCCCACATAATTATTTAATTATTTTGGCATAAATTGGGATATCTTGTATGGCTTGGAGGAGCGGGATCTTTATACACAAGTTTTTCAATTCCCCTACAATGTCAAAATCATGATAGATAGTTGGTTTAGCTATCGCAAGTATTTCAGGGAATGGGGGAGAAGAAATTATAATTTTATCAGGATTTTGTTGTTCAACTATGTCTCCTCCCTACTTTGTTTCTATAGTAACCATAGTGGAAGGATTTATTGCAGTTTGTTTTTCTTTGTCATTTTCTTGTTTTTGATCTCTACTTTCTTGTGGAGTAATGATGCACCCTGACCTTAACCAGAGCTCATTGCATTCTACAAGTTCTATTTCATAGTCCGAATTCTCAATGATTTGTACATACTGAACTGGTCTATTGTTAGGATTCAGATTTGGTTGAGCCGACAATTGGGGGCGTATTGGAGGTTGAGGGTTTTGAGGTAACTGAAATGGAGCTGGCAAGGTGGGTTGAGATTGAGAAGCCATCCCCATGGGTGGATTAGTCAATCCCATAGGGCGCTGCCAATTTTGGGACCAATTTGGATTTTGAGTAGTGGAATTAGCCCACTGTGAAGGGTAGGAATTATTGACTGGATTTTTCCAAAAGGGGGCAGAATATTGTGAATTTGGCTAGCCAGGTCCTGCAAAGGGTTGGTTTAGCCAGGGTGACATGGGATATGATTGGGGTTGCTAAGCAGAGAAGGATGGTTTCCCTTGCCATGTGGTTCCAGGATTTTGTTGTTGATTATATTGCCCAGAAAAGAATAAAGAAGGGTCTTGCAATGTACCTGTGGGTCGGGATTTCCATTGTCGACGTTGAGCCATCAAGTATGATGGCTCTGTCTCCTCCTCGGCTTCTTTAAACACCACTTTTAGTCTTGGAAGTGATGGACATTGATCTATTGCGTGATCCTTGGTACATATAGCACATGTTTGAATCATGTCTAGGGGCATTCCCTCTGACTGTGTTTCTTTCAGCAACGTGGGAAGAATATGGCCAGTGATTCTTCTACTTCATCCTACCTTTGCCTGGCCTACAAAACGTCTAAATTTGTATTCAGCATGCCCGAGATGTTATTTTTTAAATCTTTTATGAGGTTGTCCATCTTTTTTCGAGTTACACTCCCACTAGCAGCTCTGTTGCTTCTAGTGATAGGATCTCATCCTCCTACTTTGGTTCGTGTTCTGCCCCACGAACACCTAATACACAATTGAATAATGTCATCATATCCTTCTTGATAAATATTACCTTTTCCCATTAAATTTAATGTTTCCACCCATTCATATTTCATCCCTTTTATCATAGTATCTTTTAATACTTCTTTTGGAAATGTAGCATAGGGTGACCTCTGTAAATTATACTGAAACCTTTCTACATATTCTTCTAAGGTTTCATTATCTTTTGCAGTCATTTTAAAGATTTCATCCTTCAGATCCCTAGTCCTACAGTAGTCTTGGTACTTAGTAAGAAAAGTGTTTTTCATTTCATCCCAAGAATTGATGGTACCCCCACCTAAACCCATAAACCATCTTAAGGCTTCTCCCTTTAAGGTGGAAGGGAACAACTTCAATTTCTGAGGGTCGGTGGTGTAGTCATATCCTCTACATAGGACATTGAACTCAAATAAGAAAGCATTTGGATCCTTTGAGGTCATCCCGTGAAAAGTAGGAATACTTTGTAAGGGGATGGCATTCATTAGGGAAATGTCGACTAGATCAACTATGGGATACTCTAAAGTTGAGGTCTGACCTGAGGTGGTTGATTTTTCATTTGATAAAAGATGTGCCAATAATATTCAGGGATCTCTTGGTCAAGAGGTGTTATTTGGGTAGAAGGAATACTAAAAATTCGAAGAGGCCTTACCGCACTACTTAAGTCTGGGATGTCAAGTACTTCTTTTCCAACCAAGATTGTAGGAGATCCAAATTCAGATGGCTGTGGATCTACTTCAACAGATCCACCAGTTTTTGCCTCTCCTTCCTTCAAATTACTATAATTTCCCTCTTGTGAAGGCACAGAGTGTGGATCATTTGTGTTTTGAAAAATCTTCTCAAATCCTTTAGTTTTACTATGGATCTCGACATAAGTTGCAATTGGTGACTCTGTCGCTTGAGGGATCAAGGTAGAGCCCTTCCCAGAGACTGTTCGGGGTCCTACTGTCACCTGAGATCCATCTCTTCGAATGATTTCATCTATAAAAGTACTTATCCCAAGGGTCATCGATCCCTGGGATTTTGTGGTTTTTGGTAATGGATTATGATCTATAGGTGTCTTTCTTCTCCTTGTCATGCATACCTACACAACCTCTGTGCATCAACTGAAAGCGAGCACTAGGAACAAGATTTTTACTTCTTGTGCGTGGAGGTTCTTACCTCCCTTCTTCAATACCCAGTTATCTTTTGAGATACAATCCTATTATTATCCTAACAACCTCCCCGACAATGACGCCAAAATGTTGAGCAACTAAGATGACCTCAGAAATTGATCTTAATTCTACATTAATGTATCAACCTGGGATTTGTTTTTCTATTTCAAGGTTGTTGGCACTGTCTGTGCGATAAAATATCAGAGGTTGAAATGTAAGTAACTAATCCTAAATCTTGACCAATCGTTGCAGAAATAGCTTAATCACTCAACAATCATTGACTTGTAAATTCAAATGCAGAAAGGAAATTAATCTATGGTTCACACTTGGAGAAATAGATTAATCTAAAATCGAATTCAGACAAGAATATTAATCTAGGATTCAAATGCGGAAAGGGAATTAAGCTAAGTTCAATAATCGAATTCACACAACTTTTGCTAGATCACACATATCAAAGGAAACTACTTAAACCATGCCAATAACTGAAAGCATTCCAAAAATGGAAATAATTAAATGTGCAAAACCTATAATCGTAGGAAGTAAATTCAAAAAGGGAACAACAATTGAAATATAAGACTTAATCTACCTCATATTATAATGAGAGAAACAAAGAAAATATCAACAGAGAAAGTAAATAAAATGATACAGTCAAGCAATGAATCTTCCAGTGACTGGGCCCAGAGTCTCCAGAAGGGACTACCATAAAAACTCAATGCACGGGTTTAATGTAAAAGCTTCACTTCTTCATTAACTATCAAAATAGATTACAGAGTTGTTTGCAACCTTTAAGGCTGAATTATGGCTTGCAATCTTACTGTAGGAAAAACAATGAAAAGTAAAGTCTCCCTTCTTTTCTATTTACTAGTGTTATATATTTCCTAAGGAATGCTAGTAAATTAGAGCTTATCCTGAGGATCAGAAGATCCTCAGGATTGCTCGGCCTAATTATCGGATCTTTAGCAACAATTCTGCATCTCACTGCCTATTCTTAGCTTGGCCTTCTCATCTATAATAATGGATTTTTCTTTTCTTGGTGCTGTTGTCTTATCTGAAGGAACAAAATTTGTCCAATTCAGTCATCCTACAAACGAATTAGCGAAATTTAAGACTTATAATGCTAAAAGTATGTAAATCATTTGACAATGATTTTTAATTATTTTTCATTTTTCTTTCCTCCAAAACATCCTTAAGATAAAATAAAATTCATTGAAATCATGTTATTAGCCAAGTAAATAAGGAGGAAAATCATACCTTTTCCTCGACCCAACACCAAGAAGTGAGCCCAATAGCTAGTTCATCTCCGAGCAATTTTTCTTAGGTGCAAGTTCTATAACATACGTCTGAATCCGCACAAATTCATATTCTTTGTCAAGTCTGGATGCCTACTTGGTTTCGTTGTCCTCAAACAAGGGATTAGGGTTTATCCTGATAACGTAAAGGCAATTACTCAATTTCCCATGCCACAATCCATTTTACAGCTCCAACGTTTACAAGGGAAAGCAAACTTCTTATGATGGTTCATCGTGAACTATACCAAGTTGATGAAAGGCTTTATGCACCTACTGAAGAAATGCGTACCATACTTGTGGGATGATCAAGCCCAACCATCATTTTATGCCTAGAAAGGGGCACTTATATCTGCCCCACTGCTTAGTGCTCCCAAAATTTCGCGCGACTTTCTCCTATACCTAGAAGCCTCGCCATCCTCCATTGGTATGGTGTTGGTTCAAACCCTTGATGATCTTATTGAGCATGTGATTTATTATCTCTTGAAAGGCATGGATGGGCCCAAACTCTGATATACACATGTGGAAAAGTTGTCCTTGGTAGTTGTCTTTGCTGTCAATCGCTTCCGACACTATATATTGTTGCGACATGCTACCTTCATCGCTTTGGAGAATCCCATGAGACACATTTTGTCTCCTCAAGTCATCGAAGAAAAATATTCCAAATGGATTGTTCTCCTCCAGCAATTTGATTTGGTTTTCGCCACTGCCAAGGTGAAAAAATACTTAGTCCTCGCAGAAATATTGTCAAAACTTCCCATAGTCGATCCAAATGAGATAGATCATGATCCTCTTCTGGATGAATATGTCTATCTAATTGACTCAACTGACCCTTGGTACGGTGACATTTGCATCTACCTCCATGCGCAATGATTCTTCCCTGATCTATCGCAAGGTGACCGTCATCACATCCACCACCAAGCCACCACCAAGCTCGACACCATTTAGTGTTGAACGATACATTATATCATCATGGTGATGATACATTTCTTCGAAGTTTCCTCACTCATGAAGAGGTGAAACAAATTTTAAATGACTATCATGCTGGGGCATGTGGCAGTCATCTTTATGGCATGGCTATTTCCCAGAAAATTCTATGCGCAGGATAATACTGATCGACCTTGTTTAAATATTGTAACAAGGAAATCCAATAGTGTCACCCTTGTCAAACAGTTACCAATAAAATGCACGCATCCCTGGCCCCCCTACACCCGATTATCTCCATCGGCCCCTTTTCCAAATGGGGCATCGACTTCGTCACATGCAACTCCACTTCCTCTGATGGACACAACTACATTATTTCCACTGTGGATTACTTTACGAAATGGGTTGAAGCTATTCCTACTTTTTGGGCTGATGGAGAAACTGCAACATTATTCCTATTCAATCAGGTGATCTATCATTTTGGCATGCCCCACACGATCATTACAGACCATGGTTCTCACTTTCAGAACCACATGATGTCTGACTTAACATCATTGCTCGGTTTTAGGTAAGAACATTCTTCCTCCTACTACCCCCAGGCTAATGACCAAGTGGAAGCCATTAATGACGTCCTAAAAACCATGATCTGCCATTTATTAGGTAATCATAAAACCCATTGGAACCATATGTTATATCCTGCATTGTGGGCATACTAAACCTCAATAAAAACTGCTACAAGCATCACACCATTCCAAATTGCTTATGGCCTGGAAGTAGTACTACCTATCGAATGTCATATTCCTTCTCTAAAACTCGTTGTTGAACTCTTGCTCGACACTACTATCAAAGAAGACCACTTACTATCACTTAATTAGCTGGACAAGACTCATTGAGATGATGCATTAGCCCTCGAAGCCCACAAGCGTCAGGTCAAAGCCCAATATGACAAAAATGTCAAGCCTCATTCTTACCAAGAGGTTGACCTGGTTCTAATCTATGATCAAAAGCATGACCTCTTGGGGGTAGGAAGACTTCAACCATTGTGGATAGGTCCATATGTCGTCACCAGGGCCCTCTCAAAAGGTGCCTATGAACTTTATGACTGTGAAGGAATCCCTCTCACGAAGCCCCGAAATGGGCTCTATATAAAAAAGTATAATGCTTAATATTGTACTAGGCACTTGCTTTGTAATTTTATGTATTTAAATTTTTCTTCATTTGTTGTGACTGGATATTTTTTGGCTTTTATGAGTATTTGTCTCATGCATGTCTCTTGTGGCACAAATGTCTTCATCACCCTTACCATACATAGGATATGCGGATGGTGCCAATTGTCACACATGTCACATTGCATCAACTACTTGGGTCATTTACACACCTGAGTCAGAACTACTTGCTTCCAGGGGATTTTTTCTTGGCACTGCCACCAACAATATTGCTGAGTATATGTCTGTAATTACACTTCTCACTGAAGCGTCATCTCGGGACATCTCCAATATGATGGTCAAGTTAGACTCTCAGCTAGTCATTATGCAATTGACAAATCATTATCACATTTTCAATCCAATCTTATTATGTCATTATTTAAGGGTACGACTCTTGGAACGTCAATTTTAGTTTATTACATATGAACACATTCCTCAAGAGTTTAATATAGTCACTAACTTGTTAGAAAATTAGGTATTAGATTGGCATATGTCTCATTCATTATAGATACATGCATGAAAGTCAAATTTTACACAGTTAAGAATTTACAAAACATTTAAAAAAACATTTACATCTTAAAGCGCCAATATATATATATATATATATATATATATATATATATATATATATATATATATATATATAGATAGATATAGATATAGATATAGATATATATATATATATATATATATATAGATATATATATATATATATATAGATATATATATATATATATATATAGATATATATATATATATATATATAGATATATATCTATATATATATATACATATATATCTATATATATATATATATATATATATATATATGTCAAGTCCAATCCTTTACATCAAAATTCCCAAAACATGGGTGTTTTAAGTGAAAAATGGCTTTACCAAGCCTCGCCATGACGCCCGCTCGCTACACCATGCTACTTCTAAGAATACTACGCATGATAACTCAGACCAACTCTAGCTAACCTCCTAAGAGGAACTAGAGATCGCTCAGGCACACCCATTTTGTGTCGCTGGATATGAGCTAGTATTTCCTTGATGGGAAGAGGCGAAACACCCATGATCAGAACTTCAAGATTCCTAAGATCCTCACGGAGACTTTGGATGTCATCTCCATCTTCGGTGGTTGTCGCGCCTACTCCAGCCCCAAGTAGTTGGTCCCCCTACCTCGCCTGGCGAGGCATGCCCACATGACGTATTGGTGCCACATATGTGTCAAGCAAACACTTCATGTCAATACTTGTTCACCCATAAATAAAAAACATTACATAACTTTCAAAAGTTAAAAAATACTTTTTGTACTCTAATGAAATCATCTTACCTTGTGGCACACACTAAGTTCCAAGTGGAAACATAAGCTACAGATGTCCTGTGAAATGCATGCCTACATAGGCATAATCATCGATCATGAGAATCTGGCTGCTGAGCCACTTGAAGAAATCATCTTTGAAGAAGTGTCAAATTGGCCCCCCTCCAGTCCAAGGAACCAGGGAAGCCCATCGCCCTTGCCTTGGCTCCCTAGGACCATCCTGACCCAAACTCATCGAAGGCCTCAACATGGGCACTCTCTCAAGAAATAAGGATACAATAAGAGTACCATACCTAAACTCTCTTTGGGTACGAGTCTTACAAGATGTCAGTTCTACCTTCACTTGGTGAAGAAATCCCTCACACCAGTTGAATATTTGGGGCTACAAATAGTCAATGGATAGTAATAGATGAGACTTCGTAGCTACATGTGGGCTCTTGTACCTCGCCAAGTGCATGCTCATCCAAAGTATGGCCCTCATAGGCCCAATCTTGATCACTCAATGGGGACCTTGTTACTAACTAATCCATTGCTTGACCTACAGTGAGCCTGGACCAACTCAAGGGTCGTTCGTGAATCTAGTCTGCCACCAGTCAATTTTACTTATGCACCTCTACATGATAACCCTGTAAGAAAGTAAATATCATCTCTTTCGATTGCAAGCACATGATCCTTGATCCTGAACACACCTTGTTGTTCATCCCATCATTGGATAATCCAACTGAGAAGTTCTTCCTTACCCTTCATTAGGTCAAGTCTGAAATACTTCATCAAACTGCATCTATGCAAAGAAAGTAAGCGTGTCGTATCATTAAGCATTCGTATTTCTTCACTGTCGTGAGCTCTTTCCCTCCAAAGACTCATGCTGATGGCTCAAACCATGCATCAAATCACCCAAAAATTAGTTAGTTTGGTTGTAAAATCCCTAGGAAATTATGCATTGGAGTTTTGACTTCTGCCCAGGTAGCCTAACACTGCCCCCAAATCCCACAAGGAGTGTTAACGCACCCCTGTAGGTTGTGAAGGGTGTTTAATGCTCCTCCAGCCCTAGCAGGCAGCGTTAGGAGCAGTAAACTATTGAGGGCTTCCCTAAAATCACAAATTTCACCCCAAAAGCAGCTGAAAAAGGTAATAGAATGCAAGATGAGGTTTAGACCATCTACCTGGAACAAATGGGGCGTCGAATGGTCGCCTAGATTGCTTGCAATCACTTGAGGAATATATGCTCCTTTTTCACTCCAGAACACTCTCGCAGAACTCAAATGGTGAAAATGAAGGCTTCCAAACCTTCTTATAGTCACTCTGGAGGTATGAATCATTGAAATCAAGGTTTTTCATTCCTATGTTGTTTATCATATGCCATTTTGATATGCTAGCAATATTACTCATGCTTTGATGAAGAATTTTAGTGTTGAATTGCAGAAATGACCATGTTTGACTCAATATGAGCGCTTTCTTTTATGGGATCTTTTCTTGCTCTTGAACTAAAAAATCCCCAATTTTTTCCCTTCTTCAGGCTTGTTAAATTTACGAAGAAGGCATGAGCAGTGTTTTATCTCTTTTTCCTCACTCATTACACTGAAAAAGATATATCGAGTTTCTTTGTTTGACTCGTTAAAATTTGTGTAGGAATTTACAGGGTAAGTTCCTCAGAAAGAATACCAAAAGGACACCGCTCACAACCAGATCTCAAATCAATACACCAGTATTTTTGACGTGGTTAAAACCCTCAGAGTGCAAGGAGGGAAACAGTCCACGGCCTGTCCCAACGTGGGTACAGACAATTTATTAATCAAAGAATGAAAATTTACATAAGCTTCTCTCATGCACGGATTACCCGAACAATGACCCTCCATGCGCTTTAAATAGAACTCATGGACCAATCGGGTGTCAAGCCACGGATCAAGTGTCGATAATACCGAGGTGAGAGTGAACCGTCGGATCACTACATATCGTGACCGTCGGATTGTAAGTTACAATATGTACAACGGTAAAGAAACACACTTTACCTAACTCTAACCTAACTCTATGCTAGACCAAGTTGAACTTAACTATATCCTATGTGTCGGAATATCCTAACATCCCCCCTTAAGAACAACTTGGGATAGGATTGAAGGATTTACAAATATGACACAATAGGAGAAGGAAGGAGGCACTAGAGCCTATCCCCCCTTAGTGACAACTTCCTGAACTCCAAGCATATATCGAAGTTTAGTGAACTTCGCCTCTGTGAGAGCCTTTGTGAAGATGTCTGCAACCTGATCATCCGTTGGACAATATTGCACTTCAAGAACATGGTCATGAATGAGCTTTCTGATGAAGTGCATGTGTAGTTCAATGTGTTTGCTGCGCTGATGCTGGACTGGATCTTTGCATAGCTGAATGGCACTTTGATTATCACACCAAAGTGTGGTTGGATGCTGCTGCTCAAAGCCAAATTCTGATAGGATCTGACGAAGCCACAAGGCTTCCTTACTAGCTTCCACGGCACCACGATACTCTGCTTCTGCTGACGAAAGAGAAATGGCAGCCTGTTTCTTACAAGCCCATGTAATAGGTCCTGAACCAAGAGTGAAGACATAACCGGCAGTAGACTTCCGATCATCAAGGTCACCAGCCCAATCAGAATCAGTGAAACCAACTAACAGAGGAGCTGCTTTGGCACTGTAATGAATCCCAAACTGTACTGTACCTCGAACATAACGAAGTATTCTTTTAGCTGCTTTCCAATGACTTTCACGGGGGTTTTGCATAAAACGAGCAACAAGGCCAACAGCAAAGGAAAGATCAGGACGAGTATGGGTTAAATACAAGAGTTTTCCGACAAGTTGACGGTATAAGGTAGCATCAACTTCAGGAGAAGTACAAGAGACTGAAAGTTTGACTCCAGACTGAAAGGGAGAAGGGGCTGGCTTACAGTCTTCCATGTGAAAATGACGAAGAATATCACAAGCATACTTGGACTGGGAAAGGAAAATACCTTCTTGGGATTGCAAGACTTGAAGACCGAGAAAATAGTGTAAGTGTCCTAAGTCTGTCATTTCAAATTTCTTTTTAAGGCTGGACTTCACATGGTTTATAAGGTTGGGATCACTACCAGTAAGAATAAGATCATCAACATAAAGAACAAGGATGATAAGAGAGTTGCCCACTTTCTTGGTGTAGACAGTATTGTCAGAATGACACCTAGAAAAGCCAGATTCTAAAAGAAAGCTATCCATTTTGGCATACCAAGCCCGAGGAGCTTGCTTGAGGCCATAAAGGGATTTCTTAAGTCGACAAACGAGGCTGGAGTCTGTTTGTATGAAGCCAATGGGTTGTTCCATATAGATTTCTTCCTGCAAGTCCCCATGCAAGAAGGCAGATTTAACATCCATTTGATGGACTTCCCATTTTAAAGAGGCAGCAAGGGAAAGAACAAGGCGGATAGAGTTCATTTTGGCAACTGGAGAGAAGGTTTCAGTGTAGTCAATGCCTTCAACCTGTGAAAAGCCCTTAGCAACTAGACGAGCCTTATGTTTATCAACTTTCCCATCTGGTCCATACTTGGTTCTGTAAACCCATTTGCATCTAACAAGTTTGCGTCCCTTTGGTAGAGGAACAAGATCCCATGTATCATTTGTCATCAATGAATGATATTCTTCATTCATAGCTGCTTCCCAATGTGGATGGCCTGAAGCTTCTGCAAAAGTGTCAGGATCATGATTTACTGGAGCTTGAGCCAGTAAAGAAGAGGCTCTTTCAAACTGAGAACGTGTACGTCGCTGATCTGTAGGATCACCGGCAAGATCACCTGCTGCATCCCGAGTAGCACGGACCCATCTTGGAAGTTGAGGATCCTGAGAAGGTGGGGGAGGATTATCATCCTCGCTTTCATCATCAGAAGAAGAAATGTTTTCAAAGATAGAAGAGATAGGAAGAGGTGGCACATCCGCCGGACTAGGCTCGCAGGCCGATTTATTTTCATCAAATTTTACATCTCTTCTAATGATAACATTTTTGGACTTAAATGGAATAAGTCTATAACCTTTTACATCTTCAGAATATCCAACAAAAGTACATTTCTCACTCTTAGGTTCTAAAGCTTTATGCTTTTCATCTGGAATATGGGCCCATGCTTCACTTCCAAACACACGAAAGTGACTTACATCTGGTTTAATGGAACTCCAAGCTTCTTCTGGAGTGATATTCTCTAGAACCTTAGTAGGAGTGCGATTGATTATATAATTTGCACAATTAATTGCTTCGGCCCAAAAACTAAGACTGAGTCCTTTAGATTGCAGCATACAATTAGCCATTTCCTTTAAGGTGCGATTTTTCCTTTCAGCTACACCATTTTGTTGTGGAGTGTATGGAACAGTATGTTGCATTTGAATTCCATTTTCGGTGCAAAAGTTGATGAATGCGTTTTTAACATATTCTCCACCATTATCAGTTCTTAGCTTAAGAATTTGATGTCCAGATTGTTTTTCAACAAATGCTTTGAAGGCCAAAAAAGTGCTAAATACTTCGCTCTTGAGTTTTAAGAAGTATACCCAAGTGCGTCTAGAGAAATCATCAATGAAAGTTAAGAAGTACTTGCAGCCAGAGAATGAAGCAACAGGAAGAGGACCACATAAATCACTGTGCACAAGCTGTAAAGGGGCTGAGGCGTGCCAAGAGGCACGTTTGTCAAAACTGTCCCGATGATGTTTTCCGAGTACACATCCGGAACAAACACCATCTTTGCAAGATACCATAGGAAGACTTGTCACCATATTTTCTTTACATAGATGCTGAAGGGAGCGATAGTTTAAGTGACCAAACCGCTCATGCCAAAGTTTGCTCACTTCATCATTATGAGCAACAAACACTGAGGGAAGATGGATGACCCAAAGTTGTGAAACTTATACAACCTTTTGGAATCATCAGCAAGACCAGTAGCTAGAATCTGTTTAGGATCTTTTAGATCCTTGATTACAACATCATGAGGTGAAAATTCAACAATTTTACCTTCACCTGAATGAGTTATCTGATAGACAGATAGAAGGTTGCAGGATAAGTTTGGAACACATAATACATCATTGAACTGACCATTGTCTAGATGAACAGTTCCAGTCCCTACAACATTAAGAGATCTATCATCACCAACATATATATTTTTGGTGTTACAATCATTTAAAGAAGAAAACATGGCTTGGTTTTTGGCCATGTGACAAGAGGCTCCAGAATCAATGAGCCACTCATGAGAATGAGAAGAAGAAGAAGATACATTTAATGCATAACCAGACTGAGATGATTGACGATGACATGCAGAAAGTGCCGTTCCGGAAGTTGAAGTTGAAGTAGGCTCCAGATGGATGTTATGTTTCTTCATTGCGGCTTCCAAGGCTTCCATCTTCTTAAAGCATTTAGATTCTAAGTGGCCATCTCGATTACAAAAGTTACAATGTCTGTCAGTCCTCTTCCATTTGTTTTTATTGGTCTTGTCATTTTGCTGAAATGATCTTTCATCTTGAGGCTGAGTTGGTTTAGGACCATTCCTTTGAGGATAAGACTTCTTAGGATTCTTTGAATTTGGTTGCTGCTGGGCGGCTAACGCTTTCGAGGAAGAGTTTCCAAGATTAAGAAGACCAAGGTGTAAGAGTTTTTCTTGTTCTCTTATTAAGGAATCACAAAAGGAGTCAAAGGAAGGGGGTTTGTAGTCTTTGCCTTGACAAATGAAAGCTTCCCTTGTAGAATGGAAAGTGGAAACAAATACAGAGTAGGCTGGTCCCAACTTAGTAAGGATGGAATAAATAAGGTTACCATCTTCTTTCTTAACTTTAACACCTTCCAAGAGATATCTAAGGGTCTTGAATTTGGACAAGAAATCTTCAATGCAAGAAAAATTATTAGGATCCAAAGTAAGCAACTCATTCTCAAGTTGATGGGCTCTAATTTCATTTTTAATCCCAAAAACTTTAGCAAGTTTTTCTAATGCTTCATGAGGAGTTTCAATTTCTGCAATGTGGAATCTAAGATCAGGAGAAATAGACATTCCTATCAAACCACGTGCTTGATCTTGTCTATTTTCCCATTTTTCGGCCTTGTCTTCATCTTTGGGTTTCTTCTCTTGGTCTGTGGCTATTCTGAAGAGACCTTTACTTCTAAGTAAATCTCCCATGTAGGCTACCCATTGGAAGTAGTTAGTGCTGTCAAGAATGACTTGGCATGGACTTTCCATTTTTTGAAAAAAAACTGAAGCTGAAGATGCTGAAAGTAAGTGGTCCAATGGATAGATCTCGAAAAAATAGGCGGTTTTAAAAAAAACGGCTCTGAAAAAGGCTTCCGGATGAAGAAGATATGGCTTTTTGAAAAAAAATTGTTGACGTTGCCGGCAAAGTGCGCGAATGTGCGGGAATGAAAAAATCCGCCCCCACAAAATGGAGACTTGAACCCAAGACCTCTACTCTCTTAAAAAGTCTTTGAACCAATTGATCTATACAAAATATTTGAGAGAGAGAGAGAGAGAGAGAGAGAGAGAGAGAGAGGGGGGGGGGGGGGGGGGGGGCCTCGATTTGCGTGCTTGCCTTGGGAAGGCTCTTTTCCCCTACAAAACACAAAACACAAAACCCAACACGAATATGCAAAGAAAAACGAACCTTACGGCTCAAAGTTAGCTTTAGCCAAAAAACTAGAATTTTTTAAAAAAAATCTCAAAGTTAGCTTTTAACCGAAAAACTAAATATTTTTCTCAATGTTTCTGATTTTCCAAGATCACACTAAGGTGCAGGGAAAAGAGCATACGCATGAGAAAAATCCTTTCTTTCTGTTTCTGATTTGCCCAGATCGCACAGAGTCGCAGGGCAAAGAGCATACGCAGAAATGAAAGGTATAGATCCGGGAAAAAAAAAGGCTAAATAAACCGAAACCGAAATAAGCAGAGAGAAAATGACAGTAAACTGCAAAAAAAAACACTGTATACCTCCCGATCTGAAAAATGACGCAGCTAGGGCTACCGGAAACCTTTTCGCGTGAAACGAAAGGGGTTCCTCACTGAAACAGATGCTCCGAACGCAACAGAGCAGTCCTCTCGGCCCGAAAGCAGTCAGAAACAGCAGATCTAGGAAACGACAGCCGCATGCAGTTCTACCGGCTTCAGATTTGGATCACCAACGGACGCGGCCCTCAAATAGCTCTGATACCATGTAGGAATTTACAGGGTAAGTTCCTCAGAAAGAATACCAAAAGGACACCGCTCACAACCAGATCTCAAATCAATACACCAGTATTTTTGACGTGGTTAAAACCCTCAGAGTGCAAGGAGGGAAACAGTCCACGGCCTGTCCCAACGTGGGTACAGACAATTTATTAATCAAAGAATGAAAATTTACATAAGCTTCTCTCATGCACGGATTACCCGAACAATGACCCTCCATGCGCTTTAAATAGAACTCATGGACCAATCGGGTGTCAAGCCACGGATCAAGTGTCGATAATACCGAGGTGAGAGTGAACCGTCGGATCACTACATATCGTGACCGTCGGATTGTAAGTTACAATATGTACAACGGTAAAGAAACACACTTTACCTAACTCTAACCTAACTCTATGCTAGACCAAGTTGAACTTAACTATATCCTATGTGTCGGAATATCCTAACAATTTGATGTAGATCTATTGACTTTGTCTTCGTGTGACTCATTAAAATTTCATGAAGAATATTGAGTTTACTCTGTCCCCTCGTACTTGTAACAAAATGGCGCAAACGTCTATTGAGCATAGGTTTATCAATTTATCCGGACTCACTAGACTAACTTATGGAAAATAAACTATTAGGGTCCTATAATTTTTTATAGAATCGTTTCATTATTACTGATGATTATTATATTTCAGATGTTGAAATTATTATTCCATGTTGTAAATTATTTCCAAAAAAAGGTCAAAACCTTAAGAAAAATAAAAAAATATTCTTACAAGTCTAAATGCAGCATTAGAGGATAATTAAGTATGTTTAGATTAAATTAATCACACCATTTAAATGTGATTAAATAAATTATAATAAGGCCTTGGTACTATAGCTTTGATTTTATTGTAGAGTTGAAAACAACAAATGGAGATTTGTCGTATGTGGTTAAATTATGCACTCCAATCTGCCACTCGATCATCACTCTACCAGATCAACGGCTAATAGTGCTTTTCGGCCCCACCTTTCCATCCTACCTTTATCGGCAGGGGGGCGGGGAGGGGGGGGGGGGTTCCAAAAAGCAGTTTCCTCCCCATCGGGCCAGCTGCTACATGTCCCTCTTACCTTATTTTGCACCCCCCTTGCTCAATACCATATACCACTCCTATTCCCCTCCGAAAGCGATTTTTCGCTGCTCCCGCTTACCATTCCATTCCCACGACTTCCTTCCACATTCACATGCCAACTATTTCTGTCAACCATGTGGCTATGCATCATCCCCCACCTCCATGTCACCTCCCGCCTCCACGTCATATGTATGTTTCATGGTCAGTTAAAACTATTTTTTTCCTATACAACACAGTAATTTAAAACATGGTTTACAAACAACTGAGAACGAATTTTCAAAAACTAAAAGAGGCTTTTTTTTATCACATACTCATGTACAAAAAAAAACTCTTTGCTTTCTAACATCTATTATTGTTTGGTAGATTCGAATGAAGCTTTGCAGGCATATTTTCCCGAATTTCCCTGTTTTTAGTCAGTGTTTTCAAATGCAGTTTTTGAGGAGGTGGAAATGAATTTTCAAAAACTTAAAGAGGTTATTGTTGCTAACATAATCATTTACAAAAACCTCTCTCAACATATGTTATGGTTTGGGATATAAAAAGGGATCACTTAACCCTAGCTTTTAGAATTTTGGGAGGAAAAAGCTCAAACACAGTTAGGGACTTGGAGGCCACCTCATCAAATACGAGTTGCTATCAAATTTGAATTGCTCTTCTTTGTCACTAGAAATCCATAGAGATAGTTCAAAGTAGATTCATTAGTTTTTAGTGGCCTATATTTCAGTTCTATTTTTGTAACACAGTTTGAGATATTTGTAATAAATCTTGATATTTTTTCAAGATATTTTAGTTTAGAATTTGTATAAATACCTCATAATTTGAAGTAATAGAGGTTGGGATTTGTAATGGGAAAGACTACCATTCATTGTAAAGTTGTTCATTGAGTTCAAGTGACATTATCCAGTAATACAAGACAAGTTGTTTCATGATTCCTGTGTCATATGTATTTGGTGAAGTGCATCTACTGTTCTTTGTTCATTTTCTCTATCTATCATGCTTATCTATTCTCTGTTCTTAATTGTTAAACATAAAGTATAAGTACAAAATTTGTTTCTTAGCACTTTGTACTCGATGTTGAGAATTCTAAATGTTTTCCTTTGATATCAAGTTAAAGAATTCTTAACTTCTCTTTAGCTTCAATTGAATCTATTTCTTTTCTTCCATCTCATTTCATTTAAATCTAAAATATCTAATAGTATGCCTATCTTGCTCTATTTCAATTAAGCTTGATACTTTTGCAAATTGATCACCCCAATCTCTTCTAACTCCATTGCCCAATGGCCTTCTTTTGTTGTTCCAACCAAACCAATTCAAAAACCAAAGTCTAAGCCCAATAACTAGCCTAAAATTTTAATCAAAACAAAGTTAAATTTGACACAGAGAGCCCTCTCTGAAGCTGGTAGGGCTAGATACCAGCTTCCAAAGTGGTTGGTAGTTACCTCTATGATCTTTTTTTGCAACCTCAGAAATTGCAGAGTGATAACATGAACTATGTCGGGTATACTATTAAACCATTGTCGCACCCAGTTATCAAATATGACAAAGGGAAGCTCCCTGGAGTTGTTCTTTACGATATTTTCAGACTCTCTAAATATGAAAAGACCACCGAGTTTGCCCATCTGGACTTGTTAAACTTAATCAAATGGGGAAAAACTGGACAACACAATTGCTATATCTCTATATTCGGAAGGTTTTTTTGGCAGCAGTCGTTCCCTTGAACATGGTGCTCCCTCAACAAAACCTCCTTTTTGTCAGCCTCTCATATGAAGCTTACCATCCTAGGAGTTTAGCCTATATACTCTGATGTTCCTGCGTCCCTGTATCCTAACACTCTTTGGTGTTCATGAGTCTAAAGCTGCTTGGTTAACCTTTGTGTTGTGCCTTCTATTGTTCAAGGGATTCCTTTATCATCTGCTTCCTGCATCAACCGTCACTCATATACTTCCATCATGTCCTCCGTTTGTTTGACCCATTGCTCAAAGTTTATCTTAAAAAACAATCATTCTTGTCCCATTTCGTGTCGACTGGTGTAGGACACATTATTACCTACCTTTCGACATGTCTCTTCCTAGCAACTTCAACACTCTATCTAAGAAGGAAATCCAGAGACATATCAGTGCCTCGGAACTTGCAGTCATTAGTGGTAGGTTACCTTGTGTTTGATTGGGGGTTTTCATTATTGGCTCCCAGATGAATGATTCTATGAGTGTTAGATGACAACATCATTATTCACACCCACTAGATTGTATTGTGCATCTTGGAGACCATCATCATTATCAGTGGCCAACCTCGCGTCTGTTAACATTTTTCATTATTGATTGGTAATTAGATGATTTCGCACATGTTCGACCTCAACGGCTTTATTCACATGTGTTAAAATATGTTGCTGAGATGAAGCGATGATCAAGACCTTGGGTAGAGGCTTACATCACTCAGCCTGGTTTCCTCCCCCAAGCTGGGTATATTGTTTTTCAGAGACAACTCGTAAGGATGATCTTATTATGACACAGTTCCACATTGTGCTTATCGGTGGACATGACCGTCATACGTCTTTGTTGAGAAATCACTCTGACATAGCTACTGAGCATGGGAATGCTAGAGTTAGGACATGGTTTTAGATCTTAAAATATGTGGCTATATCAAGTTTCTCGTAGTCTCGAAGCTACGATCCTCTCTCTATTTTTTCCAACACGATAATTCTAAATTATTTCGGCCATCATCTTCGTCTCTGATCTCACACTTTAGGGTACATATGTTATATAGGAAAATTACCTCCTCATCAACTCAGAGGAGGAAGACAGTTTGGTTGAAGACATGACCAAGTTCACAATCCTATTTTCTAGGGTAATGCTCCCCAAGAACTAGTAGAATGAGTTATAACGCTTCCCATGAATGAGCTAGGGGCGTTAGTCCCTAGGGTAACTGATCAATGTGTTTCCTTAGGGGCAACGTTAGTCAACTTTTGTGAGGTTTCGGAGGTCAAAGGAGCAGGTTTACTCAATAATATCCCACCTTTTACTCATATGTTAGCCCGAAAAGTAGGAAACATCCATCTTTGACCTGTTTAAGGATATTTCTATTTCTAATGGAGTCTAATAGAAAGGGAAAGAGCAATAAAGGAAGGAAACATCCTAGATTTTTCCAAAGGGAACTCATGAGAGAGTTGGCAAGGATTAGCCTTTCATGCTATATATTGGAGGCTTGGGGCATTGTGAAAGAGGTCGAAAGGTTGAAGGATTTCTAACTTATTGTCGAAGCTTTGTATGAGACATAGTGGTTTATCAAGAGGTTAAGAAGAGAGAGAAAGAAAGGAGATGGAGGATTAAGGAAAGCTTGATTCAATAGATGATTGTAATCATCCTTTCCTATTAATAATATAGACATGCAGTTGTGTTGTCTACCCTATGGTGTTTATATTGTGTTATGTTACATGTGATGCAATGCCATAGTTTATGAGTAGCTTAGATGCATGTTATTTGATATCCTTATATATTATTGTCTTGATTATCAGAGTTTATATGTTGTATTATTACTTCTTGTGTTGTTTATATGCACGTGTTGATCTAGGAGATAGCATAGAGGTCTTCCGCTCTGGTACATTGGGTTGTCCAACAAAACTGCATCAAGATCTAAGGTAATCTCAGTCCTCCTGCTTTGAATATCATATATTAATATGGATATGCATATGTTTCTTTATGCTAGCTGCAGTTAATCTGATCTGTTTGCCAAGGATCCTGGGAAGATCCTTGAGGGTATTCTAGCCACAACCACCCGTGCATTAATCCCTATAGCAATGGAAACTTCCATGATATAATCCTCTAGAAGAAAAATCTTTGAAATTATTTTTACGTTTTTCCTCATTTCAACTTCCATTACACTTACAGTGAAAGAAATCTATGCTCACCAACACTTTTCCCTTTGATGTAACCTGCATCATCGTACTGTTTGAACTAAGAAATTGTGATGGGGACCTAAATTATGTTTTGTAGCCAATATAATGCATAATTATTGGAACTTCTAGAAGGGGGATGCTT
Source organism: Pinus tabuliformis (assembly GCA_031772625.1). Lineage (NCBI taxonomy): Eukaryota > Viridiplantae > Streptophyta > Pinopsida > Pinales > Pinaceae > Pinus > Pinus tabuliformis. The sequence continues at coordinate 9,122,406 of CM062819.1, forward strand.
TTTCCTTTGCAGGGGATGATTGCAAGTTGTGAATTGATGACGATTGATTTGGTTTCAAGGTCTTTTGGTTGAATGTGATAAAATGGCTTGTAACAAATCCTCATAAGATGCACCTCCATCTTTCGAGATTGGATAGAATGAATTCATTCTTGCATAATTACAACTATGCCATGAATTTCTCTATTTTATAAGAAGCCAAATGCTCCAGTGAAATGTGTTTAGATAACATTGCTTTTATCCTATTTGCAATGATTTTTGATATCATTTTGTATACCGTGTTGCACGATGATATTGGTAAAAAATTAGCAAAAGTTGAAGGTTTAGCCTTTTTGGGAAGGAGGGATATGAATGTAGCATTAAGGGAACCTAAAATTGAACCATGAAACTGTGATTCCTATGCCATATCTAGAAGATCCTTAATCATAATATCTAGAAAATGGAGAATTAAATCCACTATCCAACCATCTAGTCCTGGGCTCTTGTCCGTAGCCAAAACTTTCAACACCTCTATCACTTCTTCCTTTGTAATCAAGCACCCCATTTGGAAATTCTCCTCTACATCAACCATGCTTGGAAAATGGTTAATGAACTCCATCTAATTTTCAAAATTAACACCTTCTTTAGCTCTGTATTGATTGCTAAAAAATCTAACTACTTCCTTCTGAATTTAATTTTGTCTTGTAAGTAGAATTCTCTCTCCATCCTTTATGTTCCATATCACATTTTCCTTTATTATTTTTGAGTCTTTTTTATAAAATAAATGAGAATTTATATCTCCTTCTACCACTCATATAACTCTTCTCTTTAACTTCCACTCCTCCTCTTGAAACTTTAATATTTGGCTCTTTCTTTCCTCTAGTTGTAATAAAAAAAAAATTGTAATCTTTGTGAAATATCCCGAGTCTACCAAATCATTCAAAGCATTAATTTTATTGTCTAATGTAATCATATTCTTAATCTGATCCTTTTTTCTTTCTTTCATTCCCATTTCCTGACTTCTTACTTTAAAATTTGTAATTTATAAATGATCACATTCATCCTAGAAATCACAGGAAGTGTGATCGGCTTTAGCCAATATACCTAACCAAGTCAATAAATTTATTTTCTTTAATCCATGAATTATTAAACTTAAATGGAAATGCTTTGTGATTGTGTTCCTCAAACCATTTTAGGAATATCAGGTCATGATTAGAGATATTGGAATTATGTTTCCATGAGACCATTTTTTTTAGACATCCAATCAAGTTAGCTTGAACAAAGAAGTGAGCCAACATCTTTAAAATCCCTTGCTTCCCAATGTGGCCATTCCTCCCTGTTGGTCTTTTTGGACATGGGATGATGTACTATAATAGATTTTGGGAAAAAAAATCCTTGAAATTAACTCCTAGCTTATCCACTTTACTCTTGTACCCCATGTTATAGGTCATTTTGTCACATCCAGTCAAAAGGCGTAAAAACCGAATCAATCAACATCCTTGAACACTTTTTGTTATCCCTTTGCAAAGCCCTAAGCATCTACTCTCCAAAATTTCTGAGTTTCTAGGTCTATCAACTCAAAAACAATGTTTTTAGCCCCAAAACATCCTACATGTTTGTCTACCTACAACGGTTGCAAGTTGCATATCTGAGCATCTGCTCTAACCAATGTATGTTGCTCTACTCTGCATGTGTGATGGTTCTATAATTTTAGGAAAATTAATAAATATTTTTGAATCTTCTCCTTGCAGAATATTCTAAGCTGGTTTCAACCATTTACCATGGATAGAGATATTGAATTCCCATCTAATCCTATTCTAGTGGTCCTATCTCTTATCCCTAGAGATTATCTTCCCTCATATGTGGATCTCTAGCCTAGATTTGTAAATCCTAAACTACCACTTTACCTATAAATTCACTACCTCCCATAGAGTCTGGGTTGGATTTTCGAGATTACTAGTGCACTCATGATGCTCCTTTGAGCTTAAGGAATCATCATTCATTTATGCATTAGGGTTGAGTGTGAAGGTTTTCTTTGTAGCAGGGAAGGAAAAGACAATTAGGGAGACATCTATAAATTCAACTTCTATATTTGGTTGCAACTCTCTCCTTATCTATTAATACAAACATCACTATGTTTTCCTATACTTGTGTCATGTTGATGCTCATGTATTTGAATTCCATTTTGACTCATTGATTAGAGATATTAGTTTATGCTATGTGGATATTGTAGTTATCTTGCTTGTTTCAGTCATTGTTGCAGGTTCCATTTATAGCACATGGAGCTAGAGTTGGATCTTACAAGCAAGGAGAAGAGGAGGACTTACTATTGATTCCAGGTTGGTCTCTTTTCCATATATTCTAATCTCTTTAAGGAAAACATAGATCTTTTTACTCTTTGTTGTTTTATATTAGACCACTAGATCTAGGGAGTTCATTTTTTTCCGCAAAAGTGAATTTTCCATATAACACCCCATACCTCATCTTCTTCCATTGTCATATTGAAATCTCTTGTTAGATCTAATGAATTCAGACCCAATAATCCACTATGATCTATATGATCCCAAAACACCTTACTAGATTCTGTAGAAGGAGCATATATGTTGATAATATGTAAACAAAAACTTGATGCTCTTGAGAATCCTGACATAATGATGCCTACAAAATATTTATATGTTCAAAGGTTAATGATCCTTGGATCCCAAATGGTTGTTAGTCCTCCCGAATGTCCTAATGCACTAGTCGCACATACATTGCATTTAGGACAAATTTTTAATAAACGCTCCCAAGCCTTCTCCCTATTTACCATTGTTTCCTAAAGCAAAACTAATATTGGCTTCTTTAGTTGAATAATAATATGAACAAACCTAGTTTTTAGAGTAGACCTGAGACCCCTAATGTTAATTGACATATTAATCATTAGGGTGGATATATTTTAGATGAAATCCCTCTAAGGACCTGAGAAATAGATAAATCACAAACCAGTACAACATTAGATTGAATAAAGGAAACACCTGGGTGAGGATGGGGATCATCTATGGGCCTCTTGAAAATATGAATGAAGGTATTTGGAAATAAAGAACAATTAGACACATTTTTATATTTTGTGCCTTTATTCTTCCTAATAGTAATATTTTCCTATAATTTGGGCTTACAATAAATTCTTCCCCTGGAAAAGAATGATTTCTTTATGGTAAGTGGTTCCAGGTCCACTGACTGGTCTTGAGAATGGAATCCCAACTCAAGGTCCCAAAAAACAGGAGAAGAAGGCTTCCCTAAAAATATTCTGAATCTAGTTGGAGGAGAATGCATAAGCCCTAACAAAATTGAAACCCCCCCACCCTTTTCTTATCAATAACCAAGGGATATGACTCAATACAACTAAGGATTTACTTATGTAAACTCAAAAGTGTAGAAAGTGTAGAAAAAAAAGTAGAAGAATTCCCGAATTTTCCCACCCAAATGACTCGATTTATACATTTTTTAGTTTGAGTGATCTCATTATCACATTGTTCCGTGTTACTCTTCATGACATGGGCATTTGGAGCTATAGAATTAAACTTGTCATTAAAGGAGAAATGATCACATGTAAAAGTACCCAAGACCTTGTGATTGAAGTTGTCCTACAAACATTTATTTTCCAGCCGTGAAATTCCCTAAAATTTATTCCCTTTGTCACAACGATGAGCTTTGTAATGATGATCAATCGTGAGCCTCCATGGACATGCCTCTATTGAATGACCCATCTCGTGCCAACCTAGACATCTGAAGGGGATCCCCCAATAATCGGTGCATTTTCTAAACAAAAAGGGACCCCATAAAATGTCGATCTCTACCAAAAACTGTCCTACAAAATCCACTTCTACCAGCACCCTAACAATTCTTTTATCTAACTTCCCCAAAATCCCTTCTTCCAAGAAGAAGAATTTCCCAATAGTGTTGGCAATCACCATAATCGCTTACTTAGTCCATAAATCTAATATAAGACCTAGTAATTTAACCCATATAATTTTATGCCTTGGAACCTCCTTGAATGGGTTGAAACGCATGCTCCATCATTGCAGGGACATAAAACCCTAACCTATGATCCAAGGAATAGAGACAAGTTTCTCTACATCCTCTGACTACAAGAAATGGAAACAAAAACATCCATTAAATAATATTCTCACCTTTGACCTGTATTTAACAATTGCATGCCAACATTTGTACACCCATACCCTCATTTGTTCCCCTGTCATCTTTGAAACTTCCCAGGATCCAAGAAGAGCCCTCTATTTGAGCCCTTCGACCCCATCCAAGTATACATCCACTACCAGAATAGGACTATGAATATGGTATGCTATCTTAATCATCTTCCTTTGCCTATATCAAACCATCACTCCAAAATTAATCAGACCTCCAGACTATGAATTCCCAGTTACATTAGCTGAATTGTTTATCTTATCCCCTCTAGCATCAATACTATACTAAGAATTGCAAGAGATACATCTCAATAGAATCATAACATTATTGTATGCTTCAAATGTAACCTCAAGGATATCATATATCCCATGTAAAATGTCCCACGACATGTCTTGTCGAGATCACATATGAATCCTTAGACACATGACCAAACCACTCAAGAACAATAAGACCACCACTATAGACCATCAAACTACCTCCCAATTGACGAAAACAATCAAAAATACTAGAAAACCACTAAGCTTGTGAAAGAACCTCTAACTATGCCCTTATGACACCCAGCCCTAAGTAATCAATGATCTCATATCCCTGAATGTCTAGAATGATGATCTCCTCATGATCACAAAGACACTTGTCCCTACATCCTGACACGAGGTCTACAAGCACAACTCAACAAAAGAGTAAGTCAAAAATTTAATAAAAAATATAAAAAAGTTCCCATCATACCAAGAATGGCTTAATTTAAAACATTGATGGGAAGTGAGATATACATTGTAATATCCAAGATGATCTAGAGATATGATCACCTTAAGTGTCTCTCCAAAAATGATAAATTCATATTCAATGATATGCCTTCCAAATAAACGGTGAAAGTGCAATATTCAAAATAATGTCACTAGCCTCAATCCAATTAAATGACTAACAAATAATTTGAACATCCTTAAATGTCACCACCCCAGGACTTAACAGCTTCCCTGAAATGGATAATGGTGAACGCGCCTGAAATAAAGTGATCCAACTCACTGGAATGAGGCCATATTTAGTCCATCCATACCTAATTATTGAAACCTTTCAGTCCTTGGAGACAAATACCACCTCTAAATCATAGATATCCATATACCTACTATGGTTCATACCCCCACACAAGAAAACATCTAAAAATGAAGGAATGTGGCCAAATAAAAACATGGACATTAAAACAATAAAAAATAGGCGAAGATGTCTCCCAGAAAAAACACCTTGAATTATACCTCTATCAATTTTGGCTAGTTAAAATCCTCGTCGAGGCATAATTGAAATTAAGGAATGATAATTAGGGAAATTTCCTGATCATAAACCATTTCATTGATTTATAAGAGTAAGAAGACATTGGTCAAAAAATAAAAGGGAAAATAGGTAGTGTTTTAACAAACCCTAACCCTCAAGAAAATGAAATAGAAGAAGAAGAACTAGTACTATAAGAGGCAAAAGACTTTGGATTCATAGAAGTAAAGAAAATTCTAGTGCCAGAGGATCCATCGATATATGTAAATGAAGATGTGGCTAAAGAAAATGAAGCCCTATTTTTACCACTGGTTGAGAAAGGAGAATTATCAAAAAGGAAGCACAAAAAGGAGAAAAATGAAAAGGAAAATGAAGGTCAAAATAAAATCATAACAAGAAGAAAGGTGACAAAAGAAATTAAGAAGAATCCAAAAGGAAAGAAACAAAGTGCTACTATTGTATGTGAACCTAAGAATAAGAACATTAAAAGGAAAATTTCTGAGGAGAGAAAGGAACCAAAAGACTTAAATAAATGTAAGAGAATCACTAGAAGCATGAAAAAAGGCAATATTGTTATTTCATCTGAAACTTTGAAGATTGTAGAGCTTAAGGAATTATAACCACCATCAGTACCTGAAACGAAATGCCTAGAGATCAATGATATTCAACAAAAAGTATATGATTACATTGATATTTTGGAAAAAGAATCACACAAAGAAAAGGTAAAGGAACCTTCAAATTTTCACCATACTTTCAATAGTGACAGTCTAGTTGATACTAATTATAGTCCTGTGCATAATGATGATGTTCCCTTCTCTATGGAACAAGATATTATCATAGCAATAAAAGAGGAAATAATTGGATTAGAATTTTTAGAAAAGCATGTGAAAAATGAAAATAAAATTCTTAAAGAATAGAACCATAAAATGCTTAAGAAAATGTAACACTGGCATCATAAGAACTTAAAGCTTAAGAGGATCAACAAAAAACTTTAGCATAAAATTAAGGGATTAAAAGCGAAAGTGTTAATGACAAAGTCTAGGTCATTAGTTGCCATGAAGAAGAAAATTTTCAAGATTAACTTGGATACCCTGATCCACACCTTTGAAATTATTCTTTGAAGCTCAGTGTTGTCTAAATTTAAAAAATATTCTATCAACTACATGTAGCCATGCAAGACCCTATGCGTGGGAGAATTTTAGGTCAAAGAAATAATATCCATTTTATAGTCTGTGACTTATTTTTCCACTCATTATCATAGAAAATGTCATAACTCACTTTTATTTGCATCATCCTACCACCTTGTCATGAATAATAATAAGCCATCAGGTCTACGGAATATATAACAAAATAAAAGTCCAATATATTTCTAGTTCTATATGTTTTACTTTATAAAATTGGGTTAATTTGCAAAGGTTACAAAAACTAATATATTTTATAGCCCTAATAACATTCTATAGCTACATCCAATGCTCATATAGAGTCTCAGGTGAGCAAGTCATCTCAAGCGCATAGGTAGGTGTCAAATATCTCCCATATGGTGTTCCATCTATTGGGTGCAAGGAAACACAAATTGGTTGACCACAATAACACAATCAAACACTTATTCAACCATTGTGTGGTGCATGGAATAGGTATCAATAATACTTGCTAGCAAATCAACCTCAAGTGAGAGTGAATAAATCACTAGGAAGAAAAATATCAACAAATGAATGATGAAGTGTCCAAGAAACATTTATATGATTCTCTTACTCATCGACGAATTGTTGGCATTATGATACAAGTGTTGTCCTTGATGGCAACTCACTCAGAGGTTGATACAGGTGATGGCAACTAAATCAGAGGACAGATCTTAGTACAGCAGGTCAAGAGAGAGATATACGCAGGTTCATTACGGCAAAGCCGCGTATACATGCGGGTTAGACGTTCCGAAGACGCGTATGCGTATACACGCACTTTCACGCAAGGAAAAGCGCGTACATGTGGGAGAACTTATGTTTTGGTCCATGGTATTTAGTCCTCGGTATTTGAACCTATGGTTGTGGACCATGGTATCTTGTCAGAAGTGTTGATCCCAAGGATTGGGTCCATGGTATTTTTTCTACATGGTTTTGGACCATGGTATTGAGAGAAGCCTAACCTATATAAGGAGAAGATCATTAGGCAAAAGGGTATGCAAGGAATGGATGTCTGACGAAGTGGAAGATATAGTATTGCTAATTATGGGTTTGTGATGCTTGGCTCGGGTTGGATATGATAGCGAAATTATAAGTAATTATCTTTAGATCTGTACGCAGATTGTCTCTGGTGAAAGCGCGTATACACGTGGTTTTTATATAGTCAAGTAGCATATGCATTATGAGATTTGGGGTTTCAGGTTGCTGTTGATTCTAGTGGTTGTTGCAAAGTTCTGGGCTCTGGTTTGCGTTCTGTGTTTTTGATGACAGGGTTTCAGTGATTCAATATTGGGTGATTTAGAGATTTATGATGCAAGTATAAGTTGATGATTGTATTGCAGCAGTGAGTGTTTTGTACTTATGGATCCAGTCTGAAAATGTATGAAACGTGGTCCCTGGAAGAAAAGAAGGTTGTAGCCTTTTGTAGGTCAGCACCTATGTACTAGTATCTTGGCTAGTGCAAGAGCTAAGGGGGTTGTAGCTCCCTTCCAGAGGAAGCTGGAAAACGAGAGAGGGTTGTAGCCCTCTGCAGGTTGCAGCCTGCGTGCTGGTAAAGGACTGCACCAGTACATTGTAAAAGAAGTTTCTTATTAAAGGAAGAAAGAGACGAATTGCAGCAGGTGGTTTTCACCCACATTGGGTTTCCACCTTATATCATGGTGTTCATGTGTGCTTCTTATGTGTGATGATATGTTCTGTTTTACTGCACCTGTTTACTGTTAATATGGTTAATAATGTTCTGATGTAATTACTGAAGACAAGCTAACTAAATCATAAGATTACTGTATGTACGCAAGTTGCATTTAACACAATCGCGTATATACGTGGATATACTGAACTGAAGCCGCGTATATAAATCTGAATATGAAAAATGAAAAGTATTTGATTTGATAATACTGATTCACCCCCCCTCTCAGTATTATTTCCAACAATTGGTATCAGAGCAGGTCCTTTAGAAGAAGCTTGATCGCTTGAAGGAAAGATCCATCAGAATGGCTAATCCAGAAAGAGAGGCACACTTCAGGCCACCAATCTTTGACGGAAACAACTTTACCCACTGGAAGATAAGAACCACGACATATCTACAATCGCTTGGAGTAGAAGTTTGGGGAATCGTGGAAGGAGGATACAAATACCCATCAGCAATTCCTACAGATACAGCAGAGAAAAAGCAATATGAGCTCAATGCCAAAGCTGTTACTGTCTTATTGGGAAGTTTGACACAATCAGGATTTATGAAGGTCGTGCATTTCAAATCAGCTAAAGAAATATGGGACAAATCATTCTAAGCTACGAAGGAGATGAACAGGTAAAAAGAGCAAAGCTTCAAACTCTCAGAATCCGGTATGAAAATCTTAAGATGCATAGTAATGAAAGCATAGCTAATTACTTCCTGCGTATAGATGAGATTGTAAATTGTATGAGGAATTTGGGTGAAGAATTTAAAGAAGTTGTCTTAGTTGAAAAGGTTTTCAGATCCCTGTCTGCTAAATTTGATTCCAAAGTGTCTGCCATAGAAGAAAAGAAGAATCTGCAGAAAATCACCATGTCACAGCTTCACGGAATCTTAACTGCTTTTGAGATGAGAAAAGAGGGACCATCAAAAGCCGCATTCGAAGCATCATGATACATGTCAAGAGAAGAAGATGAGGTAAATTTTGTCAAGAATCTTGAACGAGGAACTGGACGGTTCGAAGGTAAGCTACCGTTCAAATGCTTTTCATGTGGTAGAGTTGGTCACTACGCTGCTAGATGCCCCCATAACAAAGGAAAGATGTCTGAAGAAGGTCATAGAAGCTATTATACCCATGTTAAAAGTAATGACTCATTCAATGGTGGTGAAGAAATTAGAAATCTCATGGCATATGAAAAGAAGGATGCAAAAACTGAAGAAGTTTCCAAATTAAACGAACAATTGGAGTTAGTAACCAGGGTAAGGGAGAAATTGCAGGATATAGTAAAAGATCAGAGCATAACAATTCAGAGACTTGAATCAAAGATCCTCTCTCTAAAAGAAGATCTTGAAAAATCAAAGAAGCAGAACAGAGAAGCTCTTGAAGAACAAGAACATGAAGTGATCAAATTAAAGCAGCAAGTGGAAGAAGGAAGAAAAGTTGAAGAAGACCTAAGGAAACAGTATCTGGAAAAGGAAGAACAACATCAGGTTGAGGTAAATATCTTAAAAGGTAAATTAGAAGAAAAGGATAAATTGTTGCAATTTCAAGATAGTACTAAGATTTTGGATGACATCCTTGGTAGTCAAAGATCCCCTATTATCAAAACTGGTCTTGGCTTTTATGAATCTGTTGAAGGTGAATCTAGCTCACAAGGTGAGGCAAGAAACTCTAATGAGAAATCTGAAATGCTCAAGGAACAGCCAAGGAAAGAAATTCCTCAAAGAAAATCCTTTGCTCCTAACTATGGAAGTGATAGACGATTATTTCCTCCACTGAATAATGTTGAATGTTATGTATGTCATAATCTTGGACATGTTGCAGCCAGATGTAGAAGTAGAATGGTTCAAGACCATCACAAAAGATCATCACATTCCAGGTATTTCAGAGGATATTGTTTTGCTTGCAATGCGTTTGGACACAAAGCAATTGATTGCAATAGAAGGAACATGAAATATGTAAGATGTTATACATGCAACAAACTTGGACATAAAGCAAGGGAATGCAGGAGAAAATTTCAAAATTCAAAACAAAAGGACCATACATCATCTCAGTTCCAGGAATTGAAGAAGATAGAATTAGAGACAGAAAGGTGTGACATAACTCAGTTAGCTGACATAACAGACACATGGGAAACTGAAAGTGAAGAAATTCAGTATTCCATCTTGCATACACTGATATAGTGAAGATAAGTCGCGTATATACGCGAGTTACATGCTGCATAGTCGCGTATATGGAGATCAGAAGAAAAGGCAGCAGAACAGACTCAGGAAATGGTTCGGTCATGATATGTAATGGTTGGCACAGGCTCAGGGGGAGCATATACTTCAAATAATGCATTGTTGGCATTATGGTCAGAAGTTGGTGATGAAGTTTATGAAGCTAAATAATACATCTTGCTGTTTGATCAAAGGAATGGTATTGCAGGTTTGGATGTTGATGCTTATGGTGCAGATCATATATGATGTATGATAGTGGCTAATGACTATCATGGTCTTGAATGGATTGCTGGTCTTAGAACTTGCATCTGCTCAGGGGGAGCATGGATGGATTGATCCAACTTGGCATATACAAAGGGGAGCCCAATCAGATATTTCAACAGGTACTCAGGGGGAGTATGAACAGCAGAGGGAAAGAACTTCTTGGTCTGCCCTTTGCCCTTGATGTCAAAGGGGAAGAGTGACTTGGTGTGGTGGTTGCCATCAAGTCCAAAGGGGGAGATTGTTGGCATTATGATACAAGTGTTGTCCTTGATGGCAGCTCACTCAGAGGTTGATACAGGTGATGGCAACTAAATCAGAGGATAGATCTTAGTACAGCAGGTCAAGAGAGAGATATACGTAGGTTCATTGTGGCAAAGCCGCGTATACACGCGGGTTAGATGTTCCGAAGACGCGTATGCGTATACACGCACTTTCATGAAAGGAAAAGCGCGTACATGTGCGAGAACTTATGTTTTGGTCCGTGGTATTTAGTCCTCGGTATTTGAACCTATGGTTGTGGACCATGGTATCTCGTCAGAAGTGTTGATCCCAAGTATTGGGTCCATGGTATTGTTTCTACATGGTTTTGGACCATGGTATTGAGAGAAGCCTAACCTATATAAGGAGAAGATCATTATGCAAAAGGGTATGCAAGGAATGGATGTCTGACGAAGTGGAAGATGTAGTATTGCTGATTATGGGTTTGTGATGATTGGCTCGGGTTGGATATGACAGTGAAGGTATAAGTAATTATCTTTAGATCTGTACGTGGGTTGTCTCTGGTGAAAGCACGTATACACGTGGTTTTTATATAGTCAAGTAGCGTATGCATTATGAGATTTGGGGTTTCAGGTTGTTGTTGATTCTAGTGGTTGTTGCAGAGTTCTGGGCTCTGGTTTGCGTTATGTGTTTTTGATGATAGGGTTTTAGTGATTCAGTATTGGGTGATTTAGAGATTTATGATGCAATTATAAGTTGATGATTGTATTGCAGCAGTGAGTGTTTTGTACCTATGGATCCAGTCTGAAAATGTATGAAACATGGTCCCTGGAAGAAAAGAAGGTTGTAGCCTTCTGTAGGTCAGCACCTACGTACTAGTATCTTGGCTAGTGCAAGAGCTAAGGGGGTTGTAGCTCCCTTCCAGAGGAAGCTGGAAAACGAGAGAGGATTGTAGCCCTCTGCAGGTTGCAGCCTGTGTGCTGGTAAAGGACTGCACCAGTACATTGTAAAAGAAGTTTCTTATTAAAGGAAGAAAGAGACGAATTGCAGCAGGTGGTTTTCACCCACATTGGGCTTCCACCTTATATCATGGTGTTCATGTGTGCTTCTTATGTGTGATGATCTATTATGTTTTACTGCACCTGTTTACTGTTAATATGGTTAATAATGTTCTGATGTAATTACTGAATATAAGCTAACTGAATCATAAGATTACTGTATGTACGCAAGTTGCATTTACCACAGTCGCGTATATACGCGGATATACTGAACTGAAGCCGCGCATATAAATCTGAGTATGAGAAATGAAAAGTATCTGATTTGATAATACTGATTCACCCCCCCCTCTCAGTATTATTTCCAACACGAATTATAGGAATGAAATCTTCAATAGAAATAGGACACTTAGTCATCCTTTACTTACTCATATTTATAGAAATAGTTTTCTCATTTGGTTACTATAAAGACATTATAAATATGACTTGTTGAGAAGTGAGAAGGATAATATTGTGTAATCTCTTATCTTTGATTAATTTAGAACTTTATGTACACAATGTTTTTATTTAATATCAAATACCTTCTTATGTTACCATTACCCTTTGATGAGACAGTTACACCGGTGATAATCATGTTTTAAGAGAATTTTCAAATCATGTGCACTAGAAAGAGGGTCCCCCGTTGCATACGAGAAATATAATATAATTATTTATTTTACTTTGTTTTACTTTGATTCATTGTATATAACAATTTCTTTATTTTTCCCATTTCAATTTGCAGTTTTTTCTCACTACCTTATTTTCTTTTATAGGCCTGTCAAGCATTTGAACTAAAATAAAAAGTATGAAAACATTTACTCGTATAAGCTTCTTTCATTTGTATTTGTAGGCATATTAATATTCAGTTGTATAGCATAGTTTTTTGGCACACCATTTGTAGGCATATCATGGTTTTAATTCAAGAATGAATTCTAAGTTTTGAACACACAACTTCTAGAGATTTCAAAATTGTTTCCATAGTTCACAAATTCTCAAGATTGGTTTCATTGCTTTCATAGTTAGTTGCGTTTAATTTGCAACATCCCTGGTTAAAATTTCATGTAATAAAAGTTAATAAAGGCAAAATAAGACCACGGTTAAGGGACACATATTCCAAGCTGAATGTTGGGAAAAACATCCTAGTGTGGGTGTTCATTTTGGTTATTATGGATAAGGAAATTGGTAAAGGCAATGACAAAGGCTTTGGAAAGGAAATAGGTATATTTAGCACATTTATTTATGAAAATAAAGGAAAATATGAGAAAAATAAGGTGAAAGGTCATAGGTTGCATGTGAGGAGGAAAATTAAGGAAAATAATGGAAAATGAAGAAAATAGAGACCTCATTGATAAAAATGCTTCTAAAGACCAGTTGGTAATATTTTTCTCAAACTTTGGAGCAAGGAAGGGAAAAGAAAAGCAAGCAAAGAAAGGACAGGGAAAGGAAGGAAAGGAAAGCAAAGATCAAGCAAGGAAGAGCAGGATCAAGCAACTTCAATAGGAATACTTGCAGGTAACATATTGCATGTGTGATTTCCTAGTTTGTTTTGACATGCATGGCTTTGCATGTTGGTATATGGTTCTCTTACTATTGGTGGCATGGTTTTTCTAGGTTATGACAGTGGTTTTCAACCTTGCACTTCCTTTTTCCGGATAGCCATGGTGTGATGGGATTATTTTCTTTGTTTTGAGCTTTGGAATTTTCGGATGGTTTCGGAATCTGGGGTGGAGGTGGTCTCAGGAAAATTCCCAAAGGCCTAGGAATCCCTTGACCAGTTTTGCCAGGATACAAGGTAAAGCTTGAGGGTGGAGTCTTAGTTTAGGGCCTAGTGATCTGGTGCAAATTGTGGTAAATCCTGATAGACTAGTGTCTCAGTTTAGGGCCTAGTGATCCAGTGAGGATTGCGATAAAGCTTGAGAGACATGAAGACAAAAAATTCCTCAAGGATAGTGATGGAGTCCCGAGGCATTCCAAGCTCGGTTTGGTTTTGTGATCTCTGTGTCAGTTTTGGTGAGATCACGGTTTGGTGAGGGTGGAGGTGGTTTAACCTTTGGATTCTCTTGGTTTCTTTTGGATTGGTTTATCCATGAGATCCCACATCCATGCTTGGAATATGGCACGTGGGTGACTGGCTGAAAGAAATATTTGGTTCAGCCATGTCTACGGTCGGGTGGTACGTGGAAGTCTCGAACCTGGTCAGTTCTTGCCTATGTTTAATAAAATCTAAGTTCTCTTACTTTTTTACTTGTTATTATGTGGCCTTAATATATGTTATATCATTATTATTTACATGGTTTAATGTTGGTTATAAGCATGGTTATGTGACTAGTTATAGTCATGTCTATTTCATTTATTTACTTGTAACTGAAAGGATAGTGGATGCAAGACCTAATTGATGTCAAAAGAATTAAGGGAAGAGGGTGGTGATACTTCTTGTCAAGTCTTGTATGAGTTATCATTCATTTAAGCTTTGTCTTGTATTCATTTCCCATAGATTGCATTGATCCCAAGTGTTTGACAGAATGCCAGTCCCGATTAGGGATGGCCAGGCCTAGTCCTGTAGTCAATTTTTGATTTTTAAGTCTTGTGGTCATGTAATTTATGAATTCTAAAAGCTACCGAGGTTTCTGGGAAGTGACTTGGATTATGGGCTTGAAAAGTGGCAAAACTCTTGGAGTCACAAGAACACGTTTGAGGAGAAAAGTCCCCAGACTCATGCATACCCATGTTGTGCATGCGTCTGAAGGTTTTTAAACGCACCCTTGTCCATATCAAGGGATAGTATGGGGGTTTATTGGTCTAAAATCTCTGTGGGACCTAGGATCTGGTTAGGGGAATGACAGTGATGCATTCTGGGAGTCCTGTAGCAGGTGTAGAATGTCTGTGTTGCGTTTTTATGTCGATTCTACTTCCTTAACTGACACATAGGGAGTTGAATCGTATCATAGTAACTTATCGTCACATGTTTACCCTGGTTGGATGGTTACTTGGGTAGATGTGGGAGGAGGTCGTTACATCTTTCTTAAATAAATGCATCCATTTCAATGATATTTTTTATTCCTTCTTTGGATAATTGTAATTTCTTTCAAAGAATAATTTTTTATGCTTTCATAGTGTAAATTGTCTTTATCTTTCATAAATTAGAATTTAAATTCTTTCTTAGAATTAACTTTACTGCTTTACCACTTTAAATGGTTAGATCAAATTTATTGATTTCCTAGATTAAAGGCCGCACTAGATTAAGAGTTTACTATTTTCCTAGATTAAAAATTTATCACTTTCTTAAATAGATTATCCTTGCTTTCACTAATTGAAATAGACATCTTTACTTCCTTTACTTTCATTTTCAAGTGTGTGTGTGTGTGTGTGATGTTTAGAGTTCATATCATAAGTAGAACTTCATTACTCTCAGTACCTCTTACAATAAGATTTTCCACTTTATTGCATTTCTTGGTCATTTTTTTAGTTTCTTCCAATAGAATAGAATTTTTCTTCAACATTGAAAATTGAAAAGTTAATGGCCTAGCACATATAATGTATGTACTTCACAAGCGTATGAACCTGGATTTGCATTTTAATGTAAGTAATTTAAAGCACAATTAAATTACCCAACATAAATATTAACAAATTCTATTTTAATCCTTCCTTAGGAAATGTTGTTAGTATATTTAACGACATACTAATTTATAAAAAAATCTTATGAAGAGCATGTACAACGTGTTGACAACATCTTAACACTACTGGAAGAGAAACAACTATATAAAATCATTTCCATGTGTTCCTTTGGGGTTTAAGAAGTGGAATATTTGGGTCATATTGTATGAAATGAGGGTGTCACTTTGGATATTAACAAAATCAAAGCTATGAGGGAATGTCCAATCATTGATACGTTGAAAAAATTATAGGATTCTTAGAATTCATAGGATATTACTGCAATTCTATCAAGAATTATGGTCAAATAGAAATACCTCTAACAAAATTATTAAATAAGGAAGAATTTTCTTGGACTAATGAAGAAAACGAAGCTTTTCAATAACTTCAAGAGGCTATGTTTACAACTCTCATCTTGGCGACAACTCATTATGAAGTGTGATGCCTCATGCCATGGCATTGGTGCGATTTTCATACAAGAAGGAAGGCCCTTTTCCTTTGAAAGTATCGAATTTCAAGGAAAGAACTTACTCAAACCCATATATGAAAAGGAAATGGTGGTCATACTACATGCAATTAAGAAATTGCATCCATACCTAATAAGGTACCACTTCAAAGTAAAAAAATATCATGATTATTTGAAGTGCTTCTTGGAGAAAATAATATATTCAAAAGCGCAGAAAAAATGGGTCACAAAGATGTTCACTTATTACTTTGAAATTATGTATAAAGAGGGAAAGAAAAATATTTTGGAAAAATCACTCTTGAGGAAAGAGGAATATATAAATGGTTTATTATGTGTTATTTCCATTCCACAATTTGACTGGCTAGAAGAAGCAAGGATAGAATGGGAGAAAGTTGAGAAGATATGGAAAAGCATTTAAAAACTACGGGAGAACCCTAATGTTGTAGAAAACATTATGTGGAAAAATGTTTTGTTATGGTATCAATATGACTTTTAATTATGTAAGAATTCTCAACTCAAACAAAAAGTCCTTTCAAAGATACAAACTTTCTCTTGTAGAAAGGCATTCAAGGTTCTTAAAGATATACCATATAATTAAGAAATATTTTATTTGGGAAGGTATTAAAATAGATGTGCAACATTTTATGGAGAAATTTGTGGTATGCCAATAAAATAAGGGAGGGAGAATCAAGACCCTAGGGTCCTTCAACCATTATCCATACCATGGCAACATTGGGAAGAATTTTCAATGGATTTTATTACAAGTTTGCCCAAATATAAATGAATGGTTGTCATTATGGTAATGGTAGATCAAATGAAAAAGTCTGATCATTTGTTTTCTCTTTCTCTTACTTTTAAAACAAGTATAATGGCTAAATAATTCATGGACATAGTCCAAACGCCACATGGAATACAAAATATTATTTTAAGTGACAAGGATCTAATTTTCACTGGAAATTTTTAGACTGAATTATTTTCTTGTTTCAGTACTCAATTGGTTCACAACTCACTTTACCATCCTAATTTTGATGGTAAAACTAAGATTATGAATAAGTGTTATAAGGATATATACATTTATTTGCATAGGATAAACAAACACAATTGGTCAAATGGTTTCCCTTGGAAAAATAATGGTACAATATATCCTTCCATACCTCATAAAAAATGTCACTATTTATTGCACTTGTGAATATTGTCATCCAACCATCACATCACCCTTGAAAGAAACTATAAAGCCTCAAGCAGTATAGGACCACACACAACACCAAAAAGAGGTTCTCAAACTATTCAAGGATGACCTGGTTATGGCACAAAATAGGATGAAACAATAAGCATATCAACATCACAGTAAAGGAAATTTGAAGTGGGGGATTGTGTATTTGTGAGACTACAACCATATAAATAGATGTCCATCCAACAACAAAAGGAGGACAATAAATTAGCACTAAGGTATTATGGCCCCTATTAGGTGTTGTAGAGGATTGGAAGTATGCCTTACAAACTGGAGTTGCCTTCATCTTCATGTATAGATCTCATCTTCCATGTTTCTTGCTTAAATAAGGTAATCAATGACAAGATCACAATCCAAACTATTCTTCCAAATATTAATAAAGAAGGAAAAATAATAGTAAAACTAGAAACAATCTTCAAAATGAGGACTAAGTAGCTGAAAAAACAACAAGTTACTAAGTACCTCACCAAATGGAAGAGCCTAGCAATGGAAGAAGCAACATGGGAACATGAGTTATTCATGATGAAACACAAATAGTCAAGTGTTGAGAAAAAAGCTTATTTTAAAGGGATGGGTATGTTAAGACATATATAAGCCCCATGTTAACCCTAAAAACCCTCATTAAGCCCTAGATATTGAGTGATTACATTTCTATTATTATATTATTATGTAGGCTAGAAGGTCTCATAGTCCTATTTTATTACAATTCTACCATTTTTCTCCTACACACACACACACACACACTAAGGAGACCTAGTCTTAGGATCATCAAATATTTCCTTGTACATTATAGTTATTGTAAAAGGAGGCTCCCCCTTAAAGAGGACTTGAATTATTAGTTTATTGTCATTTTTAAGGCACAATGTTCATAGCATAGAGCGATTGCTTTTATCCCCACTTTTAAAACTAGGGACAATGAGACTTTATGTCTAGGGTTTAGGGACATCTTGCTTCACTACCAAATTGAAGAGCTTGTGTATGAAGATATTCCCTTCTATATTGAATATTTTAACCTGACGACCCTCAATGTCCACAATTTTACCTATTGTGAGTCTCTTAACCCAAAAGTCTATGTATTCTAAATAAAAAGGTTTCATCCTCTATAGAAATGTTTGAAATGGTGTACATGGTGATAGGGGATTTATATAGACTTTTAAAGTAGGAATTGTAGTCCTTTAAGGGGATCATATTATTTTCTTTAGTTTTACAAATTAATATTTTCCTTTAAAACTTCTTAGGATCTAATTTAGAAAGGTGCAACATTTTCTCTTGATTACTTTTTTTTGGTTAGTTTATGTGGGTCCTGAGATTACTGACACACCTAACCTATGACTTGAGTAGTCGCAACTCAAGGTCATCTAAGCCATCAAAATCACACAAGAGATCACACCCGGCCTAGGCCACACTAGCCCTTAGGATGGTTGGATTCTTTCCGATGGAGTTTCGAACTGCAGACCTTTACACCATGGAGTGAATTAACAGAAGACCCTTTCACCATCTGCTCTACGCCCCGTGAGATCTTACGTTCTATTTATATAGTACCATTTCTTACTTTTAATAAGGGTTTTACATGTGTTTATAATATGAAGTTTTGCAGATTCATTGGAAGCACCTCTAATGACATTTCTAGCAATTTTACATTCATTAGCATGAGATGCATTGGTAGTTTCAATTTTATTATTATTTTTATGCCACACCTTTATAAAGAACTTGCTAATGCAAGTAGAAAAAATCGCCTTAAAATTATCGTAGAGGTTTTCAATGTTATTCTTATAAGTTAGGAGGTTTAAATCCCTATTCAAATCATTGAATTAGAGATAAACTTTAATTTTATTAAATAGCATGCCTTTACTTATCATTTTTTTCACAAGGCTTTTATGCATGGAAAATTTTAGAGTTAGGGCCAAAGGTCATTTAAGAATTCAAAATTAACTATTTGGTTGGAAACATATGAAATCACACTATCCACTACCAAGCTTATGAATCCATGTCATCCAATTAGAATTTAGCCACTTCATTACACCATTAAAAATTATTAGATTTTGAAAAATATAAAACTCAACAAAATAAATACCAAATAAATAATTATTGGCTGAAAAAAACCAACATACATAATTAAATTACTTAACACGTTTATGTTTTAAAACAATCACTTAACACATTTATTTTTTAATTAGCCATTCAATTTTTCCTTTGACTTACTATTAGTTTGTCTTTGACCAAACATTTATGCTACTTATCCATAGTTTAACATTGGGAATTTTTTTTGGTTATTTTTTATTATTATTAAAAGTTATTTATTTGCAAGGTGATGGGTTAAGGTCTTATTATGGGTTGTTTAGTAACTTCCATTTCTATTAGTTACTAATTTTTTGGTTTTTGTTTTATTCCTTGTTTATTCAACCTTTTTTTTTAAAGGTTCAGCGGGACTTTATATTAATAGAATACAATAAAATACATGATGCAGAGTGGGAGTCGATGGGACCTCCGTGTGTCTACCTTTTTACAACTGAGCTGGTCTAGTCTCTTCTCTCTCTCTTTTTTTTTTCCTCCAGAGTGGGTCATTGACAACTTGTAGAATTGTCAGTAGATGCAAATATGGAAGAATCATGGGAGCTTGGCATTCGCTATGCTTGATGGTCTACCTTGTTTATGGTGTGGCATTTCTCTCTGAGTTCCCCCTCCTCCAAGTCTTGCCAAAGGATGTGATAATCTTCAAGATTGGATTGAACGCTTTTGATTATGGTATTCACTTTTGTCTTTGTCTTGGACCAAAATTTTTTGCTACTCATCAATAGTTTAACATTAAGAATTCAATTTTTGTTATTTTTTATTATTATTTAAATTTATTTATTTGCAAGGTTATTGGTTGAGGTATTATTATGGGCTATTTAGTAACTTCCATTTCTATTAGTTACTAATTTTTTGTTTTTAGTTTTATTTTCTTTTTATTTAACTTTTTTTATTTTGATTTTTTTTCTATTATTTCCATTTTCATAAATTATAATTTTTTCCCCATATTTTCAATTTAAAATAAATTATTATAATATTAAAAACATATTTTAATACATTTAACTATAAAAAATTATATATATATTAATAAAATATCATATATATATATATATATATATATATATATATATATATATATATATATATATATATATATATATATATATATATATATATATATATATATATATATATACATTTAACTATACATATATAATTAACTACATTTTAACTATATATAACATTTTATATACATTTAACCATATATATATATATATATATATATATATATATATATATATATATATATATATATATATATATATATATATATATATATATATATAGATATAGATATAGATATAGATATGATATACTGATACAATATTGACCTTCCTAGCCTTTTACAATGTCAAAATTATAGTGAGCTCGGGAGGCTTCTCTCCAAGATTTTTGAGCATAGGATTAAATTCTTAGATCAAAATAAATAATTTGTTTCTTTAGGTCCGATAGATCAATGTTTGGTCTCAGCGGACGTTAACCATCATCATCATCATCATCATAATTTAAGATGACTTATTATAATATTAAAAAACATATTTAATACATTTAATTATAAAAAAATATATATATATTAATAATCTATATCTATATATATATATATATATATATATATATATATATATATATAATTATATTTCTTAATTTTTGGTTATGTTATGAACCAAACATCCCATCAAGTAGATGTTGATACTTTAGAGAGTCTTAAAATGAAGGACATGATTAAAGAGTTAGAAGAAAAAGTTAATAGCCACCTCACCCTAAATAGTGTGGCAGGTAAATTAGATATCAAACCAATTAAAGATGAAATGAAAAAATTGATAGAATTAGACCATGAGCGTAACAAAAGGGCCTTGAACCTTACAATATTCGGTTTGAAAGAGGAGGTAGATGAGGATACTTTAGCCATAGCCCAGACAGAATTACATAACAAATTACAAATTGAAACAACGTGTCTCACAGAAGAAACAAGGTTGGGGACACTAACTGAGAAAAAAGGAACGCTGATCTGAATAAAGGTGAGCTCTATTGACCATAAGTATGACATACTTAGTAAAACCTCAAGTCTAAAAGGAACGAGAATATTTATAAATAAATATCTCATTCCAGAAGATCAAGCAGAATTGAGAAAAGAGGTTCAAAAGGTAAAGGAAGCTAGGAAGGAAGGAAAATGGGCAATAATCAGAAATAGAAAAGTCGTTATTCGAGATAGAAACCAAAAAGATAATAGTAAATAGCAATTCAACATGCTTCGGATTCTTTCTTGGAACTGTTAGAGATTTCCATGGAACAAAGGCCCCAAGCTAAGTTAGGTCTCGTATGATGTTGATATTATTTTGCTTGTTGAAATTTGGGAGCACAAAGAATCTAAGGTCCCTAACATAGATGGATTTACATTCTTGTCTACCTGGAATAAGCGATCCTCCCCCAGAGGCATTGGGGGTATAGCTTGTTACATTAAGAAGAACATCTCTCCCCATGCTAGGATTTATAAAAACGACCCTTACAACCAATATAGTTGGATTGAAATTACTTACATTTATGATAAAAATACCTGCATAGCAATCTGTTATTCCCCCCATCAATTCTAACTTCTATAAGAAAAAGAATCTAGATAAAAATAATCTTTACAATGGTTTAGAGAATGATATTTCTAGCCTAAGGAATGAAGGCAATATCCTTTTAATGGTTGACTTTAATGCTCGAACTTCAAGCAACCAAGCTATTCTTCTAAGCAATCATTCTAGCCCTAATCCTCTTGGGTTAGACAAAGACCTTCCTCTAGCTAGCTGGTACAAAAGGAGCTCTGAAGACCTCAGGGAGAATTTGTTTGGGTTGGAGCTAGTCAAGCTATGTAGTGCTCAGGATCTCATAATTTGCAGCAGTCTAAAGAAGTGGCCCAATTCTAGCCAGATGACCTGCATCCATGGGCTTGGTAGCAGCGTGGTAGACTATGTTAACTCCGGTCTCCCTCTATACAACGAAAAAAAAAAATTGACATCTTAAACGACCACGAGCCTGACTCTGATCATAGGCCTTTACTTATAACTCTCAATTTTGTCATGCATAGAGATCCCAGAGAAGATAATCCTTATAGCCAAAAGAAGTTAATCTTTGATAAAAATAAAAAAGATCTCTTTCTAAATGAATTAAAAACTAATTTTCTTCCTTTATCTAGTATAGACAACATAAAAGATCTCTATCATAATTTTACTACAACCCTCTCATATTCTATTAACAGGTTCTCAATTGAAGTTTCAAGTAAAAAAAGAAATAGCAAAACCAACCCATGGTATGACAAAGATTGTAAAAGTGCGAGGAGAGAAATTAAGGAAGTTGTTGATGAATCTCTTAAAATTGGCAAGATAAAAATATACAAAGCCCTAACTAAAAGGAAAAAAAGGTACTATATTCGTAAAAGACAAGAGAATCTCTCACACCTCTCTAAGGTAGCTGCTAAGAAATTCTAGAGGAAAATTCTAACTAGGAAAACTAAAGATAATAATAAAATTGCTTTACACGATTGGAATTCCTATCTTAAAAAGCTTTACGAATCTCCAAATGTCATGGATAACTTTGAAACCCTGCTCACAATGAAAGAACTTTTCTCATTAGAAGACATTGATTTTGGGGTTAATTGCTTGGCTAATAGGAAAGCTGAGGACATTGAAGGTTACCAGGCGGAAATCTTAAAAATTGGAGGTCCTGTCCTCATCCCCCACATTCACAAGCTTTTCAATCAAGCAGTCAAGCAAGGGTTCCCTAAACCATGGACTCAAAGCCTCATTATCCCTATTTTTAAAAGTGGGGATACAAATAACCCCTCTAATTATCGGACAATTATGATCAACCCTCTCTTAGCCAAGTTATATGGTATTATTTTGGAAAGGAAGTTGAGCATATGGCTTGAATGTTAAGGCAAGCGGGCTAAAGGCCAAGCGGGTTTTAGAAAGCAGCACTCAACAACAAACCACCTCATTACGCTTAGGATCATTGTGGAGGAATGTTGCAATGATAAATCCAATCTCTTTTGTTGCTTTGTGGACTTTAGAAGGGCTTTCGATACGGTTCCTAGAAACAACCTTTGGAACAAATTAGAAGAGCTAAAGGTTCCTTTTGAGTTGAGAGCTGCTGCTATAAGGTTATATGAGACTGTAATTGCCAAGTTAAAGAGCAATGACGGGTGGTCGAAAGATATTAAGTGTAATACCAGAGTTAAACAAGGTTGCCCCCTCTCCCCTACCCTATTTGGCATTTATATCGACAAGCTAGAAGGTTGTTTAGAGGAAGCAGGATGTGCTGGCACGATCTTAGCTAGGATAGTCATCATCCTTCTTCTCTACGCTGATGATATTGTTCTTCTCCCAAGGTGCCCATTTGATCTTGATAAGCAACTTATACTTCTTAAGGATTTCTGCTCTACCATGGGTATGATTGTTAACATTGGCAAAACAAAATTTATGATTATCAAATACAAGAAGGACACTTACGCTAATTTTATGTATGACAATAGTAACTTGGAGGAAGTGTCTTCCTACAAGTACCTAGGAATTGATATTCATCACAAGCTCAACTGGAACTATAACATTGAGAAAAGGATTAATGGGGGATGGAAAGCTTATTTTGGTCTTGAAAATAATTGTAAAACGACAAACCTCGTAATTTAGGATAGAAAGAAGTTCCTCTTTGAAACTTTAGTCACTCTAGTTATCTTATATGGATGTGAGGTTTGGGGTTGTAGCATCTCTAGAGAATCCTAAAGAAAGATTGAGCAAATCCAGAAGTGTTTTATAATGTATAACCTCAAAATTAAAAGCAACACACCCTATCCTATTCTCCTTATAGAAGTGGGTCTTTCCCCTATCGAGAGCCTAGCTATGACTAGGCTTCTTGATCCAGGTGGATGTTGGTGGCCACCCACCTATCCCATTTGGACCCCCACAAATGTCTCTTTCAGTTTTTCAGTTTCCTTAATTATAGCACAGTTTACTATTTTTAGCAGTTTTTCGGGTCCTAAACTTCTGGAGCCGTTTTGAGGCCCTAAACGACGTTTTTTGGGAAATCCACCGCCAACGATTTTTGCGATAAAAATCGTCTTTTTCGTCGTAGTCCTCGGAGAGATCTTTCCAACGGGCTATCATGCGCGTCAAACGGAGATAATACGACCAATTCGCGACCCCGGGAAGTTGGCTGTCCAACTCACCCCAAAACGGGGCCCACAATTTGGCGTTTCATCTTCTAGGGTTAGGTTTTGGAATGTGAAGGGTTTTCCATTGTTTCTCAATAATAAATAGGCCTTTGAGCCTCATTGTAAAGACAGTTCGAAACAGTTCAGAGGCATGTAGCCGATACATCTCTTCTCAGAGATAAGCTACCATCGCCCTAGCTGGGTTATTTCTATTTGTAAGCATATTTCAGTATTCTCCATTAATGAAATGAAGTATTATTTCCACTGCATCTCTGTTTTTATGGTTATCGCATCTCTGTGTTTATGGTTATCTCTGTAATCTATTGCGTTCCTGCTTAAATCCGGATCAGTGGTATCAGAGCGATCTGCTTTTTCTCTGTTTTTCTTTGCATGTCCCCAACGAGGTCGGGATATAAGGAGTTAGGGCTTGAATTGGTCGAACTTTTGCAAGACCAGCCTCGCAAATCTCGACGACCTCTCATGGCGGATGAGAAGAAAGACGAGGGGGCAGGAGATCCTATCAGAATCTTGCTCGAAGAAGCCCTCGAGCGGCAAAGGAATGCGATGATGGATAGCTTTGCGCAGATCCTTCAATGGCTACCCAGAGGCGACGCATCGGCTTCCAACAGCTACTCTGGAAACACCACACCGTTTAAGGTACAAGTTAATTTTGAAATCCCCATATTCGAGGGTCAAATAGACGCAGATGCCGTAGGTAAATGGTTAAATCTACTAGATGGGTATTTTTCTGTTCATGAATTTTCAAGTCGGGAAAAGATTGTTTTCGCTCTTCTCAAAGCAGTCCCCCACGTCAAGGACTGGTGGGAAACATACTGTGAGCAGAAGCATGAAAGTACAGGCTCATTGTTTTCAGCCGCACCCACTTGGAATGACTTCCGGGATGCCATCAAGGAGTAGTACTACCCTGTCGGAAGCTATGAGGAAAAATACATCAAATGGACCACACTGTGGCAGGGACGAGACCAAGATGTGCCAGAGTTCACAAACATTTTCCATACCCTTCACACACAGTTGGGTATCAAAGATTCTGAGCTGCATCTGGTACTCAAATACCGCGGCTGCCTACACAGATACATCCAAGAAGAGATGGAGTTCTTGAACATCTCCTCACTCGGCACAGCATACCGATACGCTGTTAAAATCGAGCAAAATTTCAAACAGAAGAAGCGAGATTTTGGATCTGCAAATCCAAAGCCCAAAGGACAAAGCCAAGGCGGGGTGACCCAAGACAACTCGTCGAAGCCGCAAGAAAAGAACACCACCACGAAGCCGAGGAAGGACACAGGAAAGTGGTGTGAGTTCCACAAGAGTCCCACTCATAACACAAGTGAGTGTCGGACCAAGTAGTCGCTAGTGGCTGAGTTGAAGGCTTCCGAATCAGATGCATGTTCCGACTATGAGTCAGAACCCGACAAGGGGAATGACAAAGGGAAGCAGATCATTGATGCGGATCCCAGCGCCACTGTTGCTATTGCCAAGATCCAGAAAAATGAGCCCGAAGATCGAGAGGAGGGGGAACGTCTTTTCCACTCACAGATGTGGGTGAAGGGTTCGCCGCTACAATTCAT
Organism: Pinus tabuliformis; assembly: GCA_031772625.1. Lineage (NCBI taxonomy): Eukaryota > Viridiplantae > Streptophyta > Pinopsida > Pinales > Pinaceae > Pinus > Pinus tabuliformis. The sequence continues at coordinate 9,148,612 of CM062819.1, forward strand.
TGTCGACAGTGGCAGCCAAAAGAACCTCATTTCAGCAGAGGTCGTGAAGCGGTTGGGCCTATCAACTACACCACACCCACAGCCGTACAGTATCGGTTGGCTTCACGAAGGACGAGATCTCAAAGTTCGCCAGCAGTGCCGCCTTCCCTACAGCATCAAGCCCTTCACAGACGAGGTATTGTGTGATGTTACACCTCTGGATGTTTGCGATGTACTATTAGGCCAGCCATACTTGTGGAGGCGACATGCTGTGTATGAGTCAAGGCCTCGTGCTGTCATTATTTCTTTGGATAATTCATTATACAGGATACCGGAGGTAGCCCCACCTACCGCCACCTCTTTGATCACTGCCAAGAAAGGAAGCAAGCTCATCTCCCAGACTAGGAAATTCATTTTCTGTCTGGTTCGCTCCCAAAGTAAGGGGAAGATCGTTGCTACATCCATGACCCCCGCAAAGGGTTCCTCCACACAGCAGCAACAGCAAAGGGATACGGTCATGACAGAACACAGGAACAACTTCTCCTCACCCACAGGGGTACCACACAAGTTTCAGGTGGGCAACAAATTTAGGTTACATCTACAGAAAGAACGCCTTACCAGAACCCATCAGAAACTCAGACCACTCCGACATGGTTCTTACACCAATAACAAGGTTACGGGCAACAATGCTTTGAAGCACAACATTCCTCCATTCCTTCGCTTGCACCGAGTGTTCAATGTGGATCGTCACCGACCATGCTCCCCACCATTTCTAGACACCTCAGAGATTGCAGAACAGCTCACCAGAGACCCAGCTCAGCAGAAGCTTCCTCATCTCAGGGAGGAACTCAACGCAATGGGGACCATTGCTTCCTAAGGGGGAGGAATGATCCAGGTGGATGTTGGTGGCCACCCACCTATCCCATTTGGACCCCCACAAATGTCTCTTTCAGTTTTTCAGTTTCCTTAATTATAGCACAGTTTACTATTTTTAGCAGTTTTTCGGGTCCTAAACTTCCGGAGCCGTTTTGAGGCCCTAAACGACGTTTTTTGGGAAATCCACTGCCAACGATTTTTCTGATAAAAATCGTCTTTTTCGTCGTAGTCCTCGGAGAGATCTTTCCAACGAGCTATCATGCGCATCAAACGGAGATAATACGACCAATTCGCGACCCCGGGAAGTTGGCTGTCCAACTCACCCCAAAACGGGGCCCACAAATTGGCGTTTCATCTTCTAGGGTTAGGTTTTGGAATGTGAAGGGTTTTCCATTGTTTCTCAATAATAAATAGGCCTTCGAGCCTCATTGTAAAGACAGTTCGAAACAGTTCAGAGGCATGTAGCCGACACATCTCTTCTCAGAGATAAGCTACCATCGCCCTAGCTGGGTTATTTCTATTTGTAAGCATATTTCAGTATTCTCCATGAATGAAATGAAGTATTATTTCTGCTGCATCTCTGTTTTTATGGTTATCGCATCTCTGTGTTTATGGTTATCTCTGTAATCTATTGCGTTCCTGCTTAAATCCGGATCACTTCTGTTGTACAAGCACAAACTCAATAACATAGGAGACCATAGACTTCCTAAGCTAGCTTTAAATTCTAGCCAAAACCACCTAAGGATCAAACGAGGTTGGTATAAAAACACCAGGGCCTGGTTAAACCATTGGGAGATCGATGAGAATGTTGTATTGCAAAACATTAATAACATTAAAAATATTGTTACTTCTAAGTTCAAAAAAAAAATGTGGTGTGAGAAAGATTTAGCAACTAAAAGAAAATTAAGATATTATAAGGAGGTCGTCAACCCCACCCTAGAAGATCAAAAGTATCTCTCTGTTTTAACTAGCTCAAAGAAGAAAATTAATATAGCCAAGATTAGAACGAACTCTCATGAGCTCCATAGTGAAACGGGTCGTTGGGCAGTTGCTAAAACGCCATGGATGGAGAGGTTCTGCCATCTCTGTGAGAATACGAACATCGAGGATGAAAATAACATCCTCTTAGAGTGCCCCGCGTAGAACCACATTAGATCTCAGTTTCAATATCTTTGTTGCAATATTGGCCTTCCTAGCCTTTTACGTTGTCAAAATCACAGTGAGTGTTACACAGTAATTTGTCACCGTTTGTCACCATCCCCGTTACCCCTCTCCCGCCCACTGGAGGACTCATTCCGGGACCTGTGAGAAGTGACATGACCTGAAACCACTTGCATCATATTCCTCTAAGTATGAGCTTCATATGCCCTGAAGACATCTCCTGCAAAATACCCATGAAAATAGCTCTTTTTGCATTAGCGCGGGTCCACAGTCCACTGCCCGCGCCAATGAGGGAAATCCTCTAAAGAGGGCACGCCATTGGCGCTCTGTCTCAGAGTCACACTCACACCAACCGAATTGAGTAAAGTTTTCAACGAACAAGCTTCCGAAGGTTCTCCTTAACCCACTCACCAACTGAATCTATGTTGAGCTAGGATGGTTTGGCTTTGAATCTCCATAGAAGGGAAGTGGTTTGCCACCTTTCATGGAAGTTTCCAAGTGATAAAGCCAATCCCATGAATAATGTGGTTGATCCTATCTCTTTCCTCTCTATCTATAAAAGCTTGTCTCTATGCCTCGAGCAAGCTAGTAGTTCCAGTTCCAGCATAGTGCTAGTGATAGTAAGAGTTCCAGGAGTTCAAGAGATTGAAGTTGCAAGAGCCTTCTTTGCATCCATAAAGCCAAATCTAAGTGAGGATATTCTTGTCACCAAGGAGAGAGAGGCTTTTTTCCCATCCTAACAAGCTTTGCAAGACTTGTGTAGCTGATCACCCAGCCAAAGGAGGATTCGACGTCAGAAATATGGTTGTATTCTTCTTTGTTGTTTATCAATAATAGATGACTATCATTATGGTTCCACTCTCATTGTCCTTTGTAATGATTGATGTTGAGTTATATCTTTTCTGACTGATATATAATTGCATCTATTGGATTTTATGCTTGTATTTGTGTTGTTCTTTGCATGTGCAGGTGTCCAATCACGGAGATCGTGGGGATCGTGACCGGCCGAAGCAAAGGAATGAGAGTGACGCCTCTTCTATGAATATTAGCGTTGGAATCCAAGTAGGTTCTCATCATCCACCTTTAATTTGCAATTAGGAACTTGCATGATAGCATTGTTTGATTGTTGCTAGAGCCGGTCTGGGCTAGTAGGGTTCATCTCTATCCGCAGAGAGGATTTACCTCCACAACAATTTGGTGACTCCACTGGGGAGTTAGCTTGTTGTTTGATTTGTAAACTTTAGACGGAGCCTGAAGTACGGCCAGGTAGCCTTCGAAACGCTATTGCTTTGCATTAGCGAAGTAGATCAAAGCCACTTCAGTCAATCTCCGGTTTGGTTTGCAGACTAAACAACTTGGAGTTTGTCTTGCCTCTTTGGTTTTCTCTTGTTTGGACTGCTTAGATAACTTTCTGGGTTGGATGCTCTGTTTTCTCTTGTTTCCTGGTCTGTCTGGATACTCTCGACCAAGCCTTGGACTGCTTGTTTTTATTTTTAAGCTAGCAAACTTGAAAGGTGGAAAACCACTTCCCTACTATGGAGATTTGAAGCCAAACCATCCTAACTCAACATAGATTCAGTTGGTGAATGGGTTAAGGAGAACCTTCGGAAGTTTGTTTGTTAAAAACTTTACCCAACTGGGTTGGCGCGAGTGCGACTCTGAGACAGAGCGCCAACTGGCGCGCCCTCTTTAGAGGATTTCCCCCATTGGCGCGAGTAGTACACTGTGGAACCGCGCCAATGCAAAAAGTGGTCTTTTTATGGGTATTCTGCAGGAGATGTCTTCAGGGCATATGAAGCTCATACTTAGAGGAATATAATGCAAGTGGTTTCAGGTCATGCCACTTCTCACAGGTCCCGGAATGAGTCCTCCAGCGTGCGGGAGAGGGGTAACAGGGACGGTGACAAACGGTGACAAATTACTGTGTAACAGATGCCCCCTAAAGCATGAGGCCTGAGAGAGAGAGAGGGGTGAAATGCTTTACAAGAACATGTGTAACTGAAAACACCACCGCTGGAGAACCTACGTAAAGAAGTACAACTGATATCTCAAGTACATGATATATGTGGTATGGGCGTAGCCATCCATAACAGAGTACCCAATAATCTAGATCCAAGGTATGGGCGCAGCCATCTAGTGAGGATCGATAAATAGACTCAGCCATGGTCGCAGCCATCCAGTGAATGAGTCATGTAATAAACATAATAAGCCACAAGTCACAGCCTGGATTCCAACAAACAAAATCCAGGGTCTTGCGCTCCATCTCGACCCAAACAGAGTACAAGTTCAGGCATGCGAATACATGAGTTGGAGTCGAACATGCATGAACATCGTCTGATTACCAGCCAATAGTGAAAACTGTTAACAGACGCGAGAGGTACCACCAATAATGATAATGGCCCTCAAGGTACTATAGGTACAATCTACAGTGTGCGAACGAGTGAGCTGGCGTCAAACACCGGTAGAATCATTCGATCGGAGGCCAATGATGAAAACCTCTCGTCGAACACGAAGAACCTGTCATTGAGGCATGCAGGCTCCAAGGCACCGGAAGGGAGTCTCTAGATCAGCTTCCTAGATAATGAGCTGAAGTCGACAGGAAGTGACCTTGATCAAAGGTGGGCCATAATTTTTCCCACATCATTGACACGAGACAGAGGAAGAATGTTGTGGTGAATCAGAATTATGTGAGGTATCAGAGGGAGGTTATTATTCTGCAGAGGTCAACTTCTCTTGAACATATCGGCGGCACGACAGTGGACTTGGAAGTATTTGACATCAAATGAGCAGAGGCCATGGTGACAAGGCAATGAGCAGATGAGAGGTCAAATAGGATCACCCAAACCCACGGAGGCAAGTGTAAAAACAAGATGAGATGTCCCCACCCAGACACGAATGCAGACAAGTGCCATGTTCAAGAGCGACATACTGCCGACACGACAATAATTGTGGTTCCATTTTCCCCACCATTGCTGGCGAGTACCCCAGTTATTTTTAACCTGCTTGACGGGGATAACATATGCTTGTAAGGCGTCATTATGATAGAATCCGATGTCATTTAAGTTTTAACGAGTCTGACAAAGGAAGAACTCAGCGTCTTTTCCTGTTTAGAGAGTCTGAAAAGACAGCAGAAAAGTGAACTCCAAGGGGGTCCTTTTTCGTAAAGTTGTGTCTCTCGAGCCCGAAAAAGTATAAAACAATGCTCAAAAGAACCGCCCAATCATTACGATCGAGGAGTAATTTTCATGAGTAGTGACATCGACCTGAAAAAGTAAAAAAGCGATCAATATCACGTCGTTTTGTAACCATTAATGAGCCTGAAATGACAAAGACCCGACAATCTTTTGTTTTTTACACGGTCGGAAAAGAGTTTAAAGATGACCGCCTCTTATTTACGTTTAACGAGTCAAGAGGGATAACTCGGTGATCTTTTCATCTTTAAACGGTCGGAAAAGAGATGAAAGCAGACCTCCATTTTTATTCTCTTTAACGAGTCAAAAAGGGAAAAATACTCGGCAATCTTTTCATCTTTTACGAGTCAGAAAAGAGCTTAAAGGAGACTCGTCCTAGAGGAACGAGTGGTATAAAGGGTAGCAACTGGTTCCGGTAATGGTGGAACTGCTCAAAACATGTAATGGTCAAGAGGCTGGCTAATAAAACCACTCATCGCTGTGGTTCCTCAGGAAAGGAAAGACAACCAAGTGAGAGCATATGATCGGCCAAAGAGATGGTGGCGATGGAATGAAACAACCAAGGAGTATAAAACAATCACGAGATGTAAATCGGGTATGGGTTCATTTTTACACAAGCTTGAACCATGGAGAACTCTGCTTGGATTCGGTTTCATGTTTACACAAGCTTGAAACAAAAAACTATGCTTGTTATAAGCTCGCATGCCCCCAGCATAATGACGCAAAACGAGGTACATGCCCCCCAAGCTTCATTGCATTCAACAAAGTGGATGGAATGAAGGTTCACTCTCGAGATCTATGAAAGACTCGACTTGTATTTTACGAGATCTTAATCAAAAGACTCGATTTGGAAAGGGAGTTGTTTCATTTTTTAATGAGGTTGACACAGTAAAAGAACTATCCTCATAACCCTTGTTTCATTTTTTAATGAGCTTGACACAAGATCAGGAACTATGCTCGACTCCTTGTTTCGTTTTTTAACGAGGTCGACACAAGATCAGAACTATCCTTGGGACACATTGTTTCATTTTTTAACGAGGTCGCCACAAGATCAAAACTATCCTCGAGACACAAGCTTGAACCAGGAAGGACTTTGCTTGTTGGAAATGCGCATGCCCCCTTGTGTAACTGAAAACACCACCGCCGGAGAACCTATGTAAAGAAGTACAACTGATATCTCAAGTACATGATATATGTGGTATGGGCGTAGCCATCCATAACAGAGTACCCAATAATCTAGATCCAAGGTATGGGCGCAGCCATCCAGTGAGGATCGATAAATAGACTCAGGCATGGTCGCAGCCATCCAGTGAATGAGTCATGTAATAAACATAATAAGCCACAAGTCGCAGCCTGGATTCCAACAAACAGAATCCAGGGTCTTGCGCTCCATCTCGACCCGAACAGAGTACAAGTTCAGGCATGCGAATACATGAGTTGGAGTCGAACATGCATGAACATCGTCTGATTACCAGCCAATAGTGAAAAATGTTAACAGATGCGAGAGGTACCACCAATAATGACAATGGCCCTCAAGGTACTATAGGTACAATCTACGGTGTGCGAACGAGTGAGCTGGCGTCAAACACCCATAGAATCATTCGATCGGAGGCCAATGATGAAAACCTCTCGTCGAACACGAAGAACCTGCCATTGAGGCATGCAGGCTCCAAGGCACCGGAAGGGAGTCTCTAGATCAGCTTCCTGGATAATGAGCTGAAGTCGACAGGAAGTGACCTTGATCAAAGGTGGGCCATAATGTTTCCCACATCATTGACACGAGACAGAGGAAGAATGTTGTGGTGAATCAGAGTTATGTGAGGTATCAGAGGGAGGTTATTATTATGCAGAGGTCAACTTCTCTTGAACATATCGGCGACACGACAGTGGACTTGGCAGTATTTGACATCAAATGAGCAGAGGTCATGGTGACAAGGCAATGAGCAGATGAGAGGTCAAATAGGATCACCCAAACCCACGGAGGCAAGTGTAAAAACAATATGAGATGTCCCCACCCAGACACGAATGCAGACAAGTGCCATGTTCAAGAGCGACATACTGCCGACACGACAATAATTGTGGTTCCATTTTCCCCACCATTGCTGGTGAGTACCCCAGTTATTTTTAACAAGCTTGACGGGGATAGCATATGCTTATAAGGCGTCATTATGACAGAATCCGATGTCATTTAAGTTTTAACGAGTCTGACAAAGGAAGAACTCGACGTCTTTTCCTGTTTAGAGAGTCTGAAAAGACAACAGAAAAGTGAACTCCAAGGGGGCCCTTTTTCGTAAAGTTGTGTCTCTCGAGCCCGAAAAAGTATAAAACAATGCTCGAAAGAACCGCCCGATCATTACGATCGAGGAGTACTTTTCATGAGTAGTGACATCGACCTGAAAAAGTAAAAAAGTGATCGATATCACGTCGTTTCGTAACCATTAACGAGCCTGAAACGACAAAGACCCGACAATCTTTTGTTTTTTACACGGTCGGAAAAGAGTTTAAAGACGACCGCCTCTTATTTACGTTTAACGAGTCAAGAGGGATAACTCGGTGATCTTTTCATCTTTAAACGGTCGGAAAAGAGCTGAAAGCAGACCTCCATTTTTATTCTCTTTATCGAGTCAAAAAGGGAAAAATACTCGGCAATCTTTTCATCTTTTACGAGTCAGAAAAGAGCTTAAAGGAGACTCGTCCTAGAGGAACGAGTGGTATAAAGGGTAGCAACTGGTTCCGGTAATGGTGGAACTGCTCAAAACATGTAATGGTCAAGAGGCTGGCTAATAAAACCACTCATCGCTGCGGTTCCTCAGGAAAGGAAAGACAACCAAGTGAGAGCATATGATCGGCCAAAGAGATGGTGGCGATGGAATGAAACAACCAAGGAGTATAAAACAATCACGAGATGTAAATCGGGTATGGGTTCATTTTTACACAAGCTTGAACCATGGAGAACTCTGCTTGGATTCGGTTTCATGTTTACATAAGCTTGAAATGAAAAACTATGCTTGTTATAAGCTCGCATGCCCCCAGCATAATGACGCAAAACGAGGTACAGGAACCATGTGAACTGATAACAAGCATAGCTTTTCGTTTCAAGCTTGTGTAAACATGAAACCGAATCCAAGCAGAGTTCTCCATGGTTCAAGCTTGTGTAAAAATGAACCCATACCCATTTTACATCTCGTGGATTGCTGCCTTTTATCTGCTAAATTCTGCTAGATGAGCCTTGGTTGTTTTCATTCCATCGCCGCCATCTCTTTGGCCGATCATATGCTTTCACTTGGTTGTTTTTCCTTTCCTGAGGAACTGCAGCGATGAGTGGTTTTATTAGCCAGCCTCTTGACCATTACATGTTTTGAGCAGTTCCACCATTGCCCGAACCAGTTGCTACCCTTTATACCACTCATTCCTCTAGGATGAGTCACCTTTAAGCTCTTTTCTGACTCGTAAAATATGAAAAGATTGCCGAGTATTTTCCCTTTTTGACTCGTTAAAGAGAATAAAAATGAAGGTCTGCTTTCAGCTCTTTTCTGACCGTTTAAAGATGAAAAGATTGTCGAGTTTTTCCTCTTGACTCGTTAAACGTAATAAGAGGCGGTCGTCTTTAAACTCTTTTCCGATCGTGTAAAAACGAAAAGATCGTCGGACCCTTGTCGTTTCAGGTTCGTTGACGGTCACGAAGCGACATGGTTTCGATCGCTTTTTTACTTTTTCAGGTCGAAATCACTACTCATGAAAAGTACTCCTCGATCGTAATGGTCGGGCAGTTCTTTCGAGCATTGTTTTATACTTTTTTGGGCTCGTAAGACACAACTTTACGCAAAAGGACACCCCTTGAGTTTTCTTTTCTGCTGTCTTTTCAAACTCTCTAAACATGAAAAGACGCCGAGTTTTTCCTCTGTCAGGCTCGTTAAAACTTGATGACATTGGATTCCATCGAAATGACGCTCACAAGCATATGCTATCCCCATCAAGCTTGTTGATAAAAAATAACTGGGGTACTCGCCAGCAATGGTGGGGAAAATGGAACCACAATTATTGTCGTGTCGGCAGTATGTCGCTCTTGAAAATGGCACTTGTCTGCATGCGTGTCTGGGTGGGGACATCTCATCTCGCTTTTCACTTGCCTCCGTGGGTTTGGGTTATCCTATTTGACCTCTCATCTGCTCATTGCCTTGTCACCATGACCCTTGATCATTTAATGTCAAATACTGCCAAGTCCACTGTCGTGCCGCTGATATGTTCAAGAGAAGTTGACCTCTGCAGAATAATAACCTCCCTCTAATAACTCACATAATCCTGATTCATAACATTCCTCCTCTGTCTCGTGTCGATGATGTGGGAAACACTATGGCCCACCTTCGATCAAGGTCACTTCCTGTCGACTTCAGCTCATTATCCAGGAAGCGGATCTCGAGACTCCCTTCCGGTGCCTTGGAGCCTGCATGCCTTAATGGCAGGTTCCTCGTGTTCGACGCGAGGTTTTTATCATTGGCCTCCGATCGAATGATTCTACAGGTGTTCGACGCCAGCTCACTGATTCGCATGCCGTAGATTGTACCTATAGTACCTTGAGGGCCATTGTCATTATTGGTGGTACCTCTCGCGTCTGTTAACAGTTTTCACTATTGGCTGGTAATCAGATGATGTTCATGCATGTTCGACTCCAACTCATGTATTCGCATGCCTGAACTTGTACTCTGTTCGGGTCGAGATGGAGCGCAAGACCCTGGATTTTGTTTGTTGGAATCCAGGCTGCGACTTGTGGCTTATTATGTTTATTACATGACTCATTCACTGGATGGCTGCGACCATGCCTGAGTCTATTTATCGATCCTCACTGGATGGCTGCGCCCATACCTTGGATCTAGATTATTATGTGCTCTGTTATGGATGGCTGCGCCCATACCACATGTATCATGTACTTGAGATATCAGTTGTACTTCTTTACGCAGGTTCTCCGGCGGCCGTGTTTCAGTTACGCATGTTCTTGTAAAGCATTTCACCCCTCTCTCTCTCGGGCCTCATGCTTTAGGGGGCATCTGTTACACAGTAATTTGTCACCATTTGTCACCATCCCCGTTACCCCTCTCCCGCCCACTGGAGGACTCATTCCGGGACCTGTGAGAAGTGACATGACCTGAAACCACTTGCATCATATTCCTCTAAGTATGAGCTTCATATGCCCTGAAGACATCTCCTGCAAAATACCCATGAAAATAGCTCTTTTTGCATTAGCGCGGGTCCACAGTTCACTGCCCACGCCAATGAGGGAAATCCTCTAAAGAGGGCGCGCCATTGGCGCTCTGTCTCAGAGTCGCACTCGCGCCAACCGAATTGAGTAAAGTTTTCAACGAACAAGCTTCCGAAGGTTCTCCTTAACCCATTCACCAACTGAATCTATGTTGAGCTAGGATGGTTTGGCTTCGAATCTCCATAGAAGGGAAGTGGTTTGCCACCTTTCATGGAAGTTTCCAAGTGATAAAGCCAATCCCATGAATAATGTGGTTGATCCTATCTCTTTCCTCTCTATCTATAAAAGCTTGTCTCTATGCCTTGAGCAAGCTAGTAGTTCCAGTTCCAGCATAGTGCTATTGATAGTAAGAGTTCCAGGAGTTCAAGAGATTGAAGTTGCAAGAGCCTTCTTTGCATCCATAAAGCCAAATCTAAGTGAGGAGATTCTTGTCACCAAGGAGAGAGAGGCTTGTTTCCCATCCTAACAAGCTTTGCAAGACTTGTGTAGCTGATCACCCAGCCAAAGGAGGATTCGACGTCAGAACTATGGTTGTATTCTTCTTTGTTGTTTATCAATAATAGATGACTATCATTATGGTTCCACTCTCATTGTCCTTTGTAATGATTGATGTTGAGTTATATCTTTTCTGACTGATATATAATTGCATCTATTGGATTTTATGCTTGTATTTGTGTTGTTCTTTGCATGTGCAGGTGTCCAATCACGGAGATCGTGGGGATCGTGACCGGCCGAAGCAAAGGAACGAGAGCGACGCCTCTTCTACGAATATTAGCGTTGGAATCCAAGTAGGTTCTCATCATCCACCTTTAATTTGCAATTAGGAACTTGCATGATAGCATTGTTTGATTGTTGCTAGACCCGGTCTGGGCTAGTAGGGATCGTCTCTGTCCGCAGAGAGGATTTACCTCCACAACAGTGAGCTTGGGAGGCTTCTCTCCAAGCTTTTTGAGCATGGGAATAAAATCTTAAATCAAACTAAATAATTCGTTTCTTTAGATCCGATAGACCAAAGTTTGGTATTAGTGGACTTTAACCACCACCATCACCATCAATATAATATTTAATTAATTGTTATATTTTTATGATAATTTTTTTGTTTTTATTATTTTTTAATTTAATTAAACTATATTTAAATTAAACCATATATACTAGCTATTATGTAACCCTTATTTGATTTATATTATAAGTTATAACTCATAAAATTTCAAATTTCAAATTAACCTAACAAAAACTAAAAAATAATAATAATATTTTTTATTAATCATGAAACCTAATGTCTCTCATTTGATTTAGAGTCTTTATTCTTAACTCTTAGAAGCAAAGGCCTCCCTATGTTGTTTGGCTCCACCCTCTCCAAGTTATGCTTTGTATGAGGTCAGTGAGCATGTTTGCTTTGAGGACACGACTTGCTCTTATCTCTTTGACCTCCGATTTAAAATTTAACAATGGCGTTCACGTAAGTCTTGGATTATTGGAAAAAAAAATTAGATTGGGTATGTTTTTAGTTGATTTTGTTTAATAGGAAAGGATTCATTGAATTTGTAAATTTGCATTTTGTAGTTTTTATTATTATGTGTTTTATGAGCGATTTATTATTATTATTATTAAATTTATTTATATATTTTAAAAAATTATAATTTCACTAAATAAATTAAATAATAAAAAATTATACTTTTGCTAAAAACTATATTATGAAATTTGAAATAAAAAAACCAAAATATAAAATAATTAAATTAAAATATTTCATTATCAAAATTGCACATTTTATATATAAAGATAATCCTAATTATATATAATATTGAATTAATCTTTTAAATGTCATTTTATCTTAATCGGAAGCTTTAGGATAGGTTTGGTAAAAATTAAAATTAAAAAAATATTTTTTTATTTAAAACATAATTTATATAAAACCATATTTTTAATCAAATTATAACCAGAATTGGATTATTGTTTGGGTTGGAGTATGCCCTAAAACTACTTCTATTTGGTTAAGACCTTGTTTTCTTCGGATATATGGAACATGTTAACGGCCCGAGACCTAAAGGTATCTCGAAAGAGTAAAAGCCTAACCGGTAATTGCAGGTAGCGTTCTTAATAAGTCAATGTGCATTCATATATAATAATGAATAATAATTGTCCCGCTACTTATTTAACAAATAAATTATATTTAATTATGTAAAAATATATTTAAAATTTTTAATTTTTCAAAATTTATAAATCATTTAAATAAAATTATTTAAAATTGATTTTAGTGTTATTTAAATTTTACATTATACAAAATATTCACATTCTTAATTTTTAAACATTTTTTTAGGAGTCGTCTAACGAGGCGGAGGAATTGTCCGGACGGCCAAAAGTGGTCAAAATCTGGGCAAAAAAATTTCAAAAAATCTTGTAGACACAGTGTTTGAATCGTGTTTTTGATGGTGGAAATGGATTCAGTGCCATCAAAAATGTCTAGGACACCTAAAAATTTGAAGTTTAACAACTATAACTTGGATTTACAAAAATCCTTGCTGGATTTTCTCTAAATATGACCAGAATTTCCATAACTTTCTAGGCAAATCCTCCGGCTAGTTAGACTATGGCTTTTTTTTAATGAACATATCACTCATCTACCTAATTTTGGATATCCAATATATTCTCTTTATATTTTATCTTTTTCATAATTTTTTTTAACCTATTAATAAGAATGGAAAATTAAGATAGAAAAGTGTGTGTTAGTTTATATATATATATATATGGTATATAAAATATAGAATATAAAATATTTAAAAACATTTTATAAAATTAATAATAAATCGTTTTTAGTATATAAAACTTATAAATTAATAATAAAATTAAAGGGAAATGGTATCTAAAAGAGAGGCTCAGAGGAAAATACACAATTGACATAAAAATAAATTTCTATTCATTAATATTTCTTATATACACAACTACTCAAATTATTGCTCTTGGCTTTCATACATTACAATGACCCAACCATAAGTATATAAGGATCATACTTACTAAATATGGAATCATGCAAACTCTAACTTGACTTTCCTTTTCTCCAGCTAATTGTGTCATGCAAAATCATACTCAAATTCTAATATTGGACTCGACTTAACTCAACTCAACAGTTAATGCATTGCATGCAAACGACAGTAATTAATTGTTTCTAACACTCCCCCTTAATTATGACCATATCACTCAACCTTAACTTAATTATGAATCAACATAACTTAAACATGTCTGTTGGTCTAAGTCTCAGTTAGGCTTACAATAAAAAATTGACATAAAAGCTTTTACAATTGTTGAATTGAGGCTTCTATGATCCATATCAAGTTTATGAGAGATTTTTTGGCGTAAATCACATGATATTTCATTTGCCGACGCGTTTCGAACCAACCAGTGTGGTTCATCGTCAGGGCAAGTTGAAGAATCATATCCAGGTTGCATGTTAAATAGATAGAGCAGAACATCCAACGGCTATAATTTTTTACCAGAGGATTAGTGAGCACGCAGCTGACCTTAAGCATAGGAGAACCAAGTCTTCCGCTTTAGCAGAGCATGCGGAGAAAACCAAACATCATGTTTGTATCGAAGAGGCCAGTGTTATTGCTAGAGTCTCGCAGTTCCATCATCGTAAATTTAGGGAAGCCCTTGAGATTGAAAAAAGGCCAAGCAATCTCAATAGAGAAGACGGTTGGAAGATCAGTAGTTGCTGGATCCCAGCCCTCACTTCCTAGTCGTGTTCTTCACTTCCTCCCCTCCTTCTTTTTTAGCTTGTTCTAGTTTTCGTATAAGTTACTTTCCCCTTGTTATCCTTTAACCCTCTCTATTTTACCTTTGTTCTTTGATCCTCTTTGGTAGGTTGTTTATAGAGTATAAGATTCTTTAAAAGCATTTAGTTTAAGCTATTAGTTATATACTAAATTTTAACTTAAATTAATAAAGAAAAATAATTACTTTGATATTGAAATCGATCTACGATAATATGTTTTTATTAATTTATAATTAATAAGAATTAAACAATTTAACAATTAAATAAATATTTATTCTTACCATATAATACTTAAATTAATTTATTCTAATATATATATATATATATATATATAATTAAAATAAATATTGAATTGTTAATACCTTTTAATTTAATAATAGTATAACTAACTATTAATTTAATAATTATTTAAATCCATAACTTTAACTTATTTTAATTTTTAATTTTTAATTAAATATAATTATGCTCCTTTTTCCCTGAGTCCGGTCCAACTAGCCGTTTCCTAGTCAAATATAGTCGTTAGCTAGTCAATATAGCCATTGCATGGTCAAAAATTATAGTCGTTGGATGTTTTGCTTTGTCTATTTAACATGCAACCTAGATCTGATTCTTCAACTTGTCCTGACGATGAACCACACTGGTTGGTTCGAAATGCGTCGACAAATGAAATATCATGTGATTTACTCCGAAAAATCTCTCATAAGCTTTTACAATATTCAATTTTTCTTTTTCGTTTCTTCCAAATTTTATATCCTCGAAATTGCTTCATTCTCTGCTATATTTTCTTTTTGTAGGCTCCATATTTATTCACTTACAATTGCTGCAATATTTATTTGACTTGGCTTGTATTTGTTTTGAGTCTGTCTTCTACAACTTCCTTTTCAACAATTTGTTCACTCATGGTCAACTGCCACAACTCTTCATCTCAAACTATGTGCTTCACTCAACTTCTTGCACTTCATATTCTTGATCTTCTTTCTACCATATTTATTGATAATAGAATTTAATCTCTTCTTGAATCCATCGTTGAAATATTGTTTCAATGCTTTCTTCTTCATCTTTAGAAATATCCATGTCTTTTCTTGCATCCTTTTTTTATCTTCTCTTTTAGATGGATTGCTATTTTGTTTACCTGCACACCCAAAATCAATGTTAGAAACATCTTCATTATTCTCTTCAGTGATATCTTTCTCCTCTTCCTCTTCCTTATCTATCTCTTCCTTCTCTTCCTCTGTTGTTGCATCATAACCTTCATATTCCACTTCTTTACCAACCTCTGATGCTACAAACAAGTTGTCTTCCACTTGGCTTGCAGACACAAGTGGGCTTCTCTCACCAAATAAAAACATATCAATAAGAGTTTTTTATTGCATCATGTCCAACCACTCATTACTATTTAATTGTTCTTATCAAATTTAACATCAACAATTTCAATTTCACTAAATTCATTAGTTGTTGTTGAGTTCACAAATTCACACCTCACTTTGCAATCATCATCCACATGTGCCTTGTCATAGTGGGATTCACCATTGTCTTCACCATCCACGTTACATTGGAGTTCTCGAGCGTCTATATGTTCTTTCTCTACTTCACACACAGAGGAAAACTTCTCTCTCTCCAATATTTTCTACAATCTTTTGTAGCAAATCCATCCTACGCCAATCAACCTCTATCTCGTCTCCATCTTTTGCTAGACTTCTTAGTTCCTTGGTTGTGGCCTAAACCTGTCTAAACCTGGAAAATATAAACTTTAATATGCACCCCTGTAAAGCAAAATCTTCACCGGATTCACCAAAAAAACTTTACATTTCAAATACAATAAACGCCTAAGATAAAACTCCTTTCTTTTCTTTTTTCTACTTTTCCTTTGCAAATAGAATGAAAACCATTTTCAAATAATAAATACCAATATTATAGCCTCAAGGGTTAGCTGAATTGGTCGAGTCTTGTCGTATAAGCATCTTGCTAATCATAGGTCACGGGTTCAATTTTCCTCGATGATCTTGAGGTTAGGCTAGTCAAATAAACTAGTGAGATTTAAAGTGATCCTCTGTGGTGGATCTGCCCAAAATTATTTCCATGGACGTAGCAGCCACTCATCTCCAATATCACATGAACCACTTTAAAAAAAAATACTAATCTTATTAAATAAATAAGATGGTCTCTTTGCTTTTAAGGTAGTATGCTCCCCCTTTTCTTATGAAAAAAATGAAACCCTTTATTTTTAATTTTTTATACAATAAAAATGCATTCCAAAAAGGGGTTGTCACTAAATTAAAAAAAAAATATCAATACTTTGACCTTTCAAAAATAAGAATTTATGTACGCTTTGATACTGGTGGATTCAATAAAATTTTCAAATCATTGATTGGTTATGGCTAGGGATTCCACCCTCTTCCTCTATTGTTGTGGCACATTGATCCTTTGTGAACATGGCTTATGATCTACGGGCTTCAACCCTATGTAAAAAAAATATGACAAATACGACTCGGCTGTGGCACCTCTCTCCATGGCACCTTCTCAGTATGACAGGTGACTCTGTAGGTTACTATTCATTCACAAATGCAGTAGTCAAAATCATTAATCTTTCTCACATACACAACTACCTTAGTTGTTGTTCTTGGCTTTCACACATTAAAATGACCCAACCATGAGTATATAAGTACCACACTTACTAGATATGAAATCATGAAAACTCTAACTTGACTATCCTTTTCTCTAGCTAATTGCTCCATGCAAACTCACATTTGACTTCTAATATTGGACTGGAGTTAACTTAACTAAGGGAGTAATTTATTATTTCTAATAATATCATTTACAAATAATTTTGTTGCAACTATTTAATATATATTTTCCTAAAAATAAAACCACGACAAGTTAATAAGCTATATGATATAAATTTAGGAAAACAAAAACTGGAATTTGACTTCTTTATTTCTAAGAATGAGGGTCATGTTCCCCTATTTCAAGAACTTGATTTGTTAGTTTCCAAATTTGTATCATTTGTGACGAAGTTCCATTGAATTTCTAGCATGAACTTTGAATTTTGCATTAAATTTAAATAATTTGTGGCTAAGTTCGATTGAATTTCTAGCACGAGCTTTGAATTTTGGATTACCCCGTCTTTCCAATGTCTATAAGTTTTCCATCTTATTAGAATGAACTGACGTTCCAAGTTTAAGACAACTTAATATTTTATAAATAAGATAATGATCTTTCCTTAAACCCTACAGTGTAGACATCTAAAAGGGTTCTATATGGCTTTTGATAACTTGCTTCAGCCATTGGCACACTATCCAACATTGATAACCTGATGAAGAGTTACAGTGATAACTACTATTGTCAGATTAATCGCAGGTATTGTATTCTTTGGGATATTGCTACAAAAGAGTGGAAAATTGCCTCTAGGATCCTATCCATTCCCCATCATTGATAATCTCCATCAATTAAAATTTCCTTCTCACCATAGTATTAAAGCTCTTGCAGAAAAATATGGCTCCATTTCCCTCTCACTGTTGTCCTTTCTTCCCTTAAGATTGCGAAACAGTTTCTGAAAAATTGTGATCTAATATTTTCCAACTGACCTCCGATGGTTGCAGGAAAATAATTCTTCTACAATTTCAGAGATATCGCATTGTCACCTTATGGAGATCACTGGAGGAAAATGAGAAAAATATGCGTGTTAGAGCTTCTCACAGCCAAGAGAATAAAGTCATTTAAGCACCTTCAAGAAGAAGAAGTGTCTGCTGCGATGCATTCAATTTGGGAAAAGAGTTAGAAGGGCACAATAGCCCTCGATGTGACCAAGGACATCTCTACCTTCACCTCCCATATAATTTGGAAAATACTAGAAAGTCACATATTTTTGACGAGGAATTGGGTGCTAATGACAAAGGATTCAAGGATCTGATACTAGAGGTGTCAACTTCTCTATGAGAATTTAATAACAGTGACTTAATCCCTTATTTGGATAGACTTAATTTGGAATATATCAATTGTCGCCTAAAGAAAGTTAATAAAAGATATGATGCATTCACCGAGAAACTAATAGAGGACCATCTTCATTATCGCATGGTGGCGACCTCCAATGGCTAGGAAGAGATTGAGGCACATCCTCATAAATACTTTGTCGATGTGTTCCTTGATATTCTCGAGACCTATAAAAAAGCACAACAAAAATAATATAAGAAAGAATCAAAGTTTTTATATTTATAAGTCTATAGGCCATTGGCCATTCTATTCGAATTTTCATGTTGGAGTAACTCTTATTTGTGATTCTATAAATCTCATGTTCGATTTATGTTATGAAACCAGCTCACAAAAAGATCGAAAAAAAAGATCAACGCCTCAGAAATCAGCCTCTTCGAGGGGGAAATCTCCTTTACATTACACAAATGAACAATTATTGGATCATACAAATGACAAGACCTCCTTTCTATATATAGGAGTCTAAGGGGTAATAATGTAATTAGAGTCGACATAACAATAATAATGTAAGGGCACAACAATAGCAATAGTGGGCTTCTATGGGGCCCAATAATAACAATATGGGGACTACATGGGCACAAAAATATAATAAGGGGGTTGCACTAATAACAATAAGGGGTTACACTAGTAGTATAGGGACCTAACATGCCCCTCTCCTTCAAAAAGTGTTGTCCTCAACGCTTGAGTAGGTCTGGACGCTTTTGTATAAAATTCTCGTCCTCCCATGTGGAATCTTCAGCGGGTAAGTTCTTCCACTTGATGAGATACTTTGAAATTGATCAATTTCGTAGTTATCAGGTTCTTTTTTCCGTGACTGCTTCAGGTTCCAATATGATTTTTCATTCCTCATCAAGTTCTGACAATATTGTTTGAATTGGGAGCTTGTCATTTATAAACTTCTTTAAGCATGAAACATAGAAAACTGGGGGCACTTGGGAAGATGCAGAAAGCTCCAATTTGTATGCCATAGTACCAATCTTTTGCAACGCCTTGTAAGGACCATAGTACTTTGGTGATAATTTACTATCCTTCTTAGCTTGCTTGAGGGACATTTGTTTGTATGGTTGTATTCGTAAAAATATCCAGTCGCATATATCAAAACTTCTTTCATTGCGATGTTGATCTGCCTGTTGTTTCATTCGATTATGTGCCAAAGTGAGGTTATCCTTTAAGAATTGGAGAACTTGTTGTTGTTGAGGGTCTACCTTAACACCTTCATGAGATACAACATGACCCAAATATTCCACCTCTTGTACTCCAAAGAAACATTTGGAGGTTTTTTCATATAATTGTTTCTTGTCCAATAGTATGAGCACTCTATCAACATGTTGAACATGATCCTTCCAAGACTTGTTGTAGATTAGTATATCATCAAAAAATACTAACAAAAATTTTCTAAGGAAGGGTTTGAAAATGGAATTCATCAAACCTTGGAATGTAGAAGGTGCATTGGTAAGGCCAAAAGGCATGACCAAAAATTCATAATGACCCTGATGAGTTCTAAATGTTGTTTTCAGAATGTCTTCAGTCTTCATTCTGACTTGATGATATCCTGCATGAAGGTCCAACTTGCTTAAGTAAATTTCTCCATGCAATTCATCCAATAATTCATCAATGAGAGGAATGGGAAATTTATCTTTAATAGTGAGCTTGTTGAGCTCTCTATAATCCAGACACATGTGCCATGATCCATCCTTCTTGTGCACCAATACTACTGGAGCAGAGAAAGAAATTTTACTAGGTTGAATTATACCAACCTCTAGCATTTCTGCAACCATACATTCAATTTCACTCTTTTGTGCAAAGGTATATCTGTAAGCCCTGATGTTTGGAGGAACACTTCTTGGAAAATGAATAGCAAGATCATGATCACAAATAGGTGGAGGGCCTTTGGGAGCCTCAAATACCTTGAAATGATTGTCCAAGACTTTTTGGACATATGGAGAAATAGATTATTTCGACATGGGAACCTCTAGCAAACATAATTGTGAAACTACACCACATTGTTCTTCCTTTAGAAGCTTTCTCATGCCATTAGAGTTGATTATCTTTCCCAGTTTCCCTACAATTGTTGGGTAGCGAAGGCCCTGCGTAATGGTTTTGGGGCTCCAAGCCCGCGATTTTGGGTAAAGGTATGGTAAAGACTCCATGAGATGTGCGGAGCGCGAAGTGTAATGAGTAAAGTCAAAGGGTTGTCCACCCAGAAATATTGTAAAATGAGTCGGCCTACCGGACCATGGAAATGTATAAATAGAACAAGGCTCTATGGTTAGAAGTCAGTTTTCGTATGTGTTTGTTGGATCTAGAATGTAATGGGTTTATGAAGCAAGAAGTCTTGGAGCATTTGTAAGTTTGAGTCAAGGGTGGTGGTAGATAGAGAGAGGCTCTGCAGCTATTTGTGCAGAGGCCTGGTAGAGTCTGTAGCTGTGTGCGTGGACCCCTGCGGCTGAGTGCGCAGGGTGGATCTGGTTGTAGTGAAGAGAAGATAAATAAAGATAAGAAATTCTGAATCATTGTGTGTTTTCTTGCAGATCTATTTATCACTTATGCTCTGAATTTATGCATTATCTATTATAATCGTGCGCATCGGGTTTTATTGTTAAATGTTTGCTTAAAGAATGTAACAAAAAGCTCAGATCTGTAATAATTTCATTAATAAGCAAGTACACCTGTGCATATCTACGCGAGAGTCCAATAACACTACAAAGTGGCGCGAGGCCACAGAACGGTTCGCGACCCCTCCAGACCACATCAAGATATCCGAAGGGTGTGGAAACCTGGTTCCAGCACCCTCCCCTACTACCTCAGGTGAGACCTCAATCCGCGCTCCACGGGCTGTTGTTGAAAGGGCCGATAGCTGCGGGATTTGTTTTGCTAATAACTCTTCCGAACCTAGGTCAGGGCCCAATAAGCCAACAAATGGTTCTGTTGTCGGGACCGAGATCTACCTAAGGGATGTCTAATGTCAGGACATTGGAACCCTATGAAGAAAGAACTTGAAGATTGGTTGGATCAGAAGCTTCACGAGTTTGTGGTTCAAGAAAACAAAAATCCACGGATATCAGAAGAAAGGTGGTTGGATCATTACATATACACAGAGATCCACAAGATCTTCTTCACATCATTCTTAACAGAGTTGTACGAGTGGATCGCAAGGCTAGTTGACAGCGTGGGAAGATGCAGACTAGATCAACCCATTGTGTGGACTCCGGAACTAGAAGTATCTGAAGACAAAATCGCACGCATAGTAGATCACTGGTTGGATCAGATAATAGGAGGGTTTATCACTAAGTTCGCGATAGACACAACTATGAGTTATAGTGAAGCAGAAAGGCGCTTTCTCCAAGGATTGTGGGGTAAGTATATCAAATCATTGAATACTTGGATTAAAATGTTGTTATGTGAAAAACGGATTATGCACATTTATTGATGTCTGGCGTAACGCGAAGCGAAAGAGGCTACCGAGGAACCAAGGGATTAGAGAACAGTCCTTTGATTTCTATTTCACGAGAAAGCGAGGAAGAACTCACAGGGTTCTCTCCAAGAAGCACAGTCCAGTTGATTAAGCAGCGCATTCCACTGATACCACCACCGTCCACGCCATCACCTACTTCACCTACATCAAATCCATCTTCACCGACCCCACCTCCGCCACCACCGAAGGTTGGGATGGCGAGTGCAGTCAAGTTGTCGATATTTAAAGGTGTAGGAAATGAGGAACCAGGTCAGTTCTGGTTTGTGGTAAAGGTTGTATGGGAAGCCCAAGGCATAACGGATGATAACATCAAAAAGGCTACTTAGGTGAGCGCGCTATAGGACCGCGCGTTAACGTGGTATATAAAGTACTCAAGTGATCACCTGAATGCGGGAATAGCAGCGATCCAGGATGCATTGAACAGAGAATTTGGTCGGCCAAAATCAGAGGCGCAATCGGTCATTGGGTTCAAGGAAATCGCGATGTTACCTGGTGAAACCCCATGGGATCTGGATCAGAGATTGAAAAGCACCATCCGCGAGGCTAACATGACATTGACGGATGCGCAACACTGCGTATGGTTTGTGGCATCTTTGACACCACATCTGAGGATGGCGCTATCACAACAAAAGATCTCATCCCAAGCCGAAGAATTGGAGACCGTAATGAGGTTGCACGAAACCCCAATACAGGATGCAAGGTTGGGAGTTCAGCAAATCCATGCACAAATACAAAACCTATGTTTAGAGATGCGAAGTTTGAAACAAGGACAGGCGCCTCGGTTAGAAGTGCGCAAAGAGGTGTGGTGTATCAAATGTAGGGGCTAGGGCCATGATAAGGATCATTGTCTGGTCTTTGCGAACTATGTGGCAGTAGGGGGACCAATACCATTGCGACCAGAGGTACAAGCAGGGCCAAGCACGGCACCCACACTCTGGTGCGCGATCTGTTAGGTGGGAGGAAAGCATGCCACAAACAATTGTCATCTATTGCAGAACTTGAGACAAACCCCCCCCAGCAGTTATTTTGAAACTTTTGTAGGACGATGGGCCATGATGAAAGAAATTGTTGAAGTTATGAGTTGTTGATGGATCGAACACCTGCTTACAGGATGCAGATGGAGGTGCGCAGGCAAGATCCTGCCGCAACAATAGCACGGGGCAGATTCCAAGGGCGCGGACAAGGGCGAGGGGGAATGGGACTCGGATGCAGACGGGGACAATTAATCTGCTATAATTGTGGAGGACTGGGGCACTACGCGCGTGATTGCACGAACTTGACCAGAGCCTGTTGCCCATACTGTTACCAATTTGACCACGAAGCAGTCGATTGCCCCACGCTAATTGCTCAAATGCGGGAAAAAGGGGTGCTTCCGGCTACTCCCACTCAGAACGTCCAAATGATGAAAGCTGAATCGCATGAGGAAGACCCTAATGTGAATATGATGCTCAGAAGTGGTGCAACTATAGGAGAAGATAAGGGGAAGCAACCAGAGGAGGATGCATGGGTTCGTAATGCCCCCACAAAACAACCGGAGTTTGATTTGGAGCGTGTGAGGGAAACATTTATGGAAGCTAAGAAGAGCTTCGCGGAAGCTGCTACTTCGGGTAGCAAGGATCAAACAGAGTCAGAGAGGGATACTTCTATGCTAACTACCTTCATTCGGTCCGCGGAAGCACGGCTGCGCCATAAGGGTTGTGCTATTGTGCGTAAAGGTCAAGAGGTGACCGTTAACACCACTATTCCTGACAATAAATTCACGTTACAACAGGGAGGAGTGGGCGGCGGCCCATTAAGACAGAAGTTCCGGGCTAGATATGAAAAGATCTGCCGCCTAGCTGTTTTTAATGAACTGAAGGTGGAGGGAAGGGATCCATTCAAAGGTACGAGTTCCTATCAAAACCTATCACCAGCACTAGGATATTTGAGATTTGAACCAGTAAAGACCAGCAAACACTTGGCTACCAGGCATCCCATGAGTTCCATGGCGAGAACCCAAGCACAATTCGCGGAAGAGCTATACTCAACCCAGGAGGAGCCAGATGAAGCAGTTGCGGCCCCCGAAGTTCCAAAATCCCCATGCACATCGCGGCCTCGGAAAAACAAGCAAACGATGGGGCCAGTCAGGGTATCACCGAGATTCAGTAAGTTATTAGTAGCCGAGAAGGGAAAAGCAATCACCACCGAACTCGAGGAGGACGACGAAGATTTGCAAGCTTTGATCGCTCAGATTGAAGCACAAGATGAGGATGAAGAGGATGTTTTCCAAATACCTTCACGACCCCCATATATCTCCCCATGGAACGGGACGGCCAAGATACCGAAGGACTTGGACACTACAAAGAATACGCTCTAGACCCTGCTTCTTCCGGATGAGATAAGGTTCGATGGTTTACCGCTGGGCCGAGTTCCGAGCATCAAGTTCGAAGATTGGGACCTTGCAGATAGCGACAAGTTCCCCAAATTGGCCGAAGACAAATTACTGCCACGGAAGTGGTTACTAGGTGTGGAGAAGGCGGGATTACTTAATCTACAGTGGATACCCCACTATCACCGCGCAGCCATCACCATTTTTGTTATCCGACAGTTACTATGTCTGGTACATGATGGGTATCTCTAGTTGGAGGAGCCAATTCCTATCATAGCTGATTTAGTACACCAGATTACCCACTTGCCTATCAAAGGGAATGACCCTACAAACATAGCCGGAACAAGTAGCGATGTGGGTCTCGCAGAAACAATGAAGGCTAAATATAAGTTGGAGAAGCGGAAGCAGGGGTATGTCATAGCAAGCATCAAAGACCGGGGGGTGCAAATCGCCACCCAGCTACTAGCCAGTAAACTAATGAGGAAATGTCATGCAGATGAGGTGCCAGCTGATCTGAATTTGAAACTACTTGTAAATGCTTAGCAAGGTATTCAATTCAGTAAACATACATGTTTAAGTGATGTACATGTCTTGCAATTAAAAACAAATGAGTTTTTCAGCTGTTTATGACCCTTTTATGTGTAGTAGAATTAATTCATTTCTCTGTTTAACATACTAAAATAGATTTATTTAGGAAAATAACTCAACCACAGATGCAAAAGAAGCTGATAATGCAGTTCACCCCTCTTGGGCTACATCTGCCGGGTCCAAGGCTCCCAAATGGGCATGTCCTTGATTTGATTAAAAGCTCAAAATGATTGTACAGCTGAATACAAGCCTCTACAGGAAAAATAGACTGTAAAAATGGATTCAGAACACTCAAATCCTTCAGGATTGACTACTGGTTCACCTCCAATGGGTACCTGCAACCCAATACAGCTCTCACAATGCTGGGTCCTAGTGGCTCCTAGAACTTCCACGGAGCAAATACACCTGCAAACGACCTCTGATTGCTCTCTAACCTATGCCAATGGCTTCAGCATCATCTGAATACTCAAAATCAAAAAAAAAATCATCCAAAAAGGACTTTCCTAGCCAAAGTTATGGCTCATTGAAGATTTCCTCCAATTTGGCCTAGAATCACTCCAGCTAACTGTAGTGGAAGTTTAGTTAGCTCCGCCAATTATGGCAGGACCGCCCAAATTTGGCGGTCCGCCAAAAATCCCGCCATCATAACTGGCAGTTACCGTTTGTGATTAATGGGCAGGTGACCGCGTTTGTAGCTTGGCGGTTAAGCTGCATAGGATTGTGTGCTGAACTGGTGGTTAACTGACGGTTTCCTCCGGGTTACCCGCGTTGTGTGACCACATATCACACATAACCGTTATGTGCTGGCAGTTAAAATTAGGCCCATGGTTATGGGGCAAGGGTCACATGGAATGGGGGCCTGGCCACCTTCGGGCCCTATGAACCTTACTACAAAGTTCTTTACCCCTTTGATCCGCAATGCAAACAAGATCCCTGTTAACGGTAAGGCGTGGGATTATTACATGGCAGATCGTGGGTTCAAACCTCTCCGCTGCCACCAAAAAGTTTTAAACATGCACCCCAACATACTTGCTGATGTCATCTAGGCCACGTGGTGGCCTTCATGCCTGCCACGTGGCAGCTTGCCATTCGCTGCCCAAAACGGAATACTCTGTGGAATATTCTCTTTTAAATTTTTCTGAAAAATTCAAAATTTCAATGTTATTGGGCAATTCTTCTTTTTGGCATAACTTTCTCATACCGTGACCGTTTTCCGAACCATTTGCGGCACTGGAATCAAGAAGACGAGATCTATCCGGTCATTTAGGTTCACCACACTTTTGAACACTTTGAAATTTGAGCTATCACTGAAGTCCTGGATCAATATCTGATCACCAGCTCCTGTCATTGCGCTTGCAGAGCAGTGTGCAGAAGGGGTTCAGTTCAATTGGGCACAGTTTTTATGCGACGAATTTTTGACAAATTGTCAGGAAGCACAGGACAAAGGTAAGACATTTCATTATGCATGGTTGCTACTATCAATCCTTCTGGTTGCAGGAAAACTGCTGCAGGGTAGCTAGTTTCCCAGCATTGAGAACAACCTACCGGAAGCAGTGCGGTATACTTCACTCTGGGCTACAAAGGATGCAACAAGGGTTGGTGAAATCAAGGTTTTTTGGACCTTCATGGAGGGGAGTATCCGGACATGGATCGCTCGCAGACCACGGATGTCTCCTACGATATACAACAATTTTCAAAGCACGACCAAGTTCAAAGCAGACATGCATGACTTATATATCCGAGCACGGAAGGATCCAAAGAAAGCATGGGTCACGCTCCCGTTCATTGCAATGGACGATGCCATTTATGAGGTATTGGCAGCATGGCCTCTAGAGTGGTGCACCCCAGACAAGGCCGTACTCGAAAAAATTGCCGCACAGCAGCGAAAAAAGGAACTCCAACAACGACTCACTCAATTGGCAAAAAAGACACGTCAGGGGCAAAAGGCAACTTCGCAGCAAGAGGCAACCAAAGGAAGGGATAGCCGCAGAGATCGCAATAGATCAGGAAATGGTCTCAGAACACGACATGCAATGGGAAAAGGAGACACAAGAATGCATGAAACACCTTACAGAATCGACCCAAGTCAAGCGGCCGCGCAGCAAGGAATCGCCGCACACACGCAAGAAGTCAAAAACCGCAAAGGCTTTGGAGAGAGGGTTTATTGACAGCAGAAAACCAGTGAGAAATGTCCCTACTGGTGCGTTGGCAGAGCTAATTACAGAGCAGACAACTGTGTTGGGGGAGATCCAAGCACAGTTGCATGAATTACAGGTGCAACCCCTGGGCGAGGTCATCCTAAATCTAGCAGAGGACACAGCTGTGGCCGAGTAGATGGTGCTCACTCACACAATGAACACCTTATCGTTGCCAGCAGGCGTTTTCCTAGCAGAAGTCATAGGCGACGAGCGTAGTTGGGGTTTGAAATTTGCCGCTCTTCCTAGAGAAACACTATACCAACTACAGGATGGGGTAACTACTGAGCTTCATGCCAGGGAAGGTCGCGCCCTCCAAACCCTGATGGAGCACAAGGCCAATTTGGAGTAGGTCAGTCTCCAGTGCGATGACTTGGTCACACACAACCAGGACGTAGAACAGGTCATGACGGAAGCTTTCAGCAGGGTACCGGAGCTAGCTATCCCAACAAAACTTCCAACAATTGATAAGATTCATCACATGGCCATAGGATTATGTACGGCCCAAGAGGAGGCCGCAAAGGCTCAGTGGGAATTGAATTTACAAATTGCAGAGCTAAGACTGAAGGCGCAGCTGCCCACACCTCTGGAAGTTCGAGAGCGGCACCGTGGCGAAATTCAAGCAGGAATGGAAATTCGGACGCGAGGTTCATAACTCTTTCGGCTCCAATGGGTTTTTTTATAGCTTCTGAAATTTCATAGAAAAAAAGTTATAGCGAAAATTCCACAATGACTTGTTTGGAGCAACGAAACCCTAGAATCCAAAGCTCTGATACCAAATGTTATGAAACCAACTCACAAAAAGATAGAAAAGAAAGATCAATGCCTTAGAAATAAGACTCTTCAAGGGGGAAACCTCCTTTACATTACAAAAATGAACAATTCTTGGATCGTACAAATGGCAAGGCCTCCTTTCTATATATAGGAGTCTAAGGGGTCATAATGTAATCAGAGTCGACATAACAATAATAATGTAAAGGCACAATAATAACAATAGTGGGCTTATATGGTGCCCAATATTAACAATATGGGGAATACATGGGCACAACAATATAATAAGAGGGTTGCACTAATAACAATAAGGGGTTACACTAGTAGTATAGGGACCTAACAAGTAACTCTTATTTGTGATTCTATAAATCAAGTTAGTTAGAGATGAACGGTAGGGAGATACAGTTATGTGGTTAGTTAAAATAGAATAACTACATTGAAATAAATTCTCATGATTTCATTTAGCTATATAAAAGGTGAGATGTGCACTGCATGTAACATAAGGGATGACCTAATTTAATGAATTTCCCTTTCGAGATTTTATTTCTCCCTATGTTTCTTGCTTCTTATTTTTAATGTCTATTTGTATGTGTGTATGTTACATTTCAAAATTGAATATTTAATCAAATAATTTTTTGCTTTATTTTTTTTTTTTCCATTATGATTGTAGAAATTAGTCATAACATTGGCAATTTGACTCAAACTAATTTTGACAAAAAAATATTTAATTTTCCTGGTGTTTGTATCTATGTAGGACAAGTTTTTTGGTGGAATGGAAATTACGATGACTGCAATAAAATGGGAAATGAATGAGTTGCTAAGCCATCGTCATGCAATGAAGAGATCACGGGGGAAAATTGAATCGATTGTTGGTGAATGTTGAAAGCAAAGGAGTCAGATCTAGTAGCCATGAAATATCTCTATTTTGTTGTGAAGGAGACACTATGGTTATATCCACCATTTCCTATGGCACTTCCCCATCATTCAACAAAGGTTTTCATAGTCAAAGGATACTATGTTCCTAAGAAAATGATGCTACTAGTTAATTTGTGGGTGATATGAAGGGATCCCACTATGTGGGGGGCAGATGCTTCAGAATTTAAACCAGGGAGATTTATGCAAGAATAATATATAGATTTAACAGTTCAATCAAAATTCAAAATCCTTTCCTTTGGTTAAGGTAGGAGAGTATGCCCAAGGTCTTTGATGACTATTTCGATCATTGAGGTTTTATTGAGTCACCTAGTTCATGTTTTTGATTGGAGAGTTGAAGGAGATGCAACCTAGCTAGATATGAAGGAAGCATCTACAACGACGATCCTAGGAGAAGAGACACTCTTTTCTTTTTTTATGTTGAGACTCCCTCGTTACCTTTAATATCCATAAACTATCTATGACAAGGCACATAAGATTTTCATCATCTAGCTTTTGGGTTCACTAGAACATAAATTGTTTATAAACATTTATCATATCTAACATGAACTTACCCATATCTAATATGAAGTTACCTCATTGTTCCTTTAATAGTAAAAATATCATTCCCACTCTTGATCAGCTCAAATTTAGAGTTGTATGTGATGTTATTGTGCCGACAGGCACATTTTACAACCAAGTATAATGGTGATGTGCAAGTATGTTAGGTCTCCAATAAATAAATAATAAAAATAAGTTTGGCTAATGTCGACTTAAACAAAAATCTAAATAACCATATAAATAAACAAGTAAAAATTGATTAACACAACAATCTAAATAACCATATAAATAAATAAATAAAAATGGATTAACAAAACAATTAAGTGAGTTTGTTCTACTCTTGGGTTGAATAGTTTCTTTACCATAAATGTTGAATTTGAATGGACCATAAATTTACCTTCAACAATTTTTTTTACCACATTAAAATTCCAAATTAAGTAAAATTTTCAACATATTTACCCTTTACTAAAGCCAATACTATTTCTTAAATCAAAGAAAAAAAGTTAATTCAACAAAAAGTATGGAAAATCCTGCTCCAAAATCTTTAATATTTATTTTAATTAAATATTTGTGAAACAAATCTTTAAAAGGAAAAAAACATATACTATGGATTTATTAAAATATTTAAAGACACAGATATTTTCATGTCAAAGTTGTAATATTTGAAAATATTAATTTGATCCCTATCAGCACATAATAGATCCAGAGCTAGATGGCTAGTACTAGAGAAAATTAATGTAGTATGTGTTGGAAATAATACTGAGAGGGGGGTTGAATCAGTATTATCTAATTCTTTTCAATATATCTTCCAGATTTATACTTTAATTTATTCTTCAGATATTGATCATTAATTTGTATGTCAGTACCATATAATAATGAGCAAGAGCAAGAAAAATAGATAGTCACACCAAAGAACACCAGATATAAGGTGGAAACCCAATGTGGGTGAAAACCACCTACTGCAATATGTCTCTATCTTCTTTCAATTAGAAACTTCTTTTACAATGATTTTGTACTGGTGCAGTCCTTTACCAGTACGCAGGCTGCAACCTGCAAAGAGCTACAACCCTCTCTCGTTTTCCAGTCTCTCCTGGAAGGGAGCTACAACCCCCTTAGCTCTTGTACTAGCTGATCTACTAGTACGTAGGTGCTGACCTACTTCTTTTCTTCCAAGGACCACGTTTCATAAATTTTCAAACTGGATCCATGAACATCAAATAATCATCAAGTACATGTGAATCAACCAATCTCCTTTTACAATCACCCAATGAGTCAACCAATAACTTCTCAGAATGCAGTAACCAGAAAAGCAATACCAGTAATCTAAACCAAGAACTCTGCAGCAATAGATAAAAGGCAGCCAACAAATATTTTTAAGAAAAGTCCGCAACTTCGCCAATAGAAACCTGCGAATATCCGCAGATTTTCTGTGTCTAGACTGCGCAGCTCCGCACCTGCACTTTCTACCCGACAGCGGACCTCCGCACCTGCGCCTTCTGCTGATCTGGGGACCCCCGCACCTGCGCCTTCTGCTGCTCTGCGGACCCCCACACCTGCGCCTTCTCCTGCGCTGTGGACCCCTGCACTGCGCCTTCTGCTGCATTGCGAACCCCCGCACCTGCGCCTTCTGCTGCGCTGCGGACCCCCGCACCTGCACCTTCTGCTGCGCTGCGTTCCCTCGCACCTGCGCTGTGGATCGCCTGCGGACCTCCGAATAGAGCCAAATTAATAGTCCTCCAATGTGCCACAGACAGTCAGATCCACAGATCTGATCATGCGCCAGAGAGATCACGACCTATCAATAGATCTGCCTTACAATTTATAGATTTCACCTTGATTTAGATCTAGCTTTTCAAACCGATCACCCAAAATTTCAGATCTTAAGATATTCAAATTTTACAAGTGACTATCCAAGTGATCTCCTTTCCTTTTTATAAGCAAGCCCTTACTCAAACCATGGGACAAAACCATAGAAAACCAATACAAGGGATCCAAAACCGGGGTTCAATAATTTAGATGCTATACCACGGACCAAAACCATATGATCATATACATCGGACTAAATACCATGGACCACCATAGGATTTCCCACGTGCGTGTGCTTTTCTCTGCATGAAAGTTCATGTACTGGGGGTCCACACCTTCTGTTCAGACAACCTGCGGACATGACCACACTTTGTGAATGGCGTGCCTGCGGGCCCGCACCTTTTGAACGGTGAACCTGCGAACCCCTTATTTTCTATCATTTTGAGAGCCTGAACAGAGATTTGCCACATGAGTGAGTTGCTATCAAGTACAACACCTGTGCCATAGTGCCAAACCTGAATCATAATGCCAACAATCTCCCCCTTTGGACTTGATGGCAACCCCAAGATCCTCAAAGTCATTCTCCCCCTTTGTCATCAAGGGAAAAGGGTTATGCTCCCCCTGAGAACATGCTGAAAACTCTACTCTGATGTGCTGATCATGCTCCTCCTGACTGTAGACCAGATCTGTAAAAGAAATTTTCTTCAAGAAGAACCATAATCCACCATAAATGACCTTGACAAAAGAGATATAAGACATAGAGACAAAACATTAGCAACAATATTCAGATCAGCATCCATGTTCTCCTTCTGAACTTTCTCCTCCAAGATCTTCTATAATAATGCCAACAATGTATTATTAGAAGAATAAATGCTCCCCCTGAACCTGTGCCGGATGGTCTCTGTCAGACCCATATCAGAATATCTTCAACCAGAGCCTGTCCCTACTGATATCCATCAAACCTCCATATACG
The DNA here is from genome assembly GCA_031772625.1 of Pinus tabuliformis. Lineage (NCBI taxonomy): Eukaryota > Viridiplantae > Streptophyta > Pinopsida > Pinales > Pinaceae > Pinus > Pinus tabuliformis. The sequence continues at coordinate 9,180,481 of CM062819.1, forward strand.
CGACTGTATCTGCACAAGCCGGCGTATGTACACAGATCCTCCTCAGGAAACTCGCGTACACCCATTTTTCTCTGAAACAGACAAGTTTTAGCAGCAAGATGATGCATCAACTACTCCCAGCTTCTGTTTGAGGTATTCAAAAGTTTCCCTAGGCAGGGGTTTGGTGAGAATATCAACATCTTGTTCCTTAGAAGGAACATACTCCAATTTGACCTTTTGTTCCAACACTTGTTCCCGGAGAAAGTGATACTTGATCGGTATGTGCTTGGCCTTTGAATGCATGACTGGGTTCTTGGGAATGTTGATTGCACTTGTATTATCACATAAGATGGAGATAGGTGGTGTACAAGTGATTTGAAAATCCTGCAAGGTCTGCATCATCCAAAGGAGTTGAGTGCAGCAAGATGCAGCAGCCACATATTCCGCTTCAGCTGTAGATAAAGCAATTGAACTTTGTTTCTTGCTGAACCAAGATACTAATCTGGAACCCATAAAGAATGCACCACCACTTGTGCTCTTCCTGTCATCCACGCTTCCAGCCTAATCTGCATCTGTATAAGCATGAAGTGTGAGATCTGTATCTCTAGGATACCATAAGCCATAGTTTTGAGTTCCTTGAAGGTACTTGAAGATTCTCTTAACTGCCTGAAGATGAGTTTCCTTGGGATTTGCTTGAAATCTTCCAACTATTCCCACTGCATGCATGATGTCTGGTCGGGTACCTGTCAAATAAAGTAGACTTCCAATCATGGATCTATAGGTTGGTTGATGCACTACTGCTGATTCATAATTTGCACTGAGGCTGCATCCTGTAACCATAGGGGTACATACTAGTTTTGAATCTTCCATGCCATACTTCTTCAAAATCTGCTTGAGGTAATTGGTTTGAGACAAAAAGATACCGCCTTCATTTTGTTGGATTTGTAGACCAAGAAAATATGTCAGCTCTCCAAGTAATGACATTTCGAATTCTTTCTGCATCACCAAGGCAAAGTTTTGACTCATAGTTTCTTCATTGTTGCCAAAGATAATATCATCTACATACACAACAAGTATTAGCAATTTGTCATTTTCAATTTTTATATAAAGATTGCTATCTGCTGATCCCTTTGAAAAGCCTTGTTGATGAAGATATTTGTCCAAACGATAGTACCAAGCCCTTGGAGCCTGTTTAAGACCATAAAGAGCCTTTTTTAGTCTACATACGAGATTTGGATCATTCCCAAGAATGAAACCATCTGGTTGCTCAATGTACACCTCTTCTTCCAAGTCTCCATTCAAAAAGGCTGATTTCACGTCCATTTGAAATACTTTGAACTTCTGAAAGCTTGAGAGAGCAAGGAACATTCGGATGGCCTCAAGTCTAGCAACGGGAGCAAAAGTTTCTTCAAAGTCTATTCCTTCTTGTTGAGCATACCCTTTACAAACAAGTCTGGCCTTGTTTCTAATCACTTCCCCATTTTCATTCAACTTGTTTTTAAAGATCCATTTTGTCCCTATGACATTCTTATCTTTTGGTCTAGGAACCAACTCCCAAGTGTTATTCTTTTCGATCTGCTCAAGTTCTTCATCCATTGCCTTGACCCAGCATTCATCTTTGCATGCCTCTTTTACATTTTGTGGTTCAGTGGAGGAGAGAAATGCCAAATAGCTTGAGGCTTCTGCAATTGTTCTTCTTGTTTGTATACCTACCTCTTTCTGCCCCAAAATTTGAGATTCTGGATGATTCTTCTGAACGTACCTGGATGGAGTCTTCTCTTCTATCCTTATCTGTTCCTCTGGTACCTCTTGAGGTTCTTCTTCATCATCAGTCTGATTTGAAGGATGGTCTTCATCCTCTTCGATATTTTCATAATTTACTTGCCTAGGAATGTTTCCTTCTTCATCAACCACTACATCAATGCTATCAACTATTCTTCCAAGTCTTTTGTTGTAACACTTATATGCTTTGTTGTGAGGAGAATAACCAAGGAAAATGCCTTCATCTACTCTAGGTTCAAACTTGCCAAGATGTTCGTCATTATTCTTAATATAGCATTTGCTTCCAAAGATTTTGAAATGTTTTACCGAAGGAGTCTCACCATACTAGAGCTCATGAGGAGTTTGAGTGCTGTTCACCTGGACATTTGTTTTGTTGAGAATAACAACCGCAGCAAATGCAGCTTCACCCCAGAAGGTTGCGGGAGTTCCCGACTCATCAAGCATAGCACGTGCCATTTGTTGAACCGTTCTGTTCATCCTTTCCACTACTCCATTTTGCTGAGGAGTCCTAGTTTTAGAGAATTCCCTTCTTATTCCATGTTCTTCACAAAAACCAAAAAATTCATTTGAGGTAAACTCCCCACCTCTATTAGACTTGAGGCACTTAATTTTGTGATCTGATTCATTTTCAACCAAGGCTTGGAAGGATTTGAATTTTTCGAAGGCTTCGTCTTTGTGCTTCATAAGTCCTATCCAAACCATCCTGGAGAAGTCGTCAATGAATAATATAAAGTATTCTTCTCCTCGAGGTGACCTTTTCCTAGATGAACCACATACATCTGTATGGACTAGTTCAAGAGGCCTGCTAGCTGATCCTTCCTTCTCAGGGAAGTTAGTTCTGGCTTGCTTACCAAACTGACATGATTTTCATATTGTGTTGTCTGGAATTCTGATGTCTGGAAGACCACGAACTGCCTGGTACTTGCATGATTTCCTTATCTGAGAAAAGCTTTGATGCCCCAACCTTCAGTGCCATAACCAGTGTTCATCATTTTTGCTCAAATAGCATTGTTGTTGTCCTTCTTCAAATATGTATAAATTATTTGGAATTCTTATGCCTTTGATCACTGTTTTTCCTGTATCAAGATCACGAACACTACATCCATTTGATCGAAATATTACCTCAGTTCCTTGATCACACATCTGACTGACACTCAGTAGATTATGCTTCAAGCCATCAACATACAAAACATTTCTAGCTTTGACTTTTTCTTTCAACTGAACAGTGCCTTTTCCTTTTATGACTGCAGGGGTATCATTTCCAAAAGAAACTTTCTTTCCTTTTTCTAAAGCACTATGTGATTGAAGTTTTTCTTTATCACCTGTCATATGCTTCGAACATCCACTGTCGATGTACCATTGATTTTCCTGTCCTTCTGCATATGAAGCTATCCCACATCTTTCTGGTTGCGGTTCCTTCATTCTCCATGTTCTGGCATTTGAGGTATGTTCCTTCTGAATTGTCTTCCAAAGCCTTCTCCTGCATTCAGAATCTTCATGACCGAAGTTATTACAAATAGAACATTCAATTTCACTTTCAAGGGCGGAAAAGTTGTTATAGGTCCTTTTCGTGATTCCAGTCATACTTCTTTGTTTTTGAGCATCTCTAGTCATGATTGTCTTATAGGAAACACATTGATCTGCTTTGTGACCAAAGTTATGGCAAGAGAAACATTTGCCATTGAAGAAACTCCTGTGATTATCAAATCTATCAACCAACCGATTGTAGTTTCTACTGAGATCCATTCTTGAGGCAAATTGGGAAGCTTTTACCTGTGGCTGGTTGTGGCTTCTGTTTGTCCTTGAGGTAGATTGCCCCCAATTTTCTTGATAGTCTTTGTTCATTCTTGAGGTAAACTGTCCCTGGTGATTTCTATTAGGCCTTTGGTCACTCCTTCTTGCTACATCAAGATAGCTTTTGGAGGTGGATGATTGAGATGCTTCTCCATTATATCCCAGACCTGTCTTGATTAGTGGAGAACGTTGCACATTGATAATCTCATCCAGAGTTTCAGATCCTTTAACAAATTTAAGATTAAGAGCTTTTGTTTTCTCAATCTCTTTTCTAAGACCAACAATTTCACATTCCAATTTTTCATGATGTTTTTCCCTTTCAGCCAGTTGACATTGCAGAGAATCAATAATCACATTTTTCTCTTCTAAACAAATTTTGAGTTTAGAAATCTCTTCATAAAGACCTTCTTCATCTATAGCATCCATGTAATCATCATCTTCAAAAGCCATTAAAAGTTTATAATTATTACCTCGTTCATCTTCGTCACTATTTGAAAGTCCATCACTATCTTCATGAGTGTAATAGCTTTTCTTATTTGCATTTTGTTTCTTGTTCCATCTAACAGGTTCCTTCCCCTTGTCAATCTTATCCTTATGAGGACATTTGGCAGCATAGTGACTGACTCCTCCACAAGCAAAGCATTTGAAAGGTAACTTACCTCGGAATCATCCAGCACCCCATTGAAGGTTTTTGACAAAATTTGATTCTTTTTCTTCTTCTAACACGTATCCTGACTCATAGTAATCTCCTTTGCCTGAAGCCTTGAAGGAAGCTTCTCTCCTGTCTGATGGTCCTCCTTTCCTCATTTCATAAGCAGTCAGAATTCCATGCAGCTGTGACATGGTAAGGTTTCGTAGATTCTCTTTCTCTTCTATTGCAGAAACTTTAGATTCAAACCTAGGGGACAAAGATCTTAGAACCTTTTCAACCACAACAGCCTCTTTTATTTCTTCACCCAAATTTTTCATACAATTAACAATCTCATCTACATGAAGGAAATAGTTAGCCACACTTTCATCATTATGCATTCTGAGATTTTCATACTGAATTCTGAGGGTTTGAAGTTTTGCTCGTTTTACCTGTTCATCTCCTTCATAGCTCAGAACAATCTTGTCCCATATTTCTTTTGCAGATTTATACTGCATAACCTTCACAAATTCTAATTGAGATAGACATCCTAATAGAGTATTGATAGCCTTTGCATTTGTTTCATATTTCTTCTTCTCAACCGGATCTGTAGGAGTTGCTGATGGAAAAGTGTACCCTGTATCTAAGATGTCCCAGACTTCTGTACCAAGAGATTGAAGATAGGCAGTAACTCTTACCTTCCAATATACGAAGTTTGTCCTGTCAAAAATTGGTGGCCTAATAGATGCTTCTCTCTCATAGTTTCTCATGATGATGGATCTTCCTTCAAGCGATCAAGCTTCTTCAGAAGGACCTGCTCTGAAACCAATTGTTGGAAATAATACTGAGAGGGGGGGTGAATCAGTACTATCTAATTCTTTTCAATATATCTTCCAGATTTATACTTTAATTTATTCTTCAAATATTGATCATTAATTTGTATGTCAGTACCATATAATAATGAGCAAGAGCAAGAAAAACAGATAGTCACACCAAAGAACACCAGATATAAGGTGGAAACCCAATGTGGGTGAAAACCACCTGCTGCAATATGTCTCTATCTTCTTTCAATTAGAAACTTCTTTTACAATGATTTTGTACTGGTGCAGTCCTTTACTAGTACGCAAGCTGCAACCTGCAGAGAGCTACAACCCTCTCTCGTTTTCCAGTATCTCCTGGAAGGGAGCTACAACCCCCTTAGCTCTTGTACTAGCTGATCTACTAGTACGTAGGTGCTGACCTACTTCTTTTCTTCCAAGGACCACGTTTCATAAATTTTCAAACTGGATCCATGAACATCAAATAATCATCAAGTACATGTGAATCAACCAATCTCCTTTTACAATCACCCAATGAGTCAACCAATAACTTCTCAGAATGCAGTAACCAGAAAAGCAATACTAGTAATCTAAACCCAGAACTCTGCAGCAATAGATAAAAGGCAGCCAACAAATATTTTAAAGAAAAGTCCGCAACTTCACCAATAGAAACCTACGAATATCCGCAGATTTTCTGTATCTGGACTGCGCAGCTCCGCACCTGCACTTTCTACCCGACAGCGGACCTCCGCACCTGTGCCTTCTGTTGATCAGCGGACTCCCGCACCTGCGCCTTCTGCTGCTCTGCGGACCCCCGCACCTATGCCTTCTGCTGCGCTATGGACCCCCGCACTGCGCCTTCTGCTGCACTGCGAACCCCCGCACCTGCGCCTTCTGCTGCGCTACGGACCCCCGCACCTGCGCCTTCTACTGCGCTGCGTACCCCCGCACCTGCGCTGTGGATCGCCTGCGGACCTCCGAATAGAGCCAAATTAACAGTCCTCCAATGTGCCACAGACAGTCAGATCCACAGATCTGATCATGCGCCAGAGAGATCACGACCTATCAATAGATCCGCCTTACAATTTATAGATTTCACCTTGATTTAGATCTAGCTTTTCAAACCGATCACCCAAAATTTCAGATCTTAAGATATTCAAATTTCACAAGTGACTAGCCAAGTGATCTCCTTTCCTTTTTATAGGCAAGCCCTTACTCAAACCATGGGACAAAACCATCGAAAACCAATATAAGGGATCCAAAACCGGGGTTCAATAATTTAGATGCTATACCATGGACCAAAACCATATGACCATATACGTCTGACTAAATACCATGGACCACCATAGGATTTCCCACGTACGTGCGCTTTTCTCTGCATGAAAGTGCGTGTACTGGGGGTCCGCACCTTCTGTTCGGATAACCTGCGGACGTGACCACACTTTGTAAATGGCGTGCTTGCGGGCCCGCACCTTTTGAACTGTGAACCTGCGAACCCCTTATTTTCTATCATTTTGAGAGCCTGAACAGAGATTTGCCACTTGAGTGAGTTGCCATCAAGTACAACACCTGTGCCATAGCGCCAAACCTGAATCATAATGCCAACAGTATGTTCAGTTTAAAAGAGGTGTGATGTTTCATCTCTGAAATGATTTCATATAGGAAAATATACACATTCTAGTGGTTGCATTCAGAAGTGCATCATATAAATATAAATGACTTGAAAATTCTAATTCCCATATAAAAAATTGTCTTATTACACCGAAGGCATTTTGTAAGGGGAGGCTTTGTCCAAGATTTTTTCTTGCATAGCCATGTGTAGCCGATGTGTGTCAAACTACCATTGGCCAAAATCCCAGTCATCATCTTTAACTTCATTGACCTACCCATTGCACTGTTGGTCGATTTTTGGCATAGCTGCGTGTAGCTCTCGCCTGTCAAATTTCCATGTTCCAATTGTTGTCGATCATTTGTAACTTCTTCCAGGAAACAAGAAATCTGACAAGGAGACATGGTACATACAAACAATTCATATATTACATTCAAAACCAAATTACAAGCCACATAAATAGTCCTCATGAGATCCAACAAATTCCAAACAAGGAATTGCTTATTGAGAAAATATCTCAACAAAACTCAACAACAAACAAACTAATCTTACCTATATACTATTGTAAGGATTATTCCAAGTTCACACTTTAATGCTTACATTACATCAGTATAAATATTATTACAAGATAAATTACATATAGTTAGCACTCATATCCACTCTAGAGTCTTGTAAACACTACTCTTTATTCACCACCTTATCTTTGATTTGTCACTTCATCTCCATTTAAAACATAAACGCCTCTAACCATATTTGATGAACTTATATGATCAACAATGTTGACATACTTTTTCTGTAAAATTACATAGCTCGGTGTAACTATTAGAAAAAGTATCCAAGTAGTGAACCATCTTATAGACAAGCTCCCATCTATCAAACGACAGAGCTCAATGTGTCTAAGAGTTATCTAGGATAGTTTTCTTGTTACTGAATGTGTTCAAAATTTGACCATAAAATTTGACTTGTCTCACACACATGGATCTCATAAAATTAACCTAAAACTAATTCTCTTGAAGCCCAAAGCACAACAAGACCCATTAGCATATAACAGATTCACACAATCAAAATATCCATACATTCTCTCGGCACCAAAGAACTTCGAGAACCATTAATTTAGTTGTATTCATCTCTTCATAAATTGGTTTTTCACTTTTACAAACATAATGGAAAATTACAAAAATCTCACAACAACAAATTCATGAAACTATCCAATTCCATCTTAGCATAAACAAGTCTCCTTGTCCCTCCCTGATTGTTCATATATAGATGTCTTGGTTTAATCTTTATCTTGGAGTTTCTCTTCTTCAAAAAGAAATGGTTAGAATGGTGAATCATGACCCTCACCTTCACATATTGAGTTGACCACACCAGAGTCAATATGTCAAAAATACAAACTCTTAAGATTTTCAAAATCAAAGAATACCATTTTCTAGATGAACTAAAAGTCAGTCCCCTTCCTCTTCACTAAAAGGCTCATGGTTTATTCTTGGGTCTGACTGGTTAAACCACCACAACCTAAAGCTTCAAAATTATAATCAACACCGTATTTGTGGCTTCTATTGTAGTTTCTAATGGAGAATCTAATCCCAACCACCTGTTAGGTGTCAAAACTGTCCCTCCAAGTGTCCGAGTTCAGTTTGAGTTAGTCGAGTTTAACTCTAGTCATTTATTACTAATGTTTTCAATGTAATCATTTTAATTGATTTGTAATACTGAGAAGAGTAAGTCGTCTACTCCACGTTTTGTTCTCTTCAATTTTTGTCATGGTATCAGAACTTAGACTGCATAAGACTCTTTGATAGAGTAGTAGAGATCATAGCAATTTTCATAAGCCTCCCTAAGAGAGAGCGGCAACATGAGTGAAGAGAGACGAGTTTGCATAAGACTCCCTGAGAGAGTAGCAATGTGAGTGAAGAGAGTGTAAGACTTGTTGAGAGAAGAATTTCATATGTGTGTGTATTCACAAGAAAAGAGCAGAGATTCGCTACAGAGATTGTAGCAAAGTGAAGTAGCTATGAGACAAAGGTTGCTGCAAAGTCTGCATTGAAGATTTTTTTTTGGAGATTAACGCTTTTCATTAGTCAAACCAGTGTGTTACTAACGCTGAGCAGTCAGAGGAGAAAGTGCGTCAATCGAGTTTCCTTGCATCAATTTTCAATTAACGCTCCATAGTGGTGATGGATAGTGTGTTAGAGCACTAACACTGCCCTTCAAGGTCGACAAAAGAGTTAGCACGTGGCCTCTGCTCATCCCACAGAGCGTTAGTGTTACCCGTGATATTTAAAAAAATGGTCCACAAGGCATGAGGAAAAAGGTGAGGCACGAAGTGGATTGGGAGTGTGATTCGATGGAAAGAGTCAAGTTACATGACCAGAAATCATATGCGTCAGATTTTTAATGTCTTAAATGGAATATGGTATCATGATATATGATAAACAAATGTGCATGTGTTAAAAAGGCCTCATGTAATTTTTGAGTGCATTGTTATTGTTTTGTAAAAGGGCTCAAGTAATTTTAAAATGCCTTATTAAATTTGTTTCAAAGGAGGCCTTATGCCAGAAGGTTATATAAGAGGTATTTTTTAAAACAAGAAGGTGAATTATAAAAAAAGAAGGGAGTGCTTCATTTTTTTAAAGAGTGTTTTTTTAAATATGAGATTTAAAAAAAAACATTGTTCTAAGTCAGCTTTCGGCATTGTAATATTTTTGTGAAAGCCTTGTGAAAGTGTCGCTTTAGTAAATAATTTTTGGAAGCAAGGTCTTTGTAGAGCAATTTGTAGACTCGTTTGTTTGTGGAAGCCAAGCAGCAGCCATATTTTTATTGCAGTTAAATGCAATGTCTACAATTGTTTTTTGCTTGTTGATTCATAGTGAGCTATCACTCAAAAAATGGGAAAAGCCAAGATGCTTCCCTTGATTTCAGAAGCCAATACAACCAAGGAGGCCTTGGATACTCTTGAGAGATGTTTTGGTGTAAAGGGGAGCATCGAAGTTGAAGATGAAGGTGGATCTATAGCTATAGATCTACATCCAGATGAAAGGATCATTGAATCCCACTATGCTCAGCCACAAGTGGATAATGTTTGTGAAGAAGTTGCATAAGCAAGAGAGAAGGAGCATGTAGATGCTCATGAATCCCACTGTGCACAGCCACAGGTGAACAAAAATTTGGTGATTCTAGCAACAGAGATTGCTCATGACAATATGATGATTCCAACAATGGAGCTTGCTGATGAAGATTTGATAAAACCAACAACCGAGCTTGTTGATGAAAGTTTGGTGAATCTAGCAACAGAGCTTGTTGAGGACAATGAAGCTACCATTGGAGAAGTCTATGCTAAGGTGAATCTAGCAATTAATATTGTTGATGTAAAATTTGATGAAGAATTGTTGGCTAATGATGAATGGTTGTAGGTGATGCAACAAAAATATCATATAGACATGATGTTATTCAATGAGAAAATCCCACTTGAATCAGTGGAAGACAACCTGTCTGCACTAGCACAGGTTAGTAAAGAAGTTGAAGAGATAGAGACAGAAATAGAGGAAGAGGCAAAGAAGGAAGCCCATAAGGAGAAAATAAAGACAAAGGAAGAAGGAGAGCTGGAAGTGCAATAGAACTAAGCTCTCATTACAGAGCAGAAGGAATAGAACCAATGTGGTTCTGCAGATGTTTTTAAACATACCATTGATTTCTAATGTGCGGGTACACAAAATGATTATGAAGAACAGTTAAATTTTCTTGAAGCATGGCTTGATGAAGTCTGCATAGAAGCTACAGAAATGAATTTTGAAGACAACATCGATGATGAGCAAATCAATGAAATTTTCAGGTATTGGAGCCCTGAAGAAATATTATTTTATTATAATCTTATGTTGCAACAGATTGATGATGAAAAGAACACTAAAGAAGATAATATGTGGCAACATCCCAAATACAACTCGTTTTATGAAGAAGTTCAAGATATGCTTAGACAGCCTAGAAGAATGGAATACCTCCACCAACAAATGAAGAAATTGAGGTCTGAAGGATACAACAAGAAGAACAATTTAGAGGCTACAGAATATGAAAGAAGAGAAGAAGAAAAGTAATTTGTTTTTAAATTATAAAGCCTAGCTGAGACATACCAGCAGGTATTTTAATTAAATTTTTATGTGGTTGTAATTAAGGGGGAGTGTTGGAGAATATAATCCCCAACACCTATTAGGTGTCAAAACCTTCCCTCCAAGTGTCCCAGTTCAGTTTGAATTAGTCGAGTTTAACTCTAGTAATTTATTATTAATTTTTTCAATGAAATCTTATTTAACTGATTTGTAATACTAAGAAGAACAAGTTCTCTTCTCCACGTTTTGTTCTCTTCAATTTTTGTTAGTTTCGCACGGGAAACCACCACAAAATTCTCCAAGGATACAACACATGATTTATAATATGTTTTCGTCTTCCCATGATCCTTCTTTATTCAAATAAACAATCAACTTGTTCGACAGAGCACTAGCCACTGAACATTTGCGCTAAAATCTATGTAATTTCCACTTTTAGTGCAAGGGAAAGTGATTGGTGGCCGGTTTGAATATGTTTCAATTCCATTTCAGCATTTTGGAGAACCATCTATGGAGATAACATATCACCATGACCGGCAAGCGTTCTAGATTCAACAATAAGGAAACAAACCCCATTCCCAAAATCTGAAATCTTCACATTGACATCCACAAACCACCAATCCATTAGTTGACTTGGCAGTATTAGCATCATTTGATAAATTTCAAGTTGATGAGGCATCTATATCCTCCAACCAAGACCGCAACTCCAAATATTAGATCAAATTAAAGCTGCAAACAGCATAGAGAACAACAAAAGGGGTGGCGAGGATATCCAGAGATCTCAGACATTTTTCTTTTTTCTTTTCAAATGATGATTGGCTCTAACACATGAGCTTCCTGAGCCACACTGGTTGTGTGGGATGATCCTAGCTCAATATTGATGCTGCAGAACACAATTACGAGGATCCCTAGACTCCTAAAGCTTGATCAGCGTGCCCTCTCTGACAGACAATCTCTTTACTGGTGCCTTTTTTTTCTCTGCAAAGACATACAACAATCTTTCACACATTAAGCTATATATTCTCACTCACTAATCTATTGTTGGCTAACCTATGTACATAATAATGATTAATTATTTAGAATTGTTTCATCTCCCTGGATCTCCCTTAGCGGAGTATATACCCATATAGACTCTAATGCCAAATAATATCAGATAATAAATTTGACAGTCAAACATGGTACACACACAATTTGTATATTACATTCAAATCCAAATTACAAGTCATATAAATAGTTCTCATGATATCCAACAGATTCCAAACAAGGAATTGCTTGTTGAGAAAACCTCTAAAAAAAACTCAACAACCAACAAACTAATCTGACCTTTATACTATTCTAAGCATTATTCCAAGTCCAAACCTATCCATTGTGCTATTGGTGCCATCTGTGCAAAGCCACGTGTAACCCTTGTGTGTCAAACTTCCATTTACCAAACCATTAAGCATCATCTGTACCTTCTTCATGGACTTGTCCATCGAGCTACTCATCTCATCTATTCATAGTCACATGTAGCGACGACATGCCCAACTGCCATTTTCCAAACAGATGACTATCATCGACTATCATTTGTAATTTCTTTGTGGACCTTTCCATCGCATTGTGTTTAGAATATCAACAAGAAATGCTAAAAATAGCATTCATAATATTCTAATTCTAATTTGTCCTTGAATTAAAATTGAGAATTAAAATTCGAATTTAGTCTCACCAGCTGCTTGAAAAATAGTTAATTAATTCATCTTGGATTAATTAGTTAGAGAAGTTCAAGTTAGAAGTCTTTCTGAAGTCATGCAACATTTATCCCTTAAATTAAGGAGATCATCCCTTAATTAAGGAGATAAGGATGAGTTGTATTTGACTTGTAATTAGTTAACTTAGTTTACTGAGTTAAGTCCAGTTATATTAGTTCCAAACTGTTTGAGGAACTAATTGTGAGTTTAGTCAGTTAATGCATGCATGCATCCAACTAGTGTACTCCAGATAACTAAAGATTCTCTCATAAATAACTCATGCACGTCTATTCAAAGAAAGACCCAGTTGAGATTAAAGATAGGGACATTGTACTATCAGTTGCATGAGTTTTCCTATAAAGGAAACTCATCCATGTAGAAGGACAAGGTTCCTTGAGGATTTCGTAGTTTTACAGGGTGTGAGATTAGTGTGAATGATCAGTGTTACACTTGGCAACAGGAGGATCACCCAGGAGAAACTGCGCAAGGAAATAGGAGGCTTGGAGGGCAGAGGAGAAGGTTTGTGAGAAGCCTTGTTTTCCTGTGAGCATCCAGGAGGATTGTACTGAGAGCTGGCTAGCTATGAGAGCTAAAGCTTTGTGTAATCTTGATGTATTTCCACCTTGTATGCTAATACAGATAGTGGGGTTTTTAGCTGAGGCTTTCCCCTAAGTATTCTTCTGTGTTTCATGTGCATTGATTCTGCTTCCGGTTATATGTGTTCTGCTTGATGATGACTCACCCCAAAAACTGAGGTGGATGCCTTCGTGGCAACTGGTCCACGTGATCCCTTCCCACACTAGTATGCACCTGGGTTTTTGGTGAGGTTTTAATGGAGCATTAACTCCGCCACCTTCTCGAGGTTGTCTTGGTCTCCGTGTTATGGTTTTATGGCGCGGGTTTTGGCTATAGCTTGGGTTATTGTTGTTGCTGGTTTCGCTCTGCTCCTCTGTGCCCTTACCTGGTTCCTTCTGCCCGATGGTAATGACTCTCTGCCTCCCACTGTTTGTTGGTTCCGGTCTCGGCTCTGGTTCTATGTTACTGGGTAATGTTAAGATGTTGTACCGATGAGTTTGGTGGCTGCTTCTTGCGTGGTTTCACGAAACAATGCTGGGCTTTGTGGCCGTCTTGGGTATGTGGTGATTTCTATGCAGTTTTAATCAGTTTGCTACACTTCTGGTTTTCTTCTGTTGCGTTTGACTATAACTATGGTGCGCATTCTTATCAGGTCCTCAACCCGACTTCCCTGGCGACCGTTCGGCTCTAGCACAAGGTAACCTCTCTGTTCTGATTTCAGGCTCCCTATTTGCTTTTCTTCTACTAACAATTCTGCTCCTTGTGAGCAGCTGGGGTTTCGTGGCTCTGTGGCCGTGGCTCAAATGTTGTTGGTCTTGGGTTTAGCTATGGAATTGGCTCTCCACTTCAGGTAACCTTCAGGGTACTCATCTTTACACTTCTCTTGGTTTATTCTCCATATAACTGGTTATGCTGCCTCTCTAATCGGTGTTTCTTGACTGTGCAGGTGATTCGCTCCTCTATGGTGGTGGCAAGGGTTTGGTCCTTGACAGTTTCTGTTCCTTCACTCTTCCGTTCTGGTCTCCACTTGAACCGGGTAGGGTCCTTCCTATTTATCTTATACAGTTCCTATAGGTTGGTTTTTATAGAGACGAAGTCTCATTTTTTTGTTGGTCCTCGGTGCTGTCTGTCCGTCGAAAATTCTGGGTCGTTAGTTGGTCATTGGTGTCCGTGGCTCTACTGAGATTTTGGTTGAGAACTTGTACGCAATTTTTTGTAGTTTGGCTCTAGTAGTTGAGCATAGTCCTGTCTCTATTTGTTTAGTTGGTCCTGGGTCACAGAAACACTTCTTGGTCTGCAATGAAATATTTGAGGACTGTTTGGTGATTGTATATTTTTTGGAGGGCACTATGCCTTATGCTCTGAACCTGTGTTGGGTTACAGGATGCTGTCTCTGGCTATAACAAATGTTTATGCAATATATGTGTATATATTTATAGAAATGATGAATCTCCTACTTTTAAGAATTTCAATGATTTGCTTTCATAAAGTACCTGAATGAATTTGCTTGTAGTGTTTAGTTGCTTGATGTGATGCACAGTCTCATTAACAGTCCCTCAATCATGTAATTAATTTCGTACACAGTACCAGTCATTCATAATAACAACTATTGGATACCTGAAATGCTTCTCTTTACTGTTTTAAAATATTCTGTCAGAGTTTACATTCTCTGGTGTCTATTCTCCTTTTTGGCAACAACCCTTGGTTCATCTTTTGATTGTGTATTTAAGCTGTTGGTAGCCTCATTTAGTTGAGGAACTACCTGCAGTTGCAATTTGCAGTTACATTCCTTTTTGCTGTTATTCAAGTATTAATCTATTTAAGACTATTCCCTAATCTATTTACTTTCAAAAATAAAAAGTAACGACATTGGCTGTGACAGCCTTCTTGAAAAGAAATTACAATAAAAGTAAACTAAAAAGTAAATTTTAAAAGAATTCTTAAAATAGCATGTCCAGTTGTCGCCTCCCTAATTGGATGCTCCTGCATCAGGCTCCCGGGGTGAATGAAACTCATGGCTTCTGTCCATGAGCTCTTCAATCGAATACCCGGCGCGTTGAATCTGTCTGGCATCCAACCAAGAACTTTCATCAATTGGACGGTCCTTCCACTTAACCAAGTACTGCAAGTACTCCTTTCGGCGTGTCCGCCTAACTACCTGAGTGTCCAGTATTTGGTCAATCTCCAAAGGCTTGGTTGGGGGCCTCTGTTTGATCCATGTCCCTGTCTCTTCGTCTCCCTGGGTGTCCCGTCTGTGTGTTGTTGAACTGTCCTCCGTATTAGCAGAAATATAAGGGTATAGGTCTGCTACATTGAAAATGGGCGAGATCCCAATACCCGGGGGTAATTGCAGTTCATATGCGTTGGCAGAGAATTTTCGTAGTATCCGGCAAGGCCCTATCTTTTTCATTTTAAGCTTGTTATATTCTCCTCTAGGAAACCTCTCCTTTCATAGGTGTGCCAGTACCAGGTCTCCTATATTAAATTTCACTTCCCGTCATTTTAAATCTGCCTTCTGCTCATATCTTTGGCTGCTATTCTGCAATTTAGCTTTCACTTGTTCGTGAAGATCGTTAATCATTTTGGTGAAATCTTCTCCATCAGCACTCCTCCGTTCCAATTGACCCAAATCTCATAACTCGTGCAATCCACGGGGGTGCATGCCGTATAGGATCTGGAAAGGGCTTCTGCCTGTACTCCTGTTGGGTGAATCGTTATAAGCGAACTTCGCTTGTGCGAGTACGTGAACCCATTGTCTTGAATTCTCTCCAACTAGACTATGTAGCATATTTCCCAGACTTCGGTTTACTACCTCAGTTTTCCCGTCGGTTTGTGGATGATAAGCTGAGATGAAGTTCAGTTTAGTATCTAATTTCTTCCACAAAGTCCACCAGAAATGGCCCGTAAACTTCACGTCCCTATCCAAAATAATAGACTTTGGTAAGCCATGCAATCTGACAATTTCTGTGAAGAATAAATGGGCTACATGTGTGGCATCGCTGGTCTTTTTACAAGGAATGAAATGTACCATCTTAGTAAAGGGATTCACTACTACCATGATTGAATTGCACCCTTTCTGTGTCCTCCGCAAACCCAACACAAAGTCTAAACTAACTGAGTCCCATGGCCTGTCCGAAACAGGTAGGGGTGTATACAATCCCGTATTTTGACTGTGTCCCTTTGCCAGCTGACACATCTTACAGCTAGCTACATACCGCTGTATGTCTCGCCGCATCTTTGGCCAATAATAGAAATGACTTACTTGGTCCAAAGTCTTGTTAATGCCAAAATGTCCAGCTAGACCACCACTATGTTTCTCTTGAATTAAGTTCTCCCTCATTGAACATTCTAGAATACACAATTATCCTCCCTTGAATAGCAATCCTTCCTTTATGTTGTAATCTAACCACAAACTGTTGTCTCTCAACAACAGATTTTGGCAAGCTTCATATGCTTCCCGAAAATCTGCATCTATCTCATACAGATCTTTGGGATGTTCAAAGCCCAACACCTGTAGTCTGCTTTCCTGTAAAATCAAACTTCTTCTACTTAACACGTCTGCCACTTTGTTGGCTTATCCACTGATGTGTTTCAACACAAACGTGAAACTCTGGAAATATTCCACCCACTTCGCATGTTTATGATTCAACTTATGCTGTTGCATGACATATTGCAAAGCAAAATTGTCTAAAAACAAAACAAATTCATTTCCCAACAAGTAGTGTCTCCAATGTTTCAGCACTTGCACCACTGCATAGAATTCCTTGTCATAGGACATATATTTCTATCTACTCTCATTTAATTTCTCGCTGAAATAGGCCACTAGTTTATCCTCTTGACTTAGTACCGCTCCAATGGTTGTCCCACTCGCATCGTAACAAACTTGAAAAAGTTTGTTGTAATCTGATAACCTCAAAATGGGTCTTTCGGTGATCTTCTTTTTGAGCAGCTGAAAGCTCTTTTCAGCCTTAGTCCAATGAAAAGGTTGATTTGCTTTCTTGACAGTGTCCACCATCGGTTCACAAATCCCACTAAAATCTTTTATAAACTTCCAGTAAAAACATGCTAGCCCATGAAAACTCTGTACTTCAAATAAACTTTTTGGGGATGGCCAGCTAACTATGGATGCAACCTTTTCCAGATCCATCTTTAACTCATTCTCTGAAATCACGAATCCCAAATAAATCAACTCCTTCTTACAAAACGTACATTTCTTCAAATTCAACAGCAATTTATTTTGCTGTAATTTTCCCAAGACACACTTGACATGTCGGAAATGCTCTTCCCTAGTCTTACTGAAAATAAGGATATCATCCAAGTACACAATAACGAACTTCCTGATATATTCTTTCAGCATCTCGTTCATTAAGTGCATGAATGTGCTAGGTGCATTGCTCAATCCAAATGGCATGACCAGCCATTCATACAGGCCCTCAATGGTTTTGAAAGCAGTCTTCCACTCGTCTCCTTCTCGAATCTGTATCTGATGATAACCGCTTTTTAAATCAATCTTTGAAAAATATGCTGCTCCACTCAAGTAGTCCATCATATCGTCCATTCATGGTAAAGGAAACCTATATCTAATGGTAATCTTATTGATTTCTCGAGAGTCGGTACACATCTGCCACTCTCCTCCTTTATTGGGAGCTAAGACTGTTGGAACTGCACACGGACTTAAACTTTCCTGAATCAGTGCTTTGTCCAACAACTCCTGTACCTGTTTCCTAATCTCCTCATTGTCCTTTGGACTCATTCGGTAAGCATCTTTGTTGGGTAAACTAGCTCCTGGGATGAAATCAATATGGTGGCTAATACTCCATTTTGGGGGTAACTTATCTGGCACATCTACTACTATATCACTAAATTCTTGTAACATATCTTGAATTTCCTCCGGCAGATCCTTAATTTTAGTATGAATTAACACTGTCCTCAACCTCCGCACAATTGCAAACTTTATTTCATCATCTCCAATCTGCTGTAGGAACTCTTTTCCTCCTAATAATAATGCCTTTGTCCCACTGCTCTCTGTTGTGTCCTCTTCCTTCATGGGTACCAATGTATGCTTGATCCCATCTTTCGCAAACTTATAACAGTTTGTCTTCCCATCGTGCACTACCTTCCTGTCATACTGCCATGGTCTACCTAGCAATATATGGCACACATTCATTGGCATAATGTCACATATCACCTTATCCTTATACCTGCCAATATGAAATTCCACTTCACGCTGCTCATCAACAAGCAGTTGATGCCCTTTTTGTAACCAAGACACCCAGTATGGGGTTGGGTGTTTCACTCTTTTTAAACCCAGTTTCTCTACCATCTCTGTGGCTACCAGGTTATCAGTGCTTCCGTTGTCAATGATCAGTTTACAACACTTCCCATGCGACTTACACGCAGTCCGGAACAGGGCTTTCCGTTGTGTCTGGTCAGCTAACCCTTTAGTTGGCTTCAACAAGAATTTGTTCAACACTAAGGCCTCTCCTATTTCAGGCATGTTCTCCACTTCTTGAGGTGGGGCCTCAGCTTCCTCTGGTTGAGCAAAATATGCTCCTCTTTGTCCTGTTTGATCACTTTTAGGACATTCAAAAGACCAGCGTCCTCATTTGTGACACTTGTAACACTGATAGGCATTTCCCCTGCCTCTGTCGTTACCTCTCCCTCACTGATAAGGCCTTCCCCCTGTAGTGTTACCTTATTTATCAGTTGACCCTGCAGTTTTTGAACTACTACCTTCCTCACTGTTGCTGGCAGTTCTGCCTCTGCCAAAGGACTGTCCCCTTCCTCGGCCGGATCCACGTCCTCTCCTAGCATTTTGTCTCCGGGTGATCTTCTCCTCTACTTTTAAAACACTTTGCTATGCTTCTTCTATAGATTTGGGAGAGAGAATACTGATCTCATACAGTATCTCCATATGTAATCCATTCACGAACGTTGCTGTCTTTTCTGGGGTATCTTCGACATAACCCACTCGCAAATTCACTCTATAAAATTCTTCTGTATATTCCTTCACAGTCATTGCTCTTTGTTTTAGGTTTTGTACCTGTCTATATAGAGCAATCTGATAGTCTTTAGGTAAAAACTTACCTTTCATATTGGCGATCATTCTAGTCCACTTTTTAATTGGTGGCTTATTTGATCTCCTTCGCTCTGCCTGCACACTGTCTCACCACAGTGCTGCATGCCCCTTCAGTTTTGTAGCTGCAAATCTGACCCTCCTATCCTCACTAATTTCCTCACATTCGAAGTACTTATCCAACTCGCTAATCCAGTCCAATAATACTTCAGTGGATAAACTGCCATCATAGGTTGACAGTTCAGGCTTCGGTTTGCTACTTGCTAACAGAACATATTTCAACAACCTTATCTCTGGCCCTTCCTCATCGGACCCATCTGTCGTAGCTGCAGCGTCTTCTTCACTATTGTCACCACCTTCTGGATCCCTGTGCCTCCCTGCTTCTATTGCTACTAATCTGGCACTTAGGATCCTGATTTCCTCACGCAATCCTCCATCGGCTACCCTCCAAATAGCTCTACCTCTACCCCTTCTTCCTACCTCCATAAATCTCCCTTTATTCCCTAAGGAAAGAACTACTCTGATACCAAAATTTGATGACTCACCCCAAAAGCTGAGGTGGATGCCTTCGTGGCAACTGGCCCACGTGATCCCTTCCCGCGCTCATATGCACCTAGGGTTTTTGGTGAGGTTTTAATGGAGCATTAACTCCGCCACCTTCTCGAGGTTGTCTTGGTCTCCGTGTTATGGTTCTATGGCGCGGGTTTTGGCTATAGCTTGGGTTATTGTTGTTGCTGGTTTCACTCTGCTCCTCTGTGCCCTTACCTGGTTCCTTCCGCCCGATGGTAATGACTCTTTGCCTCCCACTGTTTGCTGGTTCCGGTCTCGACTCTGGTTCTATGTTACTGGGTAATGTTGAGATGTTGTACCAACGGGTTTGGTGGCTGCTTCTTGCGTGGTTTCACGAAACAATGCTGGGCTTCGTGGCCGTGTTGGGTATACAGTGATTTCTCTGCAGTTTTAATCGGTTTGCTGCACTTCTGGTTTGCTTCTGTTGCGTTTGACTATAACTATGGTGCGCATTCTTATCAGGTCCTCAGCCCGACTTCCCTGGCGACTGTCCGGCTCTAGCACAAGGTAACCTCTCTGTTCTGATTTCAGGCTCCCTATTTGCTTTTCTTCTGCTAACAATTCCGCTCCTTGTGAGCAGCTGGGGTTTCATGGCTCTGTGGCTGTGGCGCGAATGTTGTTGGTCTTGGGTTCAGCTATGGAACTGGCTCTCCACTTCAAGTAACCTTTAGGGTACTCATCTTTACCCTTCTCTTGGTTTATTCTCCATATAATTGGTTATGCTGCCTCTCTAATCGGTGTTTCTTGACTGTGTAGGTGATTCGTTCCTCTATGATGGCAGCAAGGGTTTGGTCCTTGACAGTTTCTGTTCCTTCACTCTTCCGTTCTGGTCTCCACTTGAACCGGGTAGGGTCCTTCCTGTTTATCTTATACAGTTCTTGTAGGTTGGTTTTTATAGAGACGAAGTCTCATTTTTTTGTTGGTCCTCAGTGCTGTCTGTCCATTAAAAATTCTGGGTCGTTAGTTGGTCATTGGTGTTCGTGGCTCTACTGAGATTTTGGTTGAGAACTTGAACGCGATTTTTTGCAGTTCGGCTGTGGTAGTTGAGCATAGTCCTGTCTCTATTTGTTTAGTTGGTCCTGGGTCACAGAAACCCTTCTTGGTCTGCAATGAAATATTTGAGGACTGTTTGGTGATTGTATATTTTTTGGAAGGCACTATGCCTTATGCTCTGAACCTGTGTTGGGTTACAGGATGCTGTCTCTGGCTATAACAAATGTTTATGCAATATATGTGTATATATTTATAGAAATGATGAATCTCCTACTTGTAAGAATTTCAATGATTTGCTTTCATAAAGTACCTGAATGAATTCGCTTGTAGTGTTTAGTTGCTTGATGTGATGCACAGTCTCGTTAACAGTCCCTCAATCATGTAATTAATTTTGTACACAGTACCAGTCATTCATAATAACAACTATTGGATACCTAAAATGCTTCTCTTTACTGTTTTAAAATATTCTGTCAGAGTTTACATTCTCTGGTGTCTATTCTCCTTTTTGGCAGCAACCCTTGGTTCATCTTTTGATTGTGTATTTAAGCTGCTGGTAGCCTCATTTAGTTGAGGAACTACCTGTAGTTGCAATTTGCAGTTACATTCCTTTTTGCTGTTATTCAAGTATTAATCTATTTAAGACTATTCCCTAATCTATTTACTTTCAAAAATAAAAAGTAACGACATTGGCTGTGACAGCCTTCTTGAAAAGAAATAACAATAAAAGTAAACTGAAAAGTAAATTTTAAAAGAATTCTTAAAACAGCATGTCCAGTTGTCGCCTCCCTAATTGGATGCTCCTGCATCACTTGATCTTTCTCAACTCTATTAAGCGTCCGCAAGTTTGATTGTAGAAGTAGATTAAAGTATTTTGCTTTAGTTATATTGCATTATCGGGTTAATCTATAGTGAGAATTTCTACACGTTGTTGGTATCGACCTTGCAAGAAAAGTTGGTTTCTGAATCACACTAGTTTATCTGGTTAATTATGGGTTATAATGCACTATAATTTACATTGACATACTCTTTTTTTTCTTAATGAAATCAGGTCAATTGGAGAGGGGTTACTGAAATCTGCAATTGATATAAGGATTTTTTTTTTCTAACATTATTATAATTACATTTTTCTTATTGAAAACATTCATTTTCTTTTGGAAGAACAAAACTTTGTTGTTGTATTGATGGAGATTGAAGAAAATGGTGTGGTTAATCACGTTAAATTATATTTCAAAGGGATTCTTGTTGTCCATAGGTGAGACTCAATTGTAATATGAGCGAGAAGGTTTTGTGATTTTGATTATTTATATTTTCTATAGTTAAAATTTGTCTACAATGAGTAGTTGCAAAGAAAAAAGAGGGATAATTTATGCAAGACATCCATGATGTGCATGCGAGAACAGTGTATCTTTGCAAATTTTTTTGAGTTTGGAGTCACTAGTGAAATTTGGTAGAAGATCCTGCAAATTGTGCAGGGTTTTAGCACAATAATTTCTATCAGGAAATCATTAAAATTTAGTTAAAGTTGCTTTAGAGGTGCCTTTTGTTCAAGTGACTGGCTATTGTTTGAAATTATTTAAATTTTGTTTTATGACCATTTGAATTATTAAATTTCGATTTACGACTTTAATGATTTATTTAACTTTTAGAGATATGCATTCATAGGACATTGTTTGTATTTTAAGATTCCCCTCAAAACTATATGTGTATCGAAGAATGATGTGACGTTGCATGCAAAAGACATTATAAAAACAAGATTCGATTTTAATGTTAATATTTAAATCTTTACACTAAAATTATTTGTAAATATTAAGTCAATATTTTTTCATTGACTTTTTATCTTGTTTTTACTGAATATCACTCTATTTTCATTTAATAAACTAAATTTAAATACACTCAGCCAATCATCTTATGGAAAAGATTTAAAAGAAGTAAACACAGTGATTTGCTTATTACACGTTGCTTAATATTTGCCACAACACATTGTCATCTATACCAATCAATACCACTCACTTGTATAAAATGGGAGAACTTTAGCATTAAATTTTTAACGAGTATAGGCATGTTCAAAGATATCCTCAATGCACTTGCACTAAATATTTAAAAATACGAACTTGTTAAAAGGGCTCCTCAACGCATTTGTGGATCTTAAGGATGAAAATACCAATTGCGAGGGTTTATATTTTTCAAAGTTTGCTTGAGGTAATAGGAAAAAGATGTTGGTGAGAAGTAGAAAGAGCCCAGAGTAAACTACTCAGCTAAAGGTGAGTTAATCAAATTAAATATTTCTTTATGGATGAGCATTTGTACCGAAAGCTAAGATTTTTTAAGATTTTTATGAAAAAAAAAGAAAACAAAGATGTTGGTGAGAAGCAGAAAGAGCCCAGAGTAAACTACTCAGCTAAAGGTGAGTTAATCAAATTAAATTTTTTTTTATGGATGAGCATTTGTACCGAAAGCTAAAAAAAATTTATTAAAAAAAAAAATTATATCAAAATATGTGTTGAATATTTTCTTTCCCTTTGTTATGGTTATTTTTTATTTATTGATTATAATCTATGAACAATAATATGAATTACGTCACTAGTGTGGGTTTAGAACCAAGTTTTCATTTCCTTGTGTTCTTAAGATTTGATTGTAATATATGAATACTAAAGATAACAAGAATCACATCAGCGTTGTGAGTTTAGAACTGGAAGTTTCATTTATTTATGTTGTAGAGAGTTGTTCTCAATTTTTTGCGTCGCAAAAAATTCTAAGTTGTAAACAAAAAGTATCCTAAAAACTATTAGGGTAATTTTGAGGTCGAAAATGGGCTTCAAAACAAAAAAATTACTAACAATGTTAACTTTATAACAACCAATAGGATTCAAGATAATGATGCCATCCCTAGGGGTCAATATTTTGGAGGGAAAAAAAGAAAACTACTTTTTGTAATTGTATTTTCATTTTATCTCCTCATAGGCTTGATCGAATGTCAAGTATAGGCACCCATTGGATGCAGAGTTAAATTCCACATCCAATGAATACCCACCATGCATAATTTTGAATAGAACCACATCGAAAAAAATTGAAAATACATGAAAAAATGTGTTCAACATGCTTGTTTCATGTATTTTCATTTGTTTCAATGTGGGTCTACTAAAAAATATGCAAAGTGCTTACTTATCATATATTGAACTTAATTCTGCATCCAATGGGAACATGCCTTTTCATGTATTCTCATTTTATTATTTTAACTAATATTTTATTATTTTTCTTATTATACCCATTTTACACCTCAAAATTCCCCTAATAAGTCATCGAGCTTAGACATAATTGTTTGAAATACAAACAATATTTTTCTAAATTATAAACCAAAAGTATCTCCGGAACAATGGATACAGGGTTTTTAGAGAATTGCTTTGTGATTGTTTTTTCCCTCATTAAAAAAATTTGATATGGCTTGTCAATAAAGCCGAACATCTAACATCAAACAATGGTGTTCAATATGTCCTCACTAAGTAATTCAACTTTCTTTTAAGTGAAGGCTCTTTTACCAATTTCTTCATGTGTTGAAGACAAATGGGAGCATCCCATATGTGTCATCTTTGTATTAGTGATGTTATAAGTTAAGGCCAAGCGATCCAGGGATCCTGTTAGACCAGCTCCTCTTCAAATGGCACTTGGTTTTAAGAAAACAACATAAAAAAATTATATGCAAATGTGAAAACATTATGGAATATGTTCTTGACATGTTATGGCATAGGCTAACATTATCCACCGTGTAGTAACTTAATCATTGCACAATAGATATATATTATCACCATGTAGTAACTTAATCATTGCACAGTAGATATATATTATTGTACAAGACTCCTAATGTCCTTCGACTATTAGATATGCTTATATATTTCTCTGGCAAACTATTTCGAATTCACGTTATGCAAGTTTCTTAATACCTTTGTAGGTATGAAACCAATGAATCATCATTCATGGTTTATTGCATATGGATCCATTCACCTGTTAGAAATTAATCACGACTACTGAGACTAAATGCACGGACAACACACCATATATGGAAGTACAATGAAAGTTGAACTCTAAATTTTGGTTTATGGTTGTGAAGTAAAGAAACTTCTGAGCAGTGTACATGTTTTCCCCTTATACAAAACATCAATCAATCAATCAAATTTAGTGTTAATATATATGCAGATTTGGTGAGTTGTAAATGTGAGGCTTTATTGTGCGACAAGAGTTTGTACTGCACAGTAAATATGTGTACTGGGAAATTAGTTCATGTATGTGCATTTGTTTTTATTTTAATGTTTTTTTTATAAAACAATATAGATCAATGTGTATATTTTAAGTTATGTCATGAAGTTTAGTTAGTAGCCTGAAAGTTTGGAGTGTTTGGAGAAAAAATAGGTGGGTGCATGAAAACAGAGTTTTACTGTGTGAAAACAGAGTTTTGTAAATCTCTGTAAAAATTCTGGTTTACTTTGAATCAAAGGAGTTGAAGTCTCCATTTGATGTGGTGAATCTATTTTCTGCCCTCATGAAATTATGATCAAAATATTTTGTTGTGCATAGACATTCTGGAATTTCATTTCTCATATTAAAATTTTATTCCTGACTCTTTACCATGCAATACTTTGTTTTATGCTCTGTCATCAATTTTTTTTTTACTGCACGTTATTTTGAGTTTAAAACTCTGTGTTCTTTATTGTCAAGTGAAAACTATTTTATTTAGTTTGTGTGGTGGTCTCTTTATTTTATCTTCGGCCTTTATTGTCACATGGTATTAGAGAAGGTATCAAATCTTTGGTTTGATAGCAGATTTATCAGAGTAGGTTATTAGCAGTTAGAGAAGGAGCCAAATTTTATTAACAAAGAGTCAAGGTTTTTATCAGTCACAATATGGCAGCTTTGAGCACAATATTGACAAATCCATAGATTCCACAATTTAATGGCAAGATCTATAATTATTGGTAAATAACAATGAAGACATTGTTTTATTCTCAAGTTATTTGGGATTTAGTGGAGAATGGGTTCTAAGAACCAACTGATGCAGCAACATACAATGCACTGACACAAGCAAAGAGAGATTTGTAGAGAGACAATATGGACTCCAAAGGCCTCATCTACATATTTCAAGCTATACATGAGACTATCTTTCCAAGGATTGCAGTAGTAACAAATTCAAAGTAAGCATGGGGCATTCTCTAGAAATCATATCAAGGCATCACAAAGGTGAAGAGAACAAAATTGCAAATGCTTAAAAGCGATTTTGAAATAATATGCATGAAGGAGTCTAAGACAACAGACTTATTTTTTTACTCATGGTATCTCAAATTAGATCTCATGGTGAGACACTTGAAGAAAGGATAATAGTTGAAAACATTCTAAGAAGTTTACTAGTAATGTTTTATCCTATTGTTGTGGCCATAGAGGATACAAAGGATCTCTCACAATTTTCAGTGGATGAGCTTCATGCCTCACTTATTTCTCATGAACATAGGTTGAGTAGAACAACAAATACTTCATTGGAACATGCTTTCAAGACACAAGTCTCAGTTGGTCAAGGTAGAGGCAAAGGAAGATCAAATACCAGAGGTAGAGGAAGAAGTCCACATAGAGGTGGAAGAAGCAGCCCTTCAAATTCAAGTGGAAGAGGCAACACTCAAAATCCAAGCCAAAATCAAGCACAAGGTCAGAGCTGTGATAAATATCAAGTTCAATGTCATTATTGCAAGAAGTATGGGCATTATGCAAGTGAATGTAGAAAGAAACAACATGATCTCAATAAACCAAATGAAAATTTCACAAAAGAAAACTAGAACTGAGATAGTATGTTTTTAGCTTGCAATGTAGCACAAGAGAAGCAAAAGGATGTATGAATTTTAGACTTAGGTTGTAACAATCACATGACAGGGAACATAGAAATGTTTTCCAATTTGGATGAAAGTGTAAAATAAAAAGTTACATTAGGGACTAATAACAAAGTGTCATTCATGGGTAAAGGAAAAGTTAATATTCTAACCGAGAAGGGGGAGAAGAAGTATATTTCTAATGTGTATTTTGTTCGTAGTTTAAAGAATAATTTGGTAAGTATTGGACAATAGTTTAGACAGTAGGATGATGCAGGTTGCATCAAAGGGAAAAACATCGGTTAGCACATTTTTCTTTCACTGCAAGTGCGATGGCCCTTGAAACGAGAAAAAAATAAAAATAATTTCAAAACTTTCTCTTCTAGAGGCTTCTATCGTGGAAGTTCCCATTCTCTATTAAGGATGTCCTTGAATTGTTACAAAT
Organism: Pinus tabuliformis; assembly: GCA_031772625.1. Classification (NCBI taxonomy): domain Eukaryota; kingdom Viridiplantae; phylum Streptophyta; class Pinopsida; order Pinales; family Pinaceae; genus Pinus; species Pinus tabuliformis. The sequence continues at coordinate 9,207,424 of CM062819.1, forward strand.
GAGGTATTATCACTTATGCCATGGAGCTTATCCCCTTCTAAAGTGGATCTTACCATAGTTCAATGGATCTACAACCTCCTCACTTCTCCTATAAATGCATTTCCTGCTATTAGGACTGGGTTGGCTTTTGGAGACTCTTAGTTATGCCCTCATGCTACCTATTTGTTATAGGTAGCTCACAAAATATAAGAAGAGATAGATCAACGAATTCAAAATTAGCCTCTTAGAGGGGGTAACCTCCTTTACATTACACAAATGAACAATTCTTGGATGATACAAATGACAAAACATCCTTTCTATATATAGGAGTCTAAGGGGTCACAATATAATCAGAGCTGACATAATCATAATAATGTAAGGGCACAACAATAACAATAGTGGGCTCCTATGGGGCACAATAATAACAATATGGGGACAACATGGGCACAACAATAATGATAAGGGGCCACAATGAAAATAACAATGAGGGAATAGACTAGTATTATAGGGACCTAACATTCCCCCTCCCCTTCAAAAAAGTGTTGTCCTCAACTCTTGAGTAGTTATGGATGCTTCTGTATAAAATTCTCATCCTCCCATGTGGAATCTTTGGCGAGTAAGTTTTTCCACTTGATGAGATACTCTGAAATTGATCGATTTCGTAGTTGTCGAGTTCTTATTTTTGTGATTGATTCAGGTTCCAATATGATTTTTCCTTCCTCCTCAAGTTCTAGCAATATTGTTTGAACTAGGAGCTTGTCACCTATAATCTTCTTTAAAAATGAAACATGGAAACTGGGTGCACTCGGGAAAATGTAGGAAGCTCCAATTTGTATGTCACAATACCAATCTTTTGCAACACCTTGTACGAACCATAATACTTTGGTGATAGTTTATTATCCTTCTTAGCTTGCTTGAGGGACATTTTTTTATATGGTTGTAGTCATAGATATACCCAGTTGCCTACATCAAAACTTCTTTCACTGCGATGTTGATCTGCCTGTTGTTTCATTATATTCTGCGCTAAAGTGAGGCTATCTTTTAAGAGTTGGAGAACTTGTTGTTGATGCTCAATATGATCTTCCATTGCTTGAACCTTGGATTTTTCTCTTAAAGATTATGTGATGGATGGTGGATGATATCCATAAAGTGCCATAAATGGGGTCATTTTTGTTGCAATATGGAAGGAAGTGTTATACCATTATTCAACCAGAAGCAACCACTTGACCCATTGTGTCTTTTTATCATATACAAAGAAATGAAGATATCCTTCCAAATATTTGTTCACTATCTCAGTTTTCTCATTAGATTGAGGATGATAAGATCAACTATGAGCTAACTGAGTACCCAAACAAGAAAATAATTCCATCCAAAATTTCCATGAAAATGGGATCTCTCTCGCTTACAATAATCTTTGGGTTTCCATGTAGTTTTTGAATTGTTTCCATAAATGTAGTAGCAATTGTACTAGCTTTAAATGGATGAGATAATGCACAAAAGTGTGCATACTTGGTAAGTTTATCAAATACCACCATGATGACACTCTTTCCTTCGGACTTGGGCAGACTTGTGATAAAATCCATTGAAACCTCCCATTGTTGACTTGGAATGGATAAAGGTTATAGCATACCCGAGGTCTTAATTGTCTCAACTTTATTTTGTTGGGAAACCAAACATTTTGCCACCCGCCTATTCCACTTGGACCCCCACCATTGTTTTGTCATTTTTTTTTTCAGTTTCCTTAATTGTAGCACAATTTACTATTTTTGGCAGTTTTTCGAGTCCTAAACTTCTAGAGCCGTTTTGAGGCCCTAAACGAAGCTTTATTTAAATATTCCTCAATGATATTGCATTAAAATTTCATTTTTATTTGTATTCCTCGGAGAGATCTTTCCAACGAGGTATCATGTGCATCAAACGGAGATAATATGACCAAGTTACGACCCCAGGAAGTTGGCTTCCCAACTAACCCCAACGAGGCCCATAAACTCTTGGTGTTACATCTCCTCGAGTTAGGGTTTTGGTTGTTTAGGGTTTTTTATTATTTTTTAATAATAAAAAGACCCTTAAGCCTCATTGTAGTTCAGTTCAAAGGCATGTAGCCGCCACAACTCTTCTTAGAGATAAGCTATCATCGCACGAGCTAGTCTCATTTCCATTCTGTTTGTAAGAATATTTCATTATTTGATATTAATGAAAGGAAGTGTTATTTCTGATGCATCTTTGTATTTATGGTTATATCTCTAATTTGTTGCATTCTTGTTTAATTTCGGATCATCATCCTTTATTGAGAGTGTATTTGCAACAACATTTTGCTTCCCTTTTTTGTAGATGATTTCAAAGTCATAACCCAACATATTTGTAACCCATTTGTGCTGCTCTTCTGAAGATAATATTTGTTCTAAAAATCATTTAAGACTATCTGATCCAGGTGGATCTTGGTGGCCACCTGCCAAGTCCACCTGGACCCCCACCATTGTTTCTCTCAGCATTTTCAGCTTCCTTAATTGTAGCACAACCTACTATTTTTAGTAGTTTTTCAGGTCCTGAACTTCTGGAGCCGTTTTGAGGCCCTAAACGAAGTTTTTTGGGAAATCTGGGGGCAACATGGGTCCATGGACCGATGTTGCCCTTCACAAAGTGGTAGTTCTCGGATAGATCTTTCTAACGAGCTATTGTACATGTCAAACAGAGATCATATGCCAAAGTTACGACCCCGGGAAGTTAATGTACCAATTTACCCAAACGGGGCCCACAGTTTGGCATTTCATCTTCTAGGGTTAGGTTTTGGAATGTTAAGGGTTTTCCATTGTTTCTCAACAATAAAAAGGCCTTCGAGCCTCATTGTAACACAGTTCAGAGGCATGTAGCCACCACATCTCTTCTCAGAGATAAGCTACCATCGCCCTAGCTGGTTTATTTCCATTACTGTTTGTAAGCATATTTCAGTATTTTACATTAATGAAATGAAGTATTATTTCCACTGCATATCTGTGTTTATGGTTATCTCTGTAATTTGTTGCGTTCCTGTTTAAGTTCGGATCAGTGGTATCAGAGCGGTCTGCTTTTTCTCTATTTTTCTTTGCATGTCCCCAACCAGGTCGGGATATAAGGAGTTAGGGCTTGAACTGGTCGAACCTTTGCGAGACCAGCCTCGCAAATCCCGACGGCCTCCCATGGCGGATGAGAAGAAAGACGAGGGGGCAGGAGATCCTATCAAAATCTTGCTCGAAGAAGCCCTCGAGCGACAACGGAACGCGATGATGGACAACTTTGCCCAGATCCTTCAGCGGCTACCCAGAAGCAACGCATCGGCTTCCAGCAGCTACTCTAGAAATGCCACACCCTTTAAGGTACAAGTCAATTTTGAAATCCCCATATTTGAGGGTCAGATAGACGCAGATGCCGTAGATAAATGGTTAAAACTGCTAGAGGGTTATTTTTCTGTTCATGAATTTTCGAGTCGGGAAAAGATTGTTTTCACTCTTCTCAAAGCAGCCCCCCACGTCAAGGACTGATGGGAAACCTACTGCGAGCAGAAGGATGAAAATACTGGCTCACTATTTTCAGCCGCACCCACCTGGAATTCATTGTGGGATGCCATCAAGGAGCAGTACTACCCTGTCGGAAGCTATGAGGATGAATACATAAAGTGGACCACGCTGTGGCAGGGAAAGGACCAAGACGTGCCAGAGTTCACCAATCTTTTCCATACCCTTCGCACAAAGTTGGGTATCAAGGATACGGAGCAGCATTTGATACTCAAATACCATGGCTACCTGCACAAGTACATCCAGGAAGAAATAGAATTCCTGAACATCTCCTCGCTCAGCACAGCATACCGATATGCCATCAAGGTCGAGCAGAAGTTTAAACAAAAGAAGCGAGACTTTGGATCTGCGAATCTGAAGCAAGGGAAAGGTGCCCCTAAACCACAGAACAAAGGACAAAGCCAAGGCGGGGTAGCCCAAGACAACCCGCCAAAGCTGCAAGAAAAGAATAGCGCTGCAAAGACGAAAAAGGACACGGGAAAATGGTGTGAGTTCCATAAGAGCTCCACTCACAACACAAGTGAGTGTCGGGCCAAGCAGTCACTGGTGGCTGAGATGAAGGTTTCAGAATCAGATGCATGTTCCAAATCTGAGTCAGAACCTGACAAGGGGAATGACAAAGGGAAGCAGATCATTGATGCGGATCCCAACGCCACTGTTTCTCCCACCAAGGTCCAGAAAAATGAACCTGAAGATCCAGAGGAGGAGGAGCGTCTCTTCCACTCCCAGATGTGGGTAAAGGGCTCCCCGCTACAGTTCATTATCGACAGCGGAAGCCAAAAGAACCTCATTTCGGTCGAGGTCGTGAAGCGGTTGGGCCTACCGACCACAACACATCCACAAGCGTACACCATCCGGTGGCTTCACCAAGGACGAGATCTTCACGTGAGCCAGCAGTGTCGCCTTCCATACAACATCAAGCCCTTCCCGGATGAGGTATTGTGTGACATTGCTCCCCTTGAAGTTTGTGATGTATTATTAGGACAACCATACTTGTGGAAGCGACATGCTGTGTATGAATCAAGGCCCCATGTTGTTATTATTACATTGGGAAATAAGTTGTACAGGATACCAGAGGTAGCACTGCCTACCGCCATCTCTTTGATTACTGCAAAACAATGCAGTAAGCTCATTTCCAAAACCGGGAAATTTGTTTTCCTGATGATACACCCTCAAGGAAAGAAGAAGATGGTGGCCACGGCCTCCAGACAGGGCCCCTTTGCACGACAACTACAGATGGACAAGGTCGTGGAGGAGTATGAGGACATCTTCACCTCCCCCGCAGGGGTTCCTCTGCACTGTCAAGTCAAGCACTCCATCGATCTGACCCTAGGTGCACCGCTACCCAATGGACCAATTTATCAGCGCTCCGTTCTGGAGAACGATGAAATCAAGAGGCAGATTTAGGAGCTGCTGTAGAAAGGTCACATCCATCCGAGTTCATCACCTTGTGGGAGCCAGATCGTGTTGGTACAAAAGAAGGGTGGGACTTGGAGACTCTGTATTGACTATCGGGCACTGAACAAGATCATTGTCCATAATAGGTACCCAATCTCACGGATTGATGACCTCCTGGACCAACTAAAAGGGGCGAAATATTTCAGCAAGATCGATCTGAAGTCAGGATATCACCAGGTACCAATCGAACCCTTTGATGTGTGGAAGACTACCTTCAAAGCCAAGGAGGGGCTTTTTGAATGGTTGGTTATGCCTTTCGGATTGACGAATGCTCCTGCAACCTTCATGAGGCTAATGGACGACATCTTGCAGCCATTCACCAACTCATTTGTAGTGGTATACTTGGATGACATTCTGATCTTCAGCCAGAGTTGGGAAGAGCACCTCCACCACATCCGACAGGTTCTCCAAACACTGCGGCAACACAAGCTATGTGCCAATTTGGAGAAATGCACTTTTGGCATGACCCAGGTTCAGTATCTGGGATACATTATTGATGAATAGGGGGTGCATGTGGATCCAGCCAAGATCCAAGTCATTCGGGATTGGCCATCTCCAACCACTCTGACAGAGCTCCGCAGCTTTCTAGGTCTTGCCAACTTCTACTGCAGGTTTGTGTTGGGATTTTCTCATATCACTTGGCCCTTGAGTCAAGTCACCAAGGGAGGAGCGAAAGCAAAATTCTTTTGGTCTGAATCTCAACAGAAGGCATTCATACAGTTGAAAGATCGCCTCTGCACGACATCAGTGCTCGCGTTATCAGATTTACAACAACCATTTGAGGTCGAGACAGATGCCTTTGACTATGCTATTGGGGCAGTCCTTACTCAATATGGGCATCCACTGGCATATCACAGTGAAACACTTTCAGACACAGTCTGGAAGTATCCCACTTATGATAAAGATATGTACTCCATTGTGCAGGCCTGTTGACAATGGAAGCATTACATTTTGGGGAAGGAAATGGTCATCCACATAGACCACCGACCCTTGTAGTTCATACAAACCCAAGGGAAATTGCAGAATGATCGCCATCAAAAGTGGTCTACATACCTGCAACAGTTCCATTTGAATATCAAGTATAAGAAGGGCAGCACCAATAATGTTGCAAATTGCCTCAGTCGACCACCGATCATGGCGTTAACCACCGTGCTCAACTCTTGTGGGAACGAGACTTCTGATTGGCCACTTCTCTACAAAAGCGAACCAGAATTCGGCCACACATACCAGACACTCTTGGAGGGTCGGCATGTTCCAGATTTTCACCTCCAGGATGCCCTATTATGCCACTTGGGTCACCTTTGTGTTCCTTCAAGTAAGCGTGCCAAGATGATTTGGGAAGCACACTACAGTCGGGCTGCTAGGCATTTCGGGGTCGAGAAAACGGTGGCAGTACTGCAAAAGTATTTCTATTGGCCGAATCTTCGACAGGATGTTGGGAAGTACATTAGATCATGTACCGCCTGTGCCATTGCCGAACCAACCATCAAGAAGCAAGGCCTCTATGCCCCGCTGCCTACCCCTAGTCGACCTTGGGAATCCATCTCCATGGATTACATGTCAGGCCTTCCTTCCACTAAGCATGGAAATGACTGTGTTTTTGTGGTCGTCGACAGGTTCTCGAAGATGGCCATTATGGCGGCCTGCAAGAAGAATATCACAGTAGAAGCCACTGCTAAACTCTTCTTTGAACGAGTGTGGGTGCACTTGGGGATCCCACAGTCTATCATCTCAGATTGGAACAGTCGGTTCATCAGTACATTTTGGTCCAGTCTCTGGTCAATGCTGGACACCAAACTCACTAAGTCCACAGCCTTCCATCCTCAAACTGATGGCTAGACAGAGGTTGTCAATAGGATGATTGTGCACATTTTGCGCATGTACAACTCAAAGCATCCATGCACATGGGACGAGAGCCTCCCTTATGTTCAGCACAGCTACAACCGAGCTCTTCATAGCTCGACTGGCCACAGCCCTTTTCAGGTGGGCTTGGGATTCCAGCCACTATGCCCCATTGATGTGGCCATGCCACTTGCAGCTACTCACATAGATTTGGCTCATGTCCAGTCCGAAACAGATAAGGCAACCAGCTTCATTGAGCACATCCAACATATTCGCCAGCAGGTCCATGACATTTTGGGGAAATCAAATGCCAAGTACAAGCAGTGACATGATCAACATTGGGTGCCACACAAGTTTCAGGTGGGCGACAAAGTCTGGTTGCATTTGCAAAAGGAACGCCTTACTGGAGCCTATCGGAAACTGAGACCACTCTGATATGGTCCTTACACCATTACTAAGGCTATGGGAGACAATGCATTTGAGCTCAACATTCCCCCATTCCTTGGCCTGCACCCAGTGTTCAATGTGGACCGCCTTCGGCCATACTTTCCACCATTGCTAGACACATCCAACATTGCAGAACAGCTCACACCCACAGAATTAAATCCAGATTGCATGGAAAAAGCTGCAACTGATGGGATCATGGATACACAGATCAAGAAAACTCACCAACAGAATATCCAACTATATCGAGTTGTCAAAGTAGGCCAACTCCTTCACCAGGGCAAGTGGCTCACCAGGGACCAAGTTCAGCAAAAGTTTCCTCATCTCATGGAGGAACTCAACGCAATGGGGACCATTGCTTCCTAAGGGGGGAGGAATGATCCAGGTGGATCTTGGTGGCCACCTGCCAAGTCCACCTGGACCCCCACCATTGTTTCTCTTAGCATTTTCAGCTTCCTTAATTGTAGCACAACCTACTATTTTTAGCAGTTTTTCGGGTCCTGAACTTCTGGAGCCGTTTTGAGGCCCTAAACGAATTTTTTTGGGAAATCTGGGGGCAATATGGGTCCATGGACCGATGTTTCCCTTCCCAAAATGGTAGTGCTCGGATATATCTTTCTAACGAGCTATTGTACACGTCAAACAGAGATCGTATGCCAAAGTTACGACCCTGGGAAGTTGATGTACCAATTTACCCAAACGGGGCCCACAGGTTGGCGTTTCATCTTCTAGGGTTAGGTTTTGGAATGTTAAGGGTTTTCCATTGTTTCTCAACAATAAATAGGCCTTCAAGCCTCATTTTAACACAGTTCAGAGGCATGTAGCCACCACATCTCTTCTAAGAGATAAGCTACCATTGCCCTAGCTAGTTTATTTCCATTACTGTTTGTAAGCATATTTCAGTATTTTACATTAATGAAATGAAGTATTATTTCCACTGCATATCTGTGTTTATGGTTATCTCTGTAATTTGTTGCGTTCCTGTTTAAGTCCGAATCATTATCATGGTTTGTTTTTACCTTGAAATGTCTTCCCATTAGGTAAGGTTGTCATTTCTTAAGTGCATGTAGTATTGCCAACATTTCCTTCTCATAAATAGTTTTGTGTAAATACTTTCCTTTGATTGGATGACTTTCAAAATAAACGAGTCTTCCTTCTTATATTAAAACAAAACCAATTCCATTCCTGAGGCATCACATTCCATAATAAAGGGTTTTATTAAGTCTAGCGTAGCTAAGACTAGTCCTTGGCAAACTGCTTCTTTAAGATGTTCAAAGGACTTCGTTGCTTCTGGAATCCAAAAAAATGCATCTTTCTTCAGTAATGTTGTTAGAGGTGTTGTTATTCTCCCATAATTCTTAACAAATTTGTGATAATACCCTATCAACCTAAGAAATACTCACAAATGTTTTATCGATGTGGGGCTTTTTCATTCTTTAATGTCTTTAATTTTTGTAGGGGCTACCTTAACACCTTCATGAGATACAATATGACCCAGATATTCCACCTCATGTACACCAAAGAAAAATTTGGAGGTTTTTCATATAATTGTTTCTCATCCAATAGTTTGAGTACCCTACCAACATGTTGAACATGATCCTTCCAAGACTTGTTGTAGATTAGTATATCATAAAAAAATACTAAAAAAAAAAATTCTTAGGAAGGGCTTGAAAATGGAATTCATCAAACCTTGAAATGTAGAAGGTGCATTGGTAAGGCTAAAAGGCATGACCAAAAATTCATAATGACCCTCATGAGTTCTAAATGCTATTTTCAGAATGTGTTCAGTCTTCATTCTAATTTGATGATATCCTAAATGAAGATCCAACTTGGCGAAGTAAATTTCTCCTTTTAATTCATCCAATAATTCAGTAATGACAGGAATGGGAAATTTATCTTGAATAGTGGGCTTGTTGAGCTCCCTCTAATCCGGACACATGTGCCATGATCCATCCTTCTTGTGTACCAATACTGCTAAAGTAGAGAAATAACTTTAACTAGGTTGAATTATACCAACCTCTAGCATTTCTGCAACCATACATTCAATTTCACTCTTTTGGGCATATGGATATCTGTAAGGCTTGATGTTTGGAGGAACACTTCTTGGAATCAAGTGAATAGCATGATCATGATCATGAATAGGTGGGAGGCCTTTGGGAGTCTCAAATACCTTGGAATGATTGTCTAAGACGTTTTGGAGATCTAGAGAAAAAGATGATTTCAATGTGAGAACCTCTAGTGAACATAATTGTGAAATTATCCCTCATTTTTCTTTCTTTAGAAGATTTTTCATGCCATTAGAGTTGATTATATTTTATGGTTTCCCTGGGATACCCTTAATTCAACTTCCTTTCCTTCCCAAAAAAAATTAAGACAAGTTCTTGAAGATTAAAATCTATTGTACCCAAATATTGTAGCCATTGGACTCTTAATATAACATCAACACCACCCATTGGAATGGAAAGCATTGGACTATTCAATACATATTCTCCCATGGATAGCTTGATATTATGGCACTTTCTAGAGAAATTTATGGTTTCTCCATTTGTAACCATCACTTGACACTCTCATGTTGGATATAGGAAGCAATTCAATTCCTTGGCTATCTTACAATGAATAAAATTATGGGTACTACCCGAATCAATCAACACCATTACCTTTTTCTTCTTGATATGTGCTTCTATCTGGAGAGTTTAAGGAGCGGTAATTCTTTCCAATGCATTACAAGATATGGTCGGATTCATTTCTTCTTTCTCTGGGGTTGGTTCCTAGTGTATATCCTCTTCTTTTGATGTTTCTTGTTCATTTTCTTCCTCCTCTTCACAATCTATGTAAAATAATTTCTTCTCAACAAACTTATGACCTTTAGTGTATTTGTTATCACAATTGTAACAAAGTCCTTTTGATATTTTTTCTTCCAGTTGTTTTGGTGTCATCCTTGTAGGTTTTGGAAGGATATGGGCAACAACACTTCCATCTTCATGGTTGTGAGTGGTAGGCTTCCTTGTTGCCATAATTTTGCTTTCAATTTTTCTTTCCAACCTGAATGCCTTCTCCAATGAATCAGGTTCCAAAATGCGAACCTCATGTTGGATGTTATCCTTTAAAGTCCTTATGAACACATCAATCCTATGATCCTCTAGAATATCATTCACCCTTACATTCAATTTTGGAAGTCCTCAATGTGCTCCAATATTGGACCCTTTTGTTTGAGATTTACCAATTGGCTAAAGAAGGTGTTTCTATTTGTATCCTCATAATGTGCTATCATTTCCTCTGTAAAAATTGAACAAGTGACAAGTGGTTTACGATAACAAAGTTGTTAATATCATACAAATGGATTGGGTTATAAATATAAAGTTGCAATGCGTACCTTTTGTGTGCGTTGCACATTATGAAGATCAAAGTATTGCTCCATTTGTAGTATCCATGTTACCGGATCTTTGCCATAAAATTTTCTCATATCGATCTTTGGAATATGGTGGGTCTTCAATCCAATGTTAGAGTTTATGAAATCATGATTAACATTTCTTTTTTTCTCATCATGAGTTTCATCTAATACCTTTTCACCATTAGGAAGCATTTCTTGTAGCAACCTTGTCAAACCTTCCTTCAAACCATCCATGTCTTCTTTTAAACCATTATTAAAATCTTCCATATTAGCTTTCATGCCATTCTTCAAACCTTCCATGTCAGATTTTAAGGTATTCTTCAAACCATCCATCTTAGCTTCCATTTCATTTTTGGTTACTCTTTGTTAGAGAGAAATTTGTTGCACTTGGTCTTGTAATTTTGATATATCATGTTGCATTTCTTCTTCTTCTTCATGCGTCATAGTAGATATTTTGGGTTGCTTACTAGGTGTTTCCATTTTATTTCTTTGGGGCAAAAATTAATGATTATTACGCTTCACTATTCCCTTTGAATCACTTCAAACTATTTTTTCAAACAAAACTTATGCAAACTTTAAAAAATTACACACCTTTTGTTTTCTTTGTAGGAGCTTGATATTGAATCTATTGTATCTCTATAATTTCAGATCTCCAAGGTCTAAAATTGCATCCTATGGTAGAAATATAATTCCTCTTTCCAACTCCACAACTTTTATCGATATTTGATTCTCCAAGAAAGAATTATTCCCAATCTCCCACGATGTCCTGATTATAGACTAGTTAAGTAGAGCGAACTTGTACGAAGTTCCACGTTTCACAGTTTTGACCTTCGGTCTTGAAAATGATACCCAACAAACTAAATTTTGTCCTCTTTTTATAACCTTTTACGAAATTTGAATCTGATTCTCAGAGAGAAAGTTATGACGATTTTCCCAAGGTCACCTGTTTGAGATGGAATTCAGGAGCCAAGAAAAACCCTAACTTCCTTGGATCATATCTCCAAAAATGTAGTGATACAAGATCTGAAATTCAGACATGAGGTTCATCAAGATTTAGACTCATATGAATTTTTAATTTTAGCATCTAAAAGTTCGTATAAAAAAAATTATAGCTAAAATTCCACAATGACCGGTTTAAAGCAGTGAAACCCTAGAATCCAAAGCTCTGATACCAAATGTTATGCAACTAGCTCACAAAATAGAAGAAGAGGTAGATAAATGACTTCAAAATTATCGTATTCAAGGGGGAAGCCTCATTTACATTACAAAAATTAACAATTCTTGGATGATACAAATGACAAAACCTCATTTCTATATATAGGAGTCTAAGGGGTTACAATATAATCAGAGTTGACATAATCATAATAATGTAACGACACAACAATAACAATAATGGGCTCCTATGGGGCACAATAATAACAATATGGGGACAACATGGGCACGACAATAATAATAATAAGGGGCTACAATGACAATAACAATGAGGGAATACATTATTATTATAGGGACCTAACACTATTTGTGTCTAGAGGTTCATAATCCATCTATTTACTTGAGGAATGATTGAAGGATTTATTTTGTGACAAAGGAGGGAAAAGATAGATGGGAGAGATCTACAAGGTCAAGGTTTTTAAAGGGTTGTATTATTCTCCTACTTTCATTAATACAAAAATTCCTTGTTTTCCTATACATTATGTCTCATTTATGCATATGTAGAACAATGACTTGACTTACTGTTTAGAGATGTTTGTATATTCTAGTTGTATGTTTTGGTTCTCTTGCTTGTTTCAGACATTTTGCAAGTTGCACTTATATAATTTGGAGTTGGAGCTAAATCTTTTAGGTGGGGAGAAGAAGAGAGTCTACATTGGTTTCCATGTAAGCCTTTTTTCCATATTATAAATTTCTCTAAGGAAAGAAAAGAAAAATTGTCTTTGTTGTTTCTAGATCAAGCCTCTAGGTCTAGGGAGTTTTATTTTGTCCACAAAAGTAAATCATCCATAAAACAACTTGGCAAATAAGCTATGGAACAATATGTTCTTTAATGCTTTCCTTTGTCTAGTCTTTTAGTACCTCTGAAAATGACTCTTTTTGACTTGTTTAGATAGCTATTGGACATAGGAATGCATAATTTCAAGCTTTGTTAGGGTTAGTTTTGTTTGTTTTAAGAAAATCTGGCCATGCACGCTTTTTTTTTATGAGACAGAGTGACCCAATGCACTTGTCTCTCTTTGTAAGTGCACTAACTTGCACTGGTTGCTATATATCACCTAAGGTGACCCATGTAAGTGCAAAATTTTGCATTTCCTTGCCTTGATTTGAATTTTTTTTTTCTTGCAATGCCTTCTAGAGTCTCTAGTCTATTAAAGGTATTTGTAAAGCTAGTAGTTTGTTTGTAATTGAGTTCGATTTTATTTTTATAAGAGTTTGTTTCATTTTTGTTTCTTCTTATTAATTAGGGTTTCCAATCATTTGGCTTGGTTATTAATTTGTTAAAAGATTTTCATGTTACTGTTTTCATCTTTCTGAATGTTTTTTATTCTATAATATAGTCATTTTTCATTTTTTATTGCATTGAAAGATGAAAAAGAAAAGGAAAATTTAATTTCTTCATGCATCAAGGCTTTCAATATTTACATTGGAATAGTGAAAGTAGGAGATCTTGTTTGGAAGTCCTTGTTTTTTGCATTATTGTTTGAAACTTGTTCCCTTATTTAGATAGATTGATACATATTTATGAAGGAACAAATGAAATGCAGATATAAATAGAAACACAGGGATACAATGAAAACAAAACTTCAATTCATTAATAACATAATACTAACAATTGTTTACATGCAGAATGAAAATAAACTAGCTTAGTCGATGGTAGCTTATCTCTAAGAAGAGATGTGGTGGCTACATGCCTTATAAATTGTGTTACAATGAGACTCCAAGGATTATTTATTATTAAGAAACAATGGAAAACCATAAATGTCCAAAAACCTAACCCTAAGAGATCAAGTGCCAAGTTTGTGGGCCTCATTGGGTTAAATTGGTACATCAACTTCCTTGGGTCGTAACTTTGGCATACAATCTCCGTTTGACACATATGTGTTGGCATTATGATACAGGTGTTGTGTTGTCCTTGATGGAAACTCACTCAGATGATAGTTCTCAGTGCAGTAGCAAAGAATTACAGATCAGACTACAAAGAATGAAGAAAGAGAGGTATACGTAGGTTCACCTTGACCAAGCTGCGTATACACGCAGGTTCACTAAACTCAAGTAGTGTATATGTACGCACACACTTTCATAGAAGGAAAAGCACATATATGTTGGGAAACTAAGTTTCTAGTTTGAGGTATTTGGTTCATGGTATTTTGATCCATGGTATTGGTCCAAGGTATTTGGTTCGAGGTATTGACCCTAGGTATTGGTCCTAAGTGGTTTTGGTCCATGGTATTAAGAAAGGCCTAAAACTATATAAGGAGGAGAATATCATTAGGCCAAGGTGTGCAAGTATTAAATATTTGATGAAGTGTGAGATCTAGTATGCAGGTTATGGGTTTGTAATGCTTTACCTGATCCGAACTAAGGATGCACCTATGTGGATGATGATGGATGATGGATCGGATCTTAAGGCTTGGAATGTATTATCATTATGTGGTTTGATCATGGATAGACTAGATCTGAATATTGACGCATGTTTTATTCTGCAAATGTTATGATCTGGGTATGACTGAATTTTGAAATAGTTGTAAAGTTTTCAATTTAGTATTTGCAGATCTGTACGCGGGTTCGCTTTGTAAAGGCGTGTATACACGCTGGTTCAGTGCATCATAGTAGCGTATACATTATGAAATATGATATCTGAATTTACAGTTGGTTCTAGTGGTTGTTGCAGAGTTCTGGCTTCTGCTCTGTGTTCTGGTGACTGTGTTTTGATGACAGGCCTTTAGTGATTCAGTTGTGGGTAATTCAGAGATTGATGAATGAGTATTCAATGATTGGTTAATGCAATGGTTGTATTGCAGTGGTGATTGATTTTGAGCTTCAATGTTGTTGATGGGTCCAATATGAAAATTGGATGAAACGTGGCCTTCATATTATGGTGTTGTGTTCTAGGAGTATCCAGTCTGAAAATTTATGAAACGTGGTCCCTGGAGGAAGAGAGAAGGTTGTAGCCTTCTGTAGGCCGACGCCTATGTACTGGTAAAAATATCGGCCAGTACAAGAGCCAGGGGGTCGAAGCTCCCTTCCATTAGTAGCTGGAAAACAAGCGAAGGTTGGAGCCTTCAGTAGGTCGGTGCCTACGTACTAGTAAACATATCGGCTAGTACAAGAGCTAGGGGGTTGTAGCTCCCTTCCAGTAGTAGCTGGAGAATGAGAGAAGGTTGTAGCCTTCTACAAGTGGGTGCCTGCGTACTAGTATGAGTCTACACCAGTACAAGATTGTAAACATGTTTTTCTTATATTAAAGAAGACAACAATAGGTGGTTTTTGTCTCGCATTGGGTTTTCACCTTAAATCTTGGTGTTCATGTATGCTTCTTATGTGTGATGGTATGTTCTATTTTTAATGCACCTGGTTACTATTTATATGGTTAATAAAGTACTGATCCACCGATTAAAGATCAACATATGATCAATTAACTGAATCATAAGTTTGCTAGATATATGCTAGTTGCCTTTAATACAATTGCGTGTACACACAAGTTCCCTTCACTGAAGTAGCGTATATAAATTTGATTATGGAAATGAAAAAGTTATTGATTTGATAATACTGATTCACCCTCCCCCCTCTCAGTATTATTTCCAACAATTGGTATCAGAGCAGGTCCTTTGGTAGAAGCTTGATCTCTTGAAGGAGATCCGTAGAACAATGGGAAAGAAGCTAAAGAAGAAAGTGCCTCAGAAGAAGAACATAGCTCAAAGGAACAGTGACAACAGGAGAATCAAGGATTTAGATTCTGAATCACCTCAGATTGGAGATGAACAAGCAAATGAAGCATCAGATAAAATCAGAGATCAACAAGATCTATTTAACAAAAGGGAGTGTGCCTTCAAAGAAGAAGTTACCAGATTAAAAGCTCAGCTGGAGGAAGGAAACAAAGTAAGGAAGAAGTTGCAGGATGAAGTGATATCATTAAGAAATGAAATAAATGATCAGAGTATAACAATCCAGAGACTTAAAGATAGATCCAGTTACTATGTAAGTCTTGAAGCTAAGATCCTCTCTCTAAAAGATCTTCAAAGTAAGCAGAATGAAGAACTACCTCAAGCAGATGAAGAACAAGAAAATGATATTCTCAAATTAAGGCAACAAGTGGAAGAAGGAAGAAAGTCTGAAGAAATCTTGAAGAAGCAATATCTGGAAAAGGAAGAGCAATATCAGGTTGAGGTAAATATCTTAAAAGGTATATTAGAAGAAAAGGATAAATTGTTATGATTTCAAAACAGTACTAAGATTTTGGATAATATTCTTAGTAGTCAAAGGTCTCCTACCATCAAAACTAGTCTTGGTTTTCATGAATCTGTTGAAGGTGAATCTAGCTCATAAGGTGACGCAAGGAACTCTAATGCAAAATCTGAAATGCTCAACAAGGAGATGAGAGGTCAACCCCATCAACAACCAAGGAAAAAAATTCTTCAAAGAAATTCTTTTACTCCTAACTGTGGAAGTGATAGTAGGTTATTTCCTTCAATGAATAATGTTGAATGTTTTATATGCCATAATTTTGGACATGTTGCAGTGAGATGCAGAAGTAGAATGGTTCAAGACCGTTACATAGAAAGATCATTAGCTTCCAAGTACTTTAAGGGATATTGTTTTTCTTGCAATATGTTTGGTCACAAAGCCATTGAATGCTATAGAAGGAATATGAAACATGTAAGATGTTATGCATGTAACAAGTTTGGACATATAGCAAAAGAATGCAGGAGAAAATTTCGGGCACCATATGAAAAGAAGAAAACATCATCACACTCAAAGATATGGAAAAAGAAGGAAGTACAGTAAGAAAAATATGGCATGGCATAGTGTATAGACATAACAGACTCTGGGGGAGCTAAAAGTGTGAAACTTCAGTATTCTAAATCTCATACGCAAGTTTCATGAAGACAAGTTGCGTATATATGTGAGTTCGAAGTTGCACAGTTGCGTATATGTTGGTTTGAGGAAAAGCAGTGGGATAGACTCAGGAAAAAGGGTCTGATACGGTTCAGTCAATTATTTGCTCTATTTGATGATGGTTACAATCTGTTGATGATGTGTGGAAATGTGTTGGTCCTCATAAGTTGTTGATAACTTGATGTATATCTGATTGATGATGATGCCCTGATATTTCTTACTGATATATGCAATGATCAGATCTGACAGTGAACATCTAGCACAGGTTCAAGGGGAGCATATGCTTTTAATAATGCATTGTTGGCATTAACTTAGAAGATCTTGATACAGATTCACATAGTTGTTTTGTTTCAGGTGACACTTTTGATGATGGAAATATACAGGTTGTTGATCCTAATGTTACTGATGATGCAGATCATATATGGTGTATGATAGTTGCCGATGACTATCATGGTCTTGTTTAGATTGGTTGTTCTTGTTATAAATGTCATGTATATCATTTGATGTAAAGGTCATGAAAAGACCTAATTTGTAACCCCACTATACATGGGAAGGATGATGTAATAATTTCTATTTTCAGTCATGTATAAACAATTGGTATATCCCCACTTGGTTGGGAGATTGATGTATGTATGAGTCATTGGTGATAGGAAGGTCATACTCACTTAGTTGAGTTGTAGAGTCATGTTATTCTTTTGAAAAATATTTTGCAGACTCTGCATGTGCTGAGGTGGAGCATGGATGGATTGGTACATCTTAGCATGTACAAAGGGGGAGCTCAATCAAAGATTTCAGCATGTACTCAGGGGGAGTATAGACAACATAATGTATATCAAAGGGAGAGAATATATTGGTCCACCCTTTGCCCTTGATGTCAAAGGGGGGAGTGTCTTGGTGTTATTGTTGCCATCAAGTCCAAAGGGGGAGATTGTTGGCATTATGATATAGGTGTTGTGTTGTCCTTGATGGCAACTCACTCAGATGATAGTTCTTAGTGCAATAGCAAAGAATTACAGATCAAACTACATAGAATGAAGAAAGAGAGGTATACGCAGGTTCACCTTGACCAAGCTACGTATATATGTAGGTTCACTAAACTCAAGTAGCGGATACGTACACACGCACTTTCACAAAATGAAAAGCGCGTATATTTTGGGAAACTAAGTTTCTGGTCCGAGGTATTTGGTCCAAGGTATTTGGTTCGAGGTATTGACCCTAGGTATTTGGTCCAAGGTATTGGTCCTAAGTGGTTTTGGTCCATCGTATTAAGAAAGGCCTAAAACTATATAAGGAGGAGAAGATCATTAGGCCAAGGTGTGCAAGTATTTAATATATGATGAAGTGTGAGATCGAGTGTTCAGGTTATGGGGTTGTAATGCTTTGCTTGATCTGAACTAAGGATGCACCTATGTGGATGATGACGGATGATTGATTGGGATCTTAAGGCTTGGAATGTATTATCATTATGTGGTTTGATCATGGGTAGACTAGATCTGAATATTGACACATGTTTTATTCTGCAAATGTTATGATTTGGGTATGACTGAATTCTGAAATAGCTGTGAAGTTTTTAAGTTAGTATTTGCAGATCTGTACACGGGTTCACTTTGGTAAAAGCACGTATACATGCTAGTTCAGCTCATCAGAGTAGCGTATACATTATGAAATATGATATCTGAATTTGCAGTTGGTTCTAGTGGTTGTTACAGAGTTCTGGGTTGTGCTCTGTGTTCTGGTGTCTGTGTTTTGATGATAGGCCTTCAATGATTCAGTTGTGGGTAATTCAAAGATTGATGAATGAGTATTCAATGATTGGTTAATGCAATGGTTGTATTGCAGTGGTGATTTATTTTGAGCTTAAATGTTGTTGATGGGTCCAGTATGAAAATTGGATTAAATGTGGCCTTCATATTATGGTGTTGTGTTCCAAGAGTATCCAATTTGAAAATTTATGAAACGTGGTCCCTGGAGGAAGAGAGAAGGTCACAGCCTTCTGTAGGCCTGCGCCTACATACTGGTAAACATATTGGCCAGTACAAGAGCTAGGGGGTTGGGGCTCTCTTCTAGTAGTAGCGGGAAAATGAGTGAAGGTTGGAGCCTTTAGTAGGCCGGCACCTACGTAATAGTAAACATATCGGCTAGTACAAGAGATAGGGGGTTGTAGCTCCCTTCCAATAGTAGCTAGAGAACGAGAGATGGTTGTAGCCTTCTGCAGGTGGTTTCCTGTGTACTGGTATGAGTCTGCACCAATACAAGATTGTAAATAGGTTTTTATTATATTAAAGAAGACAGCAGCAGGTGGTTTTTGTTCCGCATTGGGTTTCCACCTTAAATCTTGGTGTTCATGTGTGCTTCTTATGTGTGATGGTCTGTTCTATTTTTACTGCACCTGGTTACTATTTATATGGTTAATAAAGTACTGATGCATTGATTAAAGATCAACATATGATGAATTAAATGAATCATAAGTTTGTTGGATATATGCTAGTTGCCTTTAATACAGTTGCGTGTACACGCAAGTTCCCTTCACTGAAGTAGCGTATATAAATTTGATTATGGAAATGAAAAAGTTATTGATTTGCTAATACTGATTCACCCCCCCCCCCTCTCAGTATTATTTCCGACAATATGATACCTCGTTAGAAATATATGTATGAGGAATATAATATTTTATTGCAAATGATTTGTTCATTTTCCAAAACAATGTCATTTAGGGCCTCAAAATGGCTTTGGAAATTCAGGACCCAAAAAAGTGCCAAATAGTGAATTGTGCTACAATTAAAAAAAATGAAATAAAAAATGGTGGGGGTCCAAGTGGAATAGGTGGGTGGCCACCAATATCCACTTGGATCAGTCCTTCCCACTTAGGAAACAATGGATCTCATTTCATTGAGTTCCTCCATGAGATGGGGAAACTTCTCCTCGACTTAGTCCCTGGTGAGCCATTTGCCTTGGTTTGGGAGTTGGCCAATTTTGAAAACCCCATACAGTTGGATCTTCTATTGAAAAATGTTCTTGATCTGTGTGTCCATTATCTTATTAGTTGAGAACTATTCCATGCAGTATGGGTTTTGCTCTATTTGTGTAAGTTGTTTTGCAATGTCTTATGTGTCTAGTAATGGTGGAAAGTATGGTCGAAGGCGGTCCACATTGAACACTGGGTGCAGGCCAAGGAATGGGGGAATGCTACATGGTGGGCCCCAGTATTGCAGCAATAATACTGCAACTCCTAGGGCTCCCTTCTTTACTTTTATCAACCCGGTAGTTCGTAACAAACTTGGAAGCGACAGTGCTGTATGCACAAGTACTATCTCTTGCCGCGGTTGTCAGTTGATCAGCTGGCACAAGTCCGATAGGAGCTTAAGCCAACTTCCATGAGCTCTTAGAAGAAGCTTTTTAACTGATGGATGAAAGTTAACTCAAAGGGGGATAATCTACTTGCAGAAAGAAACTGAAAGCGGAAAGGAAATGCAAACCCTAGCAAACCCTAGTTTTACCGACTAACCCTATTGGTGCAAGAAAATGATGAAAGCTACAAAAAGGAATGCCATTGACTCTTAGAAAGGTAAAATGCATGTGAATAAGCTATTTCTGAAGTGAAATCCGAAAAGAAACATCTTTTGTTTTATTTTTGAGTAAGTAGGCAGAATTATTGTGCATGTGCTTTAACTGTTTTTTACTGTGCAGAGGTGGATTGGCAAAAGGAAATGCTTTCAGGAGGTTTGGAAGGTTAGAAGATGGCCTAATGGGTCCCTAGCACCCTTCCATAGAGTTTCACAGTGATCGGATCTCAAGAAACCGCTTTCGTGAGCTTCTACAGGAAGTCTGCAGGGGTTCTTCAGGATGTTCTGAAATTTCTACAAGATGTTCCGAAAGGGAGTTTTGGAGGGTTGATGGAGGAAGAAAGGTGGAGAAGTGGGTATGGAGGTGAGATAAGGGTGTGAGGAGGTCCAGGACTTGGTGCATGAGGCTAAGGAGTGATTGGATTTGGTTCAAGGATGGAGGGAGCAATGATGCACAAGAATGTAGAAATTAGGGCAAAGGGAGAAAACGTAGCAAATGAGAGGCAAGAATCTAAGTTGGAGGACGAAGCAGGTTGCATGGATGGGGTAAGGGTAGGAGAGGAGGTTTCACAGGCACTCTGCACGTGATTTTTCAAACTGAACAAACAAAGACTAAGAAAACCAAAGATCTAGCTGTTTTAACCTAATCTGACCTAAATAACAACAAAGAAAATGAACAGCAGTTTATTTGCAACGAAATCATGTGAAATAGCTATGCAAACTAAGCAATCATGAACCTGAGCATGTAACCACAACTGGTATCAACTTCTGCAAATGAGAATCTAACACTAATAATTGCATGATGAAGCAAAGACAATGTTTTTGGTGGCAGCAAGAACACCTTGGTCCCAGTTCATGGTCCCACTGAGGGAGAGGTGAGATCAGAGGTGCTTGATAGCCTTTTTCTGAAGATCTTCTCTGTTATTAACCTATCAAATCAATCTGAACATGAAAATCCTTTTTAATCATCAAAAGAAACCTAAATAACAAAACAAGATTTAAATCTAAATAGCATATTTTCTTCTAAGAATGCAGCAAAAACACATAAAAGTAAACAAAGGAAGTACTGGGCACTTGGGTTGGGCCCAACCCCAAGAGCTACAACCTCCTAAGAGAGATTAGAGCTGGTGCAAAGCTAGATTCATCTTTATTGATCAAAAGAATAGTTACATTCCAAAAACTGTCCACAAGGAAAAGCTCGAAAATGTGCTGAAATGCAGAGCTAACCTACTGCCTAAAAAATGACTAAAATCGAACTGCCAACTAGCTAACTTCTGCCAACCCAAATGAGGCCCTAAGCCCTCTTATTTATACAAATTGAGGACCCCAACAGCCCTCCTAAACTTTAGGAACTCGGCTGCCAAAACTTGTAGTTAACAACAACTTTACTAGCCCTTGCTCGACTGCCCTTGTGATAATTGATGTGGTGGCCCTTGAACTCCGAGATGATGCTGGAGAATTTGAGGTAAGGGCCCATAAATGAAGGGGACACCTTCCTACAAATCCTCTCCCTTTTTATTCCACGAATTTGGCTACCAAGTGCTCATTAAAACCTTTGATTTTGTCTCAAAATTGACCAAAAAAACTGCACAAAGCACCCATTAGACTTGTTGGCATAATGACTAACCCAATTCACTCTATTAGCATAAATATAGTAAAAAAAATGCAATAAACTAATGAGAATGGTGGATTAAGTCGAATTAGGAGGCTGAATGAGCCCATATAATTATCCGTTTTTGGGGCTCATCATCACCCCCCTACTGAAAGTGTTGCTCATCCTTTGAGCAACTAATCTATCTCTTCATCTTTGATGGCCCTCGTGGTATCCCTGTCATGCCAAGCTTCTGAAGTGATGTCCTCTTCTCGGTCATGAAACCATGCTTTTCTCTCTACTTCCCACTGCCTGTGCTCCTTTTCTTGTAGCAGTTTTGTTAGTGCCTCAACCTCAGCCGGCAGCTTGTCCTCTTTTTGCTGTTCATCAGATGTTTCCTTGTCTTTCCTTCTTCCTGTGATTTTTTGGCCGCCTTTTCCTCCAATTTCTCGGTCTCTCTTAGCTTAGCCCGAGTTCCCTGTAGAGAATTCTCAACTTCCTGTAGAACTGTCTCAACTTCTTGTAGAGCTGTCTTTGAGTCCATCATCTGAATTCTCTCTCTCCAAGTGAAGGTTTTTGGCTTCCTCATTCATAGGTGATGGATATCTTTGAAGGAGACTCCTCCTTTTGTTTAGCTGTTGTGTCCTTAATGACAATTTGCTCCTTTGACTGTGGCTGGGGTCTGCCTACTTTGATCTGTGTGCTCCTCCTCGCTTTAAAGTACATGGAGGTTTGCCTCTTTCTCTTCCTTTTTGGTCTTGGAGGTGTGCTAATGGTGGCAAGCATGACTGCTGCCTCCCTGGCCAAAATCTCAGGTGATTTCTCCTCTTGTTGTTCTGTTTTCATGCTTCCTGTAGAAACTCTGGTGTCAACTGTTTCAGTCTGCTTGGCTGGATGTGTCTTTCCTTTTAATTTCTGTGTGGTTGCCTTGGTTGTGACAACTTTCATTTGGGCTTTCTTGGCCTTTTTCTTCCCAACCTTTTTCCTTTTTCGCCCTCTCTGTTTTTGCTGTTGTCTCCTTTTCTGTCTCATGCTCAGCGGTCATGTCAAATTCCTCTTTTTCCTTCTGTTCTTCCTCTATTTTTCCAAAAAGAATGGTGGGCCCCAGTATTGCAGCAATAATGCTGCAACTCCTGGAACTCCCTTCTTTAATTTTATCAACCCGGTAGTTCGTAACAAACTTGGAAGCGACGGTGCTGTATGCACAAGTACTAGCTCTTGCCACAGCTGTCACTTGATCAGCTGGCACAAGTCCGCTAGGAGCTTAAGCCAACTTCTATGAGCTCTTAGAAGAAGCTTTTTAACTGATGGATGAAAGCTAACTCAAAGGGGGTTAATCTACTTGCAGAAAGAAACTGAAAGCGGAAAGGAAATGCAAACCCTAGCAAACCCTAGTTTTACCAACTAACCCTACTGGTGCAAGAAAAATGATGAAAGCTACAGAAAGGAATGCCATTGACTCTTAGAAAGGTAAAATGCATGTGACTAAGCTATTTCTGAAGTGAAATCTGAAAAGAAACATCTTTTTGTATTTTTGAGTAAGTTGGCAGAATTATTGTGCATGTGCTTTAACTGTTTTTGACTGTGTAGAGGTGGATTGGCAAAAGGAAATGCTTGCAGGAGGTTAGGAAGGTTAGAAGATGGCCTAAGGGGTCCCTAGCACCCTTCCAGAGATTTTCACAGTGATCGGATCTCAAGAAACCACTTTCGTGAGGTTCTATAGGAAGTCTGTAGGGGTTCTACAAGATGTTCTGAAATTTCTACAGGTTGTTCCGAAAGGGAGTTTTGGAGGGTTGATGGAGGAAGAAAGGTGAAGAAGTGGGTATGGAGGTGAGATAAGGGCGTGAGGAGGTCCAGGACTTGGTGCATGAGGCTAAGGAGCGATTGGATTTGGTTCAAGGATGGAGGGAGCAATGATGCACAAGAATGTAGAAATTAGGGCAAAGGGAGAAAACGTAGCAAATGAGAGGCAAGAATCTAAGTTGGAGGACGAAGCAGGTTGCATGGATGGGGTAAGGGTAGGAGAGGAGGTTTCATAGGTACTCTGCACGTGATTTTTCAAACTGAACAAACAAAGACTAAGAAAACCAAAGATCTAGTTCTTTTAACCTAATCTGACCTAAATAACAGCAAAGAAAATGAACAACAGTTTATTTGCAATGAAATCATGTGAAATAGCTATGCAAACTAAGAAATCATGAACCTGAGCATGTAACCACAACTGGTATCAACTTCTGCAAATGAGAATCTAACACTAATAATTGCATGATGAAGCAAAGACAGTGTTTTTGGTGGCAGCAAGGACACCTTGGTCCCAGCTCATGGTCCCACTGAGGGAGAGGTGAGATCAGAGGTGCTTGATAGCCTTTTTCTAAATATCTTCTCTGTTATTAACCTATCAAATCAATTTGAACATGAAAATCCTTTTTAATCATCAAAAGAAACCTAAATAACAAAACAAGATTTAAATCTAAATAGCAGATTTTCTTCTAAGAATGCAGCAAAAACACATAAAAGTAAACAAAGGAAGTACTGGGCACTTGGGTTGGGCCCAACCCCAAGAGCTACAGCCTCCTAAGAGAGATTAGAGCTGGTGCAAAGCTGGATTCATCTTTATTGATCAAAAGAATAGTTACATTCCAAAAACTGTCCACAAGGAAAAGCTCGAAAATGTGCTGAAATGCAGAGCTAACCTACTGCCTAAAAAATGACTAAAATCGAACTGCCAACTAGCTAACTTCTGCCAACCCAAATGAGGCCCTAAGCCCTCTTATTTATACAAATTGAGGACCCCAACAGCCCTCCTAAACTTTAGGAACTCGGCTGCCAAAACTTGTAGTTAACAGCAACTTTACTAGCCCTTGCTCGGCTGCCCTTGTGATAATTGATGTGGTGGCCCTTGAACTCCGAGCTAATGGTGGAGAATTCGAGGTAAGGGCCCATAAATGAAGGGGACACCTTCCTACAAATCCTCTCCCTTGTTCTTCCACGAATTTGGCTGCCAAGTGCTCATTAAAACCTTTGATTTTGTCTCAAAATTGACCAAAAAAACTGCACAAAGCACCCATTAGACTTGTTGGCATAATGACTAACCCAATTCACTCTATTAGCATAAATATAGTCAAAAACATGCAATAAACTAATGAGAATGGTGGATTAAGTTGAATTAGGAGGCTGAATGAGCCCATATAATTATCCATTTTTGGGGCTCATCACTACACTCAAAATAACTATCACCCATAGCCTTGGTGATGGTGTAAGGCCCATATCATAGTGGTTTGAGCTTTCTATGGGATCCAGTAAGGCATTCTTTCTACAAATGCAACCAAACTTTGTCACCCACTTGAAACTTGTACGACACATGATGTTGATCATGTTTCTTCTTATACTTGGCATTGGACGTCTCCAAGATGTCATGAATCTACTCGCAGATGTGATGGATGTGTTCAATAAACTTGGTTGCTTTATTAGCCGCAGAATGTACATATGTGGATTTGTCTATGTAGTCTCATGAGGCATGCTAACATCAATAAGACACAATGGTTGAAATCTTGGACCCACTTGAAAGGGAATGCGACCAGTCGAGCTATGGAGAGATATGTTATAGTTGTGTTGCACATAGGTACAGATCTCATCCTAGGTTCATGGATGCATGGAGTTGTACATGTCCAGTATGCACACTATCATCATGTTGACGACTTTCATTTGGCCATCAGTCTAGGGATGAAATGTAGTCGACTTGGTGAGCCGTGTGTCCAATAGTGTTAAGACGCTCAACTAGAATGTGCTTAGGAACCTGCTATCCCGGTATGATACAATGGTCTTTGGGATCCCAAAATGTACCCATAATCATTCAAAGAAGTGTTTGGTAGTGTCCTCTGTTGTGATACTCTTCTCACAGGCCACCAAAATAGCCATTTTAGAAAATTTGTCCACGACCACAAATACAAAGTTATTACCATGCTTGGTAGAAGGGAGGCCAGACAGATAATCCATGGAGATGGATTCCCCAGGCTATCTAGGAGTAGGCAAAGGAGTGATAGGCCTTACTTCGTGATGGTTGGCTTGGCGATGGAACAAGAAGCGCAAGATCTGATATATTTTCCAACATCCTATCAGAGTTCTGGCCAATAAAAATACTTTTGGTCCCTGGAGTACGACCACAATTTTATCCACACCAAAGTGTCCTGTAGCCTGACTGTAGTGCACCTCCCAAATTATCTTAGTGCACTCACTTGAAGGAACACAAAGGTGGTCCAGGTAGCATAATAATGCATCTTGAAGGTGGAAAACAGGAACTTGCTTGCCATCCACTAGCATCTGGTATGTGGTGGCGAAATTTGGATCATTTTTGTAGAGTTGCGGCCATCCAAAGGTATCATGGACATAAGAGTTGATAACAATAGTCAATGTTGCAATTGGGGGTCAGCTGAGGCAATCTGCAACATGGTTGTTGCTGCCCTTTTTGTATTTAATGTTCAAGTGTAATTGTTGCATACATGTATACCACTTATGATGGCGATTGTTCTGCAACTTCCCTTGTGCCTGTATAAACTGAAGAGGTCAATGATCAGTGTGGATGACCATCTCCTTCCCTAGGATGTAATGTTCCTATTGTCGATAAGCCTACATGATATAATACATCTATTTATCATAGGTGGGGTACTTTTGAATTGTATCAGAAAGTATCTCACTATGATAGGCCATTGGATGCTCATGTTGGGTGAGGACTGCACCACTAACATAATCAGAGGCATCTGTCTCAATTTTGAATGGTTGTTGCAGGTTTGGAAATGTGAGTATGGGTGTAGATAAGAGGTAGTGCTTTAGTTGGATGAACACCTTTGTTGGGACTCGGACCAGTAAAAATTTTCTTTCGATCCATCAATGATAATATGACTCAAAGGTCAAGTGATATGGGAGAATCCAAACACGAACCTCCAATAAAAATTACAAGGCCCAAACTATTGCGAAGCTCTGTTAGAGTGGTTAAGGCTGGCCAATCCTGAATGACTTGGATCTTATCTAGATCCACATGCATGCCTTGCTCATATATGATGTAACCTAGATATTGGACCTGGCTCAGGCCAAAGGTGTATTTCCCTAAGTTGGCACATGTTTTGTGTTGTCATAGGGTTTGAAGGACCTGTCAAATGTGTTGCAAGGGCTCCTCCCAAATCTTGCTAAATACAAGGATTTCATCTAAATAAACAACCATGAACACGTTAGTGAAGCACCAAAATATGTTATCCATTAACCTCATAAAAGTAGTAGGGGAATTTTTCAATCTAAAGGGCATGACTAACCATTCAAAAAGGCCTTCCTTGGATTTGAAGGTGGTCTTCCATACATTTGTGGGATCTATTGGAACTTGGTGATAACAAGACTTCAAATCGATCTTGCTAAAATACTTGGCCCCCTTAAGCTAGTCTAGAAGGTTAACAACCTGTGGGATTGGATACCTATTCCTGATAATGATTTTATTTAGTGCCCGATAATCAATTAAAAGGCTCCAAGTCCCATCCTTATTTTGTACTAGTACAATCAGGCTCCCAAAGGGTGAGGAACATGGTTGGATGTTCCCTTTTGGAAGAAACTCCTAGATCTATCACTTCATCTCTTCATTTTCTAGAATGGAGCGAATGTATATCGACCCATTTGGAAGAGGAGCTCCATGAGTCAGATCGATCGAATGCCTGACCTGACAGTGTAAGGGTACCCATGTGGGAAAGGAGAAGATATCCCTGTATTCTTCCATGAACTTATCCAGCTGATTCTACTATGTGGAGGAACTCTTCTCGGGGGCCATGGATATGGCCACGATCTTCCCCTTACTTTGAGAGTGAATAAAAAATAAAACAAATTTCCCAGTCTGGGAGATGATGTTACTGCATTTCTTAGCAGAGATCAAAGAGATGGTGGTAGGTGGGGCTACCTCCAGTATTCTGTATAAATTATTCCCCAAAGTAATAATAATAGTGCGAGGCTAAAATAATACACAACATGACACTTCCACAAGTATGGTTGGTATCATAATACATCAAAAACTTCAAGAGGAGAAACCTCACATAGGACCTCATCCATGAAGGACTTGATGTTGTAGGGAAGGCAACATTGTTGGATGATGTGGAGATCTTGTACTTGGTGAAGCCACCAGATGGTGTATGGCTATAGGTGTGGTGTTGTCGGTAGGCCCAACCCCTTCATGACCTCTGTTGAAATGAGGTTATTTTGTCTTCTGCTACCGACAATGACCTACAACAGAGAACCCTTCATCCACATCTATGTGTGGAAGAGACGTTCCCCCTCTTTTGGATCTTCAAGCTCAATCTTCTGGACCTTGGTGGTGGCAACAATGGCACTAGGATCTGCATCAATAATCTAATTATGTTTGTCATTCCCCTTGTCGGGTTCTATTTTAGATTCAAAACATGCATCTAAATCTGAAGCCCTCATCTCAGACATCAATGACTACTTGTCTCGACACTCACTTGTGTTGTGAGTGGGGATCTTATGGAAATCACACCACTTTCTTGTGTCCTTGTTTGTCTTAGTGGTGTTTTTCTTTGCTTGTGGCTTCTGAAGATTATCCTGGGTCACCCTGTCTTAGCTTTGTCATTTATTATGTGGTTTTGGGGGCACCTTTCCCTTGCTTTAGATTTTCAGATCCAAAGTATCACTTCTTCTGTTTAAATTTATGCTCGATCTTGACAGTGTATCGATAGGCGGTGCCAAGCAAGGAGATGTCTAGGAATTCCATCTCATCTTGGATGTATTTGCGTAGACAGTCGTGGTATTTTAGTACTAGATTCCACTTAAAATACTTGATACCCAACTTCATGTGAAGGGTATCAAAAATATTTGTGAACTCCGACATATCTTGGTCCCTTCCCTGCCACAATTTTGTCCACTTTATGTACTTATCTTCATGGCTCTCGATAAGGTAATACAGTTCCTTGATGGTGTCTCAGAAATAATTCCAAGTGGGTACAACTTAAAATAGTGAGGGTTCCTTCTCATCCTTCTACTCACAGTAGGTTTCCTACTAGTCCTTGATGTGGGGGGTGGCTTTGAGGAGTGCAAAAGTAATATTTTCCCTATTGGAAAAATCAAGGACCGAAAAATATCCTTTCAACATATTTAACCATTTATCTACGACATTTGCATCTAATTGGCCTTTAAATATCAGAATGTCAAAGGTGACTTTTACCTTAAAGGGAGTGGAACCTCTAGAGTGGTTGTCAGATGAAGATGCATCGCCTTTAGGCATCCACTAAAGGATTTGGGAAAAGTTGTCCATCATCATATTCATTTGTTGCTCGAGGGCTTCTTCGAGAAATATTTTGAAAGGATCTCCTTCTCCCTCATATTTATTTTCTTCCACCATGGGAGGCTTTCGAGGTTGGCGAGGTCGGTCTGGAAAAGGTTCAACTAGTTCGAGCCCTAACTCCTTATACCCCGACCTCGTTGGGGACATGAACAAAAATACAGAGAAAGAGAAGACCGCTTTGATACCACTAATCGAGATTTATGAAGGAACGAAATGAAATACATGTATAAAAAGAAACATAAATATACAATGAAAACAAAACTTCAATTCATTAATAACAAAATACTAAAAAACATTTACATGCAAAATGGAAATAAACTAGCTCAGGCGATGGTAGCTTATCCTTGAGAAGAGATGTGGCAACTACTTGCCTTTTGAACAATGTTACAATGAGGCTCTGAGGCCTATTTATTATTGAGAAACAATGGAAAACCATAAACATCCAAAACCTAACCCTAGGATATGAAGCACCAAGTATGTGGGCCTCGTTGGGGTAAATTGCTACATCAACTTCCCAGGGTCGTAACTTTGGCATACGATCTTTGTTTGACGCACACAATACCTTGTTAAAAGTATCTATCTAAGGTCTACAACTTTCAACTATTTCCTATTTTCCAAAAAAGCATCGTTTACAACCTAAAAACGGCTCCAGAAGTTTAGGACCCGAAAAACTACCAAAAATAGTAAAATGTGCTACAATTAAGAAAATTGAAAGAAATAATGGCGGGGGTCCAAGTGGAATAGGTGGGTGACTACCAATATCCACCTAGATCATAGATCTTCATTGAATGAAAGGGGTTCATTTTCTCACGCTAGTTGCATTCTAGGAGTTCAGGTGAATTCATTTCGTGCCTTGAAACGGAAACCTTAATCAAGATAAACGTTAAAATTTATCAATTAGCCTAGTGATCATTTGGAACATTAATGACACAATTAGTGGTCTAGGCTATAAGACTTGTCTCGACATCATTAAATGTAGGAGTTGTCATTACTTGACAGTATTACATCCTAGGTATGGTTGGTTTCCCATGTACATCATATTATATCAGAAAGTTCTTTCACGTACTTTCGGGTATATAGGATAGTGCTCTATGTACAATGAGTATATCAGAATTCCCCCATCATACGGTTATGCATTAGACAATACTACTATAGATTGTGCTTCCACATACCTTCGAGTATATTTTGGAAGTCCTCACTAGGTTTAAATCCTGCCATAGGTAATTGAGTCGGCCACCTAGTTAATTGTGATACGCCGAACACAACATTCGAGGAGATTTCCTGCATGTACTTAATTTTATATTATAGTTCATAGTGACTTGGTAAACCTTTTATGCCTAGTTACCCCTTTTTATTTTTATTTGTATTTTTTATTTCTAAAATCAATTAATTAACCGTCGAATAACACCCTCATTGTTTGTATAGAATGCATATATTTCCTCCTCTACCTCCAGAGACAACACCTGGATGTTGTAAAAATAAGGAAACACAAACTACCGATCCTGGTACTTCGGAATCTACCCCATCTAGAACTACATCTGAAATTAATCAACTAAAATCACCACTTCTTATTAGTATCGAACCTAAAGTTACATCTTTGGAAACTTGTGAGTTAGAGATAGTTCAAACCTCTCAACCAGAAGTTGTTTAGACATTAGAACTTGAAGTTATAGAACCTTA
This sequence comes from Pinus tabuliformis, assembly GCA_031772625.1. Lineage (NCBI taxonomy): Eukaryota > Viridiplantae > Streptophyta > Pinopsida > Pinales > Pinaceae > Pinus > Pinus tabuliformis. The sequence goes on from CM062819.1 coordinate 9,238,364, forward strand.
ATTTGAGGATTTAGAAAGATTACAAGCTGAGGTAATACAACATGAGGAACCAAAAAACACTTTAGGAACTTATTATTACACTCCTTTACCTTTGTTTCATTAATAACCTTTGTCATCAGGTTCTAGAGAACAACAACTTCCACCTAGTTTATTGAGTATAGAGGAAATTATTGAGGAAGAGTCTACTTTCCCTCAAACTCTTGTTCACAATATAGTGTCAGGCCAGACAGTAAACCCACAAAGCAAAAACTGATTTGTATATTATTCCACAAGGTAGGTCTTCATTATATACATGAGGGAGACATTGTTCAGTTCATCTCCTGATGACTGTTCATATTTCTAATTTATTTATTTACATAAATTCACCCAATCACAAGGACTAGGTGTCAACATTCCCCCCCTTAATTTGAAGGGATGTTGGTGAGTCCAAGCATCATTCTGAAACGTTCAAGCTTTTCTCTTCCAAGCGCTTTGGTGAAGATGTCTGCAATTTGCTCATTTGTGGAACAATGACGGAGATGGATTGTTTTGGCCTCAACATGATGTCGAATCAGATGATATTTAGTATTGATGTGCTTCGTTCGATCATGGAATTTTGGGTTCTTGGCCAACTTTATTGTAGAGGTATTGTCAATCATGAGTGGAGTTGATTGTACTTATTTTACCTGCAAATCTTCAAGAATTTTCCTGAGCCACACAATTTCTTTTGTTGCTTCAACTGCTGCCACGTATTCTGCCTCTGTTGTGGAATCTGCTGGAACTGATTGTTTGTGTGATCTCTAGGAGACAGCTCCTAATCCAAGACTCATAGCATATCCTGAGGTTGATACCCCAGTTTCTTTGTCTCGATTGAAGTCTGAATCAGAGTATCCAATCAAGCTGAAGTCGTCCACCTGTGTATACTTGATTCCAAAGTCTTGAGTTCCCTTCAAGTACCTTAGAACTCCTTTTGCAGCAAACCAATGTCCCTCACAAGGCTTTTGCATAAACCTGGAGAGGATTCCAATAGCAAACAAAATGTCTGGTCTGGTAGTAGTTAGATAGTTGAGACTTCCTACAAGTTGTCTATACTTTGTTGCATCCTCAAATTCTTTTCCTTCACTAGATGTGAGCTTTACGTTTTGTTCCATTGGAGTAGTAAGAGGATTGCACTCTGTCATGCCAAACTTTTTCAACAGATCTCCAATGTATTTCTTTTGAGAAAGAAATATGGACTTTGGATGTTGGGTTACTTCAATGCCAAGATAGTAATGAACATAGCCCAAATCAGTCATTTCAAAACTTTTCCCCAATTCCTTCTTTATGGATGCAATGTAGCTTTCATTGTTCCCTGTCATCAAAAGATCATCTACATATACCACAAGATATACAACTATTTTGCCAACTTTCTTGACAAATAAAGTTGCATCATCAAGATCAAAGTGTTTGAAATTGAGTTTTAGAAGATGCTCAGTTAGTTTTTCATACCAGGCTTGCGGTGCTTGTTTGAGGCCATACAGGGAATTCACAAGTTTGCATACTTTATGTTCATGTCCTTTCACAACAAATCCTTCAGGCTGGGACATAAAAACATTCTCTTTTAGATCTCCATTCAAGAAAGCAGTTTTTACATTCATTTGATGGACTTTCCAATCGTTCTGAGCTACTAGTGCAAAGAGTGTCTGGATGGTAGCCCATTTTTCTGTGGGGGCAAAAGTCTCCTCATAATCGACCCCTTCCTTCTATGCAAAACCTTTTGCCACAAGCCTAGCTTTGCGCTTATCAAGTGAGCCATCATCTTTATACTTGTTCTTGTAGACCCACTTGCAGCCAATTGGTTTGGTTCCTAATGGAGGATCAACCAAATTCCAAGTGCCATTCTTTATGAGGGCATCATACTCATTTTGCATCGCTTCTTTCCATTCATCATGAGAAGCAGCTTCTTTGAAGGAAGTTGGTTCAAAATCTATAGACAAGTTCACTTCACAATCATAAGAAACATCCATATCAATAGGTGAATTAGAGTCATCTACATCACCTCCATTTTGTCGGTTTGAATTTCTGGTTCCTGTCTTTCCAACTTCATTAGGATGAACACTTTCAAGTGTCTTTGTCACCCACTTTGGGGGACCTTTTTTAGATGGTCCAAGCTACTCCGTTGATTGAGTTGGGACTGAATTAAGATTGAGTCTCCCAATTCTATCAATTACATCACTTAAAGCATCATCCGTTGTTGGAGTTTCATGCGGGGGAGAGTGTTCTTTAGAAGAAGATTCCACATGTTGATCTAGTATAGGAATCCTCCCTTCAAGATGTGGAATCTGATTATCAAATTATTGAAATGATTTTGCTTTTGCGAATCTATCCAAGCGATCAAGTTGCCGCTCAACAACATTGTCAGTTTTGGATGATTCAAGAAAAATTACATCTCTAGATACAAAAAACTTCTTATTTACTTCATCATAGAGACGATATGCTTTGGAGGTGTTTGAATACCCTAGAAAGATACACTTACTACTTCTAGCACCAAGTTTGTTTCTATGTACCTTTGGTATCAAGGCATAACAGGTGGAACCAAAGACCCTGAGATGCTTTACCGAAGAAACATGTCCATACAACATTTCATATGGAGTCTTGTTTCTGATAGCATTAGATGGACATCTATTCTTTATATATGCAGCACATAGAACAACATCAGCCCAAAACATTATCTTTACATTTTTGAAGAAGAGCATGGATCGTACCATATTTAAGATTGTCCTATTGATTCTTTCAGCTACACCATTCTGTTGGGGATTATAAGGCACAATTGTTTGATGTTTGATCCCATGTTGGCAAAGATAGTTTTCAAATTCATTTGATGTGTATTCTTTTCCATTATTAGTGCGAATAGACCCAATATGAGATTGTGCATCATTTTCAATCCATTTATGAAAATTCTTGAATGTTTGAAAAGCATCAGATTTGTTCTTCAGTGAATAAACCCAACACATTCTGGTGTAGTCATCAATAAATGTCATGATATATTTATTTCGATTTGTAGAAGGAACAGGCATTGGACCACATAAATCTGAATGAATGAGTTCAATTTTTCTATGTGCTCTTGAATGTGAATCATGAAAAGACTGTTTGCTATGCTTTCCTAGAATGCAAGCATCACATTGCTTAAGTTTCCTAGGAATTGTAGGCAAACCAGCAACACCACTTTTATTCAATAAGCAGAGACTGTCATAGTTAAAATGTCCAATTCTAGCATGCCATAATAAACTTAATGAAAGTGTACCTTCTTCATGATGAGAATTGTATGAGAAATGTTGTGCGCAAGCAGAGGTTCCTTGCAGCTTGAGAAGCCTTTCTTCTTCTATTCTCCTCGTGACCAATGAGTGGTCAGATGCTTTTCTTACGTCAAGCTTGCCATCAAACATATGAATGGAGTGACCTTGCTGGCGGATGTGGACCAAGGAAAACAAGTTTCTCTTGAGTTGTGGTAGATATAGAACATGATGCAGAAGAAAGTTTGGAAGACCAGGCAGTTTAAGCCCGATTGTGCCAAGCCCTGATGGCTTGATTTTTGATTGGTCTACAAAGTATACTGCTCCATCAACATTGTCAGTGAAATCTTCAAAAAAATATTTTCTATGAGTCATGTGGCAAGTTGCTCCTGAATCAAGCAACTAGTCATTTTTCCAAGAAGCAAGTGAAGCATTAAATAAATCTTCATTTACTCCAATGTTACATTTTGCCACAACATAGTGAGTGGATTCAGGTGCTTTACCTTTGTCTATATCATCAGTTTTACCTTTCTATTGTTTTCTTTTCTACTCAATTTTTTCCCATGGTAGCTTGCATGTAGAGGCATCATGTGATCCATTTCTTTTGCAGCGAATGCAGTGCAAATCTGCCATTTCTCCTTGAGAGTCTCTGCCCCCCCTGCCTCTGAAATCTCTTCCACCTCTTTCTCTGGAAGAATCTTGAGCAAGATTATTCTCTCTGTGTGCAAGAAGAGTTGTCTTCTTTTCCAAACCCTTCACTTTTTCAACAAACTTCTCCATCATAAAAATTTGAACTGAGCCCAAAAATAATTACAGTATTCGTAGCAAAAAACTAATAATAATTTGCTATGACTTTCCAAAAAATGAAATCAACTGCAATCATGCAATATATATTTCACATATTATACCATGGCATGTCATCATAAAACAAACAACATAAGCCCTAATGCCATCACCACATATCTTTCACTATCATTCAGTTGGAACTGCAACGACTCCTTGTTGTTCTTTACCAATTCTGTGCCACGTTTCTCCAAAACACTACAGAACTCAGACTGGGTAGCATTCAAGATTGTAATACACCAAGATTGTAATGCAGCTTAAATACAACAGACTTTTTTTTTATATATATAGCCAGCGTCCAAAATAGTCAACGCATGGAGCAGCGTACAATTCAACTCATGTATTAAAATGATGTATCACAAAAAATCAGGCAGCGTATATGCCAGCAGCGTACCAAAACAGGCAACAATATGTCAAGGTAAACTATAATGCATAATTATAATGTGAAATCTCACAAAATTCCGAGTAAAAAAATATTACTTTGTATCCCTCCTGGGCCTTAGCACATTATTATGTGAAATAGCTCCTCTGTAGAAGATGCGATGCAATGGCGTTTCGAACCTTCGGCCTTTTTGAACACAGGAACTAGAGTCGCGGCATTAATTCTGTCGATTGATTTATATTTAGATGTGGGATTGAAGCGGAGTAGATTTAGTCTCACGATCTGTGAGAAAGAATGAAGTTCCCGCTGAAGAAACTGTTAGGTTTTAATAAGCACAAAAGGGAACAGAAATCTTGATGATGCCGTCATAAACGGAAGAAACTTCAACCATGTCAAATGAACCACATGTTGACTTCAACGTGGGTCTGAGCACTGTTACACACATTGCACAAGTCTCCAGGCAACGTTCAATGGAAAACCATTACTCAATGTTTCTCACGGTTAAATATAGTCATTCACATGCTGGTCTCATATGCAATGTAGGAAAGCTCTATGCAAATCGGAAGTTATCAGTGTGAATAGCATAACAGAACAGCGTGAATACCATATTAAAACAGTGTTAATACAATAGCATTCAACTTATGGCTAGAAACTTCAACAGATAGCCAAAGAAACTTCAACGCATAGCCATACCAGCATAAATACCATGATTACAAGTCGTCCAACTGATCTCAAGGGAATTAAACTCAGCGATTCAGAGGATTCTCCAGGCCAGCGCTAAAATTACCATGTCAGGACAATGCTTCTTTTATGAAACGTTTATGGACAGTCAGGAAAACATGGACAACGCTGCACAGTGTGGACAGTATGGAGGGGGTAGCTACCATGTCAGGAGCAACTAATTATATGGAGGAGTAGCTCAGCTATATGGAGAGAAGACTGGGAGTTACAAGGGACATAAAAGCTAAAACGGAGCTGGCTTTGATACCATGTCAGGCTAGGCAGTAACTCCACAAAGCAAAAACTGATTCGTATATTATTCCACAAGGTAGGTCTTCGTTATATACATGAGGAAGAGACTGTTCAGTTCATCTCCCGATGACTGTTCATATTTCTAACTTATTTATTTACATAAATTCACCCAATCACAAGGATTAGGTGTCAACATATAGGAAGCCTTTTTATTAATATTTTCCATTTTTTACCCCTAATACTCAACTATAAGTTCCTTTACATCAAATTCCTCAATTTAATTCACTCTTGAACTCCCCTTGGAAAATTCGACCACACACTCCTTTGATAAGTCTAGCCATAATGAAATTGGTGAAAATCACCCAACCTGTATATGCCATTATGAGTGAATCGACTGAAGTTGCAATGATCTCTATGTCCATCACTTCACCAAAAAATCACCTAAACAGTGGTTCATTAGTACCACTTGGATACCAATCATTGTCAGGAACCTTTTCTGTTGCATCGACTAGTCCTTGGACTTCTCCTTTACCTTCATCATCTGGAATACTCTCTGGTCTATATTTACCAAACACACCACATATTGTTCCACCTAATGCACCCTAAAATCCTTTGGATCAACTGTATGGTGTGTTTCTCAGTGGATTCGGATTCCCACAACAACCCACTCCATGTTATATTGGGTACCCTCTCGTTGGGGGAAATGGCCTCCCACTCCTTATCCCCTGCTAGGGGGAAACCTATTGTTGGAATATTCCAACTCGTTATTCAAATGTTACAAGTTGGTGTTTTACTTGTCACAAGTCCTCTTCTTAATGGTGCTACATTTCTAGGAATGGTTTCCACTCCTTAGAATGTTACCCTTCATGTGCTTGGTTAGCCTAGTCAGGTTTTGACTCAAGTTACGACCTGTCAACCTATCCAGGTTATGCCTTAGGTTCCTACTTTTCAGCTCGTCCAACTATACCTCAAGTTCATATCAATCAACTTGTCTAAGTCACACCTCGAATAACTCAACCTCAGGTTGTATTCCAAATACAAACTACTCAAACAATATAGGTAATTCCTCAAGTCCCATCTACCTAGCATGTCCAGGGTATATTACAAACCCCACCTAACCCACTTAGTGAGAATGTACCCTAGGTACAAGTGAATCAACCTGTTCAACGTATGGCATAGGTACAAGGCAGTCAACTTGGTCTAGGAATGATGCAAATTACTTCTAGACAACCTTTGCAAGGTATACCACAAATCTCTATTGGCCAAACAAAAACCACACCACAAGAACCTTATCAAGGTTAGTACATCCGAGGCTAGCCTTTCCAACCCTATCAAAGTTTTCATGGAACTTGACAACCTAGTATGGGCTATCCTACTTTTCAAACTCCTCCTTACCCTGGTGGAATGCAAGTTCCTATCACACAACCCATTCTATCTTATCCAGGATATCCCCCATCAGTAGTTAAACTTTACCCAAAAGGTTACCTGCCTCCAAAAACAGACTTCAATAGGAAGTTTCCTTTCATTACAACACTAGAATTACCAGATCTCTCCCAGCTTACCAATGATCCAATCTATCATTCTCCTTGGTGGTTGGATATTCTAGCTAAAATAATGTGTGATATTCCCAAATTCAATGGGAATTCTGGAGAAGATCCATTAAACCATGTCATGACGTATAATTTATGGTGTTCTTTGAATTCCTTGAATGATAACTTCATTTATTTTCATCTTTTCCAATGAACTCTTACTGGTCTAGCAACCAAATGGTTTGTCGAATTACCCAGAGCTTCATTTAACAACTTCAATGAATTGACAACCATGTATCTAACTCATTTTCAATTACTCATCCATTACAAAACTGGCACTGAGATTTTGACCTTTCTAAACAATATGACTCTATTCACATATCATATCACATTCATGAGTAGAGACATCATCATCGACTGGTCAAAACTTTTATTTCAAATTAGTTATTACTATAATGGTTTGTTAAATCCTCACTTCCTTCCATAACCGAGGATGTTTCCAAGGGTAGAGTTATTACTGAATAGAAAGTCATTTCTCTTGCTCAATATTTAGATTTGATTTATACCTAATCTGGAATTCTCTATGACAAAATATCCAATTCTCCACAACCATCTCATATTGCTCCATCTCCTCCCTCAAAGGAATCACATGCTATTGATGGCATGATTAGTTTCGTCGGTCAACGAATAGCAAGTCAATATTTTGGTCAATCCAATCCAAATTTTTCTCCTACTATGACCAGTCAAATCCCCTCTCATAATTCTCCTTTTAACACTTCTGAGAGTAATGTTTTACAATATAACAAATGAAATATCATCAATTAGGAAGTAAAAATAAGAGTAAAGGAAAGTATAAACAAGAAATCCCTCCATAGGAAAAACAAAACAATTGGTCTCTTGACGAGAAACGCAAGCTGCATTATCTTTCTCTCATCTGTAATGAAGAGCATACCGAGGATTTTCCACATCAAGAAGAAATCAATCAATTTTTGAAATTTTCAGCTACTGCACCTGTCATTTTGACAGAGCCTTCTCCAAACCAAGAGACGAATATGGTTGTGCAAAACCCATCCTTATCTTCCCAAGTATTGATGTTAGCGGCTACCTGAAATAAGGAATATGTCTTGGTGGCTACACAAAATAAGGACTATGGTAATCTGAATCCTTCGAATGGAAACGATACTAATCAAACTTCTAGTTCGACTCCACCCAACTCTAGTCCTCCACAAATTGAGAAACTCATTGTTGGAATGACAATAAAACATCCTTCCAAGGGAATTATTCATAAGTCATCATTTAACCCTCATGTGAGAGTTGCATAATATTATAACATAGTTGAATATTTGGCTCAAGCTCCTTCGACTATGTCAACTCTCAAAGTTTTGTAGAACTATCTTGCTCAGAGGAAATCATTGTTAGTATTGATCCGAGGAGTAGATCCTTCAGATTCATACCTTGTTGTGTTTAATCATGAGAATTATACACCTAAACTTCCACCTCAACTTTCATTTATGATCCAAGTTGTTGTTAGAGGTAAAATCATCTTCCACATTATCGTAGATGAAGGTGCCTCTATTTGTATCATGCCATTTTCATGTTGGAAAGCTTTATGTTCTCCACCACTTAACCAGTAACCAACAACCCTTAAAGACTTTGATGGAAGAGAGTTCAAACCTTATGGGATCCTAAACTCATTGCAAGTGGAATTATCAAGTAATATAGTCTTAGTAGAGGTCAAAGTCATTGATGAGTCATTAGATTATAACCTCTTACTGGGTCGTACTTGAATTCATGCTATGGAAACTGTAGTCTCATCCTATTTTTGGATGATTCGTTTCCCTCGTCAAGGGGCATTGTGGCTATTCATCAACTT